>JAVTVJ010000591.1:0-600000 GCA_034509425.1 Eopsaltria australis
CAGCTGTGGGTGAGGATGACATGGAGCTTGTCTCCAGTGGCGATGTCTCTGCTGTGGTGGAAGAGGCTGGAGCCGTGGTCTCTGCATAAGACGTGGACTGTGCAGTCGAGGTGGAGAATTGCATTGTCATGGAGGTGGGCCCAGTGCTGGCCTCAACGGCTGAGGATGATGTGGCAGCAGTAGTGGAGGCCATCTCTGATGGAGTTGGGCTGGCTGTACTTGTGGTGAGAGCTTGTGAACTGGTCTCCAGAGCAGAGCTCAGGGGAAGAGCAGAGGTGGTGGCAGATGTTTGGCTCGTCTCAGGAGCAGAGGACAATGTTTCTGCAAGGAGCGTGGTGCCCGCCGATGTTGCCTCTGATGATGCAGTGGTGACCTGGTCACGTGTGGAACTCGCAGTGGCGCTGGACTGCATTGTAGTGGTGGCTGAAGACTTGAGTTGGGAGGTCAGTTCTGGTGTCGACAGGACTCCGGAGGTTGTCTCAAATGGCGACGTCTCTGTCCTGTGGAAGAGGCTGGAGCCGTTAAGTCTCAGGACAAGATGTGGATTGTGCAGTCAAGGTGAGGATTCATCGTCATGGAGGTGCGCCACAGTGCTGGGCCTCAGCGGTTTGGGCTGACGTAGGCAGCAGAAGGGAGGTTGTCTCCAATGACCGGGTGATGCCGGTAGTTTGTGGGGGGAGGGGGGGGAGAGCTGGTGACTGGTCCTCACAGAGTATTGCTTCCTAGGAAGAGAAAGACAGTGGCGGCAGATGTTGGGCTGACCTGGAGCAGTGGAATGACGTTTTCTTCAAGAACCGCAGAGGTCGCAGTTGTTTCTGTCCCTTCAGTGGTGACCTGGCCATGAGTGGACGTCTCAGTGGGGCTAGATTCTCTTGGAGTGGTGGCTGAAGGCTTTAGACTGGAGGTTTCAGCTGTGGGTGAGGATGACATGGAGCTTGTCTCCAGTGGAGATGTCTCTGCTGTGGTGGAAGAGGCTGGAGCCGTGGTCTCTGCATAAGACGTGGACTGTGCAGTCGAGGTGGAGAATTGCATTGTCATGGAGGTGGGCCCAGTGCTGGCCTCAACGGTTGAGGATGATGTGGCAGCAGTAGTGGAGGCCATCTCTGATGGCGTTGGGCTGGGTGTACTTGTGGTGAGAGCTTGTGAACTGGTCTCCAGAGCAGAGCTCAGGGGAAGAGCAGAGGTGGTGGCAGATGTTTGGCTCGTCTCAGGAGCAGAGGACAATGTTTCTGCAAGGAGCGTGGTGCCCGCCGATGTTGCCTCTGATGCTGCAGTGGTGACCTGGTCACGTGTGGAACTCGCAGTGGCGCTGGACTGCATTGTAGTGGTGGCTGAAGACTTGAGTTGGGAGGTCAGTTCTGGTGTCGACAGGACTCCGGAGGTTGTCTCAAATGGCGACGTCTCTGTCCCCGTGGAAGAGGCTGGAGCTGTAGTCCCGGGACCAGATGTGGACTGTGCAGTCAAGGTGGAGGATTCCATCGTCATGGAGGTGCGCACAGTGCTGGCCTCAGCGGTTGAGGCTGACGTAGCAGCAGAAGGGGAGGTTGTCTCCAATGACCGGGTGATGCTGGTAGTTGTGGGGAGAGCTGGTGAACTGGTCTCCAGAGTATTGCTCCTAGGAAGAGAAGATGTGGCGGCAGATGTTGGGCTTGACCCTGGAGCAGTGGATGACGTTTCTTCAAGAACCGCAGAGGTCGCAGTTGTTTCTGTCCCTTCAGTGGTGACCTGGCCATGAGTGGACGTCTCAGTGGGGCTAGATTCTATTGGAGTGGTGGCTGAAGGCTTTAGACTGGAGGTTTCAGCTGTGGGTGAGGATGACATGGAGCTTGTCTCCAGTGGAGATGTCTCTGCTGTGGTGGAAGAGGCTGGAGCCGTGGTCTCTGCATAAGACGTGGACTGTGCAGTCGAGGTGGAGAATTGCATTGTCATGGAGGTGGGCCCAGTGCTGGCCTCAACGGTTGAGGATGATGTGGCAGCAGTAGTGGAGGCCATCTCTGATGGAGTTGGGCTGGGTGTACTTGTGGTGAGAGCTTGTGAACTGGTCTCCAGAGCAGAGCTCAGGGGAAGAGCAGAGGTGGTGGCAGATGTTTGGCTCGTCTCAGGAGCAGAGGACAATGTTTCTGCAAGGAGCGTGGTGCCCGCCGATGTTGCCTCTGATGCTGCAGTGGTGACCTGGTCACGTGTGGAACTCGCAGTGGTGCTGGACTGCATTGTAGTGGTGGCTGAAGACTTGAGTTGGGAGGTCAGTTCTGGTGTCGACAGGACTCCGGAGGTTGTCTCAAATGGCGACGTCTCTGTCCCCGTGGAAGAGGCTGGAGCCGTAGTCTCAGGGCCAGATGTGGACTGTGCAGTCAAGGTGGAGGATTCCATCGTCATGGAGGTGCGCACAGTGCTGGCCTCAGCGGTTGAGGCTGATGTAGCAGCAGAAGCGGAGATTGTCTCCAATGACCGGGTGATGCTGGTAGTTGTGGGGAGAGCTGGTGAACTGGTCTCCAGAGTATTGCTCCTAGGAAGAGAAGATGTGGCGGCAGATGTTGGGCTTGACCCTGGAGCAGTGGATGACGTTTCTTCAAGAACCGCAGAGGTCGCAGTTGTTTCTGTCCCTTCAGTGGTGACCTGGCCATGAGTGGACGTCTCAGTGGGGCTAGATTCTATTGGAGTGGTGGCTGAAGGCTTTAGACTGGAGGTTTCAGCTGTGGGTGAGGATGACATGGAGCTTGTCTCCAGTGGAGATGTCTCTGCTGTGGTGGAAGAGGCTGGAGCCGTGGTCTCTGCATAAGACGTGGACTGTGCAGTCGAGGTGGAGAATTGCATTGTCATGGAGGTGGGCCCAGTGCTGGCCTCAACGGTTGAGGATGATGTGGCAGCAGTAGTGGAGGCCATCTCTGATGGAGTTGGGCTGGGTGTACTTGTGGTGAGAGCTTGTGAACTGGTCTCCAGAGCAGAGCTCAGGGGAAGAGCAGAGGTGGTGGCAGATGTTTGGCTCGTCTCAGGAGCAGAGGACAATGTTTCTGCAAGGAGCGTGGTGCCCGCCGATGTTGCCTCTGATGCTGCAGTGGTGACCTGGTCACGTGTGGAACTCGCAGTGGTGCTGGACTGCATTGTAGTGGTGGCTGAAGACTGAGTTGGGAGGTCAGTTCTGGTGTCGACAGGACTCCGGAGGTTGTCTCAAATGGCGACGTCTCTGTCCCCGTGGAAGAGGCTGGAGCCGTAGTCTCAGGAGCAGATGTGGACTGTGCAGTCAAGGTGGAGGATTCCATCGTCATGGAGGTGCGCACAGTGCTGGCCTCAGCGGTTGAGGCTGACGTAGCAGCAGAAGGGGAGGTTGTCTCCAATGACCGGGTGATGCTGGTAGTTGTGGGGAGAGCTGGTGAACTGGTCTCCAGAGTATTGCTCCTAGGAAGAGAAGATGTGGCGGCAGATGTTGGGCTTGACCCTGGAGCAGTGGATGACGTTTCTTCAAGAACCGCAGAGGTCGCAGTTGTTTCTGTCCCTTCAGTGGTGACCTGGCCATGAGTGGACGTCTCAGTGGGGCTAGATTCTATTGGAGTGGTGGCTGAAGGCTTTAGACTGGAGGTTTCAGCTGTGGGTGAGGATGACATGGAGCTTGTCTCCAGTGGAGATGTCTCTGCTGTGGTGGAAGAGGCTGGAGCCGTGGTCTCTGCATAAGACGTGGACTGTGCAGTCGAGGTGGAGAATTGCATTGTCATGGAGGTGGGCCCAGTGCTGGCCTCAACGGTTGAGGATGATGTGGCAGCAGTAGTGGAGGCCATCTCTGATGGAGTTGGGCTGGGTGTACTTGTGGTGAGAGCTTGTGAACTGGTCTCCAGAGCAGAGCTCAGGGGAAGAGCAGAGGTGGTGGCAGATGTTTGGCTCGTCTCAGGAGCAGAGGACAATGTTTCTGCAAGGAGCGTGGTGCCCGCCGATGTTGCCTCTGATGCTGCAGTGGTGACCTGGTCACGTGTGGAACTCGCAGTGGCGCTGGACTGCATTGTAGTGGTGGCTGAAGACTTGAGTTGGGAGGTCAGTTCTGGTGTCGACAGGACTCCGGAGGTGTCTCAAATGGCGACGTCTCTGTCCCCGTGGAAGAGGCTGGAGCTGTAGTCCCGGGACCAGATGTGGACTGTGCAGTCAAGGTGGAGGATTCCATCGTCATGGAGGTGCGCACAGTGCTGGCCTCAGCAGTTGAGGCTGACGTAGCAGCAGAAGGGGAGGTTGTCTCCAATGACCTGGTGATGCTGGGAGTTGTGGGGAGAGCTGGTGAACTGGTCTCCAGAGTATTGCTCCTAGGAAGAGAAGATGTGGCGGCAGATGTTGGGCTTGACCCTGGAGCAGTGGATGACGTTTCTTCAAGAACCGCAGAGGTCGCAGTTGTTTCTGTCCCTTCAGTGGTGACCCGGCCATGAGTGGACGTCTCAGTGGGGCTAGATTCTATTGGAGTGGTGGCTGAAATCTTTAGACTGGAGGTTTCAGCTGTGGGTGAGGATGACATGGAGCTTGTCTCCAGTGGCGATGTCTCTGCTGTGGTGGAAGAGGCTGGAGCCGTGGTCTCTGCATAAGACGTGACTGTGCAGTCGAGTGGAGAATTGCATTGTCATGGAGGTGGGCCCCAGTGCTTTGGCCTCGCAACCGGTTGAGGATGATGTGGGCAGCAGTAGTGGAGGCATCTATGATGGAGTTGGGCTGGGTGTACTGTGGTGAGAGCTTTGTAACTGTCTCCAGACAGAGCTCAGGGGAAGAGCAGAGGTGGTGGCAGATGTTTGGCTCGTCTCAGGAGCAGAGGACAATGTTTCTGCAAGGAGCGTGGTGCCCGCCGATGTTGCCTCTGATGCTGCAGTGGTTACCTGGTCACGTGTGGAACTCGCAGTGGTGCTGGACTGCATTGTAGTGGTGGCTGAAGACTTGAGTTGGGAGGTCAGTTCTGGTGTCGACAGGACTCCGGAGGTTGTCTCAAATGGCGACGTCTCTGTCCCCGTGGAAGAGGCTGGAGCTGTAGTCTCAGGAGCAGATGTGGACTGTGCAGTCAAGGTGGAGGATTCCATCGTCATGGAGGTGCGCACAGTGCTGGCCTCAGCGGTTGAGGCTGACGTAGCAGCAGAAGGGGAGGTTGTCTCCAATGACCTGGTGATGCTGGTAGTTGTGGGGAGAGCTGGTGAACTGGTCTCCAGAGTATTGCTCCTAGGAAGAGAAGATGTGGCGGCAGATGTTGGACTTGACCCTGGAGTAGTGGACGACGTTTCTTCAAGAACCGCAGAGGTCGCAGTTGTTTGTGTCCCTTCAGTGGTGACCCGGCCATGAGTGGACGTCTCAGTGGGGCTAGATTCTATTGGAGTGGTGGCTGAAATCTTTAGACTGGAGGTTTCAGCTGCGGGTGAGGATGACATGGAGCTTGTCTCCAGTGGAGATGTCTCTGCTGTGGTGGAAGAGGCTGGAGCCGTGGTCTCTGCATAAGACGTGGACTGTGCAGTCGAGGTGGAGAATTGCATTGTCATGGAGGTGGGCCCAGTGCTGGCCTCAACGGTTGGGGATGATGTGGCAGCAGTAGTGGAGGCTATCTCTGATGGAGTTGGGCTGGGTGTACTTGTGGTGAGAGCTTGTGAACTGGTCTCCAGAGCAGAGCTCAGGGGAAGAGCAGAGGTGGTGGCAGATGTTTGGCTCGTCTCAGGAGCAGAGGAAAATGTTTCTGCAAGGAGCGTGGTGCCCGCCGATGTTGCCTCTGATGCTGCAGTGGTGACCTGGTCACGTGTGGAACTCGCAGTGGCGCTGGACTGCATTGTAGTGGTGGCTGAAGACTTGAGTTGGGAGGTCAGTTCTGGTGTCGACAGGACTCCGGAGGTTGTCTCAAATGGCGACGTCTCTGTCCCCGTGGAAGAGGCTGGAGCCGTAGTCTCAGGGCCAGATGTGGACGTTGCAGTCAAGGTGGAGGATTCCATCGTCATGGAGGTGCGCACAGTGCTGGCCTCAGCGGTTGAGGCTGACGTAGCAGCAGAAGGGGAGGTTGTCTCCAATGACCTGGTGATGCTGGTAGTTGTGGGGAGAGCTGGTGAACTGGTCTCCAGAGTATTGCTCCTAGGAAGAGAAGATGTGGCGGCAGATGTTGGGCTTGACCCTGGAGCAGTGGATGACGTTTCTTCAAGAACCGCAGAGGTCGCAGTTGTTTCTGTCCCTTCAGTGGTGACCTGGCCATGAGTGGATGTCTCCGTGGGGCTAGATTCTATTGGAGTGGTGGCTGAAGGCTTTAGACTGGAGGTTTCAGCTGTGGGTGAGGATGACATGGAGCTTGTCTCCAGTGGAGATGTCTCTGCTGTGGTGGAAGAGGCTGGAGCCGTGGTCTCTGCATAAGACGTGGACTGTGCAGTCGAGGTGGAGAATTGCATTGTCATGGAGGTGGGCCCAGTGCTGGCCTCAACGGTTGAGGATGATGTGGCAGCAGTAGTGGAGGCCATCTCTGATGGCGTTGGGCTGGGTGTACTTGTGGTGAGAGCTTGTGAACTGGTCTCCAGAGCAGAGCTCAGGGGAAGAGCAGAGGTGGTGGCAGATGTTTGGCTCGTCTCAGGAGCAGAGGACAATGTTTTCTGCAAGGAGCGTGGGTGCCCGCGATGTTGCCTGCTGATGCTGCAGTGGTGACCTGGTCTACGTGTGGAACTCGCGAGTGGTGCTGACTGCATTGTATGGTTTGGCTGAAAGACTTGATTTGGAGGCTTCATTCTGGTGTCGACAGGACTGCGGATGGTTGTCCTCAAATGGCGACGTCTCTGTCCCCGTGGAAGAGGCTGGAGCCGTAGTCTCAAGAGCAGATGTGGACTGTGCAGTCAAGGTGGAGGATTCCATCGTCATGGAGGTGCGCACAGTGCTGGCCTCAGCGGTTGAGGCTGATGTAGCAGCAGAATGGGACGTTGTCTCCAATGACCTGGTGATGCTGGTAGTTGTGGGGAGAGCTGGTGAACTGGTCTCCAGAGTATTGCTCCTAGGAAGAGAAGAGGTGGCGGCAGATGTTGGGCTTGACCCTGGAGCAGTGGATGACGTTTCTTCAAGAACCGCAGAGGTCGCAGTTGTTTCTGTCCCTTCAGTGGTGACCTGGCCATGAGTGGACGTCTCAGTGGGGCTAGATTCTATTGGAGTGGTGGCTGAAGGCTTTAGACTGGAGGTTTCAGCTGTGGGTGAGGATGACATGGAGCTTGTCTCCAGTGGCGATGTCTCTGCTGTGGTGGAAGAGGCTGGAGCCGTGGTCTCTGCATAAGACGTGGACTGTGCAGTCGAGGTGGAGAATTGCATTGTCATGGAGGTGGGCCCAGTGCTGGCCTCAACAGTTGAGGATGATGTGGCAGCAGTAGTGGAGGCCATCTCTGATGGAGTTGGGCTGGGTGTACTTGTGGTGAGAGCTTGTGAACTGGTCTCCAGAGCAGAGCTCAGGGGAAGAGCAGAGGTGGTGGCAGATGTTTGGCTCGTCTCAGGAGCAGAGGACAATGTTTCTGCAAGGAGCGTGGTGCCCGCCGATGTTGCCTCTGATGCTGCAGTGGTTACCTGGTCACGTGTGGAACTCGCAGTGGTGCTGGACTGCATTGTAGTGGTGGCTGAAGACTTGAGTTGGGAGGTCAGTTCTGGTGTCGACAGGACTCCGGAGGTTGTCTCAAATGGCGACGTCTCTGTCCCCGTGGAAGAGGCTGGAGCTGTAGTCCCGGGACCAGATGTGGACTGTGCAGTCAAGGTGGAGGATTCCATCGTCATGGAGGTGCGCACAGTGCTGGCCTCAGCGGTTGAGGCTGACGTAGCAGCAGAAGGGGAGGTTGTCTCCAATGACAGGGTGATGCTGGTAGTTGTGGGGAGAGCTGGTGAACTGGTCTCCAGAGTATTGCTCCTAGGAAGAGAAGACGTGGCGGCAGATGTTGGGCTTGACCCTGGAGCAGTGGATGACGTTTCTTCAAGAACCGCAGAGGTCGCAGTTGTTTCTGTCCCTTCAGTGGTGACCTGGCCATGAGTGGACGTCTCAGTGGGGCTAGATTCTATTGGAGTGGTGGCTGAAGGCTTTAGACTGGAGGTTTCAGCTGTGGGTGAGGATGACATGGAGCTTGTCTCCAGTGGAGATGTCTCTGCTGTGGTGGAAGAGGCTGGAGCCGTGGTCTCTGCATAAGACGTGGACTGTGCAGTCGAGGTGGAGAATTGCATTGTCATGGAGGTGGGCCCAGTGCTGGCCTCAACAGTTGAGGATGATGTGGCAGCAGTAGTGGAGGCCATCTCTGATGGAGTTGGGCTGGGTGTACTTGTGGTGAGAGCTTGTGAACTGGTCTCCAGAGCAGAGCTCAGGGAAAGAGCAGAGTGGTGCAATGTGTGCTCGTCTCAGGATCAGAGACATGTTCTGCAAGAGCTTGGTGCCCGCCGATGTGCCTCTGATGCTCATGTACCTCGTCACATGTGAACTCGCAGTGGCCTGACTGCATTAGTGTGCTGAGACTTGAGTTGGAGGTCAGTTTGGTGTCTACAGACTCCGAGTTGTCTCAAATGGCGACGTCTCTTTCCCCTGGAAGAGCTGACCGTATCTCAGGCCAGTATTGTGACTTATGCAGTCAAGGTGGAGGATTCCATCGTCATGGAGGTGCGCACAGTGCTGGCCTCAGCGGTTGAGGCTGACGTAGCAGCAGAAGGGGAGGTTGTCTCCAATGACCGGGTGATGCTGGTAGTTGTGGGGAGAGCTGGTGAACTGGTCTCCAGAGTATTGCTCCTAGGAAGAGAAGATGTGGCGGCAGATGTTGGGCTTGACCCTGGAGCAGTGGATGACGTTTCTTCAAGAACCGCAGAGGTCGCAGTTGTTTCTGTCCCTTCAGTGGTGACCTGGCCATGAGTGGACGTCTCAGTGGGGCTAGATTCTATTGGAGTGGTGGCTGAAGGCTTTAGACTGGAGGTTTCAGCTGTGGGTGAGGATGACATGGAGCTTGTCTCCAGTGGAGATGTCTCTGCTGTGGTGGAAGAGGCTGGAGCCGTGGTCTCTGCATAAGACGTGGACTGTGCAGTCGAGGTGGAGAATTGCATTGTCATGGAGGTGGGCCCAGTGCTGGCCTCAACGGTTGAGGATGATGTGGCAGCAGTAGTGGAGGCCATCTCTGATGGAGTTGGGCTGGGTGTACTTGTGGTGAGAGCTTGTGAACTGGTCTCCAGAGCAGAGCTCAGGGGAAGAGCAGAGGTGGTGGCAGATGTTTGGCTCGTCTCAGGAGCAGAGGACAATGTTTCTGCAAGGAGCGTGGTGCCCGCCGATGTTGCCTCTGATGCTGCAGTGGTGACCTGGTCACGTGTGGAACTCGCAGTGGCGCTGGACTGCATTGTAGTGGTGGCTGAAGACTTGAGTTGGGAGGTCAGTTCTGGTGTCGACACGACTCCGGAGGTTGTCTCAAATGGCGACATCTCTGTCCCCGTGGAAGAGGCTGGAGCTGTAGTCCCGGGACCAGATGTGGACTGTGCAGTCAAGGTGGAGGATTCCATCGTCATGGAGGTGCGCACAGTGCTGGCCTCAGCGGTTGAGGCTGATGTAGCAGCAGAATGGGACGTTGTCTCCAATGACCTGGTGATGCTGGTAGTTGTGGGGAGAGCTGGTGAACTGGTCTCCAGAGTATTGCTCCTAGGAAGAGAAGACGTGGCGGCAGATGTTGGGCTTGACCCTGGAGCAGTGGATGACGTTTCTTCAAGAACCGCAGAGGTCGCAGTTGTTTCTGTCCCTTCAGTGGTGTCCTGGCCATGAGTGGACGTCTCAGTGGGGCTAGATTCTATTGGAGTGGTGGCTGAATCTTTAGACTGGAGGTTTCAGCTGTGGGTGAGGATGACATGGAGCTTGTCTCCAGTGGAGATGTCTCTGCTGTGGTGGAAGAGGCTGGAGCCGTGGTCTCTGCATAAGACGTGGACTGTGCAGTCGAGGTGGAGAATTGCATTGTCATGGAGGTGGGCCCAGTGCTGGCCTCAACGGTTGAGGATGATGTGGCAGCAGTAGTGGAGGCTATCTCTGATGGAGTTGGGCTGGCTGTACTTGTGGTGAGAGCTTGTGAACTGGTCTCCAGAGCAGAGCTCAGGTGAAGAGCAGAGGTGGTGGCAGATGTTTGGCTCGTCTCAGGAGCAGAGGACAATGTTTCTGCAAGGAGCGTGGTGCCCGCCGATGTTGCCTCTGATGCTGCAGTGGTGACCTGGTCACGTGTGGAACTCGCAGTGGCGCTGGACTGCATTGTAGTGGTGGCTGAAGACTTGAGTTGGGAGGTCAGTTCTGGTGTCGACAGGACTCCGGAGGTTGTCTCAAATGGCGACGTCTCTGTCCCCGTGGAAGAGGCTGGAGCCGTAGTCTCAGGAGCAGATGTGGACTGTGCAGTCAAGGTGGAGGATTCCATCGTCATGGAGGTGCGCACAGTGCTGGCCTCAGCGGTTGAGGCTGACGTAGCAGCAGAAGGGGAGGTTGTCTCCAATGACCGGGTGATGCTGGTAGTTGTGGGGAGAGCTGGTGAACTGGTCTCCAGAGTATTGCTCCTAGGAAGAGAAGATGTGGCGGCAGATGTTGGGCTTGACCCTGGAGCAGTGGATGACGTTTCTTCAAGAACCGCAGAGGTCGCAGTTGTTTCTGTCCCTTCAGTGGTGACCTGGCCATGAGTGGACGTCTCAGTGGGGCTAGATTCTATTGGAGTGGTGGCTGAAGGCTTTAGACTGGAGGTTTCAGCTGTGGGTGAGGATGACATGGAGCTTGTCTCCAGTGGAGATGTCTCTGCTGTGGTGGAAGAGGCTGGAGCCGTGGTCTCTGCATAAGACGTGGACTGTGCAGTCGAGTGTGGGCTCTGTGCTTGAGGATGATGTGGCAGCAGTAGTGGAGGCCATCTCTGATGGAGTTGGGCTGGGTGTACTTGTGGTGAGAGCTTGTGAACTGGTCTCCAGAGCAGAGCTCAGGGGAAGAGCAGAGGTGGTGGCAGATGTTTGGCTCGTCTCGGGAGCAGAGGACAATGTTTCTGCAAGGAGCGTGGTGCCCGCCGATGTTGCCTCTGATGCTGCAGTGGTGACCTGGTCACGTGTGGAACTCGCAGTGGTGCTGGACTGCATTGTAGTGGTGGCTGAAGACTTGAGTTGGGAGGTCAGTTCTGGTGTCGACAGGACTCCGGAGGTTGTCTCAAATGGCGACGTCTCTGTCCCCGTGGAAGAGGCTGGAGCTGTAGTCTCAGGAGCAGATGTGGACTGTGCAGTCAAGGTGGAGGATTCCATCGTCATGGAGGTGCGCACAGTGCTGGCCTCAGCGGTTGAGGCTGACGTAGCAGCAGAAGGGGAGGTTGTCTCCAATGACCTGGTGATGCTGGTAGTTGTGGGGAGAGCTGGTGAACTGGTCTCCAGAGTATTGCTCCTAGGAAGAGAAGATGTGGCGGCAGATGTTGGGCTTGACCCTGGAGCAGTGGATGACGTTTCTTCAAGAACCGCAGAGGTCGCAGTTGTTTCTGTCCCTTCAGTGGTGACCTGGCCATGAGTGGACATCTCAGTGGGGCTAGATTCTATTGGAGTGGTGGCTGAAGGCTTTAGACTGGAGGTTTCAGCTGTGGGTGAGGATGACATGGAGCTTGTCTCCAGTGGAGATGTCTCTGCTGTGGTGGAAGAGGCTGGAGCCGTGGTCTCTGCATAAGACGTGGACTGTGCAGTCGAGGTGGAGAATTGCATTGTCATGGAGGTGGGCCCAGTGCTGGCCTCAACGGTTGAGGATGATGTGGCAGCAGTAGTGGAGGCCATCTCTGATGGCGTTGGGCTGGGTGTACTTGTGGTGAGAGCTTGTGAACTGGTCTCCAGAGCAGAGCTCAGGGGAAGAGCAGAGGTGGTGGCAGATGTTTGGCTCGTCTCAGGAGCAGAGGACAATGTTTCTGCAAGGAGCGTGGTGCCCGCCGATGTTGCCTCTGATGCTGCAGTGGTGACCTGGTCACGTGTGGAACTCGCAGTGGCGCTGGACTGCATTGTAGTGGTGGCTGAAGACTTGAGTTGGGAGGTCAGTTCTGGTGTCGACAGGACTCCGGAGGTTGTCTCAAATGGCGACGTCTCTGTCCCCGTGGAAGAGGCTGGAGCCGTAGTCTCAGGGCCAGATGTGGACTGTGCAGTCAAGGTGGAGGATTCCATCGTCATGGAGGTGCGCACAGTGCTGGCCTCAGCGGTTGAGGCTGATGTAGCAGCAGAAGCGGAGATTGTCTCCAATGACCGGGTGATGCTGGTAGTTGTGGGGAGAGCTGGTGAACTGGTCTCCAGAGTATTGCTCCTAGGAAGAGAAGATGTGGCGGCAGATGTTGGGCTTGACCCTGGAGCAGTGGATGACGTTTCTTCAAGAACCGCAGAGGTCGCAGTTGTTTCTGTCCCTTCAGTGGTGACCTGGCCATGAGTGGACGTCTCAGTGGGGCTAGATTCTATTGGAGTGGTGGCTGAAGGCTTTAGACTGGAGGTTTCAGCTGTGGGTGAGGATGACATGGAGCTTGTCTCCAGTGGAGATGTCTCTGCTGTGGTGGAAGAGGCTGGAGCCGTGGTCTCTGCATAAGACGTGGACTGTGCAGTCGAGGTGGAGAATTGCATTGTCATGGAGGTGGGCCCAGTGCTGGCCTCAACGGTTGAGGATGATGTGGCAGCAGTAGTGGAGGCCATCTCTGATGGAGTTGGGCTGGGTGTACTTGTGGTGAGAGCTTGTGAACTGGTCTCCAGAGCAGAGCTCAGGGGAAGAGCAGAGGTGGTGGCAGATGTTTGGCTCGTCTCAGGAGCAGAGGACAATGTTTCTGCAAGGAGCGTGGTGCCCGCCGATGTTGCCTCTGATGCTGCAGTGGTGACCTGGTCACGTGTGGAACTCGCAGTGGCGCTGGACTGCATTGTAGTGGTGGCTGAAGACTTGAGTTGGGAGGTCAGTTCTGGTGTCGACAGGACTCCGGAGGTTGTCTCAAATGGCGACGTCTCTGTCCCCGTGGAAGAGGCTGGAGCCGTAGTCTCAGGAGCAGATGTGGACTGTGCAGTCAAGGTGGAGGATTCCATCGTCATGGAGGTGCGCACAGTGCTGGCCTCAGCGGTTGAGGCTATCGTAGCAGCAGAAGGGGAGGTTGTCTCCAATGACCGGGTGATGCTGGTAGTTGTGGGAAGAGCTGGTGAACTGGTCTCCAGAGTATTGCTCCTAGGAAGAGAAGATGTGGCGGCAGATGTTGGGCTTGACCCTGGAGCAGTGGATGACGTTTCTTCAAGAACCGCAGAGGTCGCAGTTGTTTCTGTCCCTTCAGTGGTGACCTGGCCATGAGTGGACGTCTCAGTGGGGCTAGATTCTATTGGAGTGGTGGCTGAAGGCTTTAGACTGGAGGTTTCAGCTGTGGGTGAGGATGACATGGAGCTTGTCTCCAGTGGAGATGTCTCTGCTGTGGTGGAAGAGGCTGGAGCCGTGGTCTCTGCATAAGACGTGGACTGTGCAGTCGAGGTGGAGAATTGCATTGTCATGGAGGTGGGCCCAGTGCTGGCCTCAACGGTTGAGGATGATGTGGCAGCAGTAGTGGAGGCCATCTCTGATGGCGTTGGGCTGGGTGTACTTGTGGTGAGAGCTTGTGAACTGGTCTCCAGAGCAGAGCTCAGGGGAAGAGCAGAGGTGGTGGCAGATGTTTGGCTCGTCTCAGGAGCAGAGGACAATGTTTCTGCAAGGAGCGTGGTGCCCGCCGATGTTGCCTCTGATGCTGCAGTGGTGACCTGGTCACGTGTGGAACTCGCAGTGGCGCTGGACTGCATTGTAGTGGTGGCTGAAGACTTGAGTTGGGAGGTCAGTTCTGGTGTCGACAGGACTCCGGAGGTTGTCTCAAATGGCGACGTCTCTGTCCCCGTGGAAGAGGCTGGAGCCGTAGTCTCGAGCAGATGTGGACTGTGCAGTCAAGGTGGAGGATTCCATCGTCATGGAGGTGCGCACAGTGCTGGCCTCAGCGGTTGAGGCTATCGTAGCAGCAGAAGGGGAGGTTGTCTCCAATGACCGGGTGCGGATGCTGGTAGCTGTGGGGAGAGCTGGAAGTGAACTGGTCTCCAGAGTATTGCCCTAGGAAGAGGCAGGACGCATGCAGATGTTGGGCTTGACCCTGGAGCAGTGGATGACGCTTCTTCCAAGAACCGCAGAGGTCGTGAAGAAGCGTTTCTGTCCCTTCCAGTGGTGACCTGGGCCATGAGGACGCCCTCCCCAGTGGGGCTGGGGATTCCCATTGGAGTGGGTGGCTGAAGCGCCTTAGGACTGGAGGTTGCTCTAGCCAGGGTGAGGGGATGACATGTTTGTCTCCAGTGGAGATGTCTCTGCTGTGGTGGGAAGAGGCTGAGCCGTGGTCTCTGCATAAGACGTGGACTGTGCAGTCGAGGTGGAGAATTGCATTGTCATGGAGGTGGGCCCAGTGCTGGCCTCAACGGTTGAGGATGATGTGGCAGCAGTAGTGGAGGCCATCTCTGATGGAGTTGGGCTGGGTGTACTTGTGGTGAGAGCTTGTGAACTGGTCTCCAGAGCAGAGCTCAGGGGAAGAGCAGAGGTGGTGGCAGATGTTTGGCTCGTCTCAGGAGCAGAGGACAATGTTTCTGCAAGGAGCGTGGTGCCCGCCGATGTTGCCTCTGATGCTGCAGTGGTGACTTTGTCACGTGTGGAACTCGCAGTGGCGCTGGACTGCATTGTAGTGGTGGCTGAAGACTTGAGTTGGGAGGTCAGTTCTGGTGTCGACAGGACTCCGGAGGTTGTCTCAAATGGCGACGTCTCTGTCCCCGTGGAAAAGGCTGGAGCTGTAGTCTCAGGAGCAGATGTGGACTGTGCAGTCAAGGTGGAGGATTCCATCGTCATGGAGGTGCGCACAGTGCTGGCCTCAGCGGTTGAGGCTGACGTAGCAGCAGAAGGGGAGGTTGTCTCCAATGACCGGGTGATGCTGGTAGTTGTGGGGAGAGCTGGTGAACTGGTCTCCAGAGTATTGCTCCTAGGAAGAGAAGATGTGGCGGCAGATGTTGGGCTTGACCCTGGAGCAGTGGATGACGTTTCTTCAAGAACCGCAGAGGTCGCAGTTGTTTGTGTCCCTTCAGTGGTGACCCGGCCATGAGTGGACGTCTCAGTGGGGCTAGATTCTATTGGAGTGGTGGCTGAAGGCTTTAGACTGGAGGTTTCAGCTGCGGGTGAGGATGACATGGAGCTTGTCTCCAGTGGAGATGTCTCTGCTGTGGTGGAAGAGGCTGGAGCCGTGGTCTCTGCATAAGACGTGGACTGTGCAGTCGAGGTGGAGAATTGCATTGTCATGGAGGTGGGCCCAGTGCTGGGCTCTGTGCTTGAGGATGATGTGGCAGCAGTAGTGGAGGCCATCTCTGATGGAGTTGGGCTGGGTGTACTTGTGGTGAGAGCTTGTGAACTGGTCTCCAGAGCAGAGCTCAGGGGAAGAGCAGAGGTGGTGGCAGATGTTTGGCTCGTCTCAGGAGCAGAGGACAATGTTTCTGCAAGGAGCGTGGTGCCCGCCGATGTTGCCTCTGATGCTGCAGTGGTGACCTGGTCACGTGTGGAACTCGCAGTGGTGCTGGACTGCATTGTAGTGGTGGCTGAAGACTTGAGTTGGGAGGTCAGTTCTGGTGTCGACAGGACTCCGGAGGTTGTCTCAAATGGCGACGTCTCTGTCCCCGTGGAAGAGGCTGGAGCCGTAGTCTCAGGAGCAGATGTGGAGTCAGTCGAGGATTCCATCGTCATGGAGGTGCGCACAGTGCTGGCCTCAGCGGTTGAGGCTGACGTAGCAGCAGAAGGGGAGGTTGTCTCCAATGACCGGGTGATGCTGGTAGTTGTGGGGAGAGCTGGTGAACTGGTCTCCAGAGTATTGCTCCTAGGAAGAGAAGATGTGGCGGCAGATGTTGGGCTTGACCCTGGAGCAGTGGATGACGCTTCTTCAAGAACCGCAGAGGTCGCAGTTGTTTCTGTCCCTTCAGTGGTGACCTGGCCATGAGTGGACGTCTCAGTGGGGCTAGATTCTATTGGAGTGGTGGCTGAAATCTTTAGACTGGAGGTTTCAGCTGTGGGTGAGGATGACATGGAGCTTGTCTCCAGTGGAGATGTCTCTGCTGTGGTGGAAGAGGCTGGAGCCGTGGTCTCTGCATAAGACGTGGACTGTGCAGTCGAGGTGGAGAATTGCATTGTCATGGAGGTGGGCCCAGTGCTGGCCTCAACGGTTGAGGATGATGTGGCAGCAGTAGTGGAGGCCATCTCTGATGGAGTTGGGCTGGGTGTACTTGTGGTGAGAGCTTGTGAACTGGTCTCCAGAGCAGAGCTCAGGGGAAGAGCAGAGGTGGTGGCAGATGTTTGGCTCGTCTCAGGAGCAGAGGACAATGTTTCTGCAAGGAGCGTGGTGCCCGCCGATGTTGCCTCTGATGCTGCAGTGGTGACCTGGTCACGTGTGGAACTCGCAGTGGTGCTGGACTGCATTGTAGTGGTGGCTGAAGACTTGAGTTGGGAGGTCAGTTCTGGTGTCGACAGGACTCCGGAGGTTGTCTCAAATGGCGACGTCTCTGTCCCCGTGGAAGAGGCTGGAGCCGTAGTCTCAGGGCCAGATGTGGACTGTGCAGTCAAGGTGGAGGATTCCATCGTCATGGAGGTGCGCACAGTGCTGGCCTCAGCGGTTGAGGCTGACGTAGCAGCAGAAGGGGAGGTTGTCTCCAATGACCTGGTGATGCTGGTAGTTGTGGGGAGAGCTGGTGAACTGGTCTCCAGAGTATTGCTCCTAGGAAGAGAAGATGTGGCGGCAGATGTTGGGCTTGACCCTGGAGCAGTGGATGACGTTTCTTCAAGACCCGCAGAGGTCGCAGTTGTTTCTGTCCCTTCAGTGGTGACCTGGCCATGAGTGGACGTCTCAGTGGGGCTAGATTCTATTGGAGTGGTGGCTGAAGGCTTTAGACTGGAGGTTTCAGCTGTGGGTGAGGATGACATGGAGCTTGTCTCCAGTGGAGATGTCTCTGCTGTGGTGGAAGATGCTGGAGCCGTGGTCTCTGCATAAGACGTGGACTGTGCAGTCGAGGTGGAGAATTGCATTGTCATGGAGGTGGGCCCAGTGCTGGCCTCAACGGTTGAGGATGATGTGGCAGCAGTAGTGGAGGCCATCTCTGATGGAGTTGGGCTGGGTGTACTTGTGGTGAGAGCTTGTGAACTGGTCTCCAGAGCAGAGCTCAGGGGAAGAGCAGAGGTGGTGGCAGATGTTGGTCTTGTCTTAGGCAGAGAGGATGGTGTTATGTGCTGGACTGTGCTTTCTGCCTGTCTTGTTTCTGTCACTTTAGTTGTATTTTGATTCTTTGTTTCCACGTCAGCTGTTGATTTTATTACTTTAATGGTCTGTGTTGTCCCAACATTTCCTTCCTCTGAATTTCCTGTAAACAAAGTAGATTTTTTAGAGTTTTTTAAAAACTGCTTTTCTTTATTCTCTATATTATTCCGACAAATTCCCTGTGTATCCATTTTTTATTTAATTTTCCTTTGCTGAATTTTTCTCTGTTCACTAAGGTACACTTTTGAGATATCTTTTTCAGGTTTTATCGGAAATATGCCCTTATATTTACATGTCCTTTAATCATAATGAGTAAAGAGACTGAATAATCATTTGCTGATCAAGAACTGCCTAATACAATGTTAGCACAGAGTCACAGAATGCTTTGTGTTGGCAGGGATCCAGAAAATCCTTTTGTTCCTCTCCTGCCATGGGCAGGGAGACCTTCCACTGTCCCAGGCTGCTCCAAGCCCCATCCAGCCTGGCCTTGGGCACTGCCAGGGATCCAGGGGCAGCCACAGCTGCTCTGGGCACTCTGTGCCAGGGCCTCCCCACCCTCACAGCCAACAATTCCTTCCTAATACCTATCCTAAATCAACCATCTTTAAGCTTGAAGCCATTCCTACTTGTCTTGCCCCTCCATCCCTTTCCTAAGTCCCTCTCCAGTTCTCCTGGAGCCCCTTTAGGCACTAGGAGGACCTCTAAGGTCTCCTTGGAGCCTTCTCTTCTCCAGGCTGGACAATCCCAGTTGTCTCAGCCTGGCTCCATAAGAGAGCTACTCTGTCACTCTGCTCATCTTGGTGGCCTCCTCTGGACTCCGTCCAACAGGTCGAGTGATCACTGGACCTTTACCCGTTCAACAATGGTGTTCTCACAAAAATCTCCTGCACTTTATCTGTTCCTTCATGCACTCAAATCCATAGACATGTCCAGCTGGAGGCTCTCTGAAGAAATCTTTGGAGAAGAACAGTAAGACCAGAATATTCTTTCCAGCTGAACATGTGCATTTATTGGTGTCCCAATTTCCTCCGCTGCAATTCAGAAGAGCCATTCATATTTTTTTCCAAATAATTTGAGTTCCAATCCTGTCTTCCAAAATATTTGCAAGATTCCTAACTTTTATCATTCCATAGACAATCTTTCAAAGCATTTAGTAGAAACTGTCCCTAAGGTGGAGAACTGATGATGTTTAAAATGTAACCTCACTTACTGTTCGGCATTAATTGTTACAGAGTTTTTTAATCCAAGTTTTTCATCCAAACCCAGAAAAGAGCAGTAACAGCCATCAACGAGGATTTCCCTCTATCCTAGATAATTTCTGCTTTCAGGAAAGTGTTACATCAATCACTGTTAAAATTTATTCTCTGATTAAATTCTTAGTCCAGCTGAGCGTTTCCCTTCGGCCGAAACCTTTTGTCAGAAAGGAAATTGAATCAGACTGTACCGATTTGTTCCTTTTCTTACTTCTTAACACTTTATTATTTTATATTGTCTTGTTATTTTTTAGTAATTAGTTATAAGATTCTTCTGCTTTTTGCTGTAAAGCTAGTTAGCAGAGAACTCCCCAAACTCCTTCCTTTCCAATGAGAAATACCCAACCCCGTATTTTTTATGTCCCCAGTTTTCCATGGAAATGAAAGTCGAAGACTGTTCAGAGTTTTCTGGAACAGCTTCTCCGAGAACACTGAACTGTTTTAGGGTTTAAATTTATATTTCACAGAGGGACATCAGTCATGTCTGTAATTCCCAGATTTCAAAGGAGTAGTAGATACCTAAATGGGTGAATATAGGGGTCAAGAAAAACACTCTGAACAACACCAACGTTTTCAAGAAAAATACCCTAAACAAGTCCAACATTTTTCCAGCTGCTTTTTACGTAAGCATTACATATTCACACTCTGTTTTTTTCCAAGCTATCTGAATTGGCAACACCTAAAAAAATCTGCTATTCATCCATGGCTATTTCAGTGGTGACAACACAATAGCCATGGGTTTGTCACCTCAATTAAATTCCCCTGCTCCTCTGAGGTGCACACAAATGTTCCAAACCATCTCCATGGTGTGGTTCTAAGGAGGGGCTCGTTCTATTAATAATCCCTCACAGGAATCACACCCCTGGTCTCTCCCCTGTCAGGTTGTTTGTGTCACCTCAGGAGGTTCTGTTCTGGTAAAGCATTCCAGGCTCGTTAGTAATGCTGGGGCTTGACACCCACCAGGAAATGAGCAGGGCTGGAGTCCTGCCCCAGGTGGTGCCGTTAGGAGAGGGAGGATGGAGAAAGGGAGAGAGGGACTCAGACCAAGCTCTTTCAAATGGAAGGAATCACATCCCAGTGTTCTCACAAACAACTTCATGGGATCAGGGAATCATAGTTTGGCCACAGTTTGGTCCCTCCCTGCCTCAAAGACAATCTCGTTGCATCCCTACCTTCCACTAGCCCAGGTTGCTCCAAACCCTGTCCAACCTGGCCTTGGACACTTCCAGACCATGGGATGGGGCAGCCACAGCTGCTCTGGGCAACCTGTGCCAGGGCCTCCCCAACCTCTGAATTTTTCCCTAATATCTCTATCGTTTTGAAACCGTTCTCCCTCATCCTATCACTCCAGGCCCCAAAGCTTCTCCTCTCCAGACTGAACAACCCCAATTCTGCCAGCAGAGCTGCTCTACCCCTCTGATCCTCCTGGTGCCTCCTGTCGACTCTCTCTCCTGGTCTGGGACCCCCAAGCTGGAGGCAGCTCTGCAGGTGGGGTCTCACCTGAGCCAGGCAGAGCCACACCAAATCTCTGTTGTCACAGCTCACCAGCTGGACAATGGAAGGGAAGGATTTCTGTGGGTGTTTTACAGATGTTTGTTCTACCTGCACTCCCCAAGTTTGCTCTGCACCCACCTGGAGCCACCTGGCCATGAGCCACCTGCACTGCCAGGGGCTGTGTGGCCACGTGAACGCCGTGCAGAGCAAAGCACAGAGCTGGCCCCCTCAGCAGGACTCATCACCTGTGATCCAGCCCAGAGCAAGGCCCAGCTCTGTCTGTTACATACAAAAAATAACACCCTGTCTCTTCCCCATTCCTAAATCTTTGTTGTCTTTCTGGATTCCAGGCTCATTCAAGTGATGCTCTGGTATTTTGTGCATGAGGGGGCTTTAGAAAACAGCAGAATACTACAAATGATAGGTGTGGTAATATTAATGTCAGAACAGGATGGAAGGTCAGTGGAAGGAAGGGGCAGCCAGTGGGACAAGGAGTAAATTGGTGTTAGCTCCTCAAGCTTTGTTTCTGCTCACAGACCTGTCTTTGTCTTTTTTATTCACATTAATGGCCATGATATTGAACACTGCAGGGTTTTCAGAATTGAGGATGTACATAAAACCACTGGAGAGACAGGACACAGGGAATGGCTTCCACTGCCAGAGGGATTGGATGGGATATTGGGGAGGAATTGTTCCCTGGGAGGGTGGGGAGGGACTGGGATGGAATTCCCAGAGCAGCTGTGGCTGCCCCTGGATCCCTGGAAATGTCCAGGCCAGGCTGGACAGGGCTTGGAGCAGCCTGGGACAGTGGAAGGTTCCCCATGGCCAGGGGTGGGACAGGATGAGCCTTAGGGTCCTTTCTAATCCAAAACATTCTGTGCTATGAAATATATATATATAATAGAAATAGAAATAAATATGAATGTAAATATACATGTATATACAAATGTAGATATAAATGCAAACGTAAAAATATAAATATAAATAGATATATAAATATAAATATAATATATAAATAGATATATATAATATAAATAGATATATAAATATAAATATAAATATAAATATAAATATAAATATAAATATAAATATAAATATAAATTTAAATTTAAATATAAATTTAAATATAAATATAATTCATTCTTTTGCAGTGCAGTGGGGAAAGGGGAATATTTTCACCTCCACCTGCATTAAAATCTGGCTCTGGGGAGAAATCCTCATGCAGATTTCTATTCACCAGCTCAGACAAAAACAGCCTAAATCTTACCAAGACAGGGTAAATTAACCAAAATTAATATAATTTTATTAATATTAAAAACTCCAAGTGTTTTAAAGCCCGTATAATTTAAAGCTCCAGTGTTTCTCTTTTAATTCAGAATTGAAACAGAATTAATTGCCTTTAATTTAAAACTATTTTCAATTAAGCTACCGGTTGTGTGAACAAAGACATTTTATATGTTGGCACCAATGCACTTAAAATGTCTCTAGTAATTTGAATTAATTAATTAATTAACTGTAACTCACTGGGACTTCAAGTCCTAAGTGTCCTATTTATTCCATAAAATGAAATTTATAAACCTTAGAGTAACCACTACCACAAAACTGCTTTTCCATCTAGAAACCAAGTAATTCCAGCTTGATTAAGGAAAAAAAAAAGGAAATTTGGATGATTAAATGCCTCCTAGATTTTAAATTCAGAGACATTTCCAAAGCTCATTTTCATGTTATAAGAAATGTCATTTCAGGGACTGGAGCACTCCAGACCCTCTGTCATTTCACTGCCATTGAAAATGTCATTTTTACCCACTTTTTCCTGGGTAAAAAATACACAACTGGAAAATATTGTAAGATGCTCAAAATATTTTTAGCTGGATTATTTTCTATTAACAATTATGATTTGGATTCCACTCCCCCTCTTTTTATGATTTCAAAACTCAGTGTAGGTGAGCCGTTTATAAAGTAAATACTCACATCTCATTCAACGTTTCCCAGAAAACAAAATTAACTTTGCATGCTAAAAAACAAATGTTGCAATTTATATTTTGGCTTTTACTACACAAAATTAGATTAGTTCAGCTTTGGCAATTCCCTCTGTATTTATATTCAATAAATCTGAAAAATAAATGTTGTCCTCTGTCATTTCCTTCTTTTAACTGATGAGCAAAAGTGCTAGAAGTTGGCAAGACCATGAGCAAGATCAGCCCATCACTCCAAAGTGATCCAGGGTTTTCACTCGTATCACAAATTCTGGATAGGTTTAATCACCAATGTTGTTTAAAGCGATTGGATGGGAATAGATAATAAATAATGTTTTGTTTTTAGTTTTAGTGGTCATCGTTTGATTTGCAAAAAATCTGTTCAACTGTATAAAAATGTACAAAAATATAGGGAGAGTTTTTCTAATAAAAAAAGTAAATTAGATAATTTTTTCAATTAAATAATTAAATACATAAAGTACCAAATTAATTAAATAATTAAATAAATTTAACTTACCAGCAAAGCAGCACAACGCAACGATAACACACAAAACCTTCATCTTAGATCGGGATAAATTTATCGTCCAATCCATCCTTTTTTTTTTTTCCTTACAAGATCAGAATTCTCTGAGAAGATCAAGAGACTTTCCCAAATTCCCTTTGTGATCTGCAGCTCTGGGCAGCTCAGGAATGTCCCTCACACGGCAAGGGACGAGATGAGTGTGATGGTCAAGGGGGAAATGTTCTTAAACTCTTAAACTCCTGCCCCTTGCATAACGCCAGCCCTCGGTGGAGGCTTGGGCCACACCTGTACCTGACAGCCCGAGGATTTTCAAATTAGAACCTGGCACTTTCCCTCTAGGGAAGGTAAATAAGAAACTCTCTGCTTGAAAAGGTCAGCGGGAGTGAATCTGAGCATGAAATGAGCAGGAATGGGGACAGGTCTACACCCTCGGAGGCCACAATCACACATTCATCTCGCAGATATTTAAGTTCAGGGTGGACTCGGAGGCAGGAGCTTGGCTGGGGTTTTGAGTTTACATTTCAGCAGCACAAGTTGGGGCTGAATGACGAGCAAACACTTCCTGATGCTCTCTGTGAGCAGCAAGAGCTCGAGGTGATTGATAAGAAAAGCCCGTCGGGCTCATCCTTCCTTCCCAGCACTCATTCCTTGGGATCAAGGGTACATCCACTGCCCAAACTGCAAACTGACAGCTTGGCACAGTCTCAGTCATCCCCTGGGATTTCTCCCCCAGAGAATGGACCAAGGGATTCAGGGAGAACTTCCCTGAGGGAATCACCCGGGGTAAACCTGCAGATAAAGCAGCAAAATCCAGCAAATCCACGCGCTGCTCCTGCAGATCCACGGGGTGGTGGATGAAGTTTAAGGAAGAATTGCCACATCCCTGAATCCAAATGAGAATTAAAAGGGTTTCCAACTATTTTGAGTCATCACCAATATTGAATTTGATGTTTCATCCTTTTAATTCTTTATCAGGATTGATCTAAGTGTGATCAGACTCTCTTTGGCTTTGGGTTCCTTCATCCCTCAAGTCCCGTCCCTGTTCTCTTTCCAGAATCCTGCTCTCCTTTCCTCTCACAGCTCTTCCAAACCCAACATTTCTTGCTCAAGGTGAACCCAGGAAAACAAAATAAATTCTTGTTTGCATTCTCCATCACTTTTCATTTAATTCTTACTAAACCCTGTGCTCAGGAAAGACCCAAAACCTTTTTAATCCCTGATGGAGAGACTTCATCACCAGCTCAGTTCTGGGTTTAGAGGGACAGTTTTCCAACAGATGCCTGAAGAAAAGTAAAAGTTTGTCTGGATGACCTGGAAATTCTCTGGAAACCAATTCTTATTCACTCAGGTGGAGGTATTTTTGAGTTTTTAATTAAATGTTTAGTTTGACTGGACTGAAAAGTTATTTTATACTTGTACAACTTACAGGGTTCAGTTCTGCTTTGAATATCCAAGGGTTTATTGGTAAATGCTGGAGATCATTTATATTAAAAATACCTTTTTCACAGGTAAAAAACCAATAAACACTGACATATATACATTAATAACAAAATTAATGTAAATTCACTTTTCCTAATTGAGGAACTAAATCGGTTTTAGAAGCCTGGATTCACTCACATAAATGTTATTTCCCTGTAAAATTTCTGTGATACAAAGACCCTCTTCATAGCTTGGATAACACAGAAAGATTAAAAGTTCCTTCCAGAGCTGCTGAAATTACCTCAAGCACACCTGTCATGATGTGAGGGACTGACGTGCACCCGTTCCCGCCTGGTTGTGCAAGAATTGGGTAAATTGAACATCCTTGACCTTTCCTCAAGTGTTACTAAGGGAGAAACAATTTGTGATTCACGACTCATTTCTGCCTGGGTCGCCTCTTTGACGTGATCTGTCTTTGCCTTCATCTTCCTGCATAAAAAAATGTTGATAAATTGGAGGGGAGGGGGAAAAACACATCCCATCTTTGGAGGTAAATAACTCAGAGGTAAATAAAATAATAAAATTGAAACACAGGAGCTTTGGGGATGATTGTGGAGGTCTTCAAGGTTAAGCAAAAAGGCACATCCCCAGTGTTTTCACTTGGAATTTTAAGTACAGACAGCCCAAGGGGCTCTGCTTATTTTAGTCTGAGTCTCAAAATCCTGGATGGGAAAGCTCCACACACACCTGCACCAAGAGGGAGGCCTGACACTGTTAAAAACTAAGATTTAAATTAATTTTTGCAGGCAAAATCTCCTCGTGGCAATAGGTTCTGTCCCAAACACTCCTGTGATCAAAAGGTGATGGTTGCTACAGGGGATGACGTGAGAGCCCTTGAAACAAAAGCTGTTTTTTCATGATGTCTCTGCAGTCACATTTACATAATCCAGCATCATTTCCTTTTATCAGAGCTGGGTGTTTGCACCTCCCTGCCAGGGACAGCTGGCTGCACAAACTCCTGACTTCACCCAGTAAATGAAAGTGAAGGGAAAGGCCTGACTGGTTTGGGAGGAATGCAGCACCTTCAGAAAAGCTGTGGGTTCATCTATCATTTCCTTTTCAAACTCGCCATTTGAACCAGGAATTAACTTCCTTCAGAGAAATTCAGCTCTGAAACGGGGATAATTCTGCACTTGTGCTGCTGGGACAAAGGAGAGCTCAGTGGGAGTGAAGCAGCTTGAGGAGGAATTCATAACAGCTTTCATTCCTTGCCTGTCCCGTGTCAATGAACGCTCACTAAACTCTGATTGATTTATCAGGTTTTACCAGTTGGTTTTGTAACCAAATACTTCCTTCTGCTGGCATTAACCGAGAACTGCATTTGAAATCCAAACCATCCCAGGGCTGTGGAAAGAAGTGAATCCCCCTTTTTTATTCTCATTTACTTCTGGATTAGGGCACCATCTTAGTTTATTGCTGCTGTCTGAGCAGAAATCCTCTCAGCAGCTGCTCTGCCAGGTGCACCCCACACCCAAACCCACCTGTGACGCAGGTGACTCCCTAAAATTAGAATGAGACGCAACATTGAAAGCTAAAAGGAGAATCTGGACAATGTTTTCTGTGAGTGGCTGCTCAAACAAAAACCTTTGGCTGCCAAAAGGGCACAAATATGCAGACAAATCTCCAATTTGGGCCCCACAGCCCAAAGTCATGCCCTGAGTGACCCCAACAACAGGAGGAATCCAGAGCCTGCAGTGGAGAACTGAAACAATTCCACAGCCCACGGAGAGTTCCTGAGGAGCAACCAGGCACAGAGAATGCACCACAGGGGAGAAGTATCCAGAAAATCATGCACAATCTCCCTGGTTTAAGGGCCATGAACACATTTCAGGTGACACTGGGAGAGGAGAGAAAACACTTCTGAAGGAAGACAAAGTCCACAGAATCCCAGAATGGGTTGGGTTGAAAGAACCTTCAAACATCATCTCAATCCTCCCCCTGCCATAGGCAGGGACATTTTCCACTAGAAGGATGATGATCTGCCCCCAGATAAACTGTTTCAAACACTAAATAAAATAAAAGAATCAGCTGATCGCTATTAATAAATTGTAAAAGCCCTCACCTGCCACGATGCCGTGCAGCCAGTCCAGGATGTCCTTCCCAGACGTGTCCTTGGAGCTCGGTGGCCTCTTGCACTCAGTCCTTGGGTACTGAGTGGGTTTGGGCAGCCCCCCAGGGCCAAGGAGAGAGAGGGACCCTCCAGGATCACCAATGTCCCCCGTGCCAGGTGCCACCAGACCCGTCAGTGCCCAAAGGGCGGCTGCTGAAGGGTCCCAAGTTCTGCTCCTCCTGCGCTGGAGACCTCGGGCTCTGCCATTGATGGAGACCTGCAGGGCTGGAAGGGGAGAAGATCCTTCAGGGTTGGGGGCTGCAACAAGGGGAGGCTGGGGAGGGTCCCCACTGCCACCCTCGTGGCCAGGGGACAGCGACGTGTGTGCCCTGGGTGTCAGGGGGGCTCTGCAGGCACCAGCGAGGGCTGAGGGGCTGAGGGGACAACTCATCCCCAGTGCTTTGCCCAAGGAGAGGGGAGAAGGGCAGAAATCTGTCACCCAGGGCTGTACCTGTGCCCGTTCCAGACCCGCAGTTCCCCTCTGACCCTGCCACGAGTCCCAGAGAGGGGAGTTTGGGCTTTGGCAGCTTCGCCCCGATCGCTGCCGGGTCCTTCACGCCGAGCCCCAGCCTCCCGAGACCTGCGGGGAAACAGAGAGGGCTCAAAGCTCAGCAGAAATTAAAGGATTAGGAATCTGAGAAGAAGATTTTAATATTGTTTTTTCTTTAGTTAAATAATTGATTAATTTAATTAATTACAGAGGCTGCTGGGGCACTGCCCAGGCTCCCCAGGGAATGGTCCCGGCCCCGAGGCTGCCAGAGCTCCAGGAGCGTTTGGACAGCGCTGCCAGGGATGCTCAGGGTGGGATTGTTGGGGTGTCTGGGCAGGGACAGGGATTGGACTCATGATCCCTGTGGGTCCCTTCCAACTCAGGATATTCTGGGATTCTGTGTCATTTTGGAATTTTTGGTGAGATTTGAGTGTGCTGCTTTTTCTTTTGGGATTTTTTATCTGAACCAGGTCCCCTGATCCATCTGCTCCAAACACAGCCATGGGTGCAGCAGAGCCAGGGACTGGAACCCCTCTTGGCCAAGGAATCCTTCAGGATCGGGAGTGGGAGGCACAGTGGAGGGAGCAGCTCCTCCTCAGCCCCGCAGGAGGCAGAGGCTTCTCTGCAATAATTCAAGTATTTATAGAATCATAGAAAAAATTGGCTTGGAGGGGACCCTAAAGCTCATCCATTCCCACCCCCTGCCATGGCAGGGACACCTTCCACCATCCCAGGGTGCCCCCAGCCCCATCCAGCCTGGCCTTGGACACTGCCAGGGATCCAGGGGCAGCCACAGCTGCTCTGGGCACCCTGTGCCAGGGCCTCCCCATCCTCACAGAGAATAATTCCTTCCCAATATCTCATCTAAATTTCCCTTCTTTCAGTTTCAAAGAGATTTGAACGATTCAGGTTTCCTTCCTTGGACACCCAGAGGGAAAAATAGCAAGAACCACTTCTAGTTCCAAAGAATCCAGCAGCGAGTGTGTGACTCTGCAGTCCCCACTTGTTCAACCTCCTCCCTGTCCCCTTGCACAGCTTTGAAAACGCACAGCAAACCTCCCCTCCCACCACGGGGAATATGCTCAAGTCTTAACTATTTGGAAATTTTTTTCTCTCTTTTTCATCCCTAAAACAATCCACAATGATTAGAAAGTGTTTCATTACCTCCTGCCTTGATTTCCTCTCCCTGCACTGTGTGCATGAGCAGGTAAAGATATTTTTCAGGAATTTTTGAATGCACTCTGCTACCATTAATCCCAACTTTAAAATATTTAGACACAGATTTGAATTAGAAATGTGTATTTACACATTCATAATTCTCTTTAAAATAATCTTCACACCCCCCCCCCCCCCACCTCAATTAAAATTTCATTTTCCCTGGAGAATCCCACGAAATAATTACCTCAAGGTCCATCCTACCTGCTGCTGTGCACGTGCTGAAATAAAAAGCCAGCATTATCAATATATTTAGTGTGAAATAGTGCCCAGAGCAACATTTCCAGGCCATGTTGCTGCCTTGAGGCTCCTTGTCCAAGTGAGAGGCTGCTCCGGGCTCCTCACAACTCTGCTCCCTCTGCAAGCAAATTCCAAATGTTATGGAAGTCACTCAGGTAATGCAAGCTGAGGTTGGTTGGCTGAGCAGCTGACACACCTTAAACCCTCCTTAGTTTAGGAAGTCGTTTTTATCTGGGCAGAACTGGGGGCCCAGTGGGCTGGGCCACAGGTACAGAAATGCATTTCGGGTTGGGAATCCATTTCAAAGCCTCAGGAGCACCCAGGTCACCTGGAAAAGGCTTTGTTTGGGACCATTTTGGGGTGTAAAAAATGGGGTTGTGGCAACATTAATGGAAAAGTGTTTGGGTTTTTAATCAGTAAATACATAATGGGGTTAATGGGATGGATTTTGGAAAACAAGTTGGTCTCCAACAGCAGCATTGCCATTACTGACCATGAGAAAAGGTGTTGGTGACACAAAATGACTGTAGGAGAAGAGCCAGGTGGTCACTCAGGGGGTCCCTCCACACAAAAACCTCTCCCAGAGCACCTGGAGATGATCTGGCTTTGCAGGAGCAGCCCCTCACAGATAATAAAGGAAATTGCCAATGAAAACAGCTATTCCTGTGTGATTTTCTGGTTAAAACCCAACTCAGACAGACTTGGGACAGAAATGTGCTGACCCAGGGATTCTGGAGGAGATTGGGATGCTCATCACCTCCTCTCCTGCTCCGTTCTGACTCCAGAGGGATGAACTGGGATGAATTCCACAACAGGAGCTGCTTTTCCTCCTGGTTTCCAGCCTTGCAACGAACCCACTGGGCTGTGACTCCCTCTGGCCCTGCTGCAGGGGATGTTCAGGTCCCTGAATGTCCCAGCAGTGCCTGGAGATGTTCAAATGTGTCCTTTGGGGACCACAATGAGCTCACTGATCTCATTTCATACCCAAGTGACGCCGTTAAACACAAACCTTAAACCTGATCACGTTCCTGCAGCCCCAATTAGGCAGAGATTTTGCAAAGGCAGCTTTGTGAGAGAGAAGAAATTAAATTACAGCTGGGAAATGTTTGTTTGCAGAGAGGAAAATGCACCTCATAGGTTATCCTAGAATGGTTTGGGTTGGAAGGGACCTTAAAGTCACCCAGTGCCACCCCTGCCATGGGCAGGGACACTTCCACTGTCCCAGGTTACTCCAAACCCTGTCCAACCTGGCCTTGGGCACTTCCAGGGATGGGGAAGCCACAGCTGCTCCGTGCCAGCCCTTCAGCACCTCACAGCCAACAATTCCTTCCCCATATCCCATCTAAAACTCCCCTTCTTCGCCTTAAATCCATTCCCCTTTTCCTATCAAGTTAATCTAACATTTAATATCTGACAAGGGAGGGATTTGCTGTCTGGAGCTCGCTCAGTTTAGCCTGGGTTGTTCTCTGGGCAAAGCCTGGCTTTGTCCTTGTGTCCTTGCTCAGCCAAACCCAACGGGGTCTCCCCCTGCACATCCTGTGAGCCACTAGAGGCCATCCTAAACCTCGGAAAACAAAGCAGCAGGACGTGGGAATAAACTACAACAGTGCCTGGACATCAATCATAAAAGATCAACTGAAGTTCAGGTGTTTTTAAAGCTGAGCCAGGAGTTTGTTTCAGGATTCAGGTTGTTCTGTGCTTGCACCCTCATGAGTTTGGTGGGGTTTTTCCTGCTGGGTTTGCTGCTGATGGAGGCTGAGGGAATTGGGATTGTTCAGCCTGGAGAGGAGAAGCTTTGGGGTGACCTCATTGTGGCATTCCAGGGTCAGAAGGGAGCCTGCAAGAAAGATGGAAAGAGAGACAGGGGTGATTTGAAAGGTCTGGAGTGTCAGGACACAGGGAATGGCTTCCACTGCCAGAGGGCAGGGATGGATGGGATATTGGGAAGGAATTGTTGGCTGTGAGGGTGGGGAGGCCCTGGCACAGGGTGCTCAGAGCAGCTGTGGCTGCCCCTGGATCCCTGGCAGTGCCCAAGGCCAGGCTGGACGGGGCTTGGAGCAGCCTGGGACAGTGGAAGGTGTCCCTGCCCTGCACTGCCCCAACCTGGGACAATTCAACAGCACCTCAGGTATTGTTGCAGCTCCCCAGCAGAGCACTGAAAACCTTTCCCTCTGCCCATTCCCTTCTGTTCTTTCTGTTTAACTGCAGATTAAATTCTCTATTGAATCCACTCCTCCTCATGGAGGCTGCCAAGGGGTAAAGACTGAAGTCACACAGAGCACTTTGGGGCATGAGGACAATAAAAAATACAATGCATCATTTGAAGAATAGAATATAAAATTTAGAAGCACATTTTCTTCCTTCTCACAATCAGGAGTCATCCTCTGGCTTTTGACTCATTTCTTGTTTATGCCCAGGCTTAAAATTTTCTGTCACAGTAGCAAAACCAGTCAATCTTTGAAGCCTGATAAATTGTACACCCAGAAAGACTTGTGTGGATTGTCCTCTCGCTATTAAAACTCTTGAAAACAGATATATTTTCCTCTGATTTTGGAGCACTGATTTTGGGGTGGAGATAAAGAGTCCAAGGAATAACACGAAAATGCTGCTGATTTTGACTTTTGTTATTTTAGCATTAATCATCAAGAGTTGCCTTGAGAAGGGAAAAGGGAACGCCAACAAGGGACAGAGCTCCCAGGTCCTTCCTTCCCTCCTTAGCAACGTGGAAACACAAAAGCCTTCGTGGGAGGAGTGCAGGGAGAGGTCGTAGTCACCACACAGCAGAAAACACAAAATGTTGGGGCTTTGCTGGAGCAATTCAGAATGGAAGGGGCAAACATTTCCCAGGAGGAAAAAGCACCAAGGAACAGAGGCTCAGTCAGCTGTGCTGGGCTTTGTAATGAGGCTTTATTGAGTATTTTGCATTCGGTTTTTACAGGTTTAACTATAAATAGTCACCACAAGATGAGGAGGGCCACAATGAGGTCACCCCAGATCTGATCCTCTCCAGGCTGAACATTCCCATCTCTCCCAGCAGGGCTGCTCCATCCCTCTGAACATCCCGGTGGCCTCCTCTGGATTTGCTCCAATCAAGCAGAAGTGAGAAACTCGGAGAGGAGCGACAATTCCCACAGTGGGGGAGTTCCCTCAGTGCATCCAACCCGGAGATTCCTTCACTCATGGAAAACAGACAGATTTGATTGGGAAAAAAACTCTTCATTCCACTCAGCTCGTGTAGTACGGAGATTGTGGGATGAATTAGAGCTTTAAATACCAGCCTGAGCCTGGCTCTGCTCAGCCCCTGCAGGCACAGAGCCAAGGGACAGATTGGGTGACACACGCTGCCTTGAACAGGCTGATTTTCACACCACCCCCTGCAACCAGCTCCGTGTTTGAAGGGTTTTTTGGGTTTTTTTTCCCAGCACTTTGTGGAATAAATAAAGGTCTGAGTGAATTTGTTTGGAGAAAAACATAATGGGGAGAGCAAAGGTTTGTTTGCTTGGAGAACCTCAGTGGAAAATACAGCATTTGTGGGGGAGGTTGGGTTATTGTGCCATCTTCAATTCTTAAATCTTTGATTCTTTTTATTCATTTCGTATCAAAACATCTCTCATATGGAGGCTTTTCCCTGCCAGCAGTTTTGTTCCTGATTGAATCATTAACCTTGACATCTTTTGTGTAGAGCATTAAATTAATCTTTTTGCCATCATCTGGAATAATTAAAGCAAGGACACTTTGTCTAATGAGTTGTAACAGCACAGTTCAAAGGGAGCCTTTCTTTTGTGGCATCATTGAATCAGCTGGATCCTTCCAGTCTGTTCCAATGAAATATCAAATGCCAGCTTGTAGGAGCTGATAGATCCCAGGATTATTCCTGATAAAGACAAAGACATGGTGGAAAATTCAGTTCTGCTCTGCAGTTCAAAGGAAGGCCTGGATCCCTCAGCTGATGAGAGGTTCACTTTGGAAAAAAATCACTTCTAGGACATTCAACAAGGCCATGGGTCATGTCCTGGCCTTGGGTCACACCAGCCTCCTGCAGCTTCAGGCTGGGGGAAGAGGGGCTGGAAAGCTGGAAAAAGTTCTGGGAGAGCTGGTGACAGTGACTGGACTTGAGCCAGGTGGTCAAGAAAGCCAATGGCACCTGGATTGTCCCAGCCATGGTCACCCAGGGCACGGAGTGACCCCTGTGCTGGCACTGCTGAGGCACCTCCTCAAATCCTGAGCTCAGTGCTGGGCCTCCCAAAGGAAGGACCTTGAGGGGCTGGAGAGTGTCCAGGGAAGGGGCTGGAGCACCAGGAGTGGCTGAGGGAGCTGGGAAACACTGCTGGAATCAAAGCCAACAATCAGGGAATTTCAGAGGACCATGGAGTGGTTTGGGTTGGAAGGGACCTTAAAGCTCATCCAGTGCCACCCCTGGCATGGACAGGGACACCTTCCACTGTCCCAGGCTGCTCCAAGCCCTGTCCAACCTGGCCTTGGGCACTGCCAGGGATCCAGGGGCAGCCACAGCTGCTCTGGGCACCCTGTGCCAGGGCCTCCCCACCCTCACAGCCAACAATTCCTTCCCAATATCCCACCTAACTCTGTCCTCTGGCACTGGGAAGCCATTCCCTGTGTCCTGTCCCTCCAGGCCTTTGGGAACAGTCTCTGTCCATCTTTCCTGTCTGCTCCTTCAGGCACTGGATGGTTTCAAGTTGTGCCAATTCAGATACTGGATATTTGGATACATTTTTTTCATGGTTTAAAGCACTGAAGAGACTTCCCAGGGCAGTGGTGGAGTTACCTCCCTGGAACTGTTCAAAAAAGGCGTGGATGTGGCACTTGGGGACGTGGTTTAGTGGTGGCCTGGGCAGTGCTGGGTTAATGGTTGGACTGGATGATCTTAAGGGTCTTTTCCAACCTTAATTCTGTGATTTTTTGACCCTGTTCCATGTTTGTCTCTTAGCTCTTGCTCAGGCTCTCCTTGGCCATGTGTTGTCCCTACAGACTCATTCCAACTGGGAATGAATAAATAAATACAGAAAGCAAAGAATCCTCCAAATGCAAGAGTTCAGATAATATTACAGAAAACTCACTAAACCCCTCTTGAAATTAATATATGGACTTGTATTTCTTGCTTCTTTCACTTCTTACAACAATAATCCAGCAATCACAGCCTTTAAAAGGATAAGAACAATCAGTCCGTACTCTGCTTGCCCTGTTTCACCTCCCATTTTACATTTTCAAACTGGAAAGATATTTTTCAGCCCCTCTAAATGAAATAAAAATTGAGTTCAAAGGAGCAGAGTGTCCCTAATGTGGGAGTGATCCAAGAAAGAAGCAGGAAATGTCTTAAAGGACTCTCTGCAGTTTCTTAGTGTTATTTACTCAGGGGATAAAAGCACCATCAAAGGATGTTTGTTCCTCTCTGGTTGAACATCAATCTGCCTTATATCACATTACTCTGAGATTTTGCTCATACAAACAGAAATTAGTCCGAGCAAATCTCTGCCCCGAGAGCTGCCAACTGCATTTCTTCTCTTTCACACAGCAAAGACTGAGGAAAAGTCAGAGTTAAAACCTCCCATTTCTGTATTACCCTTTAGTTTGCCTTCTTATTTGGACTTAATCTGAAATTAGTCATGGTGAGGCCAGAACACGATGCTGGGTGTTTCTCCTGCTGACTGAAAATGCAGAACCCAAAAACCTGCAAGGAAAGCAATTCCGCTTCAGCTTAAATCCACTTTCAATATCAAGAAAGCTGTGGGTGTTTTTTACATCTGGAATCAAAGGACAGGATTTACTGATTATTTTTTCTTAGTTTTAAGGATATCTGTGGATTGCACAGCTTTTAATCTCACTGCCATCTGAAACAATTGGTCAGTTCTGCAAACAAAACTAAATATTTCTACAAGGAAAAGTTTGTGTTGGCCCCGTGTGGCCCTTCAGGGACAGAAAGGACCCATCAGGAAACGGCGACGTCCTAAACTCAAATATTTGTCTTGCTTTAAGCCTCCAGGGAATCTTGTCATGACATCTTTGTTCTGGCTGGGATTTAGGGATGGGGAGGCCCCAGAGAAGGAGCTGCTCCTGCAGATTTTGAAATAAACAAGAAGGAATTCATCTCCAGGCTGCTGATAATGAATTATCTGAGGCTTCTCTTGCCTCAGCCAAGGGCCAGCTCAGCAGAGACCCCCCAGCTGTGCTGGGAAATGCAGGTGGACAGAAGAAATCCACAGCCCTTTCCAACCAATTAAATCCTTGAGGTCAGCAGGGAAAGAATCCAAAATCACGGCGAGTTGTGTTGATGTCACCAGCTCAGCAATGCAGATAAATGATGATATTTTACTCGAGCACGTTCAGAGCCAGCGAGGACCAATTTAGCTGGAGGCAAAGACTGTTCCTGGAACTCCTGTGGGCCATGGCTGTGCACACATGGATGTGCTTCCCAGGGTCTGTGCCTCTGACTGTGCTCATTCCTTCCCTTTCCCAGTACATTCCGTGCTGGGATCAGCTCTGCAGTGAGGAGAAGTATTTAAAACCTCTCTGCAGTGTGAAATTCCTACACAAATATAGAATTATTGCACAGGGAGCGAACGTGAATAATCATGGCAGTGATGCAGATACAAGGAATGCACCTGCTGCCCTTCTCTCCTGGGAGGAGATCCAAGTTTTCCTGTGGAGTTTGGGATATTTCAGAGAGGAACAAACCAGATTTGATTCCATCTCTCTGCTCTGCTCTGGCGAATCCCCACTTGGAGCACCAGAGCCAGCTCTGGGCTCCCCAACAGAGCAGGGACAGGGACTCGCTGGAGAGAGTCAGAGGAGACCACGGGGAGGATTGGGGTGATGGAGAACCTGGCTATAGGGAAACACTGAGGGAATTGGGATTGTCCAGCCTGGAGAGGAGAAGGCTCCAGAGAAAGCTCAGAGCCCCTTGCAGGGCCTAAAGGGGCTCCAGGAGAGCTGGAGAGGGGCTGGGGACAAGGCATGGAGGGACAGGACACAGGGAATGGCTTCAAACTGTCACAGAGCAGGGTTAGGTGGGATATTGGGAAGGAATTGTTCCCTGGGAGGGTGGGGAGGCCCTGGCACAGGGTGCCCAGAGCAGCTGTGGCTGCCCCTGGATCCCTGGCAGTGTCCAAGGCCAAGTTGGACAGGGCTTGGAGCAGCCTGGGACAGTGGGAGGTGTCTCTGCCATGGCAGGGGTGGCACTGGATGGGCTGTAAGGTCCCTTCCAACCCAAACCATTCTGGGATTCTCCTCAAACAAATGGATGAGCCCACATCTCTCAGTGCTGGGGCAAATGAGCACTGGGCTGTCCATGAAGGGAAAGGGAATAAATGCAGCGGAGCTGGGATTGTCCATGGAACAGGAACAGGCTGGGATTGTCCATGGCTGGGATTGTCCATGTAACAGGCCAGGATTCCTGTATCTCAATCCTGAGCATCCCAGGGGCTCTTTTGGGGCTCTTTTGGGGCTCTTTTGGGGCTGCAGCAGCTTTGGCAGAGCAGCCCAGAGGAGGGGCTGCCTTTGCCTCTCTCGGCAGTGGAGGATTTGGCACAGCCCCAAAACGGAGGAATTTTCTTCCTTAATGCTCCAGTGACCATCCCGAGGTCAGGGGAGTTAGATGACCAATTCACAGCCAATTATGAAGAGATTTAACAGCAAAGGAGCCTCCAGAAGGATTAGGAATCTTTTGTTACCTGGCTTCTTGTTGATCTCCAGTTCTGGGCTTAGGTGAACTCATTCCACGTGGAAGAACTCCGGGAAAAGCAAGCCAGAGGTCAGCAGGCTTGGCTGGCTGGGAATTGCCCTTTCCCTTTGTCAGTGGATCCCTCCCTTTGCTTGGAAGGATAAATTAATTCTAAAAAGAACTTGAGCATCCCCTTGGTTTCCTTTCTCACCTAAAATCTCCATCTGGAACATCTCGGTTTCTCCAACATCCTCTGGGGAGAAAATACTTCAAATTCCCATTTATGATCCCCCTGGGCACTGTGGCTGTGGCAGCAAAACTGCACAGATCCATTGGGATTCTGGGACACCCAGAAAACATTCCTGCAGCATTTGGGGAGAGGAAATTCAGAGGGAATTTCTGGGAAATGTCACTGAAGGCAATGGACCTTCAAGGCTCCTCCAGTTCTGCTCCAGCTCCCTGAAATGCTGTCAGGCATTCCCACCATGGGACCTCTCTGGATCCACATTTCCATACCTCTGGAAATCCAAATTTCCTTTAGTGAAATATCTCAGTGAGACCTGTGGGCTGAGGGGCTCCAGTTTCCACATTATTAGACCAGAAAATGATTTTATTCAGAGTTGTTTCAGTCCCACAGGGTCACTCTGACACAGAGAGCAATGAAATAAATCCCTTATTGAGATTCTCATCTCTCCCAAACATCCCTGAAAATTATCCTAAAGCTTCCCAAAAGGACATTTCCGTGTCTTCAGACAATGCACTGGAAGGACTGAAGTTTTGGGACTGAAATTTGAAATTTCTAGGCAGAAAGTGCATTAATTTCCTCTTTGAGAAGCATTTTTTTTAATAGATAAAAAGCAGTAAAAGAGTGAGACAATGCTCTTCCAGAAGAAAGAGAGTGGTGATGTCAAGAGTTGATGCATTCTGATGGTTCCTACACATAAATATATTTTCTCCAAGAATCTTTACAGCCTTTATTCCACACTAATTACAACAATAAGGATCTTAATAATCTGCTACTCTGACAGCAACCTTGAAATTGCCATTTACAGCACTGACTTCAAACAGTGATTGGGGAAAAAGTGGCTCCTTGATATTTCCATGCAACTTTTTAGCAAAAATATCTGCCCAAAATATAAATATTTCTGCAACCTTCCCCCTCTGGATCTCTGCAAACACAAAAATTATCACCAAACCTTCACAAGTTTACTACTAAACTCTTGAGAGGAATTACAGGTGGGAATATTGCTCAAGGCTGAAAGGTTTTAGAGGTAAATTGTGCTCCTTTTTTTGGAGGAGCGTTTATTCACACATGGAACTACTTGGAATAAGGCTGTGAATGAAAGCTGAATTTTCCTCTCCTCAATTGTTCCGTGTGGAGCTGAACTGGCAGGGGGATGGCAACAGCCCTGGGGGTTTTTTTGGTGTTCCAGAGCTTTTCTGGATGTTTCCTGGAGGAAATGTCTCAGTGAGTGAATCCCACTTTCAGCGGTGCATTAGGAGTGAGAGCTCTGGCTCAAGAAATAACCCAGGACTGCAAATTCCACAGGAACTCATGAGAATTGGCATTATCTGCATGCCAGAGGAGGAGGAAACTCTTCCTGGGATCCCACAAAGCCGGAATTACTGAGCTGAACTAATGAGTTTGCTGATCCAAAGTGCCTCATCTGAGTTTTTAATGGTGCTTGATATAAAAGGGTTATTTTGAATTTATGGTGGTGTCTCTTCATTCTTGTGGCAGAGCAGTTTAGAAAATCATTTTTAAAACATCCCATCCCATTCATTAATGAAGGAAATTCAGTTTTCACCATGAGCAATGCCTTATCTGAAGCTGCAATAATATAAGAAGGTTCTTTTCATATGGAAATCCTCCAAGTCTTTGCATTTCTTCCTGCACTCTTTGAACTTGATTTACATTTCCCCAACAGAACTGACTGAAAACTCAGTTTCAGATGAGGAGGGCTCACCACTAATGGAATATGTGGCTCTGTAATATTTTCATCGTTACATAAACCCCACATTTAAATACCCTGCTCTTCTGGCCAGAACGCTTTGCTGAGCAGATGCTTCGTAATGAGCTCTTCCCAGTGACACCGAGGCCCTGGAGTGGATTTACAATGCATGAAAGCCAGGAATGCTTCAAACTCTTCCTTCCCACGTGCATCACATTGCACTGACTTTCATCTCCCATCCTATTGCCCAGCTGAGCCTTTTTTCTGTCCTTTTAAAGTTCCTCCAAATCCTCTCCTATCGGGGACTATTCAAAAACTCTCTCAAACATCGAAATAATTTTCTCTAAGCCATAATTTGCTGCCATCCCCTATTCACTCCTCACTAAATCTGTGCAGGAATTCTGCCTCCTCCAAGAATTGCTGGGCTCTGGAGCTGCTCAGCTCTTTCTATGCTGAAAGTTTGCCTCTAAACTCTACATTTTGGGGGTTTATGTCTTGAAACCTGGTTGGGAGAGCTGGGGGTGTTCACATGGAGAAGAGAAGGATCCAGGGAGAGCTCAGAGCCCCTTGCAAGCCCTAAAGGGGATCCAGGAGAGCTGGAGAGGGACTGGGACAAGGGATGGAGGGACAGGACACAGGGAATGGCTTCCCACTGCCAGAGGGCAGGGATGGATGGGATATTGGGAAGGAATTCTAGGCTGTGAGGGTGGGGAGGCCCTGGCACAGGGTGCCCAGAGCAGCTGTGGCTGTCCCTGGATCCCTGGCAGTGCCCAAGGCCAGGCTGGAGGGGGCTTGGAGCAGCCTGGGACAGTGGGGGGTGTCCCTGGAATGAGGGAATGTTGGAATGAGATGACCCTTCAGGTCCCTTCCACCACAAACCATTCCATGACTCCACAACGACTCCATGGCTCATTTCCAACCAGTGACAGAAGCTTTCCCTGTGGAGATCTTCACCCACACACCTGGGACAGCACCACCCTGCTCTCACCTGAGCAGCTCTGAGCCTCCATCTGCTCACCAGTGGTCCCCAGGATAAAACAGCGATATAACAGTGCCCATGAGGAGCTGTGGATGGAGCAGGCTCCCATCCTGCGTGGAGCTCTGGGCTCGTGGTTTCCAGGGCCTGTGTTCTTCAGGATTCCTTCAGCACTTGTCATTTATTTGCTCTGCTGGAGTGAGAGGCTTTGGGAAATCTCTGAGATGAAGAGAGCAAACAGGAGCACAAACAGAGGCTACCCCAGCTGGCCCTGGGATGCTCCCTCCTCCTCCTGGGATCCTGATTCTGAGAACAATGAGTGGTTCTCAGAGCTCTGTTTGGTCAGGGCTGAGCTCTCTGTATCTTTGGGGTGGTTTCAGGGTGAAAGGCTGGGCCGTGCTCCCTTCAGCCACTGGTTTCACTGGTTTGGTTCTGGGGAAGGTGCATGGGCTGCAGGGCAGCTTTGAAGGGAAAAGCAGAGCCACCTCACTCAGGGGAAGAGGTTTTTGGGGAGATCAAGGACCTGGTGGGAGCTGGGTGTTGGAACAGCACCTTCACCTCCAAGTGTGGGATTGATGGAGGCCAAGGTGAAGGTCAGAGTCAGGAATGACACACAGGGACAGAGGGATGTGCTCAAGGCCACAGCTCCCAGTTTAGGTGACACGAAAGATTTCAGCTTGCCCAAGTCTGAATAACTGATCTGACATGATCAGATCATCTTCTCATGGTCTAATTGAATTATGAGCATTTCTGAAAGCTTTTCTCAGTGGAGCTAATGAGTTTTATGTCTGTACTGAGCCAGGCAGACCCAGCCAGGCTTCCAACCTTCCTGTAATGGATCTGAGCAGGACAAGGGCTCAGCCAGGGATTCTTGCACCAATTATCAAGGCTCATTTCAGTTCTTCCCTCCTGGTGACTGCTCAGAACCTCGTCCCAGCAGGATTCCCTGTGACCTCATTGGGATGTGGGATATTATTTACCAGGGTGTTTCCTTGGCAGGCTGAAGGGCTGAAGAGGGAAGATGCTTTTGCTTTTTTGGGAGCCAAGTTGGTTTCCATTATCCCAAGGGACGAGTTCCTAAGCTCATGTAACTAAAAGAAAGTCAATGAGATAAAGGAAAATTTTTTTCAAGAAGAGTGATGGTGCCCTGGCACAGGTTGTCCAGAGAAGCTTCCAGATCCCTGGAAGTGTCCAAGGGCAGGTTGGATGGGGCTTGAGTACCCTGGGATAGTGGAAGGTGTCTCCAGCCATGGCAAGGGGTGGATCTTTAAAAATCTTAAAAAGATTCCCTCCCACCCAAACCATTCCATAACTCTACAGACATTGTGAGCTGAACATCAACCCCACAAGAACAGACTCCTCTCACTCACTTTCCTGACCTTGGGAGTAGAGGCAAAAGTCAGGCTGGATATAAAAAATGAGTTTATTCCATTGGGGAAAGTGTCTCCAGAGAGGGCAAGGTGCCAATTCCAGCACCTTCTCTTGAACTCCAGCCCCAGGAGGAACTGAAAGTGTCGAAACCTTTGTGGTGGGGAGAAGTTTGCTCAGCCCAGAGTGTCTTCTCAGAAATCCACGCTGTGTTTGCCTTTGGATGAGCTTTGTGCCATCAGTCACTCTGAAAGCAGGGATTTACAGCCATGGGAACCTCAGGGGTGTGAGAGGAGGCTCAGAGGTTCCTCCTCCACCTCCCTCACCTTCCATCCTGATGGGCACCATCCCTTTGGCCACTCAAATCTCTGCTGGTGGAAGCTGAAAGTCGCGTGAAGCTTCAGCTGTGAGGGGAGAGCAGGTGCAGGATCCTCCAGGGTTCCTACAGAGCCACCACTGCCACACCCAGCCCTGTCTGTGTCTGCCTCACTGTCACTGTCACTGCACCTCTGTCTGCTGCAAACCCAGCCCAGCCACAGCCTGGCCAGGATGGAAACACTGCTGGAATCAAAGCCAATGATCAGGGAATTTCAGAGGATCATGGAGTGGTTTGGGTTGGAAGGGACCTCAAAGCTCATCCCATTCCATCTCCTGCTACAGGCAGGGACACCTCCCACTGTCCCAGGGTGTTCCAAGCCCCATCCAGCCTGGCCTTGGACACTGCCAGGGATCCAGGGGCAGCCACAGCTGCTCTGGGCACCCTCTGCCAGGGCCTCCCCACCCTCACAGCCAACAATTCCTTCCCAATATCCCATCCATCCCTGCCCTCTGGTAGTGGGATCCATTCCCTGGGTCCTGTCCCTCCATCCCTTGTCCCCAGTTCCTCTCCAGCTCTCCTGGAGCCCCTGCAAGAGGCTCTGAGCTCTCCCTGGATCCTTCTCTTCCCCAGGTGAGCACCCCCAGCTCTCCCTGGATCCTTCTCTTCCCCAGGTGAGCACCCCCAGCTCTCCCAGCCCAGCTCCAGAGCAGAGGAGCTCCAGCCCCATGGCCTCCTCTGGACTGGTTCCAGTAGCTCCACGTTCTTCTCATGCTGGGGGTCCCCAGGATTGGAGGCAGCACTGGGGGGTCCCAAGGCAGCAGAGCACAGGGACAGAATCCCCACCCTGGACATTTCTTTGGACTCAGCCCAGCACCTGGGAGGTTTTTCCCAAAACCTGGCCAAGACACCTCAAGCTTCTTGTCCACCCCCACCCCAAGTGCTGCTCCCCAGGGCTGTGATTTCCCTGCTGCCAGACCTTTCCCCTCCTTGTTCTTGATGTTGGAACATCCCACAGTGATCTGGAACCAGCACCAGGATCAGGCCTGCAAAGTCCATGGAAACACCTGACATGTTCCTTGAAAATGTGGGGAATTATCCCCTCCTGCCTCTCCAGAGAGCTCTGCTGCCTTGGGAGAGACAGATCCAGCTGCAATTTTTAAACCCTCTTACTTACATACAAAGGCAATCAAGACAGGACCCATTCCCTGATTTGGTTTCTTCATTGCACAACCAAGAAGTTTTCCTATATTCTTTTTTCTTTCTAGGAACAAAGTCAGTCTTTGGAACACTCGATTTCAGCGTGAAGAGTCCAGACGGATTTTGACAAGATCCTCCAAGGCTGTTGCAGTTTGTCACAGTTGTGATCTCCAGACAAGAATCTGACAATGGATCAGTGTGGAATTTAACAGCACAACAAGTGACAAAACCCATCCCCAGAGAATGACATCCTGAGCTAAGTGGAGGCTTTTCTTTCAGGGGAAGAAGAAAAGCCTGGACAGGAAAGGTGAACCTCATCAGCTTGTGCAGGAGGAATCACAGCATTTGCATGAAATTCCTGTTGAAATTCTCCTGAGGTATCACACTCCTAAAAAGACCTGTCATTCCCAGGCGCTCCACTGGGATTAGCAGCTTCATGGGAAGGAGCCAGTGTGATTCTTGAGGTTTGAAGATCAACAATGAATGCATAAATAAAAGCAGATAAATTCTCTGAACAGAGTGTGCTCCTGCATTTGCAGCCACTTGCTTCCGTGTGGGCAGAGGCCACTGGACCTTTACAAACCGAGCCAGGGTTTCTTTAACTGGTCCAGGGGCTCAGGGGTTAAAAGGTCACCTGGGTGCACCCAAAGGGATGGTCCTGGTGTGACCTCCCAGCACAGGGAACCCCCAAACCTCTCTGTTCCCAAACCTCTCCCAGCACAGGGAACCCCCAAACCTCTCTGTTCCCAAACCTCTCTGTTTCTCTGTTCTCTGAACCTCCAGCACAATTTATCTGTGGTTTGATCTTCTGGCAGTCCTCAATCAGAGCTGGGGGCTCAGTGTGGCCACGTGGGCCCAGGCCACTGATGAGCAGGAGCTCTCCTGACTCCTTTTACCTAAAAAACAATCACTGCCTTTGTTCCCATCCCTTCTGGTCCTTCAGGATCCCTCCAGACTGGCTTTTACTCTTTGTTTCAGACACCAAACCTTCCAAAGCCTTTCCCATGTCGAGTCTGTTCTCCTGAACACCCCAACACCAAAGTTCCAGCTCTTTCTGTAACTCCAGCTCTCCCTGCATGGCTCCCTCCTCTCTCTCATTCCTTCCTCCTCTCTCACTCCTCATTGCTTCCCCGGGGACACTGCAGCTCTTTCCTGCTCCTCAGTCCTGCCTTTCATCTCCTCCTGCTCCCTCTGGACCCCCTCCCCTGCCCACGTCAGCAGCAGCACTGCAGCAAACACCCAGCACCCTCCAGGCCACATCCAGGAGTTGGAATCATCTCTCCAAAATTTGTGTCCTTGGAAAAAAACAGCTGAGTGAAGGTGTTGGAATGGAGGGGACGGAGCAGCCCCTTTGCATTTGCTGACTTGGCCCTTGCCTGGCCCTCCCCGGGGTGGGGACAGCGTGACAAAGGTGACAATGCAGGCAGGTGCTGCTTCAGTCAGCACTTTCTGAGAGGAGGTCACCTCTGATCCAGCTCTGGAAGTCAGATGGTGTTTGTTCCACATCCTTGGAGAGACCTGCAGGAAGGCTCAGGGCCTTGGAGAGCTGGGCTTGGGGAGGCAGGAGACAAAGGGGCTGCAGGGCTTTGGGGGACAGGAGAAGAGGGGGCTGCTGGCAGCTGTCCTGTGCTCCAGGCCATGGGCTCTGGACCTCTCCGTGCTGTCCTCCACAGCCTGGCTGGCTTGGAGCAGTTGTTCCAGTCTTTCCCGTGCGAGGTCCCACAGTTTGGGACATCTCTACACATGGGACAACCTCATCCAGGGGTGCAGAGCTGCTGTGGGGTGACTCAGCCGTGTGTGACAGACACACACAGGGGATCCCTGCATCTCCTCACCTTTTGGTGGTCACTTGACTGTCCAGCTGGTGTGGGGCTGAGTCCAGCTGAGTCACCCCAGGGGACAGGGCCCTGTCCTTGGCAGGGCAGGTTTAGGTGGGGATTGGGCAAAAATTCCTCCCAGCTCCTCCTGCTGGTTCCAGATCACTGTGGGATGCTACAACACCAAGAACAAGGACGGGAAAGGTCTGGCAGCAGGGAAATCACAGCCCTGGGGAGCAGCACTTGGGGTGGGGGTGGACAAGAAGCTTGAGGTGTCTTGGCCAGGTTTTGGGAAAAACCTCCCAGGTGCTGGGCTGAGTCCAAAGAAATGTCCAGGGTGGGGATTCTGTCCCTGTGCTCTGCTGCCCTGGGACCCCCCAGTGCTGCCTCCAATCCTGGGGACCTCCAGCATGAGAAGAACATGGAGCTGCTGGAGCCAGTCCAGAAGAGACCATAGGGATGGTCCAGGGCTGCAGCCCCTCTGCTCTGGAGCCAGGCTGGAGAAGGAGAAGGATCCAGGGGGAGCTCAGAGCCCCTTGCAGACCCTAAAGGGGCTCCAGGAGAGCTGGAGAGGGACTGGGCACAAGGCATGGAGGGACAGGACACAGGGAATGGCTTCCACTGTCAGAGGGCAGGGATGGATGGGATATTGATTGGGAAGTAATTGTTGGCTGTGAGGGTGGGGAGGCCCTGGCACAGGGTGCCCAGAGCAGCTGTGGCTGCCCCTGGATCCCTGGCAGTGCCCAAGGCCAGGCTGGACAGGGCTTGGAGCAGCCTGGGACAGTGGAATGTGTCTCTGGCCATGGCAGGAAGTGGAAGGAGATGAACTTTGAGGTCCCTTCCCACTCAAAGCATCCCAGGATTCTCACCCTCCCCTGCTGCAGGAGGCAGCTCCGTGTCCTGAGGAAGCCTCGCTCTGCCCTTAAATATTAATGATGATGTTCAGTGGAGCTGCCTCACTCCGAGCTCACATCCAGGGCAACAGTCAGGCTTTTTTTATCTCCATGTGCCATCTGCTCTTTCATCAAACCATTTGTAAAGGAGAGGCCCTCACATTCGGGAAAATCACCTGATAAATAAACACCCTGTTACACGGTGATACCTTTTATTGGGCTGTTAACTGCTCGAGCTGTGCAAGATAAATACCTTTAATTAACGGTAAGACATTCCTTTTTTAACATTTACACGAGTCTAATCATTATTCCCCTCGAATAGGCAGTCTCAGAATTTTAAGCAGGGCACAGACTCCTCTCCTGTGCTGCCAGGAGGGTCCCATGAATAATTTAAGACCACGTTGTCTTCTGGCCTTCAAAGAAAATACCAATATTTTGCTCCCAACTCCTGTCGGTGAAGGATCGATTGTATTCCCGTGGGAGCTGACTCTGCTGGGAGATGCACAGCCCAGAGTGAAATCTCTCCTTTTTCCGTGGCTCTGGGAGGTTTTTACAAGTCTCAGCAGGAGCAGGGTCAGCCAAAACAGAGCAGAGCAGCGTTGGTGCCACAGCGACATCGAGAAGGGTCTGAACCTCCAACACGCCCACAGCAGCTCCTGCTCAGCCCCAGCAATTCTGTTCTCTTGAGGCAGCACCTGGACCGTGATTTACAAAGTGCTGGTGACCAACAAGGTCCCTCAGGTCATTCAGCTGTCAGGGCTTTGTTGTGGCCTCTCTGGGGAGCACAAAATGTCCCCAGGGGCAGCTCCAAACTCTGCTCTGGGACAGACAGGAGCCCAGGAACGGCTGGAGCTGTGTCTGGGGCTTGGGATGGATCTTCCACTGCCAGAGAGCAAGGCTGGATGGGATATTGGGAAGGAATTGTTGGCTGTGAGGGTGGGGAAGGGCTGAGATGGAGCTCCCAAAAAAGCTGTGGCTGCCCCTGGATCCCTGGCAGTGCCCAAGGCCAGGCTGGATGGGGCTTGGAGCAGCCTGGGACAGTGGAAGGTGTCCCTGCCATGGCAGGGGGTGGAACTGGATGAGTTTTAAGCTTTTTACCCATTCCAGGATTCCCTGAGCTCACACCTGCACACCCTGGGAAGGCAGGACCCCAGGGGCCTGTAAAACCAGGATTAATGGTCCCTCTCAGCAGAGTGAGGAGCTCTGTGTGTAAACAATTTTTATTCCCAGCCCCACCAGTCCATCCCTGGCTGTTCCTGGCAGCGAATCCAAGGTGCAGCTCAGGAATCAGCAGTTCCACGTGGCTGCCCAGGGATCTGAGCTGTCAGCTCCCCTGGCCCAGGGACCATTACCCCTGGATTTGTTCCCTGGACATCAATCACACTGTTCCCTCTTGGGCTCTCTGCCTGAAACAACAGCAGTAAAACCCCCTCCATAAACTCCAGGCTCACAGGATTCCTGCACTGACTGCAGCAGGTTGTGGGATTTAAGGGCCAGATCCTTGAGATGCTGCATGGTCTGGCCAGCATCCAGCAGATAAATAAGCTGCTGTTTCATCTCCAGCCAGCGAATCGCCCCAATTAAAATCAATAAGATTAATTTCATTAATTGGGCAGATATAGGAGCTACCTCAGCATGCTCAGCATAGCCCTTCTGAGATAAAAACCTTGACTGAACTGTAATCTACACAAAAAATATAAGCAAACTTGGCTAAAGTCATCTTCTTTCCACAAATCCCAGCTATTGGCAGGAGCCCGGGAGGCAGCTGCAGATTCCTGCAGAGGAGGAGAGCAGAGCAGAGGAGCTCTCTGCCTCGCAGGAGTGTAATCCTCAAAGCAGCTCGGGGCTTCGGCTGCCTCCAGCGCTTCCTCCCGCGCTGTCAGGCTCAGAGATTCCGCGGGGATTACAGCGAGTGCTGCTCTCAGAGGTCACCTGCAGTGCCACCGAGCCCCGGGGGGAACAGCAAAGGCAGGGAGGGAGGAAGAGAGGGAGGAGAAATAATTCCGTGACAGCTCCATCCTTAGAAGCATTCCCAGCTACTGCAGGAGACACAGAGCATCCCCCCCTGTTTCTCCTTTCTCTCTCCTCCTCCCACCTGCAGTCCTGGGGAACATCAGGAGGACCTGGAGCTGCTAGAAAATGTCCAGAGGAGGCCACGGGGATGCTCCAAGGCTGCAGCCCCTCTGCTCTGGAGCCAGGCTGGGAGAGCTGGGGGCGCTCACCTGGAGAGGAGGAGGATCCAGGGAGAGCTCAGAGCCCCATCCAGGGACTAAAGGGGCTCCAGGAGAGCTGGAGAGGGACTGGGGACAAGGGATGGAGGGACAGGACACAGGGAATGGCTTCCAGAGAGCAGGGTTAGGTGGGATATTCCTGGTGATGCAGAACTTTCATCCTGCTGGGCAGCGCTGGGTGAGTTAAACCTTGTGTGCCTCAGTTTCCCTGGAATTCTGGCTGTCTCTGCAGAGCTCAGGTGAGTCCAGGTGGAGCCCTCCCTGCCCAGCCCAGGAGCTGCGTGGGTGAAGCCTTTTTGGGGCAGAAAGATTTGATCCCCCCATGCAGAGCCTGTTTGAGGGCAGGAGGTGTCTGCACAGAGCCCCTGAGCTCAAAGACTCCCTTCCCTGCTCCATCCCCTCCTGTTCGCCGATGTCCCGAGGATTCCAAGCCCCTGGAGCAACCTGGGCTCTCTCCAGTGGGACACAGAGGGGAGCTGGGCACAGCAGGGGTGTCACCGAGGAGAGGTTTGGGTTGTTTCATCCCGCAGAAGCTCCAGAGCTTCCCCAAAACATTGTTTTGTTCAGGGACAGAACAGCCCACACCACCTCTCCTCTCTCCTCCTTTACCCCTAATGAAAACCATCCTGGAGCTAAATTAAATCTCCCTCACAGCACATCCAGACCAAGGGCAATTAAATGAACACAATGAATCTTCTTCTCTTTTTTTTTTCTTTTTTTTTTCTTTTCTTTTCTTTTTTCTTGAGGCAATTAACTTGAAGCAGCTACAAAGGTGAAACTTGTAGCGTTTAAAACGACTCATTACTCCAAAAATGACTCCAAAATGGCTTTGGGAGGAGAGGACACTGCTGGGTTAGAAGTTCTTGTGGCATTTTCAGGTGCAGCTGCCCATGTGAAGATGGGGAGGAAGCAGCAGGTGAGGACGTGGTCTCTGGGGGACCATAATTCAGCCTTGCTGATGAAGATGTGCAGTTGTCACCTCTGCTGAGCTTCTCTATTCCCTCCCTGGCTGCCCTCACACAAATCTTGCCAGGGAAGGCTGGAGAGCAGAGGTTTGGCACCGATAGGGAGGGGATAACAGCTTTGGACAGAGTCAGCCCAGGGTCAGGGATCCAGGAGTGTTCAGAGGTTGGAGATAACTCTGAGAAGGGCCAGCAAGATCTAAGGATGGGCTGATAAAATAAATTGAAATTACATTTTTTCACTTAGATCTCTTCTAAGATATTTGTTTCTCCTTGGTGGTGGAAAGGGATGGGTTAAAAATTATAATGGGAGGGAAGTAATTTTAGAGTGTCCAGCTCTTAAAATGGTCTTAAACCAAGGCAGCAAAACCACCTTCCAGCCCAAACCAGTCTGGGATTCTGTGAAGAGCAACAGATGCTCACGGTGAGGTTTGAAGTAACCCCCAGGAGGGAGCACAGGAAGAGCCACAGTTGGATCTCTTGGAGCATCTGAGGGGAAAAGCACGGACCTGGCTGCACTCCCAGCTGGGGACAGAGGTCCTGCTGCTGAGCCAGGCGGGCTGGAAAAGTGGTTTGTGCCTGTGAGCAGGGCTGAGCAGAGAGCAGCTGCTGCCCTGCGCCTGCCAGGGGCTCCCAGGGCAGCAGTGCTGAGCTTTTCCCGGTGCCCGGCTGTCAGGTGTTTGCGGTAATGGAAACAGGAAAACAAAGCCGTTCAGGGAACAAATGAGGATAAATCCAGGCGCTTCTACCTGCTCACAAACAGCCTGCCAGCCGAGGAGCTGAAATCCGACCCCCTGGAGAAGCTGCCGGTCTTGGAGCATCCAGGCACCGCTGGAGCTGCAGCCCAGGAGTGGTGCTGGAGGGCAGAGAAGGGGGGTCAGAGGGGTGGAAGGGAGGAGAAACTGGGCCAGGGAGGTGCACATTGGGAAACCAGGCTGGAAACTGCATCCCCAGGTCCGTGGAAATGAAGAACTTCCCAGTCCCCATCCCTGTGTGCTCCTAGGCTGAGACTGCAGGCTGCAGCAGGCTGGGTCATAGCCAGAGCCCGACCTTTGCAGCCCCAATTAGCTGGGAGAGGAGCTGTGCAGCTAATGAGCACATGAAGGGATTTATCTCAGCCCCAGGCACCGACACTGACTGTAAAATTCCTGGCACAGGCAGCAGCTCCTTATCGATCCCGGGCAGCCCGAGTGCTCCCCAGCATAAAAATCACAGGGAAATGGGATTTCTTCATGAGATTCCTTTGCTGCTGCTTGGAGGCCTGGGAGAATGGGGCCCCCCCATGTCCAGCATGGCCAAGAGCCACCTGCAACAGGTGACAATTGTTGACAAGGAGAAATTGTCACCCCTTTGAGGGGGTGTGACCAGTGATGGCAACAAACTGGGCGGGGGAAAGCTGGTCTGGCTTGAAAAGAAAAGGGAAAGATCCTGATTTCCACAGGTTTCAGTGGGAATTCTGGAGAAGAGGGAGGAGAGAACCTGAGGGAAGCACTGGAGTCCCTGAGATGAGAGGGAAGAGCTGTCGATTTTCCTCCCTGCTAGAGTTTGCAGGAATGAGGCACTGGGAAACACTGGGTATCTGCCCAGTTTAACTGGTTTTCTTGAAATAAACTGGTGCCAGAATATCCCAGAAGGGTCACAGGGAGGGAAGAGGGGTCTCAGTCTCACAGCTGGACAGGGATGGGGACAGGGCTGGGGACAGTCCTGCCAGAGGAGCTGGGGGAGGCTGCAGAGGATTTAGAGCCGTGTCCCTAACCCAGCCCCCCAAATTCAGGAGCCTGGAATTGGTTCCTCCTCTGATTCCCCCTCCTTACAGCCAGGCGTGCTTGGTGCTGCTCAGAGCGTGGGATGAGGAGGGGATAATTAGCCCTGAGCTCTCCTCTACCTGCAGGAGGCTGGAAGGAAATTCTGAGTCAGACCAAAACAACATTTAGAAAATGTAGCAGGCCCGGGCAGGATGATCAGTGGCTGGTAATGACAATTTATCTTGTCACATCTTGATGCCCTCCTGTTGTTTCATCCTCCCTGCCTGGTTTGCAGGGAAAGGGCATCATGTAAATCTCAGAGGCACTGGGAGATATTGTCCTTCTCACTTCACAGGCTGGAGAGGAGCCTTGAGCTGGAACCTGGCAGGCAGAGGCACAATTCCACCACAGAGCACCTCTGCTGTGCTGCAGGGGATTGTTTCCCTCCTCATTCAGCCCCAGCTCCTCTCTTGTCACAGAACAACTCCCACTGCCAGCAATTCCCACTGCAACCATTTTAAACAATCCTAAAAGCTGTGATTCTCTCAGGCTGATCCTCCCCACGCTGGCACACCAGAGGAAATGAATCTTGCACCATGGCAGGCTGCAGGAGCACAGAATATTTCTTCCCTTGGGAATTCCTGCAAGGGCACTGGAGATTTCCTGGCAATGAGGATGGACAAAGCCCTGCATCCCACCTGGGAAGCAGAGTGGGTTTCTTCCTATTTTGTAGACACGGTAAAGGACATAAAATAGTTCCTGGGAGCTCAGGAAGGTCCCCAAGAAAGGAATAAACCCCAGGAGTGCCGGCTCCCAGTGTCCAGGTTTAACTGGTAAATACAGCAGGATCAGTCAGCTCCCAGTGCCCAGGTTTAACTGGTAAATACAGCAGGATCAGTCAGCTCCCAGTGTCCAGGTTTAACTGGTAAATACAGCAGGATCAGTCAGCTCCCAGTGTCCAGGTTTAACTGGTAAACACAGCAGGATCAGTCAGCTCTAGGGGGTTGTTTCCATGTTTTCCCTGGGAGATGCTGAGCCACTTGGACAGAGACACTGCCTGAGCATCAAAGGAGAGAGGAGAGAGGTTCACAGGAGCGTGGCTTAATTCCCTGTCAGCTCGGAGCACGCACATGTTGGGCTCTCACAGCCCGAGTAACTGATAAGAGCTCATTTATTAATCCCTGGTAACTCAATCTGCCCTCCCAGCCCCGAGTGCCGAGTGGAGCCGATGCCCTCAGGAGCTGGAGATCAATTTAAATTTCCAGAGCCTCAGTCCCTGACTCACTCCATAGTGCCCATGCTCCTCAGAATAACCGGGGAGAGGATTTTCTGTCACATCCCTGATCCCAGCTCCCCTCCCAGCAGTGCTGGCTGCCACGGATGCTGTGCTGGAGTCACGGACAGGAGCCGTGCAGGGGGACACGTGTGAGCAGCTCCCAGCCCCTCCAGCAGCACTGCTGGAGCAGAGCAGGGACTCCAGAGCCCTTCATGCACATCCCTGTTGATCAGACGCTGCAGGAAAAGCTCCCTCGGAGGTGGCAGCTCCAACAGAGAGCTGAACCAGCCTGGAGGGATGGGGAAAACAAAGTCACAGCCTGGAGCAGGACGTGGCCCGGCACGGGTGGGAGGCAAAGCGGGTTAATGAGCTGTCTGCTTAATGGGCCGCGTGCAAATCCTGACTGCTGCTCGTGCAGGGGCCCCAGCGACTCCCAGCACCCCTGGAGTGGGTCCAGCCCTCCCAGTCCCAACGCTCAGGGATCCTCCTGGAGAATCAGACCCCTGAAGGGCTGGGGGCCGCAGCCCAGCACTGCTGACCCAGGACACTCTGCTTCAGCAGCCCCGAAACGCTGCTGACCATGAACTCTTTAATTCTGGCACTACAGGTTCTGCTGCACAATAAAAGTGGAAAAAAAAAACCATTTATGAGGGAACAGTCAATAAAGTGAGACTTGCTTATCACAGCTGGTTTGGAGTGGTTGGAAACTGCACCCTCTGGAATGGTGAGGGGTCACTATTTCAGGGCAGCTGCTGTGTCCTGGAGCTGGGAGAGGGACCCTGACATGTTCAAACACCCCAAGTTATGGCCACAAAGCTGCACAGTGGATGTGGTCACTCTCCCCTCCTGGCCTGCTGCAGCTCCTGGGGCTCAGTGTCCCCTGCTCTGCATTCCAACAGTGTCAGCCCATCAAGAACCTGCTCTTGGGAGCTGCTGAGCCTGGGGGTACAACAGGAGAGGGTGGTGGGGTCACCAAAACACCCTGGTGACACCTGAGTGCTGCCGCAAGAGAGAAAAAGGAGAGGACAACAGCTCAGATGTGATGTTTGCACTTTTATTCAGGCTCTGAACAGACGCAAACCCACAGCCCCTCTGTGTCCCTCCCGGCTTTGCCCTGCTGGTGTCACGGGCAATGTCACCTCCAGGCTGTCCCCCCAGGGAAGGTGACACCCTGAGCCTGGCTGCTCAGCGTTCTGAGGCACTGACAGAAGTGTCTCTTCCCCAAGTCTTTAGGGAACCTCAGCTCCTCGGAGCTGCTTTGAAGGATCAGTGGAGGGTGAAATGCCCAGGCTTGAGCTGCCGCGGGTGGACGAGGTGCCTCCTGAGGATCCTCTGGAACAAATTCTTCCTGGCTGTCGCCGCGGGAAGCTCCAGACTGGAGCCGCTCTTCGGACAGCCCACGCCCAGGAGCCTCCTGTCCCTCTTCTCTGCCTCTTGGCTTTCCAGAACCTCTGTTATTCGGATGTCTCTGGCACATCTGGGCAGGGGAAGCCCTGCTGGGGTCGGGCTGCTTCCATCGTCCTTGTGACCGCGGGCACGGGGATTTGGCTGCGTGTGGTCCCTCCGGCTTCCTCCCATCGCGGAGTGTCCCTCAGGAGCAGGAATCCCGGGGTGTCCGCAGCATCCCGGCTCCTCCGGCCAGCTGGGCCGTGTCCCAGCAGCGGGACCGCGAGCGTGGCCGGAGCCCGAGTGGAAAAACGCCTCCTCACCGGTGACCTGCGGGCTCCGCCCCAGGGTGACAAAGCCATACGGGGTGGTGACCTTGGGGAGGTGCGGCAGGGACAGAGCTGCCCAAGCAGTGGGGTCTGGGCAGGAGCAGGGTGAGGTAAAAGAGGATGAGTTAAAGCTGTGCTCATCCTGCACCGCTGGGTCCCAGCTGCTCCTCCAAGCCGTCCCCTCCGGCTGCCCCGTCCCCTCCGGCTGTGCCGCCCCCTTGCCTGAGCATCTCTGCTTCTTGTGGATATCCAGGGACGGGATAATGAACTGCGGGATGCGGTCGGGGGTCACCACGTGGAAGAAGATGTCGCTGGAGCTGCTGCCCTGGAGCGCGGGGGGACAGAGCGTGCCCCGCCGCGGGGACATGGTGGCCCCGAGGGCTCGCTGGGCAGCGCTGGCTTTTTATGCTCCGCGGCCACCCCCGGCTGGTGACGCGCGGTGACGACACCGCCAGGTCCCTGCCAGGGTCCAGCGGCCGCCGGGGCACGGGGCAGGCGGGTGGAGGGGACAGGCGAGGACACGGCGCCGCTGCTGTCACGCAGGGCCACCAGCGCTGTCACCCACGAGGCAGCGGAGAGGGGAAGAGCCGGGGGAGCGGGATGAGTCACCAGCCGTGGGCATCAGGTGCAAGGGGCAGCCGAGAGCGGCAGACAAACACTTGAGCTCTGTCTAGCAAAGCTCCCGTCGGGAAACGCTCCGGCCCACGCGATTTCCCGGAGGAGGCGGCGGCTTCAGCCACAGCACCCCCGAGCCCCTCCTCCCACCCCTGCCGGGGCCAAGGCTCTCCTTACCCTCAGCATCCCTGTGCTCCCATCCCGCTGGGCTGGGAATCAGGGGGAACAGCCCCAGGCAGTTCCCAGGCCAGGGGAAGAGGCTTTGTGCATCCTGCAGGTGGGAGGATGAGGAGGGTGAAGCTGCTCTCTCCCAGCTTTGCCTCTCCCCCTGTGCAGCGGGGCAGGGAGTCACTCTCTGTCACTCTTCCTGTCACTCTCCCCCCAGTTCAGGGGGATAACGGTGGCTTTAGGGTGGATCCTGCTGGGAAAATGATGCAGAAAGGAAAAGCAGCTCCATCTCTTTGCGGGCACGGAGCAGAGGGGATGCAGAGGAGCCTCCCCCCAGCAGAGGGGATGCAGAGGAGCCTCCCCCCTCCTGCGATCCGGTTTCTCCCATCCCTGGGGGCTCGGCAGGGCAGGTTCTGGCATCTCATCACCTTCCGGTCTTTGCACCCGCGCAGAGCGAGGGGAGAGGTCCCAAAACAGAGCCTTGGCAAGCTCCAGGAAGGAGACCTCTGATGGAGAGAAAATGACCCGCTAATTGAGAGCTGATAGCAGGGGAGGGCCCTGCGCTGCCCCACCAATTAGCAGAGCCAGCAGCTCTTCAGGGTAACGCGGAGCGGATGGGCCAGGACCCATAAATACCCTGAGGGAGGCAGAGGGCTCTAAGCCGGGCTTGTGTCCAGTCTGGGCTCTATGGAACACTCCCCAAAGCCCAGCCCAGAGCAGGTCAGGGTACTGCCGGTGCCTAAGGAGCGGCTTCTGCTGGGGGCACTCTCAGGGCCGGGCTGGAGGCTTTGACCTTTCACTTTCTCTCTCTCCAGATGAGGCCACCCACCTGCAGTGACTCCTTCTCCAGCAGGTTCCTGGGTCAAATCCTTCAGCTCAGCTTGGTCAAGTACCCGGTGAGTGATGTTGAGGCTGGGGAGGGGGTGGTTAAAACCTCAACACTGGCAATTTTTGGAGTTTTTCTGCCAGATATTCTCTTTTCTTTCAGTCGTTTCACATTATTAGATATTAGGAAGAAATTCCTCCCTGTGAGGGTGGGGAGGCCCTGACAGAGTGCCCAGAGCAGCTGTGGCTGCCCCTGGATCCCTGGCAGTGTCCAAGGCCAGGCTGGACAGGGCTTGGAGCACCCTGGGATGGTTGAAGGTGCCCATGATAAGGTGTGGAATAAGTGGTCCTTAAGGACCCTTCCAACTGAAACCATTCCATGATTTGTTCTCTGCTTTTCTCCCTATCTCAACTTTTTCTCCTCGGCCTGACCTGGCCTTGCCTTGCTCCCCTTCTCCTATGGGTGGCTGCAGAATTCCCATTTGTCTCTCTCCCTGGGTGAGGAGAAATGGGAGGGTTTTGGGACTGAAGTACAACCCAACAGGTCCTGGCTGAAATTGGTTCCAGTCTCAGCTCCACACTGGGGCAGAACAGAGTTTAAAGCTTTGCCTGAGGACTTTGAACACCTGCAAGTTCTCCCATGTGCTGATGGGCCTCTCTTTGCAGCTGAAGCTCCTTCAGAAAGCATCCATCTGGGTTGGATTGGTGCTCCCTGTGGAGACCCTCAGGAGCAAACTCTGCCCCCCATCCCAGTCCCCCACCAGGCCTGGGCTCGTGGCCAGGAAGCGCCGGGGGAAGCTCCTGCGCCTTCTGCTCTCTCTGACTCCCTCCAGCATCCAGAACCTCCTGGGCTACCTCCCGACGGACTGGGGCCAGAGCAACATGTCCAAGGGTAAGAGCTGGGGCCTCCTGGAGCATCTGGAGGCTTTTGGCATGGGATTCCTGCAGGGAGCTGGGCAATCCGCTGTGTTTATTCTGGGTGTGCTGATTGTCCCTCCTGGGAATCCCTGCAGAGATCCGCGAGACTCTGATCAACCCAGCCAGCAAAGCCAGCAAGAGGAAGAGGGATGATGTGGCTCTGGAGAACCAGGAGTCCTGGTTTGTGGTGCTGGAGAGGGATTTGCCAGAGGAGGACTCTGAAGACCTCCTGTATGAGGTGAGAGGTTGTGGCTGCTGAGCAATTCCAAGCTGGTTTGGCCTCTCTATGGGACTGGGATGCTCTGGGAGTGTCCCTGTGGGGGAACCTGCACAGGTTTCCTTCCCTGTCCCCTCTTTGAGGGCACAGGGTGTCCATGGAGCACCTGACCATCACTGTGTGAGAGCTTGGGGTGCCCCACTCATCCCTGAGGTTTCCCTTTGGTCCCTGCAAAGCAGCACCTCTGTCCCCCTTGGCTGTGGCTCCTGGTGCTGTTGGGACAGGACTGGTGTGTCCTTCCTCACCCTGCCCCTTCCTCAGAGCCTCCCTTTGCCTCTTTCCCCACCAGCCCTCGGAGGTGGAGTCGGACAGTGAGGAGTACCAGTCCCAAAATGACACCGACCTGGAGCTGGAGGAGCAGGGTGGGGTCCTGGTGAGTGTCCCTGCTCCATTCCTGGGGACAGCATCAGTCCTGGGCTGGAGGGAGGTACCCAGCCCGTGGGAGTCTGGGGTTGCTGTAATCTGAATTCCACGAATTCCATAAATCCCTCATGGATTCTGTGCTGCTCTGACCGTGTCCCTGTGCCACACAACCCCCAGGGCTCTGTGCTGCCCCCAGAGCCGGGAGCAGAGGATCCAGCTGTGACCAGCAGCGGGGACAGTGCTCCAGATGTGGCCAATGGTGATGCCAGGGAGCCACGAGCTGATGAGAGCAGCGAGGAGCAGACTGACACAGCCTGTGACACCAGCTTGTCCCAGGATGGGGTAAGGACTTCTAGGACAATCTGAGTGTGGAGCAGGGGAGGTGTCACAAGTCCCCTGGATGTCCCCAGGCTCTGAGCCTGTGTCACAGAGCTCTGCTGCCAAGGGAGAGGGTAGGAGGGGCTCTGTCCCTGTGCAGGGACACAGCCTCGGTCCCCAGGCATTGGGGGGATGATGCTGGGTGTGCCCGTGTTGTCACCAGTGCCAGGTTCCAGCTTGTGGCACCTCTGACCCTGGGTGCCACGAGCCTTTTGTGACTCCCTGGCCCAGATATTTTGCAGTAGAAGACAGGGAAAGTCTTCACCACGGGCAACTTCCCCCTCACTGTTCTGTTCCCAAAGCACTGCTGGACACCCTCCTAATTCCCAGGAAGCTGCTGCCCTGGGAACTGGAGGGTGAGGAGGAGGGCAGGGGGCTTGGTTGGTTTCTCCCAGTGTCAGTGAGGGCAGGCAGGGGGGGGAAAAAAATTATAGGGAAAATCTCCTGTTTTCCAGGAAAACCAGGAAGCCTGACTCGTGCACCTGGACTTTCTGGGGCTGCCAAGTGCCTGATTCCCTGGTGTCCCTGAGGAAGATGTCCAGTTAAATGCCGTGTTAATGTTGTTTGTTTCCTTTTTCTGAAGTTTACAATAAAATCACCCTATTTTTTCACGTGAACTGGGCTGTGTTGGCTGCCAGGGGCTGGGGCTGCCTGGGGGACCTTTCCCTCTGATCCGTCCTGGGAAATTGAGGAGTTAATGCCGTGTTTGGAGGGTGAGGAGGTGAGTGAGGACCTTGAGGGATTCTGAGGGATGAGCGAAGGTGACCCTGACAGTCGGGGAGCACCCAGGACACGTGGCCCAAGCAGCCAGCGAAGGGCTCAGACCTGTGCCGAGGGATCTGTGTGGGAAACAAATGGCTTAATTGAGGCGAAAACGATCGTAATTAGCATGAACAAATCCAATTAGGAGCCGGGGGCGGCTTACCTTGTGCCTGGCACGGGCAGCAGGGAGGGCTGGGGGGTCCCAGGGCTGGGACAGGGGGTGGCAGGGGGGTCCCCCGGGGCAGGGGCTCGTTAGCATCATCTCCTCCTCGGGCTGCTGGCTCCGTGCCCTGGCCGGAGCCTAATTAGGCTGGAGCGATGGTTTAGCCAGGCTGTGCTCAGCCGGGGGGAGCAGCAATCGCTGCCGCTGTCAGGGCCAGTAATTGAGAGGGGCAGGAGCCCCATTCCAGCCTAGCCCCAGGGTTGGAAAGAGCATTTGCTCTTTCCTAGGAAGAGAAGAGGACAAACAGCTCCAGTTTGTCCTCTAAGGTGACTGCTGGGGTCCGGGGGTGGCTGTGCTCGGCTGCAGCTGGAAATGGTGAGGTTAAATATTAACTGTGAGATTTAATGTTAGGGCAGGAATTTCTTTCCTGGGGAAAAAAAAAAAAAAAAAAAAAAAAAAAAAAAAGATTCAAGGCATTCATTTCCAGCAAAATCATCTCTATGGGTCATGATTTCAGTTACGAAATCTTCCTCTGTTTTGGGAAAACGTGAAACCACAACACTTCTCGCTGGGCTTCTCTTCTCTGAGGACACAGCACGGAGGGGACAGGGCAGGTGCTGGCTCTGCTTCGCTCAGGGATGTGCAGGGAGGGGACCAGCCCCGTGTCTCCAGTTGCCTTTTAGGGTTTTGCAGGTGCCAGGAAGGGATTTTTGGCAGGGCTGACCCTGCTCCCTGTGGTTTATCGGGATCTGGGATCCCAGAGATGCCTTGGAGTAGCTGAAAGCAGAATTTTACCCCCGAGGAGGGCTCCAGCCAGGTGTGTCACTGGGAGCAGGTGGTGACAGCAGTGACAGAGCACTGTGAGCATCACCAGCATCTCTGGACATCGAGCCATCCCCTCAGAGGTGCACAGTTCCCAGCCCGGATATTTTTGGCCGGTGAGTGCTGTGAATGTTGACGTTTTCCAAAGGCTCTGAGCCCATGTTTGTGCTGCTGCCCTTGTTGGCGTCTCCGAGCTGTTGGTCACAGTTGGGTGGCAGGGAGGAACTGGTGCCACAGCAGATGCCACGGCTGGGCTGGCGTCCAGCTGAGGCCTGGAGATTCACTGTGGGAAAAGGGATGGAAAAATGAGGGAAAAGTGCTATCCAGCAGGCCAGACCCGCCCCCCCCCCCCAATATAATCCTGCTGAGCTGAGCCTCTCTCCCAGTGTCTTTCCAGCTCAAACCCACTGAAAGCTCTTGGAAGCACAGCTGGGAGGAGCAGCATTAATATGCACATCCATCAGGTGTGACTCACTCCACAGAGCAGAGTCATTTTCAGGTCTCGTTATCCTCAGCCAAAACTCGATGGTTTTGCTCATATTTCATTTAAAGATGTTGCAAGGTATTAGCTTAGAAAAATGGGAGGTGACGGGGGAGCCTGGGAGCTGTGGATGGTTCCCGTCCCCACCCTACAGAGGGAAGGAGGGATGAGATCAGTGAGCAGCTCCCAGCAGAGGCAGAGCGTGATCTGACACCAACCCCAGCCCGCCCACGCTCCCGGGGAAGGAGGGGGCTCCTCTTCTGCTGCTTTCACTCAGGAGTGAGGTCTGTCCTTGGCTGCAGCTCACTTGGGGATCAAAGGCCAGGACTGAAACAATCCCATTCCTGATGTTGATCAGTCATGGACGCTCCTGAGTGGGAAGGGACCCACAGGAACCATCAATCCAACCCCTGGTCCTGCCCAGACACCCCAACAATCCCACCCTGAGCATCCCTGGCAGCGCTGTCCAAACGCTCCTGGAGCTCTGGCAGCCTCGGGGCCGGGACCATTCCCTGGGGAGCCTGGGCAGTGCCCCAGCAGCCTCGGGGGGAAGAACCTTTCCCTGGTATCCAGGAAGCCAAGGGGTGTTTTGAGGATGGGGATTTCATCCCAGGGTTGAAGAGGCTGAGGTGCTGGGGGAGGGAGCAGCCCCCATGCATTTCCCCTCCATGCAGGCAGCCCTGAGCAGATGTCCTCCCACCAGCCATGCATCACTCATGCAAGAGTGCTCCCTATCTGATAAATCATGCTGCAGAGACAAGACACAATGGGGCTTTTAATTATAGAAACAATTAGCAAGGATTAATGACAGCACTGGTGTGATGGTGCTGTTACTCCTGAAGTTTAATGAAGATTTAGCAGTTTTTATCAGACTTGGGGAGCCCTGAGACGCTGCCTTGGGTTTTGGGTGCACCTCAGCACCCACCTCTCTTCCTCTCAGTGAGAGATGTTTGGGGGCTTCCAGGAGGTCCAGGGGCTTCAGTGGATGAAGCCTTGGGGAGGTTTGTGGGAAAGGACCTTTCCTCCCAGCCTCCCAGAGCTGATCTTGGGGCTGGGATCCAAGTTAAATCTGTTTAGAAGGCACCACCAGAGCTGATGGCTTGGGAAAACATGAAAGTCAGCAGCAGCTTCCCTTTGCCTGCAGGCCTGGCTGTTCCCAGTGGAGGAGGCTGGGAGCAGGGACACAAACACAGAGTGACAGGAGGACAACAGACACGTTGGGGTCATTGGGGTGGCCGGAGCTGTCAGTGGAGGTGAGGTGGCACAAGCCACGCCAGCCTGGAGCCTCAGGCTGCCCTTCCTCCTCTGTGAGATGCTGGGGTGGGATCTCAGCAGAATGCTGGGGTGGGATGCCTGGATAGCACAGGTGAGGCTGGGGGCTGGCAGGGGCTGCTCCAGGGGTTCAGCTGCTGGGAGGGCAGAGCATTGGCCTGAGGGAGCTGAGTCCATCTCCCCTCTGCTGAATCCCCCTGGGACCTGCCCCACACCAGAACCCTGTGCTGAGAGCTGGGCTTGGAGCCCCTGGAGCATCCCCACTCTGTGCTCAGGCCTTTCCCAGCAGGACCCCAAGGTTTGAGCCAGGATTTACCCCAGAGCAGAGAAACTGGAGCAAGGCAAGGGCAGCCCTGAATTCTGCATGATTTGGGTGGAGCAGGGACAGGACACCAGACAGGCTGGACCACACTTGGCCCAGGTCACTCAATTCCTGGCCAGTTTGCCCAGCACAGCCTGGAAAACCCATTCCCAGTGTTCCTGCCTGCTGGGGGATGGCTGGTGGGGAAGATTTCCCACTCCAAGCTGTCTCCTGCTGGATTAATAATTCACAGAGCGAGAGAGCACTGCGACCTCCACCCCTCTCACATATCCAAGGATCCAGGAGCTGCTGCTGGAATGATGAGCAGGGGAGGGGACAGGATGATGGGGATGGTCACAACGGAGCTGTGGCCCCTTGGGCACTGCTGCCCATCCTGCCAAGGCTGTGGGGTGCAGGGAGATGCACCAGGAGCGCGTCTCTGGATCCCTGTGCCAGGTACAGATCTTGTTTCCAAACAGTTTTTCCTTCCGTGGAGGCCGTGGGCGGATTTGTTGCCTGTGGAAGTGAGACACTAATAATGCTGGCTGGGTGCCAGGCCTGTTCTCACCTCCAGCACTGACAGCTCGCCAAAATCCGCCTTCCAGCCCCATTCCATGGCAGTCCCCCCACCCCAGAGCCCCCCTGGGGATGTGGGGACAGCCAGGAGTGCCCAGAGGCCAGCCCTGAGTGTCTCCTTGAGGCTGCCAGAGGGGCTGGAATTGCCTACCTGGCCACTGACAGCCTAAGCCAATTCCCACAGGATCAAGCTGGAGAAATTCCTTCATGCCCAGAGCCACATTCAACCCTGTTCAGCATCAGGGCAGCCAGAGCATTCCAGAACCTGCTCCTGGTCCCTGCAGAGGGCACAAGGAATGAGGGTTGTTCTGGTAGGCAAAACACATCCAGCACTGTGGAGCTTCAGAAGAGACTCTCAACATCTGGAAGCAGCTGGAACCCCTAGGGGAGAAACCATCACCTTCATCCTGGTGTTGGCCAAAGCCTCCGGAGACCAACACAGGGAGAGAGACCATGGAAGCATTGATGTTGGAAAAGACCTGTGAGATCACTGAGCCCAATAATTCTAAGTTATTTCCAATGAATAAATTTCCTGTTTAAAACCTTTTCCCTAACCATAGCAGCCTCTCTATCCTGTAGAATCTGAGCTCTTGGATGGGCAGGGAAATTAATAATGAGTTCAGCCAGGAAAAGTTTCCCAAGTCTTCCTGGTTACTGAAGGATTCGTCAGAGATCTTTCCTCCCAAATTAGACCTTGTAGACCCCCCCGGCTGATGAATCAGCTCTGCCATCACTGCATCCCAGCATAATTTGTCTTTCAACCTACCAGCTCCCATCCCACTCCAGGGACGTGGAGCAAGAGTAGGCAGCCAGAAAACCAGCCAGGACCCCGTGTGCTGGACTGGGGAGAGCAGGAAAAGATGGGGACAGGGGGAGTTTCTTCCTTTGCTGTTTGAGTTCATTTTCTGGACATGATCCATGTCAAAACAAGGAAGAAGGAGAATTTTGGAGAGTGGCACCTCCTTGCCTCAGCATGACCCTGAAGCAGGAAAGGGACTGGGAAGGGCAAATACCTCAAAAGAGAGGGCACAGCAGAGCAGGGAAAACCTTGAGAGCCTCCAGCAGGCAAAGGGACAGCGTGTTGTCACCACTGTCACCTGCCAGCTACACCTGGGCACAGGTGAGGGGCTGGGCAGCTCCTGCTGGGAGGTCACTGAGCCCACGCTGGGGGGTGAGTGCTCTCCTTCAGTTTGGTGCTGTGGGTCCCTTCCTTCCCAACAAAGGGACAATCCTGGTGGTGACTGGGGATGTGGCCCTGAGCCATTCATGCCAAGTGGCAGCTCTTCTTCCCAAGACAACGCCCTGAGTAGTGCCCGATGGGTCAGACACGCTGCCAGCTGCGAGGGAGCCACCAGGAGACGCTGAGGGGATGTCCCTGGCGGGTGGCCCCAGTGAGATCCCTCCTCCTGCCCTGAGTCCAGCGAGCCGTTCTGAGCCATCCCTGGTGAGAACCTGGCCAGGGCCATCCCACGGCACAGACAGGCACGGATTTGGGGGTTTTATTGCTGTGCAATCCTGCTCAGATTCCCTGGGGACAAGGGGACCCGACTCATCCACAATGGCCCCATCCCTGACCAGGAAGCAGCAGCTCCCAGAGCTGGGAGCTGATGAATGAAGGGGATTAGAACCTGCTCTGTCTGCGAGTCGTGGGGACGCAGGGACATTTCCCTCTGGAAGGTGTTAAAATGCCGTGTTTGCGTCCGTGGCACCGCAGTGCCTGGAATTCCAATCGCCTGCAAAGCAGCTCTAATGGAATTTGAAAAGGAGCTGGGAGCTGCTGGAGGGATTCGATGGCACTCGCAGATAAAGGCGGGAGGGAGGGCGAGGGAGACGGGGGTGGCAGCGCGTTCCTTCCGCACGCTGCGGCTCAGGGAATGTGGGCTGGATCCCATCAGGAGCAATTTCCCCGCGGGGAGGCAGCGGAGTGGCCGCCCCCGGCTCCCCGAGGGTGGGGGAGCGCTGGGATCCCACCGGGAAGGGCAGCACATGGATCCCTGAGCTTGTTCGGGGATGGGGAGGCGACCTGGGACCTGGTGAGAGAGGAATCACCTGGCAAACAAACACCGTGCCACTGTTTCCCGTCTGTTACGGCTGGAGGAGACAGGGGAGGCTCCTCGGGGGGTGCAGCTCCTCCCGAGGGGAGGCGGAGGGGCAGGGGCTGAGCTCTGCTCTGGGACAGGGACAGCAGCCCAGGAAGGGCTGGAGCTGTGTCAGGGCTTGGGATGGATCTCAGGGAAAGGTTCTTCCCCCCGAGGCTGCTGGGGCACTGCCCAGGCTCCCCAGGGAATGGTCCCGGCCCCGAGGCTGCCAGAGCTCCAGGAGCGTTTGGACAGCGCTGCCAGGGATGCTCAGGGTGGGATTGTTGGGGTGTCTGTGCAGGGCCAGGGGTTGGATTGATGATCCCTGAGGGTCCCTTCCCACTCGGGATATTCTGGGATTTATTCCCCATAGCTGATGATTTATTCCCCTCGTCCAGCATTGCCCAGCTCATTTGCCCATGCTGGCAGTTGCGTGGTTTCTGTTTGCTCTGCTAATCCAGGAAGGTGCTGCAGGTACCAGGATGCTCTGACAGAGGAGCCGCTGCCAGCCCCGCTTCCTCCTCCCCACTGCGATCCTTGGCTCCACACCGCAGTTTGCTGCTGCTGCCCAGCCCTGCCCAGCCCTGCCCAGCCAGGCAGGATGGCAGAGCCACCTGTGTCCCCAGGGGTCATCAAAGGAACTCCTGGTGGGCTCCCCAAAACCCAAATTCTGTAGGACCACATGCAGTGGGAGCATCTGGCTGGCTCCTTCGAGGAGTCCATCGAGGTTCCCATTAGGCAAAATTAATGGGCACCAGGAGCCTGCTCCCATCACGTGGCTCCCGCTGCTGCATCCTGAGTGGGGACAAAAACCTCTCGGGCTGTCACCGGAGCTGGCAGCGCCGGAATGCTGCATTCGGCCTGGCAGGGGACCAGCGTGGCCGGCGGCAGGAGGGGCTGGCAGGGACCCTGCGGGCAGGGAGAGGCTCTGGATCCTGGGATCAGCAGGGAAAAGATCCCTCACTCCACCACAGAGGGCAAACTGGGGGCAAAAGGGACTTTACTTCTCACTTTATTGGAGCTATTTTTTTCCCCTTGGCACGTTTCAGTCAAAAACTCTTTGGGATTTTGAGTGTGTGCCAGAGCAGCTGCGATTTTTTTATTTCCCTCACACTTCTTTTTTTTTTTCCCCTAAATCATTTTGCTGAGTCTGTGTGAAAATGCCCCAGAAAGCAGCAAAACTTGTCAAGACACTCCCAGCACCGGCTCGCCTGGAACAGCATCTCCAAAGGCAGGAGAGCACTGGCCTGACAGCCTCAGGGTCCTGCCACATCTGTGTGTGTCCCCAAACTGGGGGACAGTTGGACTGGGTGGTCTTGAAGGTCTCTTCCCACCTTGATGATTCTGTGATTCCATCACATTTGTGTTCCCAGGGTTCAGCTGGCACCCAGGTGACCCCATTTCATCCCAGTCCCGATGCTCAGCACAGTTTTGGAGGTTTTCTGGTGGTTTTTACCCCCACCCCCACCCCCCCACCCCCCCCACCATCCTCATTTCTGGGGGTGCTGTTTTTGTTTAGGGCCAGGCTTTTGGGACAGAGGTGACAGGTGGGGGTAAAGCCCCCTAAGGAGGGGATGGGGTCCCATCTCAGCACCCCAAATGCCACAGCCCCCTGCAGGAACCTCCTGCCCCAAACTGTCCCTGGCTCCTGGCCTAAGATCCCTTTGGATTTATGTTCATATTGAAACCAATTTGAATTAATTGGAGCACGAGACCAGGGGCCCATGGGATTCTCCAAAGTCCAGTGCTGGACTCCGGCTTGGGGAAGCAGAACTGGTCACCTCAGCCTGGTGCTTTTCCTCCACAGCTTTGTCCTGTTCCTTCCTCAAAGCCCAAAGTGATGCCAGAAGGGCATTGGAGATAAGGGGTGGGAGAGAGAGCCCAGAGGGGGAGCAGGGCTGAGTCAAAACCCTCAACACGGGCTTGAATCACAACCTGACTGTTCCTTTATCCAATCTGTGCCTTGGTTTCCCCCAAAATAAAATAATGGCATGAAGACGGCACGGTAAGACAGAAATAACTCGATTTTCTGGTCAGGTGCTTGAGGAGGGGACAAGGACAAAGCAACCCCCTCCAACCTGGGGTTCCCGCAGCTCCCCCAGTGCACTGGCAGCAGTCTGCTCCCCCAAAATCACCTCTAACCCTGGCCAGCAGGCAAGAGAGCATCTTCCATCAGGCAAAATCAGCTCAGCCCTCGGCTCCCAGCACCGGGAGCTGTGTGGAGGCAGCAGCAATTCCCCCCATCCCTGATTAAAACAGCGCAGCCTGCGGAGTCGGGGCGGGGGGGATGCTGCTTAATTGACTCTGTGTTTCTGATACGGCAGCTTAATGACTGTGTTTAAATTAGTCAGAATCACCTTTCCATCCTGGGGAATGGAAATGAGACGTGGATTGCTCCGGCACACCCTCCCCACCCCCCACGCCGGCCTCTTAAAAATCCATCCCCAGCTGAACCAGCCGCAATTTTCATGCCTGGATTTTTCATCTTTTCTTAAGCAGATAAGTTGGTATTGTTTAAAACAGCAATGAAATTCCTTCGCAGCCACATAAATCTCCTGGTTTTAACCACAGATCCAGAGCTGAGGCTGGGGATGAAGCTCAAATGGGAAAGCCCGAGCTACGTGTGCCTGCAATGAAATTATAAATCCACATCCCGGAGCAAGCGAGCAGCAGGAGGCACCAGGAACCTCCATCAGCAGAAGCGCTGGGCTGCAGCAAGGGATGGGAGTTGGGAGTGGAACCGACAAGGCTGGGAGAGCTGTTGGTATTTCTCCTGACAAAATCCTGCACAAACGGAGCCAGTCCAGGCGAAACCTCGGCGTTGGACCCGCCTGGAGTTCCGTGCTGAGCCCCGTTCCTTCCCCCTGAGTTCTGCCCTCAGTTTCCTCAGCTGTAAAGTGAAGAAGGTGCTGCCAAACCCTGCTTGAAAAGCGCTGTCAGACGCAGCAAATGTCACCGAATGGCTCAGGTGGTGCTTGGTCAGCTGGCACGCAGCACATCAAGGGCACAGGACACTCTGCATCAGCTGCCCACAGCCCCTGAGGCCAGGGACCAGCAAGGCTAAGCCTGGACTGACCAGGGATGGGTGGAGAGGAGCAATAATTCCACCCTGCAAGCCACAGCCAAGGAGGGAATTGGCCTCTGCCATCCTCAAAGCCCAATTAACCAAATCACCACAGCTCTGGGAGGCTTTGGAGCAAAGAGGATCAAGAGGAGAGCTTGGAGGAGGAATGGGCAATGGTGAGTGCTGTCCCCGTGTGGGTGGGGGGCTCCAGGTCATTGTCCCGTGGGCCTGGCATCTCCCCGGCACTGCTGCAAGGAACAGTGGAGCCCAGCGCGGGGGCACAAACGCAGGAGCCGTGGCTGGGCTTGGGGCTGCGCTCATTCCCGAGGTCACGGCGCTGTTTGTGCCCTGATTGCCCCAATTTCCCATGGGATGGAGGGGAAATGGCCGCGTTCATCCACAGCCAACTCCACCTCTAGTGCAGGGAAGGCAGCGCAGGGTGAGGTGGTCCCCAGACCCTGTCCCGGGGCAGGCAGGGGACACGGGGCAGCAGGATGCAAACGGGATGTCATGGGGATGGGGTGGGAGGGTATCTGGGGGTGCTGCTATGGGGCTGAAGGACCCCAGGCAGGGTGGCAGGTGGGTACCTGTGGGTGCTGCCATGGGGGGAGCCCAGGCAGGGCGGTGTGGGGCTGAGGGAGCCCAGGCACGGTGGTCGGGAGTACCCCATGGTGCTGACATGAGGCTGTGGACCCCAGGCAGGGTGGTGAGGGGACACCCGATGGTGCTGGCATGGAGTCGGGGACCTCAGGCAGGGCACTCCGAGCCCTGGGCACCCCAGGCTGCCCGGGGGATCCCTCCCTTTTGCTCAGCGCTGCGCGGGGAGCAGACCCCCCGTGCCCTTCCCTGCGCTCCTCCGGGCTGTGCCCGTTCTCCCCCCGGGGCCGCGCATCGCCCCCGGCCCCGTCCCTCCCCCGGCCGGGCGGGGGGCGCGGGGGGCGGCTCCGCGCACGGCCCGACGCGGCTGGAGAGGCGCTGCCGCCGCCGCGCCGCCCCCGGGGACGGGCCGGGGCCGGGCCGGGGTCCGTCCGGAGCCGCCGCCGCGCCGCCCCCGGGGCTGCGGCTCTGCCCGCGCCGCCGCCGCAACATGGGCAGCCCCGCAGCGGCAGCCGAGCGGTGAGTGCGGGGTCTCGGGGCCGGGGGGGTCGTGCCGGGCCGCACACGTGGCGCCGGGGGGCGGCCGCCGAGCCCCCGCCGCCCCTGGGGACACGCAGCCTCCGTCCCTCCATCCCTCGCTCCATCCTTCCCTCCTTCTCCTGCCCGCGGCGCCCCGCCAGCGGCTCGGCGGGGGCTGCCCGGCTGCTCCCAGTCCGGGCTGCCGCCAGGCCCCTCCGCAGCCCCCGGGGAGGGGGCTCGGCACGGCGGGCGGCGCTGGCGGCTGCGGGCAGGGTCGCACTGGGAGTGGCGGTGGTGTCGCCGCGGTGCCGGGTCCAGCCCGCTCCTGCTCCGCTCCATCCCCCGGCGCTCCCGGGGGTCCGGTACCCGCAGTCCCTCCCGTTCGGGCTGGGGCCGCCGCTCGCAGCCCCTTCCCTTGGCACAGCGGAGCCGGTCCGAGCATCGCCAGGCGTCGGGAAAGCTTTTCCCATCTCCTGTCGCTCGTGTTTCCCCCCGGGCGCTGCAGGTCCTCACTCCTCGCCATCCCAGGGCCCTTCCTGCCTCTCTCTCGAGCATCCTGGATTTTAGGCGGATTCTCCAGTCGAAAATTCCGAGGGTTGGTTTAGCCGCGGATGTTACCGGGCTGTGTTTCTCGGGGAAATGGAGCAGGCAGCAAGCGCAGCATTCCTGGCTCCTATTGCCGTGCTGGAATAGCAGCCTTTGCCTCTTCCCACTCTCCATCCAGAGTACTTTTGTGCCAGTTCCTTAATCCACTTGCAAAGCGGATTTGAGCTAAAACCTGACAAAAGGTGCTCCAGTTCCCGCGGCGTTCGCACAGGCAGCAGCTGCAGAGGAGCAGCTGCTTTTTCTGTTCCTTACCCTGAGATGAGGTTTTCGGGAAGGAGAAAAGAGCAACCAGGAAGGGAGAGGATGGCAGGAGAAGGCAGAGCGATGTGAGATAGATGGGGAGTGGAGCCGTGCCGGGCTCCGCAGCCTGGCAGCACCCAGAGTACAGACCCAGCCCCTGGGAGCGAGGAGCTTTGGAACCAGAGGGGCTGGAGCGGGAAGTGACTGGGATTGGGGATGTTTGGTGGCCTGGTGAACACCAGCCTGGGCCTGGCAGAGCTCCTGGATGCTGCTGCTTAGCTTTGTGGATGGTCTCTCACCCTGGCTGGGGATGTGCTGAGACCCCAAAACCCAGCACCAGCCCTGATGTGCAGGGGTGACACCATGGGAAAAGCCTCATCCAGGCAGGGAAAGTTCCTACTAACCTCTCAACAAAACATGAAGTATTAAAACCAAAAAGCCCTCCAAGAGCAGAGTTGCTCCACAGTGAGACAGTTGTGTGTGGGTTAAATTCAAAATGCAGCTGTTGAACCCTGCAGTAGCCCTTTGGGAAGTGGGGGGCCCTTGGGGGGGTTGCTCTGCACCCCAAAGCTCTGCCCTTCACAGCTGCTCCATCACCACTTGCAGGATGGAGACAGGATAAAACCCCAGCACCCCGGGGCATGGCAGAGAATGTGGTGCACGTCCTTTAAATGGGAGAATAATTGAAGATGAGTTGGGGAGCTGCCAGTTGGGCAGCCTGGAGTTGATCTGGTTTAATTTAGCGCTGATGTTTTTATCATGGGCAGATCTCTGGCACTCATGGAAGGGAGGCAGCAGAGCTGCTGCCCCTTGCTGCTGGAGGACTGGTGGAGCTGGCTGTGTTTTGGCCCAGAGAGAGGTGGTTTTGGCTTGGAGAGGTGATTTTTGGTCCACCCAAGATTTCTTACAGATTTCAGATTGCGAAAACCCCACTTGGGTGTCTGCAGCCTTTCCCAAAGCACTTCGGTTGTGGGCTGATCTTGGGGGACGATGCTCTCCAATGCCAACCCGCAGAACAGCTGGAGGAGCATCCCGTGAGCAGGAGGCAAAGCAGCTTCAGGAAAGAGTTGGCTTAAAAATCAGTAGATTTTGCTTTTACCCTGCCCTGTTGGAGGAGGGAGCAGGAGGATGGGAGGAACAGGAGCTGGGTTGTGTTTTGCCTGTCTTGGGCATCAGTGCCTGGTGTGGGACGTGGCTGTGCTGGGCAGAGCTGGGACACATCCCAGGCATGGCCGGGTCCTGCCCTGTCTCCCTGTGCCGCTGCCAGGCTCAGCCTTTCCAGGGGGTTGTGCTTTTGCTGATTCCTGTCTGAAGATAGCAGGGCCAGGGGCTTTTTTCTTATTTTGTAGTGTTTAGAGCTCAGGAATGTCTGCCTTTATTAGCTGTGCTAATCCTGCCTCACCAGAGAATTCATCCCTGGCTCCAAGGCCCAAATTAATCCCTGCTCTTCCCTCCTGGGCCTGAATTAACACTGGACTCTCAGCCTGGTGGCACAGACGGACTCAGCTTTTAGAGGTTTCCAATCCATGTGTTTGGGATGGATTTTTCCCAACTCCTGGCTGCCGGATCGCTCCTGTTCCCCCCCCTCAGCATCCCACCAGGGAGCAGGTGGCTCCTCTTCTCTCCATAAGGCAGGAGGAGTTGGGCTGCTCCGGAGCTTCGGAGCAGCGGCGCTGCCGCGTTCGCATCCCCGGGATGGGAGTGAGCTGCTGGAAGCCCTGGGAACGATGCTGGGAACGTGGAGCACGTGTTGTGGCTGGCTGTGCGTGGGCAGCGGCGATTCCTGTGCCGCCGGCGCGTGTGGGCAGCCCGGGTGGGACTCCTGTCACCAGCAACATCTCCCCACGTCCCCAATGCCACAGCTCCGAGGGGAGGGAAGCGGGAGCCAAGTGAGGCCATCCCTGGACTTGTCCCCAGTGACACTGCCTCGCCACAAGGCTCCAAAACCCCTCTGTGCCTCAGTTTCCCCGGCTGGACATGGATGTGGTGCAGAGGCCTGGCTCTGGAGGGTGGCACAGCCAAACTCCTGCTGCCTGCATGTGAAGTGGTGATGGGGTTGTCTGAGCAGGCATCACGGAGCATCCTGCAGGATCTCTCCAGTCCATGGGGCTGCAGGGAGGGTGGAAGGTGCTGCCAGAGCCCAAAGAGCTGCTCTGTGAGTCCCGGAAAAGCCCCAGAACAAACAGGCGAGGGCAGAAATGTTCAGAGCGGAGATGTGAGAGGAGATGAAAAGCAATAAATCCCACGGGAATGCTTGGAAACGCTCCCGAGAGCCACGGTGGCTGTGGGAGGGAAACGGATCAGGCTTTGGACATCCTCAGTTAATTTTACTGTTTGAGAAGTTTTTGTAGGGTTTAACTTGGAAGACAAAGCAGCTGCTTCCATGAGGTTTGGGACCAGGGATGCAGAAGTGGGACAGGCTGGGCCAGGGCCCTGCTCAGCCACTGGCAATGGAATGTGCTGGATTCTCCTTCAGATCCCATTTAATCCGTGCTGTTTTGAGGCTGGAGCTGGAACCCCGCGGATTCCCGGCTCTGTGAGGTGTCAGAGGTGGGGGCTGAGGCTGGGCAGGACGGGGGTGGCAAAGTGGGGGAATGGCCCTCGTGGTGGGACAGCAGAGCCCTCCCCAGGCCCAGGCAGGGGCTGCCATTCCCTCTTTTCCATGTAAAAAGGGCAAGCTGAGGACAGCACCAAATTCAACCCAGAACAGCAGAGATTGGGATGGAGAATTTGGGCAAACAGAAAGAGATTTACAAGGGATGAGTTCAAAACAAAGCACAGAGGGTCTGGGCTGTGATCCCCACGCTGCTGAGGTGCCTTGGCATCCACATGGGCACCCCAAGGCTGGGATCCCAGGCAGGATCTGTCTCTCTGAGCGTGCCCATCTCCTTCCTCTGCCTCAGCCCAGCTCTCCCCTTGATTCCCTGCCTTCCTCCCCCTGAAATTTTCATGCTGCCACGAGCTCGGCTGACGCTTGCAGCCCCATCCATCAGAAGGGTTTGGTTTTCAAAGCTGTCCCAGCTCTGCCTGGCTCAGATCTGGAGCGCTGGGGCTCCTTGTTCAGCTCCCGATGTGCCAACCAAAATAGCAGCGGCCACATACTGGAGTGGAGAGGAACAAGTGTCACTGGGAATTAAAATGACAGATCCCAGCATTGAGGTCTCGGAGGGTTTGTGCTTTATTAAGCAACAGTGAGTTCATGGGAAAGGACTTTGACTCAGAGCACCAGTTGTGTCTACAAGAAAAGAGAACCAGGGGCTATATTTAGGCTCAGGCTGTGATGGGGAGACAGGGCCAGGCACCGAGGGAGGGGAGCTGGGCATCCTCAGCTCCACGGGGATGAGCCCTGGCCCTGCAGAGCAGAGAGAGGAGCAGGAGGTGGGCACAACTCAGCTTTGGGATCGTGGAATCCCCAATGGTTTGGGTTGGAAGGGACCTTAAAGCTCATCCAGGGACAACTTCCACTGTCCCAGGCTGCTCCAAGCCCCGTCCAGCCTGGCCTTGGACACTGCCAGGGATCCAGGGGCAGCCACAGCTGCTCTGGGCACCCTGTGCCAGGGCCTCCCCACCCTCACAGGAAAGGTGCAGCAGAGGAGCAACCCCGGTGCTGTGGGGCAGGAGGGCTGGAGGGTTCCCCTCCCTGTGCAAGGAGCTGCTTGGGGGTCTTGCACCCCCAGCCCCACATCAGCCACAGCCGGGGTGGAGTGGCTGGGAGAGCTCCTCTGAGCTGGGATTCGTGCAGCATCTGCTGGGTTCAGGGAAAAGGGGGGACCACGACTCTGCTGTGTGGTCCTCACGTGGCTCCCTCTCCCTCAAGTGTGGTTTCCTGCTGATGGAGGTGATTTAACAGATCAATGTTTTCTCTCCTTGCCTCAGGGTCTGCTTCTTCCCACCGCCCCCTCCTATTAAAAATTCATTGTTTCTCCCAGATACTGTTGCTAGAGGGAGACAGGGAGAAAGAAAGGAAGTTCTTGGAAAGGAGAATAGAAAATATTCAGTGGGAAGGGCAATGAGGAAAAATTCAAACCCAGTATTGTCCCTCTCTGCCTCTTGCAGGCAGAGGAGCAAACCATGAGGGTGCTTGGTGCTTCTGGCCTCTTTTTCCAGAGGGTCACCCGGGCTGACCTTCCCTATGCTCAGGACAGCTGGACACCAACCCTTCAATATTGGCACAAGGAGCTATTTTGTGTTTTTCCATTTAAATCTCATTTGAAGGAAAGTCCATCTGGTTCCCTTTGTGCTGCCAGAGGAAGAAGGGCTGCTCTGGGTCAGCTTTCCACAGGGAGACCCAGGAGAGGCAGCATGGCCAGGACCTGTGCCTGGGGGTGGGCTGGGGCAGGGCCCCCGTAATCAAACACTAATTAGGGATGGAAAAGGAGCAGAACCCTGCAATTGCAAATGGAAGGTGGAGTGACATAAATGAGAGAGAAACCGTGACCTTTTTCCATGAGCAGGAATATTAACTAAGTGTGACTAATGGAGGGGGGGGAAAATAATCCTTCCTACATTAGTCCTTGTTCCTGGGGCTGATGAGGAGCAGGAGCCTTTGGCTGCTCCCAGGGAAGTGCAGTGGGTGATGCCAGCGTCCCTCCCAGCCATGCCCAGTGTTCTGGAAGTCATTCCAGGAGTTACTGTGGAGGTTGGACCCTCCACATTTCAGGAAGTGGTTTCTCTTCTTCCCTTCAGGGTCCCTTTTCCATCAAGCACCAGCCTTGTGGCAAAGCAATTCCCATCAGGGGCATCCCCACCTGCCTTCCCCTGCCTCACTCAGCCTGCACCAACATCTGGAAACCTCTGGAAATCCAGGTCCAGGTTGTTGCTGTTGCAGTGACAAATGGGGCTGTGATCTGTTGGATCAGGCTCATCCAGCACCAGACAATGCTGCCAGGTTTTTGGGGTTTTTTCCATGTCCCAAGGTTCTCTCTGGCTGTTGCTGCCCCTGGGTTTGTGCTGGGCAGAGCTGTCCCTGTACCGGGATCACTCCATGGCCTGGGGACCTGTCCCTGCTGTCTCAGTCCTGTGCCACTGGGGCCTGGCTCGGCTGTCTCCACCTCAGTGACTTTTCCAAGACTCCTAAGAAACAGATCTTTTTTCCTCTGTTTCATTTTTAACAGCTCTGCTTCATTTCTCCCTCCATTTCTCTCCCTGGGATTGTTTCTGGCTGTGCCCCTCAAAGCTGGGAGATGCTGTGTCCCTGCTGTGCTGCTGTAGAGATGAATTTCCCTCCTTCCTTGAGGGTTTTCTAAATCTTGCCATTTACTTTTGCAGAAAGAAACTCTTTGGGGGCCTGTCACTGAGAGAGAGGATTTCAAATGAGCAGCCTGTGACACCTCCTCTATGATAATGTGTCATTTTTGTTGTTCATATTTCAATAACTAAAGGTCAGATGGAAGCTCAGCTGGCTGGGAAGTCTAACATTAATTACACTAATGAGCAAAAGTCTCTGCCTTAATGCTCCTGGATGCCGGCGTGGTGCAACACTGAGTGGACCTTGAGCACCGTCAGGTGTCCTGGAGTCCATGGAATGATAAAATCCCAGAATATCCTGAGCTGGAAGGGAGCCACAGGGATCATCAGTCCAACCCCTGGCCCTGCACAGACACCCCAACAATCCCACCCTGAGCATCCCTGGCAGCGCTGTCCAAACGCTCCTGGAGCTCTGGCAGCCTCGGGGCCGGGACCATTCCCTGGGGAGCCTGGGCAGTGCCCCAGCAGCCTCGGGGGGAAGAACCTTTCCCTGAGATCCATGCCAAGCCCTGACACAGCTCCAGCCCTTCCTGGGCTCCTGTCCCTGTCCCAGAGCAGAGCTCAGCCCCTGCCCCTCCCCTCAGTCTCCTCTGCTCCAGCTGAACGAGCCAAGTGCCCTCAGCCTCTCCTCAGACCTTTCCCCAGCTCCATGTCCCTCCTTTGGACACTCTCCAACAGCTTTGGGTCCTTCTGATCTTGTGGTGCCCAAAGTGCCCCCAGTACTGGAGGTGAGGTCATCCCAGTGCAGACCAGAGTGGGACAGACAATCCCTCCCTGGGCCTGGTGCCCCCAGGACTTTTGGAGGAGTTTATTTGGGGTTTCTGTGGCAGACACTGGGGGAAGGTGACTGACAGTGGTGTCCTTGTCCTGTTCTGTGCAGAGGAGCCCAGGCTGGCTGTGCTGGATGCTTGGCCATTTGAACATTCCCAGGCTCCAATGCCTCAGCAGATCCCGATGTCGGAGCGGCCCTGGACCTGCAGAACGGTGAGAACTCCCTGGACTCCAGTGGGACTGGGTGTTGTGCACTGGGACACTCAAAATCCAGCTTGTTTTTACCTTGTGGCCACCCCTGCTTGGTGGCATGAGCCCCCTCCTTGTCCCCACCTCCTTGTGCAGCAGGAGCACTCGGCATGGCCGAGCCAGATGTTTGTCCCATGAAACAGCTGGGAAATCTCCAGCCTGGTGTCACCACCCCACAGTGAGCAAGCAGTGTCTCAGGTGGGGCTGTGGAGTTAAGCTCTGGGGTGCTGAGCTCGGGTACTTGCTTAGGGTTGGTCGCAGGCAGCAGTGGCACCCCAGCCTTTGCCGTGTCAGGATCCACGTGCAGCATCAGTTTGAGGTGCAGAGGTTTGGGGTTTGGATGGATTTCCTGGGATTTGGGAGTTCATCAGCTGGGAGAGGGGCTCTGGAGGCTTTGCCCCTGCTTTGCTGTCCAGATGCCAGACAGGGAGTGAAGCCATGCGGCCCCGCTGTCCCCTTTCCCTTCCACCATGGAGATTTCTGACTTTTGGGATCCTTTTGGGGCTGCACGTGGGAAGGGAGCTGCTCTCCTGGTCCCATAAGCCCCAGCTGATGCCCCGCAGCCGCAGATCTGGGGACTGACGCCAGCGCGTCTCGCTCCAAATGTCACCACTGCCGCAGCCTCCAGCCCGGGGGAGCTTTGGGGGTGGCACAGCTGGATCCCCCACAGCTGGGGCAGCGACCAGGAGGGATCTGTGCTCTGCAGGGCTGTGGTGAATCCCCCTGTCCCCCTCCCCTCTCCGGGATTATTTCATGGGGTTGGTCCCGCTCTCGCTCCCGCCCGGTGCGCCAGGGATGGATTGGGATGTCAGGAGCCATTTCACCCCTGTAGTGGCATTTTGCTCTGGCCGCTCCCGTGATCAGCATTGGGATGGCGATGAAATCCCCGGTGCGGCAGCAGCTGTAGACAGGTCTTTAAAAACGCGCTCAGGCCCAGGACTGATGCTGAGCAGAGCAGGGAGGGGAGGGAAAGCTGTCACTCCGTGCTCCTCCTGGCTACAATTCCCACTCCGAGCGGGGTTTCCAGCAGGTCCGGAGCTCCACCTCTGCCCCTTTCCCCGCTGTCCCTTGCAGAGCTTTGCTCGCAGAGCTCCGAGCTGGAGCTGAGCGGTCGTGCCGGGACCGGGCTGTGTTCCAGCCGCAGCTGCCTGTCCCTGCTGGCCTCGGAGCGGGCAGCTGTCCGTCAGTCTGGCCTGTCCGTCTGCTCCTCTGCCCGCATGTCCAGCAGTTCGAATTAAAGCCTCTGGAATGATGGATCACCGTCCCAAGGTGCAGGGATGGGCTGGCAGCAGCCAGAACTCCGGGCTCCCTCCCCAGAGGGAAGCTGGGCTTGCTGGGCACCCCCTGGTGAAGGCTCCCAGTGGGTTGAAGGCTCTCATGGGGCTGAGCTCTTAGGAGAAGGGTCCCTCCTGAGGGTCAGGGCTGGAAAAGAGCCTTTGTTTTATCCAGGAGCTCGGAAGGGTGGCTGGGATTGCCCTGAGCGGTGTCACCACAATTCAGGTGAGGGATTAGGAGGAGATTTTGCCATCAAAGGTCCAGCAGTGGCAGGCAGTGACAGCGATCAGGGTGTGATTTATGTGCCAGCCCCAGGAGGGGCTCAGGCCGGCGTCACTGAAGTGCTGAGCTTAATGAACGAGCTGATCTAACGAGGGCTGGCACGGCTGGGCCGGCTGGACAAATGAGGTCGTGTGCTGGGGCAAAGCCCATGGGACGCAGCTGGCACTGAAATCACCGTGAAATCACCGCCCAGCAGCAGGGCAGGGGCTCTGCCGGCCACTGCTGGCCAGACTGGGACCAGTGCTGGCACTGGGGGGTGGCTGCACGTCAGCATCCCCAGCGCTCCGCACGCCCCCGAGCAGCGTCATCCATCAGCGCTCTGAAGGGTGCCTAATTACAGCCTCTGCCTTCCTGTTGCCGATATTCGTCATCCTCATCCTGCCCCGGCACCTCGTTTGTTACCGAGCTGCTGTGGCGGAGGTGCTGGGCTGGAGCAGTGAAGGCTCAGGGTCCCTTCCCTACACAAGGTCTCACGTCCTCCCTGCAGCTCAGAGCCCCTGGGGGTCATGTGTCCCCCCCAGCAGGGACACCCCCAGAGATGTCCCCAGCATGGCCCCAGTGCTGTCCCTGGAGATGTCCTACCTGGCCAGGCTCTGGCACATTCCCTCTGTCCCCTCCCACGTGGCTCCAGCCCTCAGTGCCCTCAGTTTGCTCCTGGGGTGCTCCCAGGCTGTGTTCTGGTGTGGAAGGTGAGCGATGAGCTCAGGAGGGAGGCAGGAGGGGGAGGCAGCTGCCAGGGAAGGAGCAGATTCCCCTCTCTCCTGTAATGCTCAGTATTTGGGGCAGCAGCCCTTGCCAGGAGCGTGGCCCTGCTTTTCCCTGCCTGTGGCTGTGCCTCAGTGTCACATCTGCGCTGCTGGGGCTCCTGTGGGCTCGTGTTTTGTACATCCAGCAGCAGCAAATGTCATGTGGACCCTACAACCAAGGTGCCAGGACAGTTGCCAGGGGTTTGGGTTCCTTGTCCCCACTCCCAGGCTGGGGAGACACCTGAGACCAGGCAAGCCTTGGCCACAGGTTGGTTTGGACGGGCACCGTCACAAAGCCCAGCTTTGGTGGGACAGGACAAAGCTAGGTTTGCTGTAGGAATCTCCTAGACCTGGGCTGTCACCTTGCTGCTGGGGCCTCTCCTGGCTGGCTGGGTGGGTGCTCAGGGACAAGGACACCATGGGGCTGTGGCCAGCACCTGGTCCTGGTGACAAACTGGGATGGGAAAACATCGGGAAGTCCCGGGGCCGTGGGCTGGCACCCTGCGTTTGCCTCCCAGCCCCTCATCCTGCCCTGATGTTAATGGACTTCTGCAAATTAAAAGTTCTCACTGGGATTCTCAAGAAAAGAGCCCCTGCTGTCCATGCAGGGACCGGAGCCACCACCTGAAGTTCAGCTCCAGGTTCCTGGTGGCATCAGTGGAACACCTCAGTGGCAGTGAGGTGGTCTGAGATGCAGCTGAAGAGGGGGAGTCAAGCTCAGCCTTTGCTCCCATGTGGTCCAGAAGGTTCTGAGGCTGTTGAGATCCAGGTCAGGTTCACTCTCAGCCACCATTTCCCAGCAGCAGTGGAGATTTCAGCTTTGACTGGTGGTTCAGTCAACCCACCTTGAGTGGAAACAAGAGCCCGGTACCCACCTCCCTTCCTTTGAGAAGAGTTATCCACCTTGGTAGAGAAATAAAGATGCTCCTGGAATATTAAACACCTCCCAAAAGCCCCTGTTGCTGATGAGTGGCTTCTGCTCCTCATTGCCTGGCGCAGGCAGTGACCTTTCAGAAACGTTGTACGTTGTGGTCGTCTCCAAATGTCTCCTCTCCTGGGAGCATCTTGTGGAGATAGAGATTCAGACACGATGTCTGTCAAGAAGAAAAGCAGATTGTGGCCAATCTGGGGCTGCCTGTGCAGCGCTGCCTGGGCCACGTGCTCGGGAATCATAAGGTTGTCTCTAAAAATAAGCGGTGCCTTCTTTGGGGTTGTCTCCTTGGTGCCGTGGCTCATCAGGGAATCCTCGGCTCGGGGGTTTCGCGGCGTTTGCGAGGGCTGGGAGTTTCCACGTGGGAGAGGAGTGGAGAGAGAGTCCTGTGGCCACGGCTGCCGAGGATTCAGGATGAGATCCTGGGCTGGGAGGATGGCTCCGTGGAGATTCCAGCTTTGCTGGGAGGGAAGGGCTGATCCTGCCTCCCTGGGAGCTGCTCCGGCGCCGGCTCGGCCGCCCCGAGACCTGGGGCTGCTGAACAGGAGGAGCCGCGTGAGAGGCAGCAGCTGCCACTCACCAAAATAACTCCCTTGTGTGGAAGCTTTTCATGTTCTCAAGCCGTCCCTGAAGTCACTCTCGGGGACAATCTGTGGTGACCCAGCCTCTGCCTGGCTCCTGCACAGACGGCTCCTTTCAGGCTCCCCTCCCCATTCCCGCGCTGTGCCAGGAAAATCTGCTTCTGCATGAGCAGCCCTGAGAGGGACACGAGGGGGACATCAGGAGCACAGCCACCATGGTCACAGCCCAGCTGGGCTCTGCCAGGGCTGCTGGGGATGGTCAGTTGGCCACCTGGTGGCCTGAGGGCCCTCAGGGTGTTCGCCAGGTGCTGTGGGGTGGGAAGATGCTCTGTAGGGACCCTGCTGGGTCCCTCAGTGCCCACCCAGCCATTGGTTCTCCCTCTGCTCCTGCAGCCCTGCCCAGCCCAGCCCTGACCCAGAAAAACGTGCTGAGAGAGGCAGAGCCAGGAGAATTTGTTTCCCAGCCAACCCCTGATGGGATTAGGAACAACTCTCTCCTGGATAATTCTCCATTAGGTCTGGTGATTGATTTCTTTCCTTCTTACCCCCAGCTCTGCCCTGCTCTCCCTGTTTCAGCTGGATTATTTATTCTCATGCTTGGCTTGCTAATTGCCTGATCACCAGAGCTGAGGCTTGGCCACATCCCTGGCCTCCTTTGACCCTCCAGTTTCTGCCTCTTTGTTTCTGTCTCAGTTCTGATTTAATCCCCTCCACACCCCAGCATAAACAAGAATCTTTCTGCTGCTTTGTACAGAGGGAGGAACCTGCTCGTGTCACCCCAGGAGCCAGGGAAGGTCTGAGGGATGCTCCTGAAACTCCCTCCCATCACCTCTATCCTCCCCATGCCCCCTCCCCCCTCATCTTTTCTGGGGTTTTTCCAAGCTCAGTGTGGCTCCAAACCCACTGACTTCACAGACTCGAGGCAAGGGATAAAATGAAGCTGCAGGAGGCACAGGTTTGTTTTTGGAGGGTGGCACAGGTCACCTTTGGTCCTCATTTCAGTGCCTCTGTGAACTGTGCTCTGCTCTGAGCTGCAGCAGCAGCTGGAAAAACACAGTTGGATTCCCTGACTTCACATTTGGGCATTTAACTTTGCTCTGCCAGCTCTGAACGATGCCAAGACATCCCCCTGGGGACTCCCAGCAGCCATGGGTCAGTGTGGCTGGTGTCACCAGTGAAGCTGAGCATGGAGGGTACTCCCAGGGACCCTCATTTTTTGCCTTTTCAGCCTAAAATCATATGGGGGGAGGAGTGTTTTTGGAAGGTGTGACTGAGGGCTCAGGGTTTTCCAGCAGGGAAGAAGGAGCAGATGTCTGGACAGGCTTTGGCAGAGGGCTGGGCCTGGGCTCCTCTTCAGGTCTGGAGGAGCTCTGTCCTGGGGCAGCTCTGGGTGCAGTTTTCCCTTCCCCAGGGGCAGAGCTTGGAGCCAGGAATTGTTGGCATCAGCGCCCAGGGTGCCCCATCCTCTGCTCTGAGCCCCTGCCAGCAGCTCAGGGAGGTTCAAGTCTGTGGATCTGCTTGATCCAGCAAATTCCTGTTCCTGGGAATCGAGATCTCATCCAGGGCACACCCCAGGAGAGGGAAGCACATGAAGCTTGTCCTGGTGGAGGGTCCAGCAACAATCCTGGCAAGCTGTCAGTGAGCTGGGAAACACCACAGGGATGCTTGGATGCTCCATCCAACCCCAGCCCAGACCCGAGCCCCCATGCCAGGGCTGAGCAGGGTGACAGCGTCTGTGAGGATGCTGGCACAGCCCAGCATGGTTGGCATTGCCTTCCCTGGCACAGAACCGGGCTGGGGACAGCAGCCAGGGAGTGAGGATGGCATGGGGACACTCGGCTGCCAGGCAGGGCTGGATTGGGGTGTTCCCAACAGCATTTGGCTGCTGCTGGTGTTTGTGGGAGTCCTGTCCTGTCACGTGCCAAGTTTGGAACACACTGGCACTGCCACCTCCCTGATACCCACGTGACAGAGCACTGGTGTTACCCCCCTGTCGATGTTTGCAGGGTGAGGGTCCCACCAGCACTTTGTGCCCCATTTGTTCTCTCCCTGCTTTGGGGTCTCCATCCTCCCCTGTGGTTCCCCACATCCCTGGGAAGATGCAGCAGCATCCCCTGGCTGCCTCTGGCAGTGAAGGGGCCTGGCCTGGAGCAGCAGCAGTGGGGTGCTGGAAGGGGAAGGGCTCAGCAGGAACATTTCACATCCTGCACATCAAGGGAAGGGTAAAACAAGACCTTGCTCTGAGATGTTCATGCTCATGCAATGTCCGAGCAGGGGAACCTGGAAATGGCAACCTGGGCTGATTTTTTGGTCTTTATTCACAAAAAGGGGAGGAATAATGGTAGCTGAGGAGCAGCTGCTCTTGGAGGAGCTGGCAGGGCCAAGCTTGTGCCGGAGAAGCAGCAGTTGTTTGAAGGGTGGAGAGGGAGCAAAATCCCACCTGCAGAAGTCCTGGAATCCCAGAATGGTTTGGGATGGAAGGGACCTTAGAGAGCATCTCATTCCACCCCCTGCTGTGACAGGGACACCTTCCACTGTCCCAGGCTGCTCCCAGGCCTGTCCATCCTGGCCTTGGGCACTTCCAAGGATCCAGGGGCAGCCACAGCTTCCCTGGGTAAACACCAAGGCAGGGTGGCTGCAGAGCAGCAGTTCCTCTGTGCTGCTGGTGGCTGGGACAAAACGAGCTCAGTGGTCACAAATCTTGGTGGGGAAATAGGGAATGAGGGAGGGAAGGAAGGGGCTGCTCCAGGGGCTCACAAAATTGTCCAAATTGTCCAAAATCGCTCTGTTCTGCTCCCTCCACCGCAGCCCCTCAGCTCCGGGCTTTGCTGGCTCTGTCCCCAGCCCTGCATGCAGCAGGCTTGTTATTTTTAAAAATAAATTAAATGAGAAGAAGAGCCTCTATCTAGGCCTTGCTCTGGATCTTAATTGCCCTGGCTCCCCAGGGGCCGGGCGAGCCCGGAAAGCGCCGCACAATCGCAGTAATGAGCTATTAATAAACAGCCCGGCTCTGCCCGGGACAGACAGGGACCAGGGGGCACAGGTGTCCCTGCAGGGGACACAGGGACTGTGCGGCTCCTCTCGGGATGTCCTGGGGCCGACAGACTGGCAGGGCAGAGCCGGCCCCGCTGCAGAGCTCGGATCTAGCTGGATTTGCAGGGAATGGCTCATCCAGCACCCCGAGACCCCGCGGTGGGGTTTGCTGAGGGGTCACTGGAGAACCCATGGGTGGGAGCTGTGGGGCAGCAGGGCTTGCTGATGCTGTGGAGAGGGAAGGTGAGCCCGGGGCTGCGGCTCCCGCTCTCCATCTGCCAGGGAAAACAATTCCAGCGGGGCTGCAGCTTTGCTTAGAGGATCAGGTGGCCGGAGTAGTAACCAAAAGTGGAGTTGGGTTACCCCGGGCTCATCCATAATGAACAGGGGGCAGGGAGGGGAAGGGACGGGTCCCCCCAGGGCTGGCACGGAGGGACAGAAGGGAGCGTGTGAGGGGCACCCTGAAAGTCAGAAGGGCCAGAACCAGCCCTCAGGGACTGCACCCCAGTTTGTCCCAGTGCTGTGGGAGCGATGGGACATAGCCCCCCACGCTGGAGGGATCGGTAGCCCACTCCCTGCACCTCCACAGGGGTGGCTGGGGGGGCTGGCTCTGCTCTTGGTACCCCCAGTATTCTCCTGGCAGGCTCAAAAACACACCGCAGCTCCCCAGCCGAGCAACTCTGCCACTTAATTAGGTTAATGACCGTGCTTCATTAAGGAAAAGCAGCTGAGGAGTTTGCAGTAGCGCTGCGTTTCCAGGCAGATTTGGGGCACGGATGGGGACAGGGAGCGGGAAAGGGGAAAAGCAAAGAAAAGGGAAAGCGGCGGCGAAGTGCTAATCCCTCAAAAGGAGGGCAGGCGGGGCATGGCGCTGCGGGTCGGTGTTAATCCCTCCTCGGCAAAGATTCTGCCCGGGGCCGCCTTAATCCCCGCTCCGAGAGGGCAGGACGGGGACCGGGCATCCCTTGGGGTGTCTGTGCCCCGCATTATCCCGGGGTGCTCACGGTCCTCTCCACCTGTGCTTGCACCATCAGGGGCACAGGGAGGGCTGAGCCGTGCGAGCAGAGGCTCGGGTGTGGGTCTGCAGCCCCAGCTCCTCACAGACCTCTCCCCCTGCCTCAGTTTCCCTGTTCCGATGGAGAGTGAGGTTCGTTTCTCCCAGCTTTGCACAGGGCAGGCCCCCAGGCTGCACGGAAGGTGAAAGGGATCTTGAGGGTTTCCTGGAGGGACTGGGGCCTTACGAGCCCCGCGGGAGCAGTGTCCAGTCTCAGCTCTCAGGCAGCTGATCTGTGGGGCCGGGCAGGACTTTGTCACTCTGACTCGGCTCTGTCTCTCTGTCACAGGCGCATGGCAGAGCGGCAGTGAGCCCCTAGACCATGCCCCACACAATGACATGGTGGCTCCCGGTGCTGGCCCTGCACGTGGTCCTGCTGTCCCCACGGGCGGGCGCCTGCCCCGCGCGCTGCGAGTGCGCCCCGCAGCTGCGCTCGGTGCTGTGTCACCGCAAGCGCCTCACCGCCATCCCCGAGGGCATCCCCACCGAGACCCGCGTCCTGGAGCTCAACAAGAACCGCATCCGCTGCCTGAACCCCGGGGACCTGTCCCCGTACCCGCTGCTGGAGGAGCTGGATTTCAGCGAGAACATCATCTCCAATGTGGAGCCCGGCGCCTTCAGCAACCTGTTCAACCTGCAGACCCTGCGGCTGCGGGGGAACCAGCTCAAGCTCATCCCCCCGGGGGTCTTCACCAAGCTGACCAACCTGACCCTGCTGGACATCAGCGAGAACAAGCTCGTCATCCTGCTGGACTACATGTTCCAGGACCTGCGCAACCTGAAGAGCCTGGACGTGGGTGACAACGACCTGGTGTACATCTCCCAGCGCGCCTTCTCGGGGCTGCTGGGCCTGGAGCAGCTGACCATTGAGAGGTGCAACCTGACCTCCATCTCGGCCGAGTCGCTGTCCTACCTCCAGAACCTGGAGGTGCTGCGGCTGCGGCACCTCAGCATCTCAGCGCTGGAGGACCAGAACTTTAAGAAGCTCTACAACCTCCTGCAGCTGGAGATTGACAACTGGCCACTGCTGGAGGAGGTGTCCCCCACCAGCTTCCAGGGCCTGAACCTCACCTCCCTCTCCATCACCTACACCAACATCACAGCCGTGCCCGCCGCTGCCTTGAGGAACTTGGTGTACCTGCGGTACCTCAACCTGTCGTACAACCCCATTAGCACTGTGCTGAAGGGCTCCTTTAAAGACCTCATCCGGCTCCAGGAGCTGCACATCGTGGGTGCTCTCCTGGTGTCCGTGGAGCCCCAGGCTTTCTCCGGCCTGAGACAGATCCGGCTGCTCAACCTCTCCAGCAACTTCCTGTCCACACTGGAGGAGAGCACCTTCCACTCGGTCAACACGCTGGAGACGCTGCGGGTGGACAGGAACCCCCTGGCCTGCGACTGCCGGCTCCTCTGGATCCTGCAGCGGCGCAAGACTCTCAACTTCGACGGGCAGCAGCCCATGTGCTCCTCGCCGCCCGAAATCCAGGGCAACGCCCTGCGCGACTTCCCGGACTCGGTGCTCTTCGAGTACTTCACCTGCCAGAAGCCCAAGATCCGGGATCGGAAGCTGCAGCACGTGACAGCGCGGGAGGGCCAGTCCGTGTCCTTCCTGTGCCGCGCCGACGGCGAGCCCAACCCCTCCATTGCCTGGGTGTCCCCCCAGCACCGCATGATCACCACCCGCAGCACGGGGCGGGCCACGGTGCTGCCCGGGGGCACCCTGGAGATCCGCTTCGCCCAGGTGCAGGACAGTGGCACCTACATCTGCATCGCCAGCAACGCCGGCGGCAATGACACCTACTTTGCCACCCTGACGGTCAAGGGGCGCCCGGCCGACGGCGCCCACCACGCCAACCGGACTTTGTACCTCAGTGACTTCAACGACACCTTCCACAACGACACCCAGGTCTTCTTGAAGTTCACCTTGGACCTCAAGACCATCCTGGTCTCCACAGCCATGGGCTGCATCACCTTCCTGGGCGTGGTGCTCTTCTGCTTCCTCCTGCTCTTCGTCTGGAGCCGCGGCCGGGGGCAGCACAAGAACAACTTCTCCGTGGAGTATTCCTTCCGCAAGGTGGACGGTCCCACTACCACCACCGGCCAAGGAGGGGCCAGGAAGTTCAACATGAAGATGATCTGAGCCTCTCCCAGTGGAGAACCGTTGTCTGCTGCCCGGCCCCGGGCATGGCTGCAGTGGGACGGGGCCGGGAGGGCTGTGGGAGCACCGGCTGTGTCCCGGAGCTGGCAGTGTGACCTTGCTGTGCTGCGACGTGGCTGGAGACAGAGGTGCCACAGGCCAGCAGGGTCGGAACCGTGGGGACCTCAGGGTCGGGGAGGGATGACCTCGATGTCCCGGGCCTGTGGAGAGCCCTCAGGGCTCAGGGGCCGCCCCAGGGGCTCCCGATGTAGCGAGGTTTTTGCTACCAACTATGCATTTCTCGAGCCAAAAGATCATCAGCGTTTGGGCCTGGGAGAAAAATGCTTCCTGTTTTTTCCCCCTCCCTTTCCCTTTTTTTGTAAGGGACTCTTCAGAAAACTTTCCTGGTAGTTGTTCATGGTTCTTTTCTTGGTGTTGGTGGGGGTTTTGGTCCAATATTTTTTTCTTTTTTTTAAAACAGTTTCCAAGAGAAAAGTCTTCCGGGGCGATGCGGAACTGGGGAGGTTGTGCCGAGCTGGGAGCGTCCCCCAGCCCCTCGGCAAAGACAGACCCCCACCAGGGCATGGATGTGCCTTGAGAGCTTCCCATCCATGGATTTAGGATCCAGCATCTGCCAACGTGGGTGCCTGGGGACGCTTCTGCACAAGCAATAATAACCCCCCAGGACCAGGCTCTGAGGAGGTGTCAGCAAGAAAAAAAAGGGAAAAAAAAAGGCAAAATGAGGCCAAGATGATTAAAATCAGGAAGAGCAACCCCAGGGCAATGCAAGGCCCTGTCTCTGCATCCGCCCGAGGGGGGTTGGGATTCCTGTGGGTTCAAAAGGCGCTTTTGGGTTCATTTTCCTTAAGTTGCAAAGTCGAAATCTGCAGGAGAGCAGGACCTGGCTCATCCCGGCTGCAGGGAGGCCCTACAGCCTGGGAAAGAAGAGGAGAGAAAAGCTGGGGACAAGCAGTGCAGGAGAACATCCTGGCTGACACCTCCATCCCAGATCCTGCACCCTCTGGCGCTGAGGACCATGGGCCAAGGTCCTTGGGGCTGGGTCAGTGTCCCTGGGGCTGGGTCAGTGTCCCTGGGGCTGAGTCCGTGTCCCTGGGGCTGGGTCAGTGTCCCTGGGGCTGAGTCCGTGTCCCTGGGGCTGAGTCAGTGTCCCTGGGGCTGGGTCAGTGTCCCTGGGGCTGGGTCAGTGTCCCTGGGGCTGCTCCTGCTGCCGCAGGGGGGTTCCTGCCTTCCCATCCCACCCCTCCCCACCCCTCCCCTCCCCCAGAGCCTGAGGCTCTGCCTCAGGGCATGGATTTTTGTGTGTGGGAGAAGGAGTGGAGCCAGAAGGGAAGAGCCTGGATGTGACCTGGAGGATCCAGGGAGTTCATTCCTTCCTCTTTCTCCTCCCATGTGCACCCTGGGGGTTGCTGCAGGTCCCACCTCTGTCCCTATTCCTGCAGGGATATTCCCCACCTGGATGTCCCTTCTCCAGCCAGTGATGATCAGGCTGGGAGCTGGAGGGGGCAGCTGCCCATCCCCTCTCAGGCAGCCCAGAGTGCACATGGATCATCGAGGGTTGGGAGCTTTGTGGGCACCAGTGACTGCTGGGATCATCCCCAAAACTTGTGCTGCTCATCCCTCCATCCCATCCATCCCTCCATCCATTCCATCCATCCCCATCCATCCCTCCATCCATCCCTCATCCCTCCATCCATCCATCCATCCCTCATCCATCCATCCATCCCTCCATCCATCCATCCCTCCATCCATCCTTCATCCATCCATCCATCCATCCTCCATCCATCCATCCACCCATCAATCCATCCATCCATCCTTCATCCATCCATCCATCCCTCCATCCATCCCTCCATCCATCCATCCATCCACCCATCCATTCATCCATCCATCCATCCATCCATCCATCAATCCATCCATCCATCCTTCATCCATCCATCCTTCATCCATCCATCCACCCATCAATCCATCCATCCATCCTTCATCCATCCATCCATCCCTCCATCCATCCATCCATCCATCCATCCCTCCATCATCCATCCATCCATCCATCCATCCATCCCTCCATCCATCATCCATCCATCCATCCATCCATCCATCCCTCCATCCATCCCTCCATCCATCCATCCATCATCCATCTCCATCCATCCTCTCCATCATCCATCCATCCATCCATATCCATCCCAACCATCCATCCATCCATCCATCCCATCCATCCATCCATCCATCCATCCTCCATCCATCCATCCATCCATCCTCCATTCATCCCTCCATCCATCCCTCCATCCATCCCTCCATCCATCCATCCATCCCTCCATCCATCCCTCCACCCTCCATCCATCCATCCATCCATCCCTCCATCCATCCATCCCTCCATCCATCCCTCCATCCATCCCTCCATCCATCCATCCCTCCATCCATCCATCATCATGGAATGGCTTTTAGCTGAAAGAGAGCAGGTTTAGACCAGATTTTAGGAAAGAGTTCTGTGAGGGTGGTGAGATCAGAGAAGCTGTGGCTGCCCCTGGATCCCTGGAAGTCTCCAAGGCCAGGCTGGACGGGGCTTGGAGCAGCCTGAGATAGCAGAAGGTATCCCATGGCAGGGGGTGGAATGGGATGAGTTTTAAGGTCCCTCCCAACCCAAACCATTCCATGATTCTATTCCATGCATCAGCCTCCCCTTGTGTGTCCCTTCCATCTGATTCCAGCCCTATTCCTTCTCTCCTGAAAGCACAGGGAACATCCATAACCAGAGGAGCTCTCAGCCTGCCTGTGATTCCAACACTCCCCAGCTCCTTCCCTCAGGCTGCCTGATGGATGCTGGGGAAAATCCAGCCCTGAGGGAAAAGAAAAGCTCCACCTGCCCACAAGGAAAAACCATCCCAACCCATTTCCTGCCTGCGAGCCTTCCCTCCCATGTGCTCGGCTGATCAGGATCAGCTTCTTTGGTGCTGTTTTTGTGCCTCTTGATTTCCACACGGAAACTGGCTCTATTTTTACCCGGCTCAAGCTGATTAGATTGGCAGTAATTGGCAGGATAAACAGGCACGTCCTGTGTGCAGCAGGTTAATGCGATCCAGGCAGTGACCAGGGAGTGCACTCAGCCCATGCCCAGCACGGGGAAGGCAATCGAGGTGATTTATTGTCCACATGCCCATTATCCAGCCCCATCCTTCCTCTCCCTGCAAACCCATTTCCCCTCGCAGGGTTGCTGCAAAATGCCAAACGCTTCATCCTTTCCTCCTCAGCTCTTCACAACCCCTGAAGAAAAAAACCCAAGGACACGCAGGAGTTTTCCTTTCTGGTTAACCCAGGTCCTGGCTTTTCCTGACCTCTGAGATGATTAGGATCGGAGCAGCCACATATTAAGAAAGAAAAATGCTGCTTACAACTCCAAGGCTGACCTCGACCCAGTAATGTGATTTCCCACCATTTCAGTCACTTGCAGAAGTTCCAATCTTGCGGAAGATTAGCAGCAGTTCTGCCTGCTGCAATATATTTAATTGGTTTTGGGGGTAATTTAGCCAGAGACCAAATGGAAAAGAGAAAACTGAGGGGCAACACCAGGTGATGCTGCACTGCTGGAATTCAGTTCATTGGGGGAGGGATGGACTGGGAAGCAAGAATGAAAATCACTTTCCAAAGCTGCACATTTCAGTCTAAAGCTGGGAGACCTTGGGGATATTTTGGCTCTTGTGCTCGGTGGTGGCTGCTCCACCTGTTTAATCTCAGGAGAGGCATGGAAGGTGAGAAATCCTCGAAAATGTTATGAGCCAGGGAGGGAGGTGCCCTCTTTGTTCAAAAACATCTGTACCTAGATCAAGTTTGATGCCATCTCAGAGGGCTTCTCAACCCTCCAGCTGCTGCAGGATTCCACAGCCACCACTGACTCCTCCTGTGCTGCCAAAGGTGTTTTTTGGGGAGTCCCACTGTGCAGGGCTTTGATTTGAAATTAGAGAATAAACCCCTCCTTTTCCTTCCTGCCACTCTGAACCCCAGCCTTTGCCTCCACGCAGGTGGCACAGGCAGGATATTCAGTCACAAAATCAGGGAATGGTTTGGGTTAGGAGGGATAATAGGATAATCCAGTCCCACCCCTGCCATGGACAGGGACACCTTCCACAGTCCCAGGGTGCTCCAGCCTGGCCTTGGGCACAGCCAGGGATCCAGGGGCAGCCACAGCTTCTCTGGGCACCCTGTGCCAAGACCTCCTCACCCTCACAGGGAAGAATTTCCTCCTTATATCTGATCTAAACCTCTCCTCTTGAGTTTGACACCACTCCCCCTTGTCCTGTCACTCCATCCTTCCCCATCCCAGAGCTGCTGTGCTCGGTGCCTCCCTCTGTTCACAGCAGAACCGTGAGCCCTCTCACTTCTGCAGTTTAATTTATTTCATGCAGGCCCTGTTGATTTGGTATTTTTCCCCAATTAATCCAAGGCAGGGGCCGAGCCCAGGGCTGTGTGGAAGGCTGAGGAATTCCAGTGGTGTGATCATCTCTCCCTCAAGCCCTCATCACCCCGCAGGTGAAAGCTGGAGTTCTCCACTGCCCATTTCCCTCAGACTCCTCTTTGCCACTCATTCCACCACCCTCGCTAATTACCAATTTTTGCCATTACTCCACCCTCTTTTAATTACCCAGTTCAGCATTTGTGGTTCCATTAATTGTCCAAGAAACCCCCCAGCCTGAAATCTTCAAACCCTCGGTGTCCTGTTCCCCCCTTGGAGCATGGGCTTGGTGCTGGATTTTTCCCAATCCTCTGGGACTTCCAATGGCTCTTCCAAAACCTGGAAACCACCATTAACTGTCCAGACAGCTCTTTGGCCACCTCCTTTACAACTCTGTCAAGTTATTTGTTTGAAAACACTGAGCTTCATCAGCTGGATGCCCCTGGGCACTCCTGGGAAGTATTTCCTTAGCATATTGTCTTTTTTCCCACCAAAAAACCAGGATAAATCCCTCACTGAGCATTCCTGCCTTTTCTGTGTTATTGATAAATCTCCCTGACCATTCCTGCCTTGTCTGTGTCATTGATAAACCTCCCATTTCCATGTAGGATCACCCCTGTGCTCAAAACTCATGGAAAATATCCTTCTGTCTTTCATTTCCCCAGCTTCTGGGGTCTATTAATTACAACCAGTTTCCCTTTTCTTCCTTTTGTGTGTTTGTATTTTGTGTGTCAGTCCTGGCAGCTCTTTCCCTTCCTTTCCAAGTGATGTTGGTTATTTTAACAAAAATCCCTGCCTGTGTTGCTGCATTTTGGCTAAAATATTCTTAAAGGTTTCTCCCTTTTCAACACATTTTTCATTTAAAGTGCTTCTCTAAATTGATCTGACCTGTAATTATTTTCTGATTTGGGAAACAGGACCTTTTAAAGTGGCAAGTAAATATATAGATTTGTATATATTACTGCTTTAAACTTTACTTCATTTGCACATAACAAATATAATCAAGCCATGAAGGCCCTTGCCTGGGACAGTGAGAAATCCACCCTCACCTGGAGCTGGAGTGAGGATAAATGTGGAATTCCCTCATGCTGGAGACAATTTTTTTTCCATTAGGAAATTATCTTTCCCCCTCCCCCCAAAGTTCTCAGGATATTTTAATGTTGGCAGCTCAGGACCTCCAATATCCATCTCTCAGCCTGAATTCCCCAGCTGTCCCAAGGTTTTTATTAGATATTATGGATGTGGCTGCTTAAAGAAGCAGAGTGTGTCAAGTCCCTGCTGCAGACCCTCCTTGCCTCGTGCTTTGTTTCCTGGGATATTGATCCAGCAACCCTTTGGATCATTTATTTCCTGGTTGTTAATGACTCAGAACTGGGCAGTGCCTGGGAAAGGGAGATCATCTGCTCCCACCCAGTCCCAGTGGGATTCCAGTCAGGACTGGCAGTTCAAAACCTCCAAGCATGAGTGAAAATCAGATGGAGAGGGTGGTTATAACACAGGGCTGCAGCATTCCAGGCAGGAAAAATCCCTGTCACCCTGAGGGACTGGGAGCAGGGTTAAGGTGTGGATTTATTTAATGGCTGGACTCAGTGATCTCAGAGGTGATGGGGAGGGAGTTTATACAAGAGCAGGGAGTGACAGGACAGGGGAGGAACGGCTTCAGACTGAAAGAGGGCAGGGATGGATGGGATATTGGGAAGGAATTCTTCCCTGGGAGGGTGGGCAGGCCCTGGCACAGGGTGCCCAGAGAAGATGTGGCTGCCCCTGGATCTCTGGCAGTGCCCAAGGCCAGGCTGGAATAACCTGGGATAGTGGAAGGTGTCCCTGCCCATGGCAGGGGGTGGAACAAGATGATCTTTGAGGTCCCTTCCAACCCAAACCATTCTGTGATCCTGGGATTCCAGGATTCTGTTCAGCAATTCCACCTTGTTCCACTGTTTTGCTGCAGTTGTTTTTCTTTGCATCCTGTCATTTCCCAATTGTTTTTTTGGGGTTTTTTTTTGAATGTGGATTGGTTCCATCATTCCTCCTCCTTTCCATCACCAGCCTGACATGCCCCTGGCTTGGTTGGCAAGGATACCCCCAGGAGCTTTCCCTTTGCTCCCTTTGGAGCTCTGCGTCTCTGCCATGGATGGAAAACACCCTCTGCTCCCACTGCCCAATCCTACTTTTCTTCCCCCATCCATACTCAGTGATTTATCAGGAGCTGATTTGCCTTTTATTGTATTTTTTCATCATTATTATTACTATTTTATCCCAAACTTCATCTCACTCATGCCCTCATCCACACATGCACCTGGTATTTAAAGAAAGAACCTGTCAGCCCTATCTCACACCATCTGTACCCCGTGGGGAAAAGTCCCTGGAATTAGCCAAATCTCCTGGAGAAATCCTGCAGCCCAGCTTTCCAGGGACACCTTCCAGAGGGAAAAGCCCGCTGGCATCCAGGACTGGTGTGAAATCCAATCTGGAATTTCCTCTCCCTCAGCCTCCTGCACATCAGCAGCACCGAGGAAATCTGAACTGGTCTGGAGAGGATTCCCAAGGCAGTAAGGACTGGAGTTCACTGGGCAGGAGTTGGTATTTTAAATCCTTTGGAGAAAGCCTGGGAAAAGTAGGTTTATTTGAGGATAAACTCAGGGCCAGCAGTGTCAGGGTTGGCTGCCACAGCACAATCCCTGGCACCTCTAAGGGTTCATCCAGCCCCTTCCCCTGGCATTCCCACAGTCTGAGAACCATGGAATGCTTTGGGTTGGAAGGGATCTTAAAGCTCAGCTCATTCCACCCCTTGGGGACACCTTCCACTGTCCCAGGCTGCGCCAAGCCCCGTCCAACCTGGCCTTGGACACTTCCAATCTGCTTTATTTGCCTTCCAATGTGGCTTTTGGCAATTTTTGGAGCCTCGTGGATCCCACCTTAAACCCTTAATAACCAAAATGTCCCTTTCTAACCAAACCCTCTGCTCCAGCCATGGGGCACGAACCCAGGCTGGGGCCACCCCAGGAAACCTAAATCAGCCCATGACCGGAAGATCTGCTTGTGGCTGCATTTTTGGAGTGGAACCTGCCCACTCCTCAGCCACGAAGGTGCTGTTCCCAAAATAACCCTCATTATAAAGCCACACTCCATCCTGATGGTGGATCCCATTCTCCTCTCTTCCCTCAGCAGCTCGTCAGGAATTTTTTTTCACCAGGTCCCATTAAACTTGCTGTTACTTTAAGCACCTGCTTTATGAGGAGCAGCATCCCACGTTGGTCAGAGGGGCATCACACCTTGGTGCCTGCGCAGGTGTTTGCCTCAGATCCCTACATCCCCCCAAATTCCCCCCAAAAGGAATAGCAGGCCGATAATTAATTGACTAATTAACATGTAAACCGACTATAACTGTCTAAAACTACTGAGAAAGCAACAGAAGGGGACTGGAATTTCTTTTGTTCCCTGCCAAAATTTTTATATTCGTTTGAGCAACTTCAGTTCTGGTGTTTTTCTTGGAAAGTTTGGGGGTTTCCACCCAAATTTTCCCTCAGTGAAAAAAAATGGGAGCTTGCAGTTGCCAAAAAATGCAGCACCTGGAGTGTGGGATTTTTAGGGAAGGAAACAATAAAACCCCCCAGTGTATAACGAGCACAGTTCTTGCATTGACAAAGGACTCGGCGTAGTTTGAAAAGACATTTTCTACTGGAAAGAAATGCTTCAGTGGGAAAATTTCCACCCACTCCAGTTGCATCTCTTCCCTCCAGCTCTGAGAGAGAGAGAGAGGAAGGTTTTCTTCCAGAGGAGGGTGGTGATGTGTTTCCATGGATGGACAAGAAAATGCATCGGGAGAGAAAAAAAAAAACAACTGAGTGGGAAGACACAGCCTGAAAGTTCCCAGTGGGTGGGCAGAGGGGCAGGTACCGAGCGCAGGCAGCCTTTCCAGGGGGGATGCACAGCCTAAATCCCGCGGGTTCCCATCACCAGCACTTGCACGTTTTATTTTTTTTCCCTTGGACTCCTGGCCAGGCTGGGTCTGGCTCAAAACCACCGCTCCAGTAACGGCGGGATGCAAATCCGAGCCGGTGCGTGGAGATTTTGGGGAAGAGCTGAGTTTTCCCTCCATCGCCCAGATTTTGCTTTATAAGCACTTGTGAGCATCTTTTTCATTATCCACCGGCAGAGCACCCCCTTTAACACTCGTGTGTGAATCCCCTGAGGTCTGAACACGAATATACCGATATTCGCAGGCACACGGACCCGCACGCACATCCCGGTGCCGCAAAGATCCGGCACGTTCCGATCCAGGGGGATGCACCAGCCCGGCCGGACCCCGCGCGCTCCGGAGGCACAACGCGAGCCGCCGCCGCTGCCTGGGGACGATCCCAGCATCTCTCCAGGGAGAAAAAAAACCCCAATATCCGCGGAGCAGAGCGCTCCCGATGGATGGGGAGGACTCCGATGGGATGCGCGGTGCTGGAGGGAGGGGAGCGGGGCGCGCCGCAGCCCGGCTGGAGCGGGACGCAGCCCGGAGCGCTGCCGTAAAGCCCGAGCGCTGCCACCCAGCCCGGAGCGAAGCGACAGCGCGGCCTTTTCATGAATAAATAATCTGTGTTGCAGTTGCGGCGTGCCGGACCCGGCGCGGAGCAGAGTCTGCCCGGAGACTCGGCGGAACGAGGGCGTTTGGCCCATTCCCGCTGTCCTCCCACCCTCCCTCCATCACTCCCACCCTCTGCCCACGGCGACCCACGGGGACCCCCGGCCCCGCTGGGGGATGCCGGCCCCTCTCCGCCCCGCGGGAGCCGTGGGCGAGCCGGGGCGAGGCAGAGCCGGAGGGATAAATAAAAATGCGGGAGCATCCCGGGAGGCTGCGGGGGGCTGCGGCCCTGCTGGGCTGCGAGGCGAAGGCGACGCAGTTCCTGTCTCTTTAAATCCACCCTGAGCCCGGCGCCGGGAGCCGAGGCAGAGCAGAAAGCCCAGGATCCTGCTCATTAACGAGCGGGATTTATCCCCGTAGGGAGCCGCCGAGCGAAAGGGGGGGGAGGCGGCGGGGCTCGCCCGGGCCCCCCGAGCAGCCCGCAGCCCCCGGGGCTCGCCGCGAGCATCCTCGGGCCGGGATGCGGGCAGGGCCGGGCGCGGCCAGCGCGGCCCCCCGGCACTGAGGTTTGCGGCGGGGAGCGGCGCGGGGGAGGCGGCGGGAGGGGGCGCGGGGCGCGGGGCGTGCGCGGTGCGGGAGCGGCCGGGAGCCGTGCGGGAGGGCGGCGGAGGAGGCACCGCATTGCTGCTGCTGCCGCTGCTGCTGCCGAGCCCCGCGATGCCGCCGCGCCCGCCGCTGCCCCCGGCCCTGCGCCCCAGCCAGCCCGGCCGGCGGCGGGGGGCTCCGCGGGGGCTCTGAGCATCCTCCCCCCGGGGCTGCCCAGCGCTCGCTTTTTTTCCCTTTTTTTTTTTTCTTAATATTTTTTTTTTTTATTATTATTCCTGTTCCCTTCTCTTGGCATTTGGCCTCTTTTTTTTTTTTTTTCTTTTTTTTTTTTTCCTCCTTTTCCCCCACCCCCGTTCCCTGCCTTGGATGGTTTTTAGGTGGAGTCGTTTGCACCAAAACCCAATAGCTGCTGCTGTTCTTGCTGCTTTTTTTTTTTTTTTTTTTTTTAATGATCCTGTTTCCACAGCAGGGGAAGAGAGAACTGATCCTCAACATACTCCCAGAGAATGAATAATCACAAGAAACTGGCTTAAGCAGCTCCCTGGATCTGGTGCATGATTTCAATTGAGTTTGATTTGATTTAATTTTTTAAAATTTTTATTTATTTCTTTTTCCCCAAGTCATCGTTCGCATTTTATTTCCTGCATTTCTTCCTATTCTTCTTTTTTTTTTTATTCTTTTTTTTTTTTTTTTTTTTTTCACCTTTTGGGAGATTTGCAAACCGAATTACATGCATGTCCAGTGGGGGAAGGTTTAATTTTGACGATGGAGGGTCGTACTGTGGAGGCTGGGAGGACGGAAAGGCTCATGGCCATGGAATCTGTACCGGCCCGAAGGGTCAAGGTGAATATTCGGGCTCCTGGAGTCACGGCTTTGAGGTGCTGGGGGTCTACACTTGGCCCAGTGGCAACACTTACCAGGGCACCTGGGCGCAGGGCAAGCGCCATGGCATTGGCATGGAGAGCAAAGGGAAGTGGGTGTACAAAGGAGAGTGGACCCATGGATTTAAGGGACGGTACGGGGTCCGGGAATGCACTGGAAACGGGGCCAAGTACGAAGGCACCTGGAGCAATGGATTACAGGATGGCTACGGGACAGAGACCTACTCGGATGGGGGTAGGTGATGCATTTATCCCTTCTTGGTTGGGGCAGGTGGGCTGGAGGGTGGTGGGGAGAACCTCCCAAGCGGGGTTTGGGTTGGAGTCTGGGAGTTTGCAACCTGCTGGCTTGGCTGGAGGGATGCTCCCACCCTGCAGGAGAGAAGGAACCAGCCCAGCGTGGCACCAGCCCAGCTCTTTGCCACAGGTAGCCCCAAATGTTCCATGGGGTCTCTGGGCGCTGGGCCCTCCCTCCTTCCTCTCCTCACGCCGGTTTTTGGGATGTGGAATGGTCTGTGCTGCTGGGGGGACGCCCAGCTCTGGCCCAGAGGGCTCGGAGCACGGAGTGGGCCAGGCCTTGGGGCCACAACCCAAGTTGCACATGGGATTGGCAGCTCTGACTGCACCACTGGAACCTGTAGGATTTGCATGGGAACGACGCGGGGCAGGATGGAGGCGAGAGTGTGTGTGGGGGGATCCGGGGTGGATGGGGCAGCTCCAGTGCTGCCAGGGCTCCCAGCCAGGCCCGGGGGGCTCTGCACGTCCTCCAGCCCCTCCAAAGGCAGCCCCACGCTCAGTAATGCCAGGGAAAAGACTTTAATTCAGACAAGAGTCTTACATTCCTAGTTTACGGCTTAATGCTTAGCGTAGGGGCTCAGAGGGATCACCAGAGCTCTTCTCTGCCGTCAACACGGCTTAACGAGATGCTGAGGGGAAACTGGGATTAGAGGAAAAACAAGAAAACCCAATTGGAGCGATCAAACCCAAAAAAATTGCTGGGCTAACAAGCTTTAGGGCTGAACTGGGAGAAGCAGCTGGTGCCGTGCTCTAAGTGGCTGTATCATCCTCTCTCCTGGGTTGTGGCTACTTCCACAATCGGAATTGCCACCATAATCCTGGGCAGGCCTACCTGCCAGCAGCCAGGGGCACTGGGCTCCTCTGGCCCCTTGTTTTCCCTGGAATCGTGGCCTCCTAAAGCAGGCTCACGGGTTATTTTTAGGACGTTATGGTTTTCCATACAGAAATTGCAGCGCCGGGGAGCTCCAGCGCAGCCTTCCCGAAAGGTGCTGCAAGACCTTGCTCTGTTAAACCCAGGTCTCTGCTTTGTGGCTGCACAGGGAGGGGAGGTTAAACCTCATCTGCAGCTGATTTTTTCTGCGCTCTCGTGGGGAGAGGTGGAACCACCTCGGGATTTTTGATGATAATTTCGTGCCGTGGTTTTCTCCCAGAGAAAAAAAGGGAGCTGCAACCTTTTGTTTCAGCTGCCTGGAAGGATGCTGGGGACTGAGCTGGGATGTGCCGGGTGTGTGTTTGGAAGCCATGGATAAATCCCAGCAGTCCTCCAGTCGAGAATAAAGCTTGGGCAGGGGATCAGCTCCGTCTCCCACGTCCAAGGCGGCCAGGAGGGGCTGTGGGGGGGTTTCTGCCTGCTCCCAACATGGGTGCTGTCTCCTCCTGGCACCCAGCCCTGCCTGGGAGGTTTGAAGGAGGACAGACACAAGTCTGGACTAACTACAGGTCTCTGAGGGCTGGGTGTTGCAGGGCTGGCCCTGTCCCTGGCCACGCACGTGCCCCCGCCCCGGCACGCTCCCCATCCTCTGCAGCGCGGCGTTTTTTAGGGAAACCTGGGCAGCATCCCCACACTGGGGTGGCTTAGCAGCAGTTTCAGCCTTTCCTGAGAACCTACCAGAAGCAAAGAGCTTTCCCTTCCATCTTGTCAGGCCAGCCCGGCTCGCCGGCGCCCGGGGACCCAAGAGCGATGTCGCGTGTTTGTGATTTCGGGAGGAGGGGAGAGGGGCAGTGCTGGGAACGGGCAGGGTCTGTGGCCAAATGTTCCCCGTGGGACTCTGCAAACCTTCCGGGGAGGCAGGAATGCCGTGCTGGGGAAAGGCAGAGCGCTGGTGTCTGTGGATGCTCCTCCACACCAGCTTCCCCCACCTCAGCCGAGCCAGAACCACCTCCAAGGCCACTTCCACCAACTCAGCTGCCAACACCCAGAGGCCACGTCCCTTTCCCAGTTGCCTGGCCCCATTCTGGGGGGAAACCACCAAAGCTGGGCATCTCCAGCCCTTTGGACACCAAACCTTGCTGAACTTTGTGTGTTTGGGTCCCAGAGGCCGCTGTGTGCGGGAGCGGTGGCACCGGGGAGGCAACTGTTGGGAAGGATGTTTCTCATTAATCTATTCCAGTTATTACCTCCAGCAAACTGAAGTATCCAAGAATCCTCGCCCCAGCATCTGTCACTTGCCACCCACAGATAAATATTCATCCCTTGCACATCTTTTTTTTTAGCTCCCCAGCCCTGGCTTGGGGATGGGGCCCTAAATGCGCAGCGAGCCTCAGGGAGCCCCAGAATCCACGGATTCGCTCCCGTTTCCCCATTTCCTGGCAGCCTCCCCCTGCCCCAGCGCTGTGTTGGGAGGGGTGTTGGGTGTGTTGGGTGTGGGGGGTGGCACATGGTGGCTGGGGGTGGCACACGGTGGCTGAGGGTAGCACACAGTGGCCGAGGGTGGCACACAGTGGGCAGGGGTGGCACATGGTGGCCGAGGGTGGCACATGGTGGCCAGGGGTGGCACATGGTGGCCGAGGGTGGCACACAGTGGGCAGGGGTGGCACATGGTGACCAAGGGTGGCACATGGTGGCCGAGGGTGGCACACAGTGGCCCAGGGGTGGCACACGGTGGCCAGGGGTGGCACACAGTGGCCCAGGGGTGGCACACGGTGGCCCGGGGGCTCCCGCCAGCCCCGCAGGCGGCGCAGGCAGCGCTGCCCCCACGCGCAGCTTGCCGAGCTCGCACCTCCCACGCCGCACACGCCGCGCACCCCACGCCTGTCCCCCCACGCCGACCAGCCCCCCACGCCCTTCCCACGCGCTCCCTGACCCCCCCAGGAGAGCAAATCCCGCTCCCCCAGCCCGGGGGATTCGTGTCCATCAACACAGAGCCCAAAGCAGGCGAGGGAGCAGCGCTGCTCTCCCAGGAGCCCTCGCGTCGCCGAGTGTCCCTGGCACGGCTGACACGAGGCCTCTGTGCTGTGCTGCTGTCCCCGGGGCCTCACTGGCTCAGGCCTCCCCAGCACTGCTGGTAAATCCTCATCTTCCTGCCGGAAAACCCCCCTGCCCCCCTCCAGAGCACCCTGATATTACATAAACCAGGCTCCCAAGGATGGCTTCGGTCGGATGCTGGAGTTGAAGCACTCGTCTGATTCATCCCAGCTCTGGAGTGGGAGCAGGAATTGCTCCCTTGCTTCAGGTGAAAGGAGCTGCATCCACCTGGATCAGCTCTGGTGTGAAGCTGGGGCTGCTGGCAGTGGAGCAGAGGGTTGGGGACCCTCTCCCAGGCAGGTCTGGAGGTCAGGAGACATCACAGCTGCTTCCTGCCTCGGATACTTTGGGGATTCTCAGGGATTTCACCCCAGGGACAGCTGGAGTTGTAGCTACACTTCCCATGGGAATCCTCTGTGTTGGGTTTGGGTTGAGCTGCTGAAACCATGGCTGTGGGCGTGGATGAGATGGGGTGGATGGAGGAAGCCCCAGATTTTTGCCCTTTCCATCCCTGGCAATGCTGTTTTTCTCTTCCTTCCGCCTCTTCCCAGCTGAACAACTGGGATCCGAAACCAGACAGGAGCTCTGGGATGGGACCAGAGCACTGCCCAGCATCCCCGAGGGAATGGGCCAGGCTGGAGGTGTGTGCTGTGAGCCAGGCTCATCCTGCTGCCAGTCCTGTCCCCATCCTGGATGTCCCCATGCTCCCTAAATCCTTGTTTCTCGGGAGGGCTACCCCAAAAGGGCCGGGCGGTCGCACGGTGCTGCTCATCTTGTGTAATCTCCGTGCCCACTCACCTCAAATGAATCATCCTTTGATAGGTGAGGGAAATATAATTAGTGTTTGCATTGTTAGCACTGGCTGAGTAGGCAAGTGGGTTTTCTTGGCCCGGGCTGGGAGATGTTCCTGCCGTGGGGAGAGGGAAGCGGAGCGCCGGGAGCTGCTGGGGTGGGGCCCTCCCTGCCAGCCTGTCCTGCTTCTGTCCCACTTTCCCAGCCCTGCAGTGGCATTGGTGACACCTCTCTGAGCAGGTGCACCAGGAGACACCGACCAAATGGCTTGGGAGTGGTTGAGGAGGGAGAAAAACATGGAATATTCCCCAAAAAGCCAGCACAAAGGGCTGCTCCGGGGGGGGATGGAGCGGGAATGCTGCGTGGGACCTGGGAAGGGGCTGCATCCCCTCACCTGAGCTAAGCCATGGCTTGGGATGAGCCACCACAACCAGGAGGGTTGGAATAAGATATCTTTAAGGTCCCTTCCAACCCAAAGCATTCCCAGATGCCACAGTGCCACCATGGCAGCAGCCTGGTGCCATCCCCACCCCAGCCTTCCCCTGGGTTCCCGCACAGGGAAGCGACGAGGGAGGGCAGATTTCCATCCATCAGGATCTATTCATAGCACGGATGTCAGAATTACCTTAAAAGTACCAGCTCTCCCCTTGTTTTGCTGCCGGGAAGGAATTGTTGATGCGCTTTAAACAGTGGGCGGAAACAAGCAAACACAAGAGCGCCCTGATCCTCCTTCCTCCCGTTCCTGCAGCACCCAGAGCTGCTCCCAACAACCCCTCACAAGCTGATCATTAATTTAAAAGTCAGGGTTTTTGGTGATGGAGCATCTCAGTGTCTGGGTTGGGTCTGGAAGCTGCTTGCAGTGGTTCTAGGAGAGCAAAAGCGGAGACGTCAGGAGCTGCCGAGCACAGAAAAATGAATCAAAATACTAAATGAAGATTCTGACCAGCCTCATTAAAAATAAATGCTATGAACTCATGGTAATTACTTCTCTCACTGGAACATGCTGCTTAGTTTCAGGTACAGCTCAGGACAGAGGGAGAAGGATTTTGACCTCGGAGAAAAGAACATGAGAGAGAAATTGCCAGACAGGCCTCAGACCCTCACTCCATCTTCCCAAAACTTTTATCCAGGCTGTGATGCTCCAGGGAATTTTGCTGGATCCCAACCTCAGGGAGCCCATGGAGCCCCTCTCCCTGCCCCACAAGAGGGGGTGACTTCAGTCCTGGAGTACAATGTTAATGCCGTTTCACTGGGGTGGGGTTCTCACGGCTTTGAATGCAAATCTCAGGATATTTGCATGTGATTTGATATCCCATGGGGCTCCTCGTGGTTGGGTGACATCTGCTCCTGAAGCTGAATTTTTTTTTCCCCTTTAGAGAAGCTCCAGCTTGTGGAATCATGTGATTTTTGCAAGATTTTCAGCTTCAGTTTGGAAGCAAGGTTTCCACCCAGGCTATTGCAGAAAAGTCATTCTTCCAGGCTTGGGAAGCAGCAGACGAGAGCTAAAAATGCCTTCTGTTTAAAAATGCCTCGATTTTAAAATGAACCTGATGAATTTTGAATGCTTTGAGTCAGGTAACGCTGACGTGGATGAATGAGCTGTATTAATGTAGGCATGACTTGGAGATGGAGGAGCTGGGCAGGCTGAGCTTGGGGATGGTCTTTTAGGGGTGAACAATGGGGTCTGGCATCTGCCTTGTGAGGTTTTTTTGTCTCTTTGGGTCTGGTTTTGGCATTGATTGAACTCCTGAGCAAGAAAGGATTTTTTTTTGCAGGAGTTTGCAATAGTTACAGGAAAGTCTTGGTGGTCATTTCCCTGGATTCAGCTGTTTAACTCACCATTAAAACGTTTTCTTAACAAGAAAAATCAGGAGCTTGGAGAAAACAAAACTTGAAAGGCAACTGTTTCTATTTTGGGGCTTGATATTGGCTTTTCAAAGACAGATTCTGGCCTTTGAACCAAAATTCCTTAAAAACTGCAAAGGATGCACGAGCATTCCCTAAGAACAGGCACTCCTTTCCCAACATTATTCCCTGAAGAGGTTCCTCTCACTCCCAGCACACAGCAGAGCATCATGAATTTTCATGAATGAGTGAACAGCCAGAGCAAGGCCCCTCATTTTGCTGGTTTCCACAAGAAGATGATCACTGCAAAGGTATCATTTCCTGCTCAGGGCATCACCTGGGGGTCTGCAAGGTGTTTCCCTGGAATGAATAAGGGTCTGGAAGTGTCCAGGGCCAGGCTGAAGGGGGTTGGAGCAACCTGGGCTAGTGGGAGGTGTCCCTGCCCATGGCAGGGGTGGAATGGGATGAGCTTTAAGGTCCCTTCCAACCCAAACCTCTCTGTGATTCCATGATTTATTTCACAGGGAATAAATCAACCCTGCTCTTGCCTCATCCCATCCTGGAGCAGCCTCCTACCCCTGATCCATGGAGATCTCAGCCTCATCCCACCCATCTGAGCACCTCCCACGCCTCGGGGGGGATGCAGCCCCCAAAACCCAGCGCTGCCCTCGGTTTGGGAGAAGTTGGGAATCAGCCCTTGCTCCTGGATCTCTGCTGAGGAATGGGAGAGATCCCAGAGTTTGTGGCAGGATTAGAGCACGGGGGGATTAAGGGAATCAGCATTAGCCTGATTTCACTCTGCCTTGTGAGAGGAGCACATTGGCCTTAATAAAGGTGCTGAGCAATATCCTGATGTGGTTTGCATCCCTGGGATAAAACCTCAGCCCACTCTTGACCCCTGAAGCCGCAGGGATTCGGCTGCCCTGGGAAAACTCTGGCCCCATTTCACCAGGGGATGAGGCTTCCTTGACTTTCCCTGTGTCTGGCAAACCCAGCCCTTCCCACTCCCGGAACAGACAACAAGAAATGTCTTTCTTTGGTTGTTTCCTTTCAAAAGTTGTGTTTCCCCTGACTGCAGGACCTGGGGCTTTAAGAGGAATCACAGCTGGTCTGAGAGGCACCATGAGCCCCATCAGAATCAGTGATGCTGAGATTTGATTGTCTTTGTTGTGGTTTTTTGAAGCCTTTCCTTCAATTCTGGCTGGAAAAGGCACTTCCCAACAGGTCTGGGGAAGCAGGAGATGCAGAAGCAATGATAAGAGGGAGTGATGCTCAGGACAAGCTTGGTTTTTCCTGGAGGACAAACAGAGATTTTCTCCCTTGAAGCCAATATCTGAAATGCTTTGGAAAACATTTATTTCCGTATGAGATTTTTTTTTAATGTTTCCCAGTGAGGGAGGAGGCTCCATCCTGCTGCTTGCAGAGTATCCTAGGGACAGGCACTGTGGCCATAAATGTTTCCCATGTTCAGGATGGGGCTCATATCCCCCAGAGGAGCATTGTGGCCACCTGTGATTTCTCGGTGATTTTCCCCATGGAGAAGGGCTGAGCAATCCCTGTTCCCTGGTATTTCAGCCAGAAATACTTTTGTTGTTATTTGCATCCAGAGGAGGAGGAGGAGGAGGAGGAGGAGGAGGAGGAGGAGGAGGAGGAGGAGGCAGATTCCCTGGCTGAGACATGAGGCTGTAGAAATCCATCTCCTCCCTGCAGCCCCCAGCTCCTGCTCCTGCAGAGGTTCTGCCTGTTCCAAACCCATCCCTGCTCCCATCCCCACCCCTTCCAAACCTCCTCCAAACCCAGCACCTCCACTGCTCAATTCCTTCACATGGAGGCTCCCTCCTTTCAGCTGATACAAGCTGTAATTCTTTATTATCTATTGACCCCCAAACCAGAATTAATTCTGCACCCAGGCAGGAGCACAGCAGCCCATGCCAGCTCTCATCCTCTTCATGCTGTCCTCCTTGCCCTCCGTGCCTCCCTGGATGCCCAGCCCTGGCTGTGCCCACCGTGTCTGGATGCACCCAGCATTAGCACTATGACTAACACCCATCACGTGTTCGTGCCTGCAGATTGCATTTGCATACTCAAAAATCCATACTTTATTCCTTCCCCTGTGTAAGCAGTTACCAGAGCATATTTTTGGCAAATTAGCAGCCACAGCAGAAGCATCTGACTGTGTTTTTAGCGTGGCTTGGTGATGGAGGGTGGATAATTTGCCATGGGTTCCGTATCCGTGTGGAGCTGGGCACAGGCAGTGTCCCTGATTCCACATTCCGAGGGGGGCAATGCAGGTGGCAGCTCCCAGCCACGCATTCCATGCCAGTGAGGGATTTAGGGAAGGGTTTGGGGGCTGAGACAGGAGCTGGGCACAGGGCAGGGCATGGAATCACCCAGCTGGACACCAGGTCCTGCTGCCAGGAGGGACAGGGCAGGAGGGGTGTCCTGGTTCATGTGTCCCCATGTCCATGCAGTGCCCAGGGGGTTGAGGGAGGGGATTCTCCCCCTCTGAGAGAAGCTCTGTGGGGCTTCCCAACGTGAGAAGGATGTGGAGCTGCTGGAGCAATTCCAGAGGAGGCCCTGGAGCTGCTCCGGGGCTGGAGCCCCTCTGCTCTGGAGCCAGGCTGGGAGAGCTGGGGGGATTCATCTGGAGAAGAAAAGGCTCCAGGGAGAGCTCAGAGCCCCTTGCAGGGCCTAAAGGGGCTCCAGGAGAGCTGGAGAGGGACTGGGGACAAGGGATGGAGGGACAGGACACAGGGAATGGCTTCCCACTGCCAGAGGGCAGGGGTGGATGGGATATTGGGAAGGAATTCCTGGCTGTGAGGGTGGGAAGGCCCTGGCACAGGGTGCCCAGAGAAGCTGTGGCTGCCCCTGGATCCCTGGCAGTGCCCAAGGCCAGGCTGGATGGGGCTTGGAGCAGCCTGGGATAGTGGAAGGTGTCCCTGCCATGACAGGGGGTGGGAATAACATGAATTTTAATATCTCTTTCCACTCAAACCATTCTGGGATTCTGTGATCCTGTGCTCAGGAGGCCCCACACAGTCAGGGAGAAGATTTTGGGGGCACATTTTCCCCAGTGATTCCCTGGGATGGCCAGCGAGGATGTCCCCATTGTCACCACCAGGACTGAGGCTGGATGAGCACCCTCCAGTCCTCTCTTTTCTCCCAGACTTCTTCCCTTCGGGATGGGTGTTCCTGAGATGATTTGTGTGTGAATCCTCCTGGGATCTGTGATATGGAGCAGCTGCAAAGGGATATCTGTAAAACTCCCTCCTCCGGTCGGAATTCAAGAGCCTGGACTAATTATTGCCATTGGACATCTTTAATTAATAATCTGCAGAGGCCAGAGATAAGAGGGGGGCTGAGCACGCCAGGAAGGATCCTCTGCCAGATAAATCAGCAATTTGTAAAACCTAATTACTTTGGCCTGGAAAAGTGGAGGGGCACTTTGGACCACTCCACCCTCCTTCCCTGGGATTTTGCTGAGCGGGGAAGGTGAGCTGGGAGCTTGGGAATGCTGCTGGTGCCCCAAGGATGGCACAGAGCTCCTGCTGCTCCCATTTTCCAGGCAAATCTGGGAAGCTGCATTAAGGGTTGGACTTTGATGATCTCTTCCAAGCCAGTGATTCTGTGATTCTGAGATCCCTGACACTGGTTATTTTATCTAACCTGTGGATTATTGACCCACCGTGCTGGGTGTGTTTGGGTTTTTAGCTCAGTGTTAGGGATGGAGAAGGAATTTTTTTCAAGAGTTCATCTTTTCCTGGGGTCAGGTTGTGATAATGACACGTGTGTGTCCGGTGGCCTCAAAGTGCTTCACAACATCCCAAATTCCTGCTTGGAAGTCTCCATATGAGGAGCTGGAAGAGGGCAGGTCTCTGCAAGCCTCCCGTGGGCTTTATCTGTGTGTTTGCCAAAGGATTCATCCTGCAGGACACGGAACCAGCTGTGTGGGGTTGGGAAAAGCCTGGGAGTAGCTGTAAAGCTTCTCCTTAATGGTGTTCCTGGAGTGGGGCCAGAGGGCTCAGTGACTGCAAAATGCCAAACCTTGGGTGTGGGCAGAGGGAGGGGGGGAAGAAAACACCATCATTCCAACCCAAAAATCCTGGTTTTTATCTCCTTCCTACGTCATGGGCCAGGTTTATACCCAGTGCATGACCCCACCTTAAGCCAGAGGAAGCCCCATGTACATGGGCAGCCCAAAATCCTCCCTTTGGTGCCTCCTGTGTTGTTCACACTCCAGCTATTCCTGAGGGAGCTCCTTGTGATGTTTATTTGTGTGAAAGCCGGGTTTCCCTGGGCATCACTGTGGGATTTCACCATCTCCATAAGCAGGAAGGGACTCCAGGCCCAGGAAATCCCTTAGCTTGGGACAGCAAACCATGGCTTGGTTGGCCCTTCCCAGCCATGGAGAAGAAAGACCCTGTCTGTGAGAGGGAGCAGTCCTGGGTCCCCACAGTGCCTGTGTCCCAGAGGGATGAGCCAGAGCTGGAGATTGCTCCTCTCCTCCCCAGGAAAATCCCCAAAATCTCTTTGCCAAAGCCACGGAAATGAATGGAACATCACTGTTCTCTGCTGCTCGTGCAGAGCTTTGCAGACAGGAGCTTCATCAGTGTTCCCAAACCCAGCTGAACTGCTGGAATGCTGCTGCTTTATCCCTGTTTCCAGCAGGGAATATGGAGGTGCTGGGTCCTGCTCACCCCTGCCCCTTTGCTGCAAGGCTCAAACCCAGGCCAAGCCTAATTTTGGGGATTTTGGCATCTTGGGGGCCCCAGGAGCTGCCCTGGAGACTCTCAGCTCTCTCCCAGGGTGGATTTTAGCCAAATGCTGAGGAAGGGCTGCTCCCTGTCACTGCTGGAGGATCAGGAATGATGCTGCCCAGGCCAGGGCCAAGGCCAAGGATGGGGCTCTGCACACTCCTCAAGGCAATGGCAATTCCTGCAGGAGTTCTGGAAACAAGCCAGCCCTGCTCCAAGGGGAGTGAGCCAAGAGAACCCAAACTCAGGATTAGGAACACCAGTGAAGGTGTCCAACAGCATTGCCTGTTTTCTTCTCGCTGTGCTTCCATCAATTCGTCTTTCCCATTACTTCCTTTCTCACTCTTTCTTTTTGTTCCCTTTCTTAGTCTTCATTTGTTATTTCTGAAATAGGAATTTGCACTCTAATCCATCTTTTGGGATGACTCCAGTTGTACTTTCCTAGCCTCAGGTTGTGCCCTCTCCTCAGCTCTGCTTGGCATGGACGTGGCCACTTCCTCACCCTTGCTGGCATCACCTTAATCCTGACTTTCCATGTCCAAGACTTTCTTTTCTCTCTCCTGGTGCAAAAGGGCCAGCCAGAAGTGGGAGGGACATCTGTGGCATCTTGGAGGCATCCACAGGAGTGCCTTGCATGGCTGAGGGAAGAGGTTTGGGACATTTTCCTCCCCAGGGATTCTCCTCCGTGGCGATGCCTTTGGCTCTCCTCTGGCTCAGGCAACACAATCAGTTTGTGGTGCCTTGGATTGCTCCCTGCTTCCCATCCCAAGGGAAGCATGTTCCCCTCCTGCTTCCCGATCCTGTGAGGTGCTCAGAACCAAAATCCTTGGAATTCTCCATTCAGCACCTCAGCAGATTGTTCTGTTCCACCAGAAGTGCCCACTCCATCCCTCCCAGCCCCATCCTGCCATCCCCACCGTGCCAGATTCCCACTGCACATTCCCCGTCCATCTCCCGAGCCCCGGAGCAGCTGCAGCTGGATCCATCCTGGCACATGAGGGGGAATCTCACGGAATCCTGTTTCCTCTGCTGGGAGAAGGAGTCTCTGGGCTCTGTGTGGGCTCAAGCTTTGTGCACACATCTGCAAATGCTGGGGCAGAGGTTAAGCTGAGCGGGGCTCGGGGAGGAGGTGGCAGCCCTTGGCAATGCAGATCCAGCGGCTCCGGAGCCTCCCGGTGTCCATGGCCAAATCCTGGGATATCCAGGGGTTTAAAACATAATGAAGGCAGGGGGAGGAAGGAGAGCTGCTGGCTGAGGAAGGGCTGAGCTCCCTGACAGGATCTGCTGGTGGCTATGAAGGTGCCCAGATGTCTTGGTGGCTGTTGGGGACACGAGCGTGGCCTCTGAGGCAATCCCTAGGGATAATCCAGGCTGCTGCCTCCCGCAGGGAAGCAGAGACACCCGTGAAAGCAGAGCTGGGGCTGGGAGCTGCTCCATGGTCCTGGGAGGGGACAGACAGGACAGAGTAGCTGGAAAATCCACCTTGAGGAGGAGATGCAGAGGCTGCTCCTGGCAGCTGTGCCGTTCCAGGAGCAGGTTTGGAGCCAGGCAGGGATGGCAGCATCCCGGGCACCTCAGCCTGGCTGGGGACACACACAGGCTGTGGCTGGGACCCACTGGGCCCAATTTGCTGCTGATGCTCCAGCCTGGAGTGCTTTGTTCTGCTCCCCTCCTGTCCCTCAGGTCCCCAGCACAGGGCTGTGATCCCTCACCCTGCTCCAGATCCATCCAGGGAGTGTTTTCAGCTGCACATTTGCCAGGAGATGAGGAGGCTGAGAGACCTTTGTGGGGTCAGGGATCGAGTCAGGGGAAAGGGAGACGGGCACTTGGGCTCTGGTGGATCTCATGCAGGACCTGTTCTCCCTGTCCCCTTGCCCACTCTGGCATCTTTCCCTAAACCCACTGACTCCATCTCTAGGGAAGCAGGAGGCTGAACACAGCCTGAGGACATCCCAAGCCACCCTGGGAGCTCCTTGGCAGGGGAACTTGGGGCTCTGGGGGGAATCTGTCCCCCAGTTGCTCCATTGTCCTGCTGAGATGCTCTGGGATGGAGCCAGGAAGGGAAGAGAGGGGCTGCCAGGGAATGCAGGGACACCTGGCAGGCTCTGCCCTGCCACAGCCACCATTCCAGGGTGCCACCAGGCATGGGGACAGCCGTGGGTGCACAGCACTGATGGTTCCCTGTTCTTGGGGACACCACAGGGGACAGGGCAGGCTCACTGCTCAACCCCCCACCACAGGACGTGTGTGCTGTGTCCCCTGAGCTGCCTCTCACAGGTTGTCCCCCATCCTTCTCCCTGTCACCACCTCCTCGCCCTGCCCTGCCCCAATCTCACTGCCTGCCCTAATCCCAGTGCTAATCCTATAAACCCTCAGCAAATCCTGCCTGCCCCTGCCCCTCCACATCCCTTCTCCAGAGCAGGTTCTGGGGGTCCCCAGCTTGGGCCTGGTGGGTTTTTGGGGTGCACAAAGCTGCCACCACAATAACGTAATGCCTCGGGGTGTTGTTTCCATCAGAGAGCCGTGAAGGATGCTCAGATCCTGGGGGATTTGTGCAAAGCACTGGCAGCTAAATGGCAACTGAAGCACCCCAAAATACACCCCAAAATGTGGCCAGGTGCTGGTTTCACTCTCAGGAAGCAATTCCTGTGCTCAGTATGAGCTGCTCCAGCCCAAACCCATCTCCAGAGTCACTGCTGAGCCCCAGAACCAGGCCGGGAAATTCCTCAGGGAGTGCTGGGGTAGGACTGGCCCGATTCATGCAGGGTTCACTGTTTCAGCAGCTCTATTTTAAGCCTCTCTTGGCGTGTGGGAGCGGGGCTGGCACAAAGGGAGGTCCCAGTGCTGCGAGGTGCTGCCTGTGCCCATCCCAGCTCTTCACATCCCAGGGCTGGGACTGCTCACAGCATTCCAGCAGCTCCAGTGCTCACTGAGGAGCCATCCTCAGGCTCCTCAATCTGCCCCAGGAGGGATTAGGCCAGCAGTGAATCACAGCATCTCGAGCTGGTCCAGAGAAGATTAAGCCGACCTAAGAATAAAAACAAGCCCTGTGGTTCAACCAGCCGGGATAAGGCCTGGAATTGTGCCAGCCTCCAGCTCTGGGAGGGGATGGGATCAGGAACCCCGAGCAGATTACCACCCACCCCCATTTCGGTGCTCAGGGTGGGTGCTGTGGTCCAGCTGTGCCCCCCGGGCTGGGTGGGTTCCTTGTCCCCCCAGTCCCAGTGCTGTGGTGGAGCCCTGGGTGTGTTTTGTGCCACCAACAACCAGCTAAGAAACTCCAGGAAGTGCCCACGCAAATGTAGGAGCTCCAACAGGGACACAATTCCAAGGGGAATATCCAAATGGATCTCTCTCCGCGAGGCCTTTATTTCTATGGAGCTTCTTCCTTCCCCAGCGCAGTGGATGAAGGCACTGTGTGTACAAATCAATGTATTGTCCCTTATCCATCCTCTGTGAGATGCCATCGCTGCCAGCAGCATGGACAGGATCAGAGTGTGCTCCTGGGTAACCATTCCCCCATCCCATGCCCCTGCTCCCTTCCCTTTCAGCTCAGGGATTGATCCAAGGGGCAGTCCCTCCATGCCTTGGCTGGTTTCTAACATGGACTGCAAGCCTGAATTCCAACCCATTTCCCCTCCACAATGCGAGGCAATCCTCGTCCTGGAGACGGGACTGGGATTCCAGAGCTGCAAGGGGCTCCTTTTGAGGAGTTTGATGCCATGACCCCCCCGTTTGCTTTTGCCCCCTCTCCTGCAGGGACATACCAGGGCCAGTGGGTCGGAGGGATGCGCCAGGGTTACGGCGTGCGGCAGAGCGTTCCCTACGGCATGGCTGCGGTCATCAGGTCACCCCTGAGGACGTCCATCAACTCCCTGCGCAGCGAGCACACCAACGGCACGGCGCTGCACCCCGACGCCTCGCCCGCCGTGGCCGGCAGCCCGGCCGTGTCCCGCGGCGGCTTCGTCCTCATGGCCCACAGCGACGCCGAGATCCTCAAGAGCAAGAAGAAGGGAATCTTCCGGCGCTCGCTGCTGAGCGGGCTCAAGCTCCGCAAGTCCGAGTCCAAGAGCTCCTTGGCCAGCCAGCGGAGCAAGCAGAGCTCGTTCCGCAGCGAGGCCGGCATGAGCACGGTCAGCTCCACCGCCAGCGACATCAACTCCACCATCAGCCTGGGCGAGGGCGAGGCCGAGCTCTCGGTCATCGAGGACGACATCGACGCCACCACCACCGAGATCTACGTGGGCGAGTGGAAGAACGACAAGCGCTCGGGCTCGGGCGTGAGCCAGCGCTCGGACGGGCTCAAGTACGAGGGCGAGTGGGCCAACAACAAGCGCCACGGCTACGGCTGCATGACCTTCCCCGACGGCACCAAGGAGGAGGGCAAGTACAAGCAGAACATCCTGGTCAGCGGCAAGAGGAAGAACCTCATCCCGCTGCGCGCCAGCAAGATCCGGGAGAAGGTGGATCGGGCCGTGGAGGCGGCCGAGAGGGCGGCCACCATCGCCAAGCAGAAAGCGGAGATCGCGGCGTCCAGGTAAGGGGGATCCCGCCCATCCCGACCTGCCTCAGCTGGGATCCCGCCCTGGGGACTTGGGATAAATGGGATAGGAGGTTTTGTTGTAGTAGGGATGCTGCTGGAGGAAAGCAGCTCGTGGTGGGCATCTGTGGGTTGGTGCTGCCTGGGTCCCGCAGCTGGAGCAGCAGCCTTGAGCTTGGCCAAGCCTTAGGGTGATGTTCAGCCTTGGGGGCTGGATCCAAGCCCAGTTGCCCCTCTGGTAATTCCCAGTGGGTTGGGGATACACAACCTCCCCAGGTGAGGCCATGCAGGGTCACCTGAGCAGGGCAGCCTGGGCAGGGGGTGGTGGCAGCGTGGTGGGACTGCACACGTGGGGCTCACAGGCTGAGAGCGGTCACTGAGGGAATATTGGGTTGTTCATCCTCCTTTCCCTCCCCTCTTGGATAAGCAGGGTGATACCCTGAGCAGAAGAGCTCCTGAGATGCTCTTTGTCCATATCCTCTGCCTGACTCATCCAAGAGGAACTATCCCAGGACCGGCCTGTGCTGGGAGGATTCCCAGCTATTTCCCTTCCCAAAAGGGTTTTTGAGTGGAAAACCAGTCAAATGATGCCTGGGGAGGGTTTGTCCTGGCTGAGGCTCTGCTGGAGAACAGCAGAATCTGGGTGCCCAGTAATCCCCTCCTCCCTGTGCAGACTGCAGCCCTCATGGAACTGCCCAGAGATCCAGAGTGGGATCTGATCCGGCTGTAAACCAGCAGCAGGGACGGGGAAAATGAGCCATGTCTAATTTAGGTTGAAATAAGGTCCCAGCTCAAAGCAGGGCCAGCTCAAGCACCCTGGAGCTGGCTCCCAAAGGGCACCTGGATCTCTGTGCCTTGCAGGGAGCTCCCAGACCAGCGGTGGGCCAGGGAGGAAAAGCTCCTCTGGAGAATTCAGGGCTCTTTGTATCACATTTTGGGGTGGTTTATTAGAGCATGTCATTCCTTTCTGTTTTCTGAGCAGGAGCTATATTTAGCAGCCAGGCTGGGAAAAAAGGCTGGGGTTTGGGGAAAAACCCAGGTACCTCCTCAGCCTCCTGTGCTGGATTAATTGTTGGGTCTGGAATATTTGTATGCAGAGTCACACTTGAAATCTTTATCAGCACGTCTGCCAAGGGCTTATCTGCAATATGAATGAGCCTCCCGGGCCTGCTTTGGGAGCACATTTGGGCTTGATGATGTTTTTGAGCTGATGGTTGGAAAAAAATGAAAAATCCCACTAGAATGCCAGGTAGGGAACAGACTGCAGAGCAGTGAGGAGAGCAGATCTTTCCCTGTGATCTGGGGATGGATGGGAATGCCTCGAAAGGCTGGAATCCTGGAAATGTGGAGCTCCAGTGTGCTGTGGGATGCATCCTGGAAATGTGGAGCTCCAGTGTGCTGTGGGATGGATCCTGGAAATGTGGAGCTCCAATCTGCCATGGGATGCTGGGTCTGAGAACCTGAGCATCCCCCATCCCCAAGTGGGGATGATCCTGGAGCAAACACCACGAGAGTGGGATTGGAGGAGATGCTTAATGAGCTCTTGGCTTGCAATATTCCACCTCTATTTATGGGAGAGAAGGGAAAATATCAAGTCAGGAATGCCAGGTGTGAACACCTCCATGCCCTGCACTGGCTGGGTGGTCCTGGGCTCTGCTGGAGAGCAGCAGGGAGGGTGGAGATGGATGGGATGAGGTGGGTCCAGGGACAGGCTCATCCCTGGCAGTGTCCAAGGCCAGGCTGGGCAGGGCCTGGAGCACCCTGATGTCCCTGCCCATGGTTGGGGGTGGGACTGGGTGAGCTTTAAGGTCCCTTCCAATCCAAATCATAAAATCCCAGAATCCCAGACTGGATTTCCCACTTCCAACCTGGCCTTGGGCACTCCCAGGGATCCAGGGGCAGCCCCAGCTTCTCTGGGCACCCTGTGCCAGGGCCTCCCCACCCTCCCAGGGAAGGATTCCTTCCCAATATCCCATGTAAATCTCTGCTCTTTTACCCTAAACCGCTTTGTCTGAAACCTCCAATCCCTCAGCTCGAGCTCTCCCCCTCACCAGAGTTTTGGCAGAGTCCCTGAGCCTGCAGAACCAGAGCACAGCAAGGTTTTACATACCTAGATCCAGCTGGAAAAGCTTTCTTATTAATCTTAGTCCGATTAATTTAAAGCTTCCCTAATGAAGGAACCCTCCCCTGCAGTGCCCACACCAAACTGCATCATCCAAAAACCACAAAACAGAACTGGGGTAGAATCCTGGTGCTCAGGGGTGGAATATCCCCCCTCTAAAGCCAACATAAACTCCAACTTCCCAGCACCTGGGGGTTTTACACAGCCCTGGCATGGCTGTGCATGTGTGTGTGTGTGTGTGTGTGTTCTCCTCTGTCTGATCACACTGAGTTCACTCTGCAGCCTTTCCCTCGGTGGGGGAAAAAAAAAAAAACCCAACATGTGCCCACCCACGGCTTTCATTAAATTTGTAAGAATTCAGTATTTTTGAAAACTCTGCCGCTCTGTCAGATTTGGTTGGAATTGGCCAACACGTTCAAAAGTTATTAGTGTGGGAGTGATGGCATATAGATTTATAAACAGCACAATCACAGGAGTGAGCCCCATTTCCTGAGGAAAGTAGGCTAAAAACACAGTGTGCTGGAGACAAGGAAATTGCTTTCCTAAAGTTGTTGGGAGTCTGAGTAGGGCACAGTGATATCTGCTCATTTAAGGGATTTCTTTTAGGGCCGAGAGGAGTTTCTCCTAAATTTTCTTTGCTGTAATTAAAATGGGAGAAAACTGTTAATTCCCTCTGATTTGCTGGAATTGTTCAGGTGCAGTGAAGAGGGGAGAAGGGATGTGAATAAGGGACGAGGAACTCCTGTTGAGGGCAGCTGGCCCATCCCTGGAAGTGTTCAAGGCCAGGAGAAAGTTTGGAGCAGCCTGGGATAGGGAAGGTGTCCCTGCCCGTGGCAGGGGTGGAACTGGATGAGCTCTAAGGTCCCTTCCAACCCAAATCATTCCATGATTCCATGATCAATTTTCAGAGGGAGACAAGGGGGGAACTCTTTTCCAGCCTGTTTAAAATGAAGGTTCAGGGTGTTCTCTGGGTGCTCTGGGATCCTTCATTCCCTCCCAAATCAGCCAAGAGCCAGCACTCCTTCTGCTGCCACCCTGGAAGGGTGGAGGATTCCCACCCAAACTGGACACAGGCTCCCAGCTCATTAGTGCTAATTGATACCTCAGGCAAATGACCCACTCAAATGTAATATCCAGGCAGCAAAGGTGGGCCAGGGAGCTCATCCCAGCCCCTGGTTTTTGGCACTGCTGGGGGGGATGGATGCACAGGGGGGAGCTCAGGGCCAACTCCAGCTTTCCAGGACTCATGATGGAGGTTTTAAAGCAAAGCAGACAGACCCTGCAACTCTCCTGGGTTCCCTCCTGCTTCCACAGTTCAAGGGTTTGCAATGAGTGGCTGGGCTGGTTATGAGAGGAGGGACCATCACTGGTGTCAGGGATGAGTCCCAGGGATGGGTGGCACGTGGCAAGCGCTCCTCTCCTCTCCAGCACAGGCTTCACAGGGATCTGCTGTCCAGCACCTTAAATAAGAATTCCAGGCTCCCAGAGGGAATGCTGCTCCCAGGTCAGTCCTAAGTAACGCTCTTCCTGGCATAATTATAGCCGAGCCTTGCACCAACCAGGAGAAAAATATAATTAAAGCTCCACGCTCTCAGGAGGAGCTGGGCCGCCAATTAGCACAGTGCCGTTCAAACTCGGAGAGGGGAACTGCAGGAAAATAGGAAAAGGGAGCAAATAAAGACAGCCTGGCAGCGAGGACGGGAGAAGGGGAATGTTTGGACATGGATGCTCCCTCGGGATGCTGCAGCATCGGCCGCGGCTGACGCGGGGAGCGGGCAGGCAGGAAAAGCCCCCGAGAGCTGAGCAGCAAAGTGCGGGAGGTTCTCAGAGCCGAACAGGTATTTTCGTGAGAAAAATGGAAACGCAGCGTGGGCAAAACCCAAAGAAAAAACAAAGCTGCTGCAGCCGCGCTCCGGAGCGCTGCGAGTGGCGGTAATGTCCCCAGCCCCGGTAATGTCCCCACCGGCTGTCCCCGGCCCCGGTAATGTCCCCAGCCCCGGTAATGTCCCCAGCGGCGCTCCCCGGCCCCGGTAATGCTGCTGCTTAATGCTCTGCCAGGCCTGAGCCCGCAGCTCTGCCATTGTGTGCGCCGCCTTTGATTTCGGGTTGCTGCTGCTGCTTCTCGGGTGCCTGCGGGGTCTGGCTGCTCACCCCAATCCCGCCCCGTGCTGCCCCAGGGGCTCCTGCTGCGGATGGAGAGGGAGGAGGAGGAGGAGGAGGAGGGGTGGGGGTGAAGGGCCCCAAAAGGGTTTTGTGTCCCCTTCCTCGAGTCAGGACAGCAGGGACAAACAAAGGCAGGGATGGGGCACAGCTGAACGGGCTGCAGGGATGGGGAGAGCTGAACGGGCTGCAGGGATGGGGCACAGCTGAACGGGCTGCAGGGATGGGGCACAGCTGAACGGGCTGCAGGGATGGGGCACAGCTGAACGGGCTGCAGGGATGGGGCACAGCTGAACGGGCTGCAGGGATGGGGCTGAGGTGATGCCCAGCTGGGGCAGGCTCTCCCATCAGCCGCTCTCTGGGCAGACCTGAGCCCAGGGGTGATTCCTCTGATTCTGGCCCTTTGGGGAAGTGCTGCTGTTCCCTGCTGAGGCCCTGGCAGCCAGCTGGAGCTCGGGGTTTGCAGGAGTCACCTCAGCCCATGAGCTGGGGGCTGATGGGGTCGCTGAGGGCATCGCCTGGTGCCCAGCAGGTCTCGTGTAGGGTGAATGAGCTCCCTCCATCCCTTCCTGGTCTCTCCATCCTTTTCTCGAGGGATACAAAGGGACAGGGGGAGATGGATGGAGGTGACCCCAAGGCTGAGACCAGCTGGGCAGGGGGTGATTCTCTTCACAGCTCCTTTTCCTTGTTCCCCCCCAGCCCTCTCTCCCCCAGACATTCCCTGTGCAATCCAAGAGGAGCAAAGCCTGGGCTGGCAGCCTCCAACAGCCTCTGCTGCTGATGAAACCGAACATTCCCTCCTTCCCTGCCACCTCCCTGCCACTTCCCTGCCTGCTCCTGCCCGTGCTGGCAGGGGTCAGGGGATGAGATTAGGATCAGCTGCTGGTGTGTCCCTGCCAGCCGGGATGACAAGGGCACCTCTGACTCAGGGCAGGCACATTCCCACCTCCAGCCCAGCCCGGCCCAGCCCAGCTCAGCCTTCCCGGAGTGTCCCATCCCTCCCCATCCTGCGGGATGTGATGTGGGCACCGTGACTGCTCACGTGCTCCTGCAATGCCAATTTAATAACTTCCTGCTCAGACAGGATTTGCAGCCTTAATCCCTTTTGTGGCCGTGTCAGAAGTCAGGAGCAGCCTCCGGGCTTGCGCAGGGCCGGCTCCGTGTGTCCCCAACAGCCACCCCACCACGGGGTGCCTCCATCCACGGGCAGGGACAGGCTGGAAAAGGAAGTGCCTTTTGTAGGAATGAAGCCTTGCGAGTTAATCCAGCTGGAAAAACCTCAGCGGGGTCTTTTGTATCTCCTGGCAGAGCAGCTCCGTGGGGTGTTGGTTATCATTGCCCTCAGCCACCACTGATCCCAACCTGGCCATCCCCACCCCGTTTTCCCTCTTCTTTGAGCTAAATATGAGCCAAAACATCCCGTACCCACAGCCCAGGTGTGTGACAAACAAATGGTTCCTAGAACCATTCCCAACTTTGCTGGGCTGTGCCAAAGCGGCACAGGCAGGCCAGAGATTCCCAACCCCTTGGATTCAGCATTGTCCCAGGGGCTCTGTCCCTCTTCCCGTGCTCGCCAAGGAGCAGCTCCCAAATCCCTGAGATTTGTGTCGTGACAGGCCCGCGGCAAAGCACAGCTGGGAGGGAGGGTTCTGCCAGAGAATGGAGCAGGAAAGGGGAGTTGGGATGCAGGAAAGGGGGTTTGGGATGCAGGAAAGGGGGTTTGGGATGCAGGAAAGGGGGTTTGGGATGGAGGAAAGGGGGTTTGGGATGCAGGAAAGGGGGTTTGGGATGCAGGAAAGGGGGTTTGGGATGCAGGAAAGGGGGTTTGGGATGCAGGAAAGGGGAGTTGGGATGCAGGAAAGGGGAGTTGGGACGGAGGAAAGGGGAGTTGGGATGCAGGAAAGGGGGTTTGGGATGCAGGAGGAAACACCCGGGGCAGAGCCGGGATGGGGGAGCGGTGCCGGAGCGCGGTGCCAGCAGCGCCTGCTCCGCGGTCACCTGTGCGGGGACAGCAGATGGAGAGGGCCAGGGAGGGATGGCACTGGCTGGCAGCGAGGCGGGGAGGACGGGAGGTGATTCACGCCTGGCAGGCACCGCTTCCATGGGAAGGGGCTGCCCCGGAGCGCCGGGCAGGAGGTGAGGGCAGCGCGGGGGGAAAAGGGAGGCTGCCTGCTCCTCCTCCTTCTCCTCCTCCTCCTTCTCCTCCTCCCTGCCATCGCACCGCAGCCCGGATCGTCCGCCTGGATTTGAATCCAAGCCTTTTCCAGGGGTAGCGGCCGGCGCTGCTGTCCCGCTGGGGCTGCCTCTCCCGGGAGGGGAGCGGGACCATCCCAGCCCCGGGAGCCCCCGGAGATCCCCAGGAATCCAGGAGCCTCCTGCCCGCACAGAACAAAGTGATGAAGCCTCTTCCTGATGCTTTTTGGGTGGAGCAGCCTTTCATCACACGAGAGGAAAAGCAAAATACAACAACATAACACAAACCAGTCCCTGCTTTTCCTCTCTGCTGCTTTTCCTTCTCAACGAGGAAGAAAAAGGTTTGACCCTCCCCAAACCCTTTCCTCTCCAGGGAGAGGCAAAAGCAATACCAGGAGCACAACCAAAAGGAAAATGCAGAGTTGAGCCAAATTATTGAGTATTTTCCGTGCTGGTTTTCCTTCCCCCCGCGTTTGGGATGCTGGGGGGAGCACAGGGAATGGGCTGGGGTATCCCAGGCTCTCCCTGCTCTTGCAGTTGGTTTGAAAAGCCCCGAGCAATGAGGTTTCTGTCACCTCCTCCCCACAGGACAAATGACAAGCTGTCCTGACTTTCTAATCCAGGAAATTAAAGGATTTGACCGTAGACCCTGCTAAGCAAATTTCCCCTCTGGAAATCCCAGGGGGATTTAACCCATGGATCCGACCGATTATCCCTTTAAAGTTGTGACTACGAAAGTCCCAATTCTCCAGGGTGCTGAGCACCCTAAAACCCCATGGTGGCTGTGTCCAGTGCTCAGCCCAGCATCCACTAGGACCTACTTTTCAATTTTAGCCCATCTCCAACTCCCCTTTTCCATGGAGGGCAGCTTTCCTTTGCTGCAGCTCGCATCCAACCAGGCCAGCAGAGCCTCACTGCCACCACATCCTGAATCCATCCCATCCCTCTGTGTCACCCTCCAGGGTCATGGGATGTCATCTGGGGGCTGTTGGATTTCCCAGGGTGGCCTCAGGCTGGGGCAGTGGTGGCACCTGCCACGAAGTGTCCCATGGTGGCTCCATGAGCAATTCCTCAGGATCCTATTCCTTTATGGAATAGAAACAGGTCTGTGGGGCTCCAAGCTGGACACGGTGGCTGTCCCCACTGGCAGGTGGGCAGCTGGTCCCCATCCAGCATCAGGAGATCCCTGGGGACCTTCAGGAGCTGTGACAGATCTTCCCAACCCTTCAGTGCACAGGTGACAGCCAGGACGGGGCCCTTTCCCAGGGGGGCAGGGGTGGGGCAGGGCCAGGAGCCCTCCGGCTCCTGAGTGACACAAACAGAGAAGGGGCCGAGCCCCGCCCGTTCCCGGCCGTGTCCCTGTCGCGTCTGTCTCTCATCCCCGCAGCACGGAGGTGAAGCAGAAATAATTAAAAGCCCAGATCCTCTCCTGGCAGGGCCGGGCTCCCAGGCCCTTCCTCGGTTGTGCTGTTGGCTGCTCCAGTGGAAATTTTCACGGGCTTTGCCTCGCAGGCAGCTCAGAGCTGCAAACCCGGGGCTCTCTGCTGGCCTGGGGCTCGCTGGGGTTTGGGGGGCAGGCAGGGACCCCGCAGGTCCCCGGGGGCTGCATCCCACCCAGGGCATCCCACGGGATGTTTGGGATGAGCAGGGACCCAGCAGCTCAGGGATGGCATGAAAAGCCTCAGGAAAAGGGGGATTTTTTTGGGTACAGCTGATTTTAGGGCTCAAAAAATGGAGATACCCATGCAGGCAGCTGGGATGAGGGAATTGGCTTGTCCTGGGTGGGCTCTGAAGTTTGGGGCAGGCAGGAGATGCTCATTGTTGGCATGGGGAGGATTTGATTTTTTTCTCCCCACACAATCAGGGCTGGGGCCACCTCTTGCCCCACAAAGGGGTGACAGAGCCCTGGAGGCACCTCCAGCCCCTCTCCCTCCTGCCTGAAGCCACCAGGGCTGGGCGAGTGAGGGGGGATTGGGTGATTTGTGCCCCTGGCAGGGCCTAAAGTGACAAGAAATTTAAAAAAACTCTCATTGTTTGCGTTTCCTCCTCGTTCCTGGGGGTTCCTGGTGGCACTGGACGTGGCAGTGGGGGTGGAGATGTTGTTGCCATGTCCCACACGTGGCTGTGTCCAACCACTCTGGGGCTGGATGTCCCTCAGAGCAGGGAAAACTTCCCAGTCGTCACCAGGTCTGTTCTGGTGGGGCAGAAGGCAGCAGGAATCAGAGAATTCCAGATTATCCTGAGTGGAAAGGGCCCACAAGGACGATGGAGTCCAGCTCCTGGCCCTGCACAGCACCATCTCCTCCAGGCTGGGCATCAGCCTCCTCCCAGCTCCACGGAGCAAAACACAGATGTTTTCCCTTCCCAAGCATCCTGATGATCAAAACACAGTTTTCCATCCCTCAGACCCTGCCACATCACCCCAAAAAGTGGCCTCTCCCCTGCCCCACAGGGCTGGAGGTGGCAGAAAAGTCCTGGAAGGTGAAGCTGGACATCAACCCTCTCTCCTCCAGCTGCTGGAGAGCATCCGACGCTGCTCCCGAGGCCATTCCAGCTCCTTGGCTTGGCCCCAGGCCAGGCTGGGCTGGAAATAAAATTTTAAGCTCAGTTCAATGAGAATTTTCTCGATTCTGGATGAGGTTTTTGTGCTGTTTGCTCAGAACCAGGGTGGGTTTTTCTGTTGGGTTAAAGCAGAGGAAATTAATGGATCTTCCCTCTCCATCACCAGGGGAAAGGGAGGGACAGCATTTCACTGCCTCTTTCAGACTTTTGAGTCTCCAGCAGCAAGGAAAAAAAAATTACCTGGAAAGTTCAGTTGCCAAAAGTCTTTTTTGCTTGAGGTGACCAAAACTTGAGAAGCTGCCAAAGAGTTTCGGCCAAAACCCGAAGAGGGTGAAGGATCAGGGAAGGAAAAAAGACTTTTCCTCGTGGTTCTGGTGTGGTTTGCTTTGGGATTTGGTTTAACTCCTTTTTTTTAAGCATCCAAATGAAACTGGAATCCAACAGCCTCACTCAGCTTTGCTCTCCTGTCAGCACCTCCCTCACCTGGAGTTTTTTGCCTGAACTCCCCAAATTCTCTTCTTCTGAACCCTTTTCCCTTGGCTGTAGAAAAAGAAAGCTTCTAACGATTCCCAAGGGACTGGGATGTGCTGGTGGCTCTGCTGAGGGATTTGAGGGATTCCCTGCAGGCAGAGCAGAGGCTCCCTCAGCTCCCTTTGCCTGCTGAGCTTCTCCCCCTGTGCTGCATTTGGCAGCTTTGGCTCTGGGAATTCCCCCCCTTCTCCATCCTGGGGGGGCATCAGCCCAGCCAGGAGGAATGGGAGGTTTTGGGAGTCTCCTGGTGATGAAGGGATGGATGGATGGATGGATGGATGGATGGATGGATGGATGGATGGATGGATGGATGGGGGCTGGAGGGATCCATCCATCCATCCATCCATCCATCATCCATCCATCCATCCATCCATCCCGGCTCCGGCATCATCCCCTCCATCCATCCATCCATCCATCCATCCATCCATCCATCCATCCATCCATCCATCCATCCATCCCTCCCTCCATCCATCCCTCCATCCATCCAACCCTCCCATCCCTCCATCCATCCATCCATCCATCCATCCATCCATCCATCCATCCATCCCACAAAGACCATTCCAAATTTCTGGCTGGGCTAGGGGCGATCCTGCAGTCCCAAAATGTTTTTTTTTGGCTTGGGAAGGACCTTAAAGCTCATCCAGAGCTCATCATTCCAGCCCTGCTGCCATGGGGGGAGGGTATCCTGTATTTATTTGGTTGGTTTTGGTTTTCCGAGGGTTTTTAGGGATCTCTTCTGACCTGTTTTCCCTCCTGCCTGGAGGTGATGGGGTGGTTTGGGATGTGCTGGGTCTGCCTGGGCTTAGGGGAATGTTTGCTGTGCCTTTGGGATGGGAGGGCTGCCGGGGGTGCAGAGGGGGATTCAGCCCTTCCCATTCCCATAATGACAATTATCCAGCAAAACCATGGAAACCTGCCCCATCCAGTGCAGGAGCATCCCCCCTGCTCACTCCTTTCCCTTTCCTGAGCGATCTCCTCCCAAATCCTGCTCCGAGTGGCTTCCCACAGGCTTTCCAGCCCTTTCCAGAAGTTAACAATGCTCAGAGCAGCTCTGCAATTGTCTCCTGCTTTCCCTTGTTTATAGGAAAAGGAGAAAATCCATCCCTGGAGCTGGATTTTCCTCTTCCCTCCAGGTTTGATTTGGGAGAGGGAATTTCCCAGAGCTCGGCTGCATCCTGGGAGTGCCTCGCTGTCCCAGCACTGCCCATTTGGAGGGCAAAGTGACCGCTCTGGAGAGGCCAAGCCTCAGGTGGGACAGTGGCCTCCAAGCCACCCTTTCCCAAGGCAAATCCCGGTGTTTTCCCTCCCCTGCCTCCTGCAGAGCTCCATTCCAAGGGACAGATGGCTGGGGATGAGGCTCCCTCTCCAGATGTTGATTTTCTGGCCAGCTGTGAACAGCACCCAGGGCATCATCTCCCTGCAGAGCCCATCAGCTCTGTCCTTGCTGGGGGGCACTGAGTTAAAAGGAAGGGAGCTCACAAGGAGGGAAATGCAGGAATCTGCCTGGCTCTGCTTATTCCATGTGTTCCTTGGCCAGGGAGATGCTGGGAGCATCCTCTGGTGCCAGCTCTACCTGGCCCAGCCTTTTCAGCTCCACGGAGCTGGATTTTCTTGACATTTTTTGTTTAGCAAAAACAGGGATAAAATAAAGAAATCCTTTTTTGGGATGGTGGGAATGAGGTGAGCTGGAGAGGATCCTGGTGTTTGATGCTCCCATCTTTGTCCACTGGGAATGACCCAGCTCAGGGATGTGGTTTGAGCCGTTTCTCCCAGAATTTTGGGGACATGGCCCATCCCTGTCCCCTGAGGCACTGAGACTTTGCACCTTGCCATGCTGTGAATTCAGTTCTCCAGCAAATCTCCTTTTGGCCACTCCAAGGCAAGGCACAGGACACAAGGACACGGCCTGGGATACGTTTTTTCCCCTTTACTCTGAATAAAAGATGGAATTTCAGTGTAAAACGGCCAAAGATTCCTCAGTGAATTCACTCCCCGTTTGTAATTCCAAAAATATAAAGGTAGGGAAGCTCTGGCCTGGGTGCTTGGAGCAATGAGCTCAATGGGAACTGGCTCCAGCCCCGTCCCCATGAATTTGGGAGACCTCGTGCATTCCATCCCCAGCTGGGCCACAGGCACCTGCTCTCCACCAGCTCTTGGGAATGATTTCCCCCCATAATGTGACATTTCTGGGTGGGAAATTGGGATTTGGCCTTCTGACCACAACATTTTCCATGCTTCTCTGTCATTTGCTTTCTTGGGCAGCAACAAACACATTGAGGGGATTTTTTTTTTCAGAATTAAAGAGTTTGAGTATTTATTTTTCCTGAATTCTCTTGAAATGTGACTCCCAGAGCCATTTTTTTGTTCCCTCCACCCTGTGCCATCCCAACCTTCCTCCTGCTGGTGGGAGCTTTCCTGCTCCTCCTCAGAGCCCAGGCAGGGGGGATCCATCCATCCATCCATCCATCCATCCATCCATCCATCCATCCTCCCAAAATCCCCAAACCTCCATCTGGAGCTGGCAAGCCGGGCTCTCTCTTTGCTATGCACAGCACCTGCTCCGCGTCTGGCTGCAAGGAGCCCGGGCAGACCTTCGGGGCTGCATTACGTCATGTCAGAGGTCACATTAAACAGCTTTTCCCCCCTTAATTAAGAATTCCAGCGATGGGGAGGGACAGAGGGAAAAGCAGACGGAGGGAGCGGGCTGGGAAAAATGCCTGCGCTGAGCAGGTAAACGGGAATTTCTCCCCAGCCAGCTAATTGGTGTGTCTAATATCGCACCCCCTGAGGAGCAGCGCGGTGTTGCTGCCTGCACAAATCACTCGCGGCCAGCCTGGTGCAATAACAAGGGAAAGCCGGGAGGTGTGGGAAGAGCCAGGCTGGAAGTAGGAGCGGGTTTTATCGGGGCAATAAACGCCAGATAGGGAAAATGAACGAACAGGTTGTTAATTGCTGCCATCTCGCCGCTCCCTCGGGGCAGTGTCTAGACAGAGCCGGGCTCCGGGCTCTGCTCATCCCGACCCTCTGGAGAAGCGCTGGGTGCGGGATGCGCTGCCCGGAGAAGCCCCTGGAACGGGGAAGGGAGGCGGGATGGGCACTGCAGCTGTGCCCTAAATCAGAGAGGCTCCCGCAGAGGTGGAAAGCAGACAGTCTGCAGTGGTTATTAATAATTCAGTCCCAATTTGTCCCATCTAGGAGAGCACGAAGCCCAGCCAAGCCTCCCCTCCCGGCTGCCCGGAGCGGGCAGAGCCTCCCGGCGCTGTTGCAGCGATCGATCCCGCTCTGGCAGGGATTTGGGAGCTGGGATCGCCTCTCCTGCCCCATCCCGGAGCGATCCCACATCCCTGGGACAGCGCTCCATCAGCTCTCCAGGGCTCCGGGCTTGGTGACAGGCATCGATCACCTGGGCACCGGCGCTTTGTGTTCCTTGGTGGATCCCGCTGTGCCAGAGGGATTGGAAAACAATCCCCGTGGAGCCCGCACAGCCCGGGGAATCCCGCTGGGGAGGCTGCGCTGAAAATCTCCTTTTCCTCACCTCATCCCTTCCCGGCCTCATGCCAGCCTGGCTTTTCCACATCGGGAGGCTGCACTGGAAAATCTCCTTTTCCTCCTGCATCCAGCCATCCCTTCCCAGGACAAGGGGCATCCCAAGGCTTCCCTGACCTCGGGGTTGGGATGAGCGAGGCTGAACCGCCCTGCAAATGCTCTCTCTGAATTTTTCCTGAAGTATTTCCTTGCAGCTGGCGTGGGTTTTAATTGAATTTCGCCATTTGAAAAATACATGAAGCCCTGTAATGGAGGGAGAGAAAACATCCCCTCCTATAGGAAGATAAAGATGCATTTAAAGAGGGGGAAAAAAACAACCCCAAAGCTGCCTGATGAAGTATTGACCTGGAGACAAAGTGGATCCGATGGAGCCAGCCCGGCCCCTTAGGAAAACTTGAGGCTGTTCATTAGGGATGAGCTCACTGCCAGCTTAACCCCTTCCTCACCACTCCCAGTGAAGCCTGCATGTGCCAGTTCCCAGGTTTTCCATTAAAATAGGGTCCTTTTATGGGGTGGAAAGGGTTTGGGTCTTGTTGCAGGCTCCTGTTGGAGTTGGGGCTCCTGGAGAGCTCTGGGTGTGGGAGGGAGGAGGGCTGAGGGTCTCCATCCCTGCACAGGATCCCAGCAATAAAGCAGGAACTTCGTTCTTCCCTCAGCCAGGCTTTGAGCTCAGGGGGCCACCAGGGAGGCCAGAAGTTGGCTTGGAAAAGCACAGCCAGAGCTGCCATGTGGATTTTGGGAAATAGATCCTCTTTCCCAGAAATCTGGCCCATAGGATGCTTTTTAACATTCCCAATAATGTGGATTTCTCCCTGTGCTCAGCACGGAGCTCCCTTTGACCCCAAGCATAAGATTGCTCAGAGTCTGCTGATTTTTATTGGAAAAAAACCCCCTGGTTTTTACTGGAATATATTTTCCATAGAAAAACCCTGGAAAAATAGGAATAAGGGCAGCAAATCCCTCCCCTGGCTGGGTTCAGACAATGGCTGGAGAAGGACTCAGCAGAGATCCAGGTTTCTCATGGCTCCGAGTGCCATCCTGGCAATTCCAGGTGTCACATTTCCAGCTCGGAAACCTCTCTGAGCTTCTGTAAACTTGCTCTAATTTCCAGCCTAATTTTAAAGCACTTTGTCCCACTTGTTCTCCTGCCAAAATATTCCTGGAACCAAAACACCTCTCAAGCCTCACCTGGTTTGAATTTTGCTTCCTTCCTTCCTGGATCCCTGAGGATTGTGCTGGGAGTTCACCCCTTTTTGGCTAAATCAGCCCCCAGCACTGGGTTTGCAGCAGAGCCCTTGGATCCACTCCTTGCTCACTCCAAGCCAGCCTGGAGCTGCTGCTGGAATTCCTAAAAAGCCAAGCTCTTCCTTGCAAATCAGTTGATTCCAGCCTCTTATAGATTAGCTGGAGCTGATAAGCTTGGCATGAGGAAGCAGGCCCAGGTATTATCCCTTCCCCTGTCAACTCCGGCCAAATCACAGGAGACCTGCAAAGATTCCAGGGAATCTGGTTGGTTGGTTGGGATTGTTCCCTGCCTCCTGCCAGCTCCCCTTGCCAGTTTGACCACTTGCCCGCTCATCCTCCGAGAAGAGTGAGTCAGCTTGGCAAAAAATTAATAAATTAAATCTTCCAGGCCAGCCCCAGCAGGGACTCTCTGCCCCGAGACCCAAAACGGGGGCTCAAAAGCCACAAACCATCCTGGCCTTCCCCCCTCTGGCTCTTCCCAATCCCAATCTTTGCCTAAACACCCTCCCCCAGCTCAGCTTGGGTAGTGAAGGGCACTAAAACCCTGGAATCATGGGATGGTTGGGTTGGAAGGACCTTAAAGCTCATCCCATCCCACCCCCAGGACAGGGACACCTTCCACTCTGCCGGGTTCCTGGATCCATCCCAGCTGGAGGAGGAGGCTGGGGATGCTCAGAGGTGGGAGGAATTAAACAGCTCCTCTTGCATCACTCTTCCCTCCATCCCATCATGAGCCCACAGGAACAGGATGATCTTTAAGGTCCCTTCCAGCCCAAACCATCCCATAATCCTGTTTTTTATCGGGAATAATTGGGAATTTACCACCTATTTTCACCGTGGTCTCCAGTTTGGCGTCTCCATCCTGGAAAAAAATTTATGGCAGCACTTAGGGCAGGAGGAGCAGAGTGATGAGATCAGGCCCTGTCCGTGTGTCAGGGAGGAAAAAAAACCCCACTTTTCCAGGGAAATCAACTCCAGGCAATTAAGTGGGAATTAAGATTTAGCGCACGCCACGAGCAGCAGGCGTGGAGAAAGGAGACAGCTGGTGAATTTAGGATGTGACAAAGTCATGCGAGCAGTAACTGGATTACTGGCATTTATTTGGGAATACTTATGGATTTTATTATGCAATGTATGGATCTCCATAATGCTGCTTTTCACTCCTCCCGGCGTCTCGGGGAGCTTTACAAACAATTAATCCGTGGAGTTCCGGGGAATCCGGTGTGTCCCATCTGCTCCAGGGAATCCAGTGCATTCCAGCCCTCTCCGAGTGCATTTTGGACCAGATTTGGCTTCACTGAGGTGATTGATTTTTAACCTTTCCTGAGCCAGAGCTCCAAGCTTTCATTTTTTAAAATTCCCTGCACTTCCAGGGCCGATCCTGGGAGTCTGTGGGGATGAGCAGATTCAGACATTGTTGGAGTGAGTTTTTCAGGGGTGGAAATGCATCCATCCCCCAGGGATGGTGATTTCAATCCATTTAGGTTGGATTTCAGGAGCAATTGCCCCATGGAAAGGGTGCTCAGGCACTGGAACTGCCCAGGGAGTTTGGAGTCCCCATCCCTGGAGGTGTCCAAGGAAGGCCTGGAGGTGGCACTCAGTGCTCAGGGTGGGGATTGGTCACAGGTTGGACTCGATGATCCTGGAGCTCTTTTCCAGCCCCAGTGATTCCATGAAGGGGGTGCTGAATGCTGCAGAGAGCAGCAGATCCCAGAACCCCAGGATGAGGTGGTGGCTCCGTGTGGGCTCCTCTGGTGTCACCTCCCTCTCTGCCACCACCCCCGCGTGTCCCAACCCCTGGAGTGGCACAGGCTGCTGCTCCAGCCTCCTTCCCTGGCAGCAGAGAGGGATGAGAGCCTCCAGCAGCCTCTCCAGGGAGCAGAGTGGGGAGCAGGGTGTAATCCTGGCTGCTGAGCTCGGGCCAGGAGCTCGCAGACGCTGCTAATCCTCGGCTGGGCCAGCAGGGACCTGCAGGGAAGAGCTGCAGTGAGGCAGGGACAGCCCCAGGGCTCGGCTCAGGGAGAAATGGATGCAGGATATTCAGATCCACATCCCTGAGAAGCTCCCCTGGTGATGCCAGAGGTTTAACGAGCTCAGAGAGGCAGAATCTGGGTTTTAATCTCCTGGTGGCTCTGATGGTTTAATCCATGCTGGTGCCAAAAATGTGGCCAAAAAGAGACCTGGAGAGGGGCTTTGGACAAGGACATGGAGTGACAGGACCAGGGGGAATGGCTTTAAGCTGAAAAAGTATGGATTTAGATGCGATATGGGAAAGGAATTCCCAATACCTGTGAGGGTGGGCAGGCCCTGGCACAGGGTGCCCAGAGAAGCTGTGGCTGCCCCTGGATCCCTGGCAGTGCCCAAGGCCAGGCTGGAATAACCTGAGATAGTGAAAGGTGTCCCTGCCCATGGCAGGGGGTGGAATGAGATGGATTTTAAGGTCTTTTCCAACCCAAACCATTCCATGTTTCCATGAAAAATGGGAACATTCTGCACCAGCAGTTTGCTGCAGCTCCTTGGGGCATCCCTGCTCCCCCTAAAAGAGCAGGGCTGGGACACCTGACAGGGATGGGCTGGGACACCTGACAGGGGTGGGCTGGGACACCTGACAGGGGTGGGCTGGGACACCTGACAGGGATGGGCTGTGGCACCTCTGTCCCCTCCTCCAACCCCACCTGAGAGCTGAGCAGAGACAGCATTGGACTCCAGGGCCTTAAAAACCCATTTAAACCCAATTTTTGGGTGCATCAATCACGGAGAACCCTCAAGACCTGCACCAGCATCACAGCAGCCCCTCCACCACCTCCAAAAATTCTGGAAAACAGCTCAGATCTGCTTCCAGGGCTACTCCAAAGCATCCAGTGGATGGGAATACAGCATTTATCAGAGCAAAGGCACAGGAGAGGTGTCAGGAGCGGAGCACAGGTGACAGCACAGCCACACTCACACCCTGTTCCCCAGCCCCGGCGATGCTTCCAAGCAAAGCAGGCACATTCCTGGCCCTGTTTTCCATTTTTAGGAGCCTGTCAGAAATGGCACTCCCTCTCCACGCAGATGTCGAGAAATTAGAGGGAATTCAGAGAGAGGCAGGGAAAAAAAAAATGATTAAAGGAGATGGAGGGCCTGATTTTGGAGGGAAAAGAAATCAGAGGGTTATTTATAACCCTGCCTGCACCGGGGTGGGAGAAGGAATTTTTGAAAGTGCCTGGATAGCTCGGATAAGGAGGGGGAAAAGGGGCAAAACAACCTCCGGAGGATGTAAATCCTGAGTGATGGGATGAAATGCCATCCAAAAAAAGCCTCTGGGGAATCATCAGCCGGTGCAGGGGACAGTGGTTGATCCAGAGGGAAAAAAGTGCCCTGAACCAAAGGTGTGAAGGGATGGTGGGGGCGGCCCCGGAGCCGAACCCCCCGCTCCTCCCTCTGCTCCCAGTATTTATTTACATCCAGCATTTTACGCAAAACGTGGGGGTGGGCGTGGAAATGTTCTTTTTTTTCTTTCTTTCTTTTTTTTTTTTCATCCCCAAAGCAAACGGGTTTGGTTAAAAAAAAAACAGCTTTAAATTCAACCCTGGAGGCTCGTGGGAGATGCACGGAGAGATGGGGTGGGAAATGGGATGGAGGGACCCTGGGGGAACAAATCCTGCGCCCGATTCCGAATTTCCTGGGTGATTTCCAGGCTCACGAAGGTGTCGGAAAATCCCCCATTCCCCAAGCAGCCCCAAGCTCTGCCGGCGGCTCCTCCCTCACAGCCAAAGGGGTTTGGAGGAACCTGTGGGGGGAAATTTGGGGTTTTGCGTGGCGGGGTCTCCGCGGAGGAGCTGCCTAACGGGGTGCTGGTGTCTCGTGTTGCCTTGCAGGACCTCTCACTCCAGGGCCAAGGCGGAGGCGGCCGTGACGGCGGCGCAGAAAGCTCAGGAGGAAGCGCGGATCGCCCGGATCACTGCCAAAGAGTTCTCGCCTTCCTTCCAGCACAGGGAGAACGGTCAGTGCCGGGCTCATCCCTGCCTGTCCCTGCCCCTCGGGGCCCTGCACGCACCCCACACACCCCAAAACTCGCCCGGGTGCAGGCTCAGTCTGTGCCCGCAGCTCCCCATCCCCACCGGAGCTCTCAGAGTGGGAAAGCTCCCTGGAGCACCAGGTGTTTGGGAGATTTAGCACAAGGCTGTCAGTATCCAACAATTCCACCTTGTTCAGAGCTTTTTTTCCTGGTATTTCCTCTTTTCCCCCAATTTTTTAGTCCATAGCCCTTGATGGTTGCACAGAAAGAGCCCAACGAGGGCTCTGGAAGGAAAATACAAACACAGATGATCCCAAAGGTCACCACTGATCTTACACCCATGGCTTGTGTGGTTCCTGGTTTCTCTGGAATGTTTGGAACCACAGGGACCTGACCCTTCCCTCGGCCCTGTGAACCAGTCACTGGGAAAATCCACAACTGAGAAAATCCACAATTGAGAAAATCCACATCCTTCCTTCCTTCCTTCCTTCCTTCCTTCCTTCCTTCCTTCCTTCCTTCCTTCCTTCCTTCCTTCCTTCCTTCCTTCCTTCCTTCCTTCCTTCCTTTCCTTCCTTCTTCCTTCCTTCTTCCTTCTTCCTTCCTTCCTTCCTTCCTTCCTTCCTTCCTTCCTTCCTTCCTTCCTTCCTTCCTTCCTTCCTTCCTTCCTTCCTTTTCAGCATTCCCTGTTGGTTTTGTCACATTTTTCCTCAGCAAAGTCTCAGGGAGGATGGAGCCAAAGCCAAGCTGGGGTCGGGCCGGGGTCTGCAGCCGAGTGGGAGTGGGAAGCTCCAAGCTCTCCCAGCAATAATTAACACCATAATTAACGTGTGACTGGGTTTATTGAGAAGTTTTCCAGCACCGAGCCCTCCTCAGGAGGCGGCTGTCGCTGTTCTCCCCCCTCTCCCAGCTCTGACCCAGGATTACTCACTCGCTTTAATCGCTCCAGGGGCTGCTGCGGTGACTCAGGGCCGGGGCTGCTCCCGAGCCCGGGGACGAGGGGACATCGGCTCTGCTGCTCCAGCCTGGCCCTGCCCGGTGCTCGGGGCGGGGGCGGCCGGGGGCATCCCATGGCTCAGGCTTTGGGGGCTGCTGCAGCCTGAGCCAGGGCACATCCCCAGCCAGGGGCATTCCGGGATGGCCGAGCATCCCCTGGCATCCCCTGGCGTCCCCCGGCTGCTGGAGGAGGCTCAGCCGCGTCCCAAACCCCCCTCATCCCCCGCCTGCCGAGGCCAAATTTGTACCTCGCAGATCTGAGCATCCTCGCAGGGCTGCGCGCTCCCAGGGGCTTCTCCAGCCCTGAGATGTTCCTCATCTCCATTTCCTCCTGCCAGGAGACTTTGCTGCTTTAAATCACCTCTTGGAAAGATATTTTTAGGTGATACATTTTTTACTACCTCCCGGACGGGGCCGCGGCGCTTCGCTCGTGCCGGGGTTTGTGTGGTCCGAGCTCTGTCCGGAGGGGTTTGTGTGGTCCGAGCTCTGTCCGGAGGGGTTTGTGTGGTCCGAGCTCTGTCCGGGGGGGTTTGTGTGGTCCGAGCTCTGTCCGGGGGGGTTTGCGTGGTCCGAGCTCTGTCCGGGGGGGTTTGTGTGGTCCGAGCTCTGTCCGGGGGGTTTGTGTGAGCCACGAGAGGGGAGGGGAGGCGGTGCCACTTAGGGCACATTAAAAAACAAACACAGCATCCCAGATGTGTCGGGAAACCTGGAAGCGCCTGCGGAGAGACTCGGATGGGTGCGAGTGGCTGTGTCACCCACAGACCCCGCGACCTCGGGCTGGGAACAGCCGGGGACGGGCTGGGGGGAGCTGCCATCACAGTCATGGCATTGCAGGGGCTCTGAGTGCCCACCTTGCACAGGATCGGGGGTGCAGGGTGTGCCCTCCTCGTCCATGGTTGTGGGGGCTGGGTGTGCCCTCCTTCCCCGGGATTGTGGTTGTTGGATGTGTCCCCCTTGCACAGGGTTGTGGGTCCTGGATTTGTCTTCTTTGGAAAGGATTGTGGGTGCTGGCTGTGCCCCCCTGGTTCAGGCTCCTGGCTGCTGGCTGAGCTCCCTCGCAGGTCCCCAGTGCCACCCACGGTGCTCTGCGGTGGGTGCTGAGTGCCACCCACCCCTGGGTGCTGGCTGAGCTCCCTGCACAGCACCCGGGTGCTGGATGAGTTCCTGGCAGGGTGGTGGGTGTGGGTACCGCCCACCGGGCACAGCGAGTGCCGGGGGTGCTGGGGGCCCCCTCGGAGGGGTCTGTGGGTGCTGTGGGGGATCCGTGCCCACCTCAGCCTCAGCCCTGGGCATCCCTGTGCCTGGAAGGGAAAGGTGTTTACCTGGGAAGAACAAAAACATCCCTGTTTCATATCCTGCATCACCCCCTCGCCCGTGGCTTCCATCTCCACCAGCCGCGGGGATCTCCAGGTGCTCATCTTGGTTGTTCATCCCAATTCCCGACCAAATCAGGGCCATCCCATGGGTTGGGTGGTGCTGGAGAGCCCATTCCCCCCCGGTGACAGCAGAGCCAGAGGCCGGAGCTTGGCACGGCTCCCAGATCGCAAACGCGGCTCCTCGGGGCAGCGCAGGTTCGGCTTTGAAGCCTCCGGGGCCGGGCTCGGCTGCCTCCATCCCGCTGGAAATCCACACTTGGTGCTCCGCATCCTCCTTCGCGCTCTCGCAGCCGTTCTTCCAGGAACATCACGTGCTCCGGGACTAATTTTAGCTGCGGGGAATTGTTGCACATCCTCGGGTGCCCAAAGCCGGCCCCGGTGCGTCCGCGGAGTTCTTGAGCAAGGAAACGCCTCCAGCCCTGCGGGCTCCGGAGCCGGGGGGCAGATGAGCCCCAGCATCCCCGCAGCAGCTCCAGCCCGGCTCCTCCCAGAGCCCCAGCCCGCCGGGAATTAACCCATGGAAAGGCAGAGTCACCCCCAGATCGCTGCAGGGGAAGATTTGGGATCTCCCCTGGTGTGGGTGGGGTGCAGCATCACGGATTTCTTGTCCCCTCTGTGGGCTCTGGGAACAGGAGCAGTGAGTGTAGCAAGGCTGGGGATCAGCTCTGGAGGCCTTGGAGCTAGTGGGAAGCTTGTAAATCCCTGAAATTCCAGCAAAAGCCCTGAATTGGGGAAGATAAAGCCCAAAAAACAGGGACACCCCAAGCCTTGGGTGAGCCCATTCCCACAGGTGGTTTCCAGCTTTCTCAGGTGAAGTCATTTATTCTCTCTGTGCCTCAGCTCCTATTTGGGATCTTGGAAGGTGGCTGGGACAGGAATTACTGGAGAACAACCCCAAAAGTTTGTCTGTTATCCCAGAGACAGATACTCTGCAGCAAAACAGAGGGGTGAGCTCCACCTTTCTCCTTCTCAGCAATTCCCCAGCAATACCAGGATTGTTCAGGGGCCCTGGATAAATCCCAGGAGTTTCAGTCTCCCACATAAAAACAGGGAAAAAAATGAAAGCTGGGCTATGTGAGTATTGTCCCAAAAACTCAAATCACTAGGAGACCATTTCCCATCAATTGCTTGGGTAGATTTCCGAGCAGCTTTTTACAATTATTTCCCTCCCTGCTCCAGTGGGGGCTCCAGCATTCCCTGCGTGTATCCCACCCCTGGCAGTGGTCAAGGCACTTCCCAAAAAGCTCCCCAAAAAGATTCCAGAGAGAAAACCCCTCAGCAGAAGTGGAGAGACCCGAGCAGGCTCTCCCCAGAGTTTATTTTCAAACGATGGCACGAAAATTGAGCTCTCCCTTTTCAGTGCTCCTTTCTTGCCTCGCCATAGCAATCGCAATTAGATGCATTTCAGGGGCATTAGGCACTTAATATATTTATCAAATTACTCACCTAATTTAGCATGGCTTTAGCTGGGAATGACTGGAGAGGGGAAAAGGAGAATTAACCACTATTAGTTCGCTTGAAATCATTCGGTGTTTCACACATTGGGGGTTTTTGTTCCGTGCTCCTCCAGCAGCAGAAGACACTCAGCCCCTCCTGAAGTGCCCATCCCCAGGGTGGCACAGGGAAATCTCTGGGATGAAGGAATGAGGAGCCTCCAGTGGGATGAGGAGGGTGGGGGGTGCTGGCCTCAGGTGGCCCTGAAGGGATGAGGCACAACCAGTCCTGTCTTTCCATCCCATCCCGGGGGCTGAGCAGGGAAATATCCGTGTCCTGACGGGCTGTGAGGGGCAGGAGAGCTCCTGGAAATAAGATTTTGAGGGTTTTTCTGGCACATCTGCCCAGATGTGGCCGTTTCCCTGTGAACAGCTGGAGGTGAGGTCTCCCTCCTGCACCTGGCAGAGGAAAACTGAGGTGGTTCCCATCCAGGAGGGGAGTGAGGGCTGTGGGTGTGGGGTGATCCCAGTGACACCCAGGGTGATCCCAGTGGTACCTAAGGTGATCCCAGTGCCACCCATCACACCCAGGCTGATCCCAGTGTCACCCAGGCTGATCCCAGTGTCACCCATCACACCCAGGCTGATCCCAGTGACACTCAGCACCTGAACACAGAGCACAGGGTGTGCCACAGTCACAGACTTCCCCTCTCATGCTTCTAGACTGGGAACTGATGGGAAATGTGGGCAGATAGATCCCAAAAAACCACCAGAGCCCCCTTCCAGCAGCTCTGCATCGTTGGTGGCTTTCTGGGGTAGGAAAACCACTCCTGTGCTGGCTGTGGTTGTGCAGGCCAGGGCTCAGGGCAGGTTTGGTGTCACACCAGAGCTGGCAGCAGCTGTGACACCGCTGTCCCGATCCCACCCCGCTGCTCCCCACCACCCACCCCTCTGTGCCATGAAAAACACCCATAAAACAGAAATAATCCTGTTCCCTTCCCCTCTCCCTTCTCTGCCCCCAAAGGGCTCGAATGCCAGCGGCCGAAGCGGCAGAACTCGAGCGACGACATCGAGGTGCTCTCCACGGGGACACCCCTGCAGCAAGAGAGCCCCGAGCTGTACCGCAAGGGCACCACCCCGTCCGACCTGACCCCCGACGACAGCCCGCTGCAGAGCTTCCCGGCCAGCCCGTCCTCCACGCCGCCCCTGGGGCCCTCCTGCCGCAACAAGAGCGCCCACTTCTCCAGGCAGGTGTCGGTGGACGAAGAGAGGGGCGGCGAGATCCAGATGTTGCTGGAGGGGCGTGGCGGGGATTACCTGCGCCCCAACAGCTGGAGCGAAGAGAAGGTGGGCGGGAGCCGCGCCGGGAGGAGCGGGACGATGCGCAGCGGGCAGCTCGGCTCCACCGCCGGCCCCGAAGACTACAGAGGTCGGAGCGGGGGGCACAAACATTCGGCCTCCAACCACAAGCCGAGAGAGAGGTGGACAGATTCCCCAGCCACGGTTTCATGGACTTCCCACCACAGGTCCCACAACCACAGCTCAGGGAGCTCCAAGCTGCTTGAGCTGGACGAGGAGAAGATGAGCAACTACGAGATGGAGATGAAGCCCCTCATGAGGATGGATTCTTATATGCAAGAGATTCACACCCAAAAAAGACACTACAGCAAAGGGGGAGGCTGCAGGAGCGCGGCTGACGAGCACCGCGGGGAAGAGCGGGGCTTCGGGGTTCAGAGACTGAGGTCTAAGTCCCAGAACAAAGAGAATTTCAGGCCAGCTTCCTCTGCCGAGCCCACGGTGCAGAAACTGGAAAACCTGAGATTCGGGGACAAAGCTGAACCTCGGCTACTGAGGTGGGACTTAACCTTCTCCCCGCCACAGAAATCTTTACCTGTTGCACTAGAATCTGAAGAGGACAGTGGGGATGCGCTCAAATCCAGTACGGTGAGTGAAGGGCTTGTGTGTGCGATTCTGGTTGGGAAACTTGGAGCTATTGTGGGGCTGAGTGGAGCAGGATGGGAGGGAAATTTGGAAAAATGTGAATTATGGTCGGTTTGTGCCTTGAATCCCCTCTCCTCCCTTGTCCCACCCTGCTGGATGTTGGTGTGGGCTGTTCCCTGCAGACTGTGGTGGCACAGCAGGGTTTTCCCTGGAGGATGTGAGCAGCAAGCTGGAGTTTTGCAGCCCAGCAATAAAAATCCATTCTTGCTGGGCATTTGGTGGGAAAGCTGCAGGAGCAGGCAAGGCATTGGGGATGCTTCCTTGGGTCATGGTTATGGCAACAGAACCTCCTGCTTGTCCAGGAGCATGTGGAGAACAACCCCTTGTGAGACATCCCACCCTGGGCTCCTCATTTTGGGGGAGACAAGGACACTTTGGGCACGAGGTGGCTGCTGGGAAGGGCTGGAGGTGCTCAGGAGAGGAGACAGTGTGATCTTCAAACACTGCTGCCAAGTGGAAGGGAATAATCTGTTCTCCACGAGCAGAATTAATGGGCTTAGAGTCAAGGAGGGTGAGCCATTAACCATCACTAATGAGGTGAGGGCTGTAATGAATGGCCTGGGGAGGCTGTGGGGGCTGCAGGAGGAGGGGGTTTAAGGATGGACATCACCAGCTCAGACAGGAGCTGGACAGAGCTGAACCTCCTCGGGAGAAGGCTGTGTTGGGTGGGTTTTAGGGGTTTTGCAGTCTTGTTTCTTGAGGATTCCTGGATTTCCCATTAGGAGGTTCCTCAGTTGTTGTCCCCGTTGGTTTGGCGTTGACAGGAGAGGGGATGGGATCTGCTGGGAGCACTGGGGAGCCACCGCTGCCTCAAACTGCCCCTTGTTGGGACAGTGGCAAACACAGGGCAGGGCTGGACGTGTCCCCAGACCTACCCAGGAGAAATGGAAAAGCTGTCATGCTCAGGAGGTGACATTTCAGGAGAAAGGAGCTAAATCTCCCTGTCAGGGGAGCAGAGCATGGTGCCTGGTCATGAAACTGAAATGAATTTGTCAGCCAGGCCGAAAATTCGGGCGAGAGGCATCGAGGTGTGTGAGGTGTGCTGACATTTGCCACGGCTGCAGCATCCCTGCTCCTCCAGCACCTGCCAGCAGAGCTGGGGTGGAGAGAGAGGAGGGAGCAGCCTGGGATGCAGGAAGGATGGATCTGCCCCAGCTTCCCTGCTGATAAATCCCCCCCAGAGCAGTCTGGGATGCAGGAAAGATAGATCTGCCCCAGCTTCCCTGCTGATAAACCCCCCCAGCAGCTCTGGAGCTCTCTGCCTCCCTCTCCAAGGGCTCAGGCTCGGCAGCTCCCACCCAGCACCGAGAGGGAACTGAGCATGGGGGCTCCACAGGACACATCCTGGAAAAACAGAACCATTCAGGCTGTCCTTTCCTGCTGGCCTGGATGCCTGGGAAGCGCTGCAGACATGACAGGCAGCGTGAGGAGCCTGACAGGCTCCCACAGGGGAAGAGCAGCAGCAGCAGGAATTGCACAGACACCAACCCTGGGAAGGCCGTGGGATGTGCAGATGTTCCAGCACCTTTGACAACACAGCCTGGGACACACAGGGCCCAAAGGAGGGATGAAACCACAGCTTCTCCTCACTGAGAGCCACGTGGTTTTGGGGAGATCACTGGCACGAGCAGCCCTGGGCTCTCTCCCCACCCAGCCCATCAGGTTGGCTCCCACCTCTGAGCTGTCACAATACACCTGCCTCCACACTGTTGGAGAAAAACAGCCCCCGGCACATTCCTGCCCATTCCCAGAGGGTCCTGGGCACCAAGGAAGGGCCCCAGCCTGCGTGGAGAAGTGCATGGAAAAGCCATTAGGATGCACATCCTACTTTGGAAGTGCTGGAGCTGGGGAGCAGCATGTTCAGTTTTCTCACATTCATAACCGAGGGTGGAACAGATGGCGAAGGTTTGGGAGGAAGCTAATGTAATACAGAGGAAGAGATAATATGTGGATTTAAATAACCCACAATGCCAGCAACAATTTGTTCTAGCAGCAATTGCACGGTGCTAGCAGGGTTTTGTTCCAGTGGCCTGGCAGGGAGGGGGAGCTTGGGCAGGAGCAGGGGAAGGTGAAGGGAAGGAACGGGAGGTGCAGGGATCTGTGCTCTGACCTCCTGCCCAAATCTGTGACCTCGCCTGCACCTGCCATCAAAAGCATTTCAGACCTCAGGGGGTGTGGTGAATGCCTGAGGAAGAGGAGGGAAGGCAGAGGGGGAAGGATTGATCCCACAGACTCCACATCCACAGGACACTCCCATGCTTTATCCTACAAACCCCCTGCATCCTGCTCAAGCTCCACATCCCCCCCACAGCAAATCAAGGCTCCCCAATTCCCCCAAAAGCCCAATTTCTCATGCTGGTCTGAAATTCCCCTTCCCTGTGTCCTGGCAGGGTGTGAGCTCCAGGACAAGGCTGGCAGTGTGCAGGCCAGAGTGGGAAATCGGGCTTTTGGGGGAACTGGGGAGCCTTGATTTTTGTGAGAGACCTCACTGCTCAGTGCCTCTTCCCTGGATCCCAGCAGGGCCATCTGGGATCTGCTCCCTCAAAAGGAGAGGCTCAAAGGGCAGCTGCCCCCTCCCTCCAGCTGGGCTCCCTCGCAGAGGTGCTGCCAATGAGCAGGGAGGATGCTCGGGGCTGAGCACGGCTATTTTTGCCCCACCTGGAGTATCCCTGAGCAGCACCGAGGTCACCCTCACAGCTTAGCTTGTTTTAAAAATAATCTGCCCTGAACCAGCTCTGCACAGGGCATTTGTGGGGTTTGGCTCCGTGCTGGAGTGGCAGCTCCAGCTTCCGTGGGCAGCACACCTCTGGAAGGGCTGGAACGGGCTGGAATGGGGTGCAGGTCTGACAAAAAACCACTCCAAAAACTTGATGCCTATCTTAAAAACAAGCTGGGACCACGGGGTCTTGAATCCAAGCTTTTCCAAAGTGTGCACAGATAAAGATGCAGACTCCACAGAGGAGTCCGAGGTACAGGTTGCTGTGAGAGCTGTGGGAACTTTGTTCCCCTTTGTCACTTTTCCCCAGTCCTTTAAAAGAAGCTCCCAGAACCTCCCCCTTTGTTGGGACTGCACGTCAGGAATTGAGAACTCCTCTCATAAAGGTCATTTCTTGAGGCCACGGCTCAATAACGTCGGTGAAATTCAGCACTGCTTGGTGCTGGCTCTCGGGGGATTTGGGGGTCACTGAGCTACAGAAACGCTTTAAAATGACATTTAAGGCCACCTGATCTCTCCGTGCCTCTGTGGGCACTGACCCCAGCGCTCACAGGACAAACTCACAGCAATTTTTAGTGTTGGAGTGGAGGAAAACGGGAGCCAGTGTGGCAGGACTGGCGCTGGTGTTGTGGGATTAAGGGATTTATAGGAATGTCACCATCCTGCCCGGCCTTAAAGGCCCACAAAGCTCGTGCCTGGATGCTCCACAGCTTCCTGGAGCCTTTGAGGAGAACTGAAACGGGAAAGGAAAAAAAGGAATTGTTGAGAGACTGGAAAGGGAAAGAAGCCTTCTAAAACACCGGCCACCCTTTTATCCACGGGCACAACCCAGAGCCCATGGCAGGGCTGGCGAGGAGAAGAAGGGAACAGATCTCCTTTCCTGCAGGTGCCGAACATCTGCCGCTCCTGACAGGGAGGAGAAGCGCTCTGGGCACGGAGCAGCTCAGCGAGCCCCGCAAGGGCCGGGCTCAGGCACGACCGGAGCCTGAATCATGCGCTGTCCTCATTTAGCAGCGGCAATCACCGACACTCCCAGGGAGCCTTCTAGGGACGCGTCGTGGTCTCCCGAAGGCTCCGGGGATGTGAGTAAGCTCCAGGTTCGGCCCTTCCAGGTGCTCTGTCTCATCGCATCCCCGCGGACGCGAGGGCAGCAGCCCAGATTCACCCAGCGCAGCCGGCCCTGACATTTCCCCGCACCGTCACTCGGTGTCGGAGCAAATCCCAGCGCGAATGCAAACATTCCCGGGGAAAGAGGCTTTAAAGGTATCTCCCGGCTGAGGAATCTCCGAGAGAGAGCCCCCCCTGCCCCGGCGGGGGTGGCGGGGAGGGATCCCGGCAGCGCAGCCTCTCCATCCATGCATCCATCCCTCCATCCCTCCTCCTCCTCCGGCAGCGAGCGGGAGAGGGGCGGATTTGCCAGCGAGATATTCCAGGCAGGTTTCGCTGTCGCTGGGGAGAGGCAGGAGCTGGCAGCCAATCTGCAGCAGGAGCAGGATCTGCCGAGCTGCCGGGGCCGGGGATGCGGGCAGGGGCTCGGGGAGCGGGGATGGAGCCCGGCACCGGCACCGCCCCGCTGGCTGCTCCCTTCGCCAGCGCTGCCGCGTTATCCCTGAAGGGATTCATGTCCAGGTGGAGATGAATTTCCATTCCTTTTTAAGGGAAGTTTAGCCCTAAAGGTCGTAGAATGAGTTAAAAATAAAACCGGGGTGTTTTCTCCATCCCAACCAGTTCGGGGTGTGGAGCTTCCCTGTGCATGGAGATGTTCATGCTTTGGGATGAAACTACTGGGAAAGGGACTGGGGACTTGTTTGGCATTAATTTTCCCTGGGGTTAAACCCCGTGGTTTATCCCTGTGGCTTTCCAGCTTCAGGTTTTCCCATTTCTTATTTTCCTCATCAGGTCTCCCAACACAACCATCCCTGGGTTTTCCTTATTCCTCCCATCTCAGAGATCCAGATCCACCCCCAATCCCAGTGGCAGCTGCGTGCCCAGACAAACAGGAGCCATAATTTCATGGGAATAAGGAGGAAGAGGAGCCCTGGTGCCATCACACCTCTGGAATGAGGCAGGGCTGAGCTTTGCTGCAGGGGCTGTCTCTTCTTAAGACAAATAATCATCACAAACTGCTCCTCCTGTAATCCCTTTCGTGTTCACACAACCTGAGGTAAATAATCTTCAGAGAGAAATGGGATGTTCAGCTCGACAGGGTCCTTTTCAGAGCCTTTTCATCTCCAGGGCTTTGATGTACCTGGGAGCCCTTCCCTGGCTCTGCTCCTGCCAGCTGGGTTCGGGGCTTGAGCCCAATCCCATCTTTTAGCTTGGAAAGTCTAGGGCCAAACGCCAGCTTTTGACTGCATTAGAACCAAACTTTCACTGCTGTTTCTGGAATAAAAATCTTCAAATTCAGAGCTCCAGACATACCTAAACAAACACACAGAGCTCGCTCCTGGCATCTGCAAGGTGAGGGTCGAACCAGGGGTGACAAACCAGTTCTTTAAGAGGCTGAAGGATATCTAAGAGGACAAACTCTCACTTTTTAGGTTTTTTTCCTCTCAGGACCAGGTTTTTCCTTCCCACCCAACTCACTTTCACTCACACGAGCACTTTTGGCATCTCCTGGGCCCCTTCCTGGAGCCACGGGAGCTGCTGCAACCCCGCTGGAGGAAGCCAAGAGACTCCCTGATGTTTCCTTTGCTAAATGCTCCTTAACCGTCTCACAGAGCCTGTTCCTGGCAATGATGTGACAATTCAGCACAAATGTCACCGAGCTGCTAAGTTTGCAGCCCTTTCTGCAGTGCTGAGGCTGGAAAATGGTGCATTTCTGTCTTTTTTTTAATTTTTTTTTTTGCTGATCCAAGTCCTTGGTAATTACACTTAATAGATCCCAGAGGGATTCCTAGGTAACCTGCACTCTGGTTTCCATGGCAGAGAGGCAGAGCTTGTAGCCAGTGATAACAGATAATAATGGATTGCTAATGCTTAAATTAATTATGCCACAATTGCATTTGTAAAGCAGCTGTCCGTCGTATTCCCAGGAAAACTCTGGAGTTGCTACACAACAGTTCCAGGATGAAAACAAACAAGGCAGAGGGGCAGGAATTACTCCACAGCTATGATTACTGTTGTTATTACTTCTGTGCCATAACCACGGTTTATTCCTATTTTAGTGTTTCCACGGGTTCAGGTCGAAGTTTCTGTTCTTTAGGCTTGGAAGGAAAGCTTAAAATCCTTGGAGATCCAACCTGTTGATAGAGAAGGATCCTTTCACCCACCTGATATTGGTGTGGATTCCCATCCTCCTTGGCAGATGTTTTCCTTCTCCTGTGAAGGATCTCAGGGATCTTACTGTAAAAAATTTATCTAAATCTCCAGGAGATGCCTGCCCATGGAGGTGGAATGGGGGATCTTTGAGGTCCCTTCCAACCCAAACCATTCCATGATTCCACAGGAGGCCAAAGATGTTTTCAGGCCCCACCAAACTCCTAAAGCATCATTCAAAGCTGCAAATCAGGGGCTGTGTCTCCTCTTTCCAGAGGCTCCTGTTGGAGGGTTGGAACACAGTGGGAAGGGTTTAAAAGCCGCTGGCTCTGAATCACTGCCTGCAGCTGCAGCAGAAGGGAGTTCAGTGCCCTGCAGCCAGGCTGGGCTCAGCAAAGCCTCTCTCACAAAGCTCAGCTCCAGCACTGACCCATCTCCTGCCTGGGCACGGAGCAGGAATGATGCTGAGTGCTGTCACATCTCCCAGGCCATCCCTGCCATGGCAGAGAAGGGCAAACATCCCCTGTGAGCAGAGGGGAAGGCACCAAGACCTCCCAAGCCAGAAATCAGGCAGATAAAAGAGTTTAGAAGTGCAGCAGGATCCGTAATTGGAGCTAAACCAGAAGCTTTGGAGGGGCAAAGCTGCTTATCCAGCAGCAGCTGCCATTCCCTGCCATTCCCACCTGGAGAGCACAGGGAAGAGGGGGTTAAAGAGAGGGAGCTGTAAAAAGGAGGCAGAATTTGCGAGGTGTCAGCTGGATTTGAGCTGCTGTGTTCGCAGAGCTCCCACCCCTCCCTGGTCATTCTGTTCCTGGGATGCTCTGCTGGCAAACGTGGAAGGCAAAGGTGGATTTTGTGGATTCTGTGGTGGCAAAGGAAGGATTTTCTCCTGCCCCTGCCCTGCTCAGGGGCTGCAGGATGCAAACAGGCCCAGCCTGAGCCCGGAGCTGAGCAGAGCCTCCATGCACAGGAATCCAGGGGCTGCTGATGTGAGAGGGTGTTGGATCCCCCCCCATTTTTCCATCTGAGGGCACAACTTTGATGCCCTGTGTGTAAATCACAGCACCACGGGATCATTTAGGCTGGAAAACGCTCTGGAATTCAGTCCAACCGTTCCCCCAGCACTGCCAAAGCCACCTCTACCCCGTGTCCCCAAGTGCCACACGCACAGCTTCAGGGATGGGGACTCCCCCATTGCCCTGGGTGGAGAACTTTTCCCAAATATCCAATCTGATAATCCAAACTTGAGGCTGATTCCTCTCGTCCTGATGCTTTTTCTTGGGAGAAGTGACCAGTGAAGGCTGGTCCAAAGGGCTGGACCTCAGGTGCATCCCAAAGGGAGGGAGCAGGGAATGGGAGGGATCAGCAGCGTGAGCAGAGCAGGGGCAGGAGAATTCCCGGCTGTTTTGGCAGGGAATTCCTGCACGGAGCAGCCCAGAGCCGCTGGAATTGCGGCTGAGCCCTCCCTGGCTGCAGGGCTGAGGGCAGGAGCTCGTTCCGTGCCTCGGCGGGGCCTTGCCAAGGCAAACAATGACACTGATAATCGCCTGCAATCTGTTATTATATTACCAGCAGCTCAAAAACCCTAAAACCCAATAATCTTCTGAAATGCAGCTAATCCCTCCCAGCGCCAGCAAGGCCGGGCTTGGCACGGCCGGGCTGGGGAAGGGAAGGAGCGGCGGGCAGGGGGTGGATGCTGCCTTTGGAAGGCTTTGCAGGGCACAGGGGGAGAGCTTTGCCAGCCCTGGACGGGTACCTGGCTGCCGGGAGCGCCTCTCCGCAATCCCTGCCTTGGCTTGGCTGCCTCTGACCCTGTTGCTAAGCTACAAATATGCCTCTCCAGCAGGCTCCAGCATCCTCGCTCCCACCCACTCCCGAACGCCAGCTGAATCAGGCTGCTCGGAAAAGAAACCGTGCCCGGCCAGCCAGGAGCTGCTTCTTCCCGTTCCTTTTCCAGCAGCTCCGCAGAGCAGCCCAGGGAAAGCTCCCGAGGGGTGCCCAGCCCTGTCCCCGCTCCATCCCAGCGATGTGGGGCGTGCGAGGACGGGGGGCAGGAGCCTGGGGAGAAGCGTTTGGAGCATTCCAGGGATTGGATGCAGCAGGAAGAGCTGAGGACTCCAAGAAATAGCAGCCACCCACCTGCTGCCAGCATCGCTCACCCTGGTGTGAGCCACGCTCACACCGTGGCACTGGGAATGCTGGGGACCAGGGGTGAGGTGCCAGGGATGGATGAGGTGCCAGGGATGGATGAGGTGCCAGTGGATGTTTTCCTGACCAGAATCCCACAGAAGGATGTGTTGGAGGGTGGCTGCAGTCCCCTGGTGTTCCTGGAGGTTGGTGGGGTCCAAAGCCACGTCCCCAGGTCTCACAGGATTGTCCAGCCTGTCTTTGTGCTTGTGGGAAATCACGGATGATCCCACAGGGATGGAAGCATCCCTGGGATGTTCAGCCCAGCCTGGGGTGGGTGTGTGCACAGGGCAGCTGCAGTGGGGTTCCTGCAGAGCTTTCCAGGTAAAATCACAGAATCCCGGAATGGTTTGGGCTGGAAGGGACCTTAAAGCTCATCCCATCCCACCCCTGCCATGGGCAGCGACACTTTCACTATGCCAGGGTGCTCCAGGATGCATCCAGCCTGGCCTGGGACACTTCCAGGTATTTCCCAGGAGCTTTGTTTGCTCCATATAAACTCAGGAAATGTTATTAGAGCATTCCCAAAATGTTGCCTGAACGTGGACCCCCCACGCTGGCCTGATATGCAGGATACCTGGAAAACCACTGTGTTTATTGGGAAATGTCCTGGAAAACAGCAGAGTTTATTGGGAAATGTCCTGACAAACCACTGTATTTATTGGGAAATGTCCTGTGGACACTCCCCCAAACCATCCCCAAACCACTCTGTGATCCATTAGAATCTGCTTTTTTGGGTTTTTCTTCCTTTTCATTGACCACTGAATAAACAACCAATATTAATTATATTTTTAATGCCAGAATTCCTATGGGAGTGCCATGGGATGATCCCTGATCCACCAAGGGGTGCAGCCAAGTGTTTGCTTGGCAGCTTCAAAAAACCCTCCAAGGATTCCTGGGCACTTTGGGAGGTGGAAATTGGGATCTGCTCATCCCCCAGAGCTGCCTGCAGAATTCCAAGGCTCCATCTAACTCCTGTCCTTCTCTTTCTCTTGCAGGGTTCAGCTCCCATCCTGGTAGTCATGGTGATCTTACTAAATATTGGAGTCGCCATTTTGTTTATTAACTTTTTCATCTAATTCAAGACTGTCTTGTTTGCAAAAATAACAGTTACATGTATGAATGGGGGAAAAAAAAACCAACAAAAAAAAAAAACAAAACAAAACGAAAAACCAGAACCAAACAACAACAACAGAAAAAAAAACAAACAAAACAAACAAAAACAAAAGGAAAAAATCATAACTCGAACTGTCCTCTGACAATTTCCAAGTCTTTTCACAGAAGAACAACAAACGATCGAGTCTCACTCACAGTTTGCCTTTTTTCCTGGGTAATGTTTTTTGGATTTTAGCCAAAATTCTTTGCTTGTATAACACTATGCTGTGTGGCATGGCAAAATGCTATCAACACTCTGCCCCCCCAACACTGGGAAGGATGAGAAGGAATCCCAACAAAAGGAAAAAAACCTCGGTTCCCTTCCCCGCACCCCCCCCCCCCAAAAAAAAAAATTCTCTTTGTAACAACAGCAATGAACCCCAAAATGGAGATGAGATGAGGGGACCATGGGGAGAGTTTGGGTGGAGTGGGGATGGGTTCTGGGATGCTCCAGGCTGAGTTTCCCTGGGAAATTCACAACAGCTTTAATGATAAATGGGAGGGAAAAGCAAAATCAGGCTTTTCCCCCTTTGGAAATGAGGAATGCTGCTGTGAGGAGGAGGAGGAGAGAAGGAATGAACCCTGTCTGGGTGGGAAAATGGGAGAACAGGCCCCATTTTCAAACAAGAATTGGCTTTTTGCAAAATTCCTCAGGGCAGGGGGGGAACAGGGAACACGAGGTGTGAGCAGCAGCCCCAGCACCCTCCTGCCTTCACTCCTCCTGCCCAGGCTGCTCCTCACCCCTGGCAAGGCTGGAAAAGAACCCAGAGCTACTTTGAATTCACAGCCAGTTTCTCCTGGCTACAAATTCCACCCCCCCAAAAAGCCTTGGAGGCACCTCCAGCAGCAGGGATGGAGAGGCTGATGGTGCTGTGCTGGTGAGGAGCATCCAGCCCATCCCAAAAAGTGGGCACAGGGAGCAGGGTGGGGAGGGACAGGGGACAGAGGGCTCAATTCCAATCCACTGAGGAGGAAAACAAAACAAAACCAAGCAAAAATCCAACTTCTCAAAGGCACCTGGGGAGGAGCACCTGGAGCATGTCCCAGAGAGGAGGGAGAGGGTGGTGGGTTTGTCTCTTACATCTTGCTGTGGACTGTTTCAGACATCATGCTTGGGCTCTGAGCATGTAGTATTTTGCACTTTGTAATGCAGGATGTATATTCCAGCTTCCAACATGTCCCTGTATTAAAAAAAAAAAAAAAAAAAAAAAAAAGAAAAAAAAACGAGAAAAAAAAAAGGAAAAAAAAGAAAAAAAAAAAAGAAAATCAAACCAAACATCATTGGCAATGGCAGCCTCTAAGGATGTATTTTCTTTCTTTTTTTTTTTTTTTCTATGTCACTTAATTTGTTCGTTTCTACCATCTTTGTACTATGCCTGCCTTGATTTTTGTCCCCTCCCTGTCCCCACGGATGATCTGCATACTCATTAAAGATGCCGTGTCCCTGTTCTGAGCTGTCCTGGTCCCACTCTCAGCGTTGCTCTCAGCTCCATCCCCTTGGACGTGGCTTTCCCAAAGCTCCCGTTCCCTCCCCTCGCTGCTCCTCCACCACCAGCTCCAGCAGCTCCTCTGGGATTTGGCAGGGCCAGGGACCAAATCCCACCCTCAGTCCCCTCCTGCAGCAGGAGAAGGGTGGCAGCTCCCGAAAGAGTGGGGGGTGAGACCCTCCCAGGAGATTTTGGGGGTGGGGAAGGAGGGAAAAGCCCTCCTCGACATTCACATCCAGAGTTGTTGGATCCAGCCCGGACTCGTGGACTCAGCTTTGCTTTGCTTCTGTTTTAGCTGTTTCTCTGCTACCTTTTCAGCAGATTTCTTATTACACTGCACTGGATTGCTATATTTTTAACCAGAAATAAACTAAGGATTAGAGCATGTGCCAGTTAAATTCAGTTCTTTTCCTTACATGGTCTGATTCCCTCCTGTCGCAGTTTTGCTTCCTCTTCTCCTTCCTTTCCCTTTCCAGGCACAGGGCTATGGGTGGACAGGGGAAAGGATAATTTTGAAATTCCACTTTCCACAGCAACTGTCCATCATCTTCCCACCTCTTCCTTTTTTTGTGTTGTTTTGGATTTTCCTTTCGGGTCCTTAGTCATCATTTTTTTTCCCCCCCTTCTTCAATGCTTGCTGCACACTTGAAATGAACCAAAAAACCACACATTGGGATTGCAGCCTTGGGAATTCACCCCTGGGGTCTGGAATTCTGCTTTGACTCTTTGGAAAGACTCTCGAGGACTTTTTTTCTTTTTTCTTTTTTTTTTTTTTTTTTTTTTTTTTGGTGCATTCGAGTGCATGACATAAAGGTCCTGTCAGGAGCAGGTTCAACAGAGCCCTGCAGACACAGATATTTAAATATCTGTAAAACAGCACCAAAATGCCTCTTGTTATCCATCAAATAAAAGCACGGGTGGTTTCCTGACTGGATTTTTCCCACTGGTGCCTGCCTAGTTATTCCTGCTCTTGCCCCTTGGACCAGCACAAATCCAACTTGGATTTTCCAGCTCTCTGTTCCACTCAGCCAAGCTGAGGTTTGCTCAGTAGGAAAGACAGCCACAGACTGATATTAATTGGCTCCCAACCCACATGGTCCAAAATAATGATTCCTTTCTTAATCCCAGGGAGTTGAGTAATTTGTCTGAGTCCTGGGCTTGTCACATTTGCCCAAGGCCAGAAATATTGCTGAGAAGTAGCCCAGAGAGAGAGGTAATTCAATGTATTTCGCTGCCTTATGAGCCTGGCTCCTGCAGATCTACCTAAGGCCCATTAAAATGCCCATCAAGGTGGGCCATAAATCCATGGAAATTATCCAGACCTGCTGCTTTATGTCCAGGCTGGCAGCTGCACTCTGACAGCTGAAGGTTTGGATCATTTTTTAGGCTTCAGTGGAATTTTTATGCTCTGACAGCACGAGGAGGGGCTGGCACAGCAGAGCCACTGGGAAGGGGGGAGTTTGGGAAGGGAGATTTGGATCCCACCTGTGTGAGAGGGGCTGGTCCAGCACTGCATCCTTGGGAAAAGCAAGAAGGAAGGAAGGAAAACAAATCTCCAGTGCCACGTCAGCTGCTCCCCAGCCCATCTGGTGTCTGGGCTGTTGTACCTGAGCTCCACATTCCAGCACTCTCCAGGGCCTGAGCTCCCAGAGATGCCGAGCTGTGGCTGCATCCCTGCCAGGAGGGGCTGCCGGGAAAACACATCCAGACTGCAACACAAGGGGAGGAGCGACAGCAGAAACAGGGTGGGATCCACAGTGAAGGGCTTAATTGAGACCTAAGGACTAATTACACATCCTGGCAGCCTTGGCAAGCCAAGGGAGGATGGAAAGCTGGGATTTTTGGAAGCTGTCACACAGAGATGGAGGCTCCAGAGGGCTGGGCTAAGGCAGGAGGGAGCAGGGATGGGATGGGATCTCCTGAGCTGGGGGTGAGGGGTTTGCACGGAGCAGAATCCTGACAGTGGCAGCTTTTCCTGGTTTAGGGAACTGCTCAGCTCCTGCACAGCTCCTGAATGACTGCAGCAGTTGTAGGATCACTGAATCGTGGAATGGGGTGGGTTTGAAGGATCGTAAATCCCACCCTATCCCACCCCTGCCATGGGCACCTTCCACTATCCCAGGGTGCTCCAAGTCCTGTCCAGCCTGGCCTTTGACACTTCCAAGGATCCAGGGGCAGCTACAGCTTCTCTTGGCCTCTCCAGCCTCACAGGGAGTGGCAAACCCCCCAAAACTTTGCCCAGGAAGATGTGGACTCCCCCGAGTGAGAGGAAAAGGGTGAGTGACTGAGCAAGCACCAGGGATTCCTTCCCAGATTATCAATAAATTGTTTTCACCTTTCCCAGATCATCAAGAATTTGTTTTCTCCCTTCCCAATTTATCAATGAATGGTTTGTGTTCACCCCTCACCTGTTATTTCGTGGGGAAGGTCCCTCCCTGTCAGACATGTTTTTATCTCACCAATTAAAGCTCCCTGCCAGCTCTATTTAATCTTCATTCTGTCTTAATTAGCCCAGCAGATCCCAGCCCTGCTCTCCAGAGAGCTGCATCCCTGGGGATGGCCCTGCCAGGAATACCCAGGGCACCTGGAATTTCCTGCATGAGGACAGCCAGCCCTGGTGGCACCTCCAGGCACCACTTGGTTGCTGCAGCACTCACTTGGATCCCATCTGCTGTCCCCAAGGACACGGCTCTGCTCGGCTGGGAAGGGAGGGATGCCTTGAGGAGAGGGGCTGAAACAGGGGAAAATAAATCCTTGGATCAGCCCACTCCTTCCTGGCCCCAGCAAGGTCTGCAGGTGGACATTTCACTGGTCACAGTTCACCTGCAGGACAACTGGGCCTGTAGGGGGGAAAACTGAACTGGGACATTCCACAAAGGCAAAATGACAGTGAATACAGAAAAGGAAAAGGTTTCTGTGATGTGCCTCTCACAGGTGAGGTAGGAAAGGATTCCCACATTTTTCCAGGCATCTCAGAGCTGCTGGTGCACTTTACAACCACTGCCTGCAGATCTCCCAGCAGGAGCTGCAATCCCTCTTCCACACCAGGAGGAAAACAAGAACAAAAGCTGGGATGGGATTAACTGAGCAAAACAAGATGATGTAACCAAGGCAGTTTATTGTAGGAACCCCTGGAGAAACGTCCTGGCCCCAGTCAGGAATGTGGGACCAGGGAACCATTGTCATGTGCACAGCTTGTCTGGACAGACCCCAAACCACTTTGGAACAACAAGGTCAGTGTTGTACAGCCCAAGCCCAGCAGAACAAGTGCTTGGACAGCAATCCTGCTCCTCAGCATTCCCACAGCATTCCCAGCTGTAACAGCAGATCCAGAGCATCCATCCAGGACGGCCAGCCCAGGGCTGGCAAAGGCTGGAGGCCAGGATGGACACAGGGCTGAGCTCAGCAGGGCTGACCACTGCTCCCAGCACGTTCCTTCACTCCTGGAGCAGCCTCAGGACGTCTGGACAGGATCTTCATAGAAGGTCTTGGCCATGGCATGAGCCACCTTGAGCACCTTCTTGTCCTTGGCCTCGGGGCCCATGTGGCTGCGGGCCAGCCTGAGCCAGTACTGCTCTGTCCTGGCCACGTACTGGGCCTGGGCCTCCCCGGGCTGCACTGCTGGGTGCTGCTGCTTCCCTGGCAGAGACAGGGACAGAGAGAGGTCACACACAGCCCACCAGGGCCACAGCAATGGAACAGCCTAAAAATCCAGTAGAAACCAGAATTTCTCTTCTATCCCCAGAGCAATGTACCAGGAAAGCTCTGCTTCTGCTGGAAAACTCGCCTGAATGCCAGGGAGACCTTCCAGGCTCCCAGCAGAACCAGGCACTGCACTGAACCCCCCTTAGGCCACTATGGAGGCAGCATTTATTAGTAATTACCTTCCTCATCTTCACTCTCCTCTTCAGAGCTCTCCTCTTCCTCCTCCCCTCCCTCTGCACCTTCCACATCATCATCATCATCCTCCTCTTCATCCGACTCCGACTCCTCCAGCCATTCCTGGGTTTCTTGGATGAGAAAGGAAAGAGGAGAGAGGCACAAAGAGAGAATTAAGGTACAAAGGGATAATCAAGGCACAAAGAGATAACCCCAAGGGCTCTGCAGGACCCAAGCCCTTCACTGCCCTGAGACAGTGGGGACTGTGGGTGAGTGGACAAGGCTGGCACAGCAGGATTCCCAGCACGGCTGATGCCACCACTGCTCTGTTTAAAAGTCTTAGATTCCCAAGTCCCAGAGCAGAGCTGGCTCTGCAGTGACCCCAAAGCTCTGGGCCACACAGGTAAGACCCTGCATTATCACACATTCCCAAGCTTTTACCCATCCAAGGAAAACCTCTCCTCTAGGGCTCATCACTTCCCCTGAGGAAGCCCAACAGTTGTTTTCTGCCCAGTGCTGCTCCCCTGAAGGCCCAGGGAGAGCTCCCAGCAGCAGAACTCACTTGGATCCATCTCCTGCAGCACCTTCCAGCCATCCATCCTGTGCAGGTCGATGCTGTGCAGGTCACTGAGGGTCACCTGGCGGTCCCCAACCTCGAACATGCCCCCGTACACGTACAGGACCCCGTGCTTCACTGCCACCATGGCACTGGAGCGTGGGCACGGCCCCACGGGCTGGCCCCGGGCTCCTCCTTCCTCCTCCTCCTCCTCCTCCTCCTCCTCCTCCTCCTCCTCCTCCTCCGAGCCAGAGCTGTCCTTGTCTCCTGCAGCTCCAGGGATCAGCTGCTTGATGGTCATGACAGTGCCATCTTCTGCCACCACCTCTTTGATGATCTCCTGGGGGCCCTGGGGAGGTGGCAGCTGCAGCTCCTCCTCCCCAGCAGCCTCTGCCTCGGCCTGTCTGCCACGTCTGCGCTTCCTCCTCTCTGATTTTGGGCCCTGAAAGCAGGAATAAAAGGGGATTTTGTGGGGATTGTGTGACCCTAACAGCAGTTCATACAAACAGCATGGATGCTGCTAGAGGGAAGGCACAATTCCTGTTTTTCATCATAATTTAAAGTCTCAAGTGAAAGGTGCAATTCCCCCCACTCTCCCAGCCTAAAACAAGGAACATTAAAGATCCTGGAGAATTCAGGGCATGGAATTGCTTCCTCTGTTAAGAGAGGAGCAGCTCTCCTGCTCCCAGGTGCCACAAACACACAGAGGCCACAAGAGCAAGGAGCCCACTATTTCCTGAAATCACAATTGCTGGGTGCTGAATTACAGCCCATTACCAGGCAGCACTCCAGGTCTTGGGAGGACTCTGTGAAAGGGCTGGGAAACAATCAGTTTGGGAAGGCTGAAGCAACCAGCTGAGTGGCTGTTTGCCTGTTATTATGGGATTGACTTCTCCATTTGGAGAACAAAGCCAGGAAGGGGCAGGGGGAAGGAGAGGTTGAACCAGGTCTGCACCTCCCTTGGCCTGAGAGAGTGGCTCAAACACAATCAAAGAGCTGAGCTGAGTTCTGAAGCTCTTGGAGCCAAGGTTAATATTTCATCTCTTCTGGTAGCTCATCAACACTGGGGAGAAGAGGGAAGGGTTTGATCCTAAAATCTGTTCACAGCAGCTTTTAGTGAACTACCTCGTGTCAGACTCATCTGACCTGGAGATGGCCTCAAAAAACACCCCAAATGTTTTCAAGCTGCTTTGATTGATTTTGCATTCCACAAAAAGGGGGCAGCCCGATTCCTGGAGGACAGGGATTGCCCAGGTGCACCCTGAGCTACCAGAAACACAGGATCCCTCCAAAGAGAGAAAAATGCTTGCTCCACCCCTGGAAGTGTCCGGGGCGAGCTTGGAGCAACCTGGGCTCGTGGAAGGTGAAAGGAATGAGAGGATCTTTAGGTTCCCTTCCCACCCAAACCAGTCTAAAACACTGTGAAATCTCCAAGAGACTAAGCCAGGCCTAAAGGATGTGCCAGTAATGAAATGATTGTATTTAAGGCCAGACCTTGAGCTGTGCAGGGAACCAGCGGTTCTTGCCGATGTCATAGAAATAAATGTCATTGAAGAAGTCCCCCTCAATGCTCTCCTCCTCCTCCTCATCCTGCACCCCCCCAAACAGGAGGCAGCGATTGTTGGGAGCGGCAGCCACGGAAAAGCCAGACCTGGGCGTGGGCTTCACTCCAGAGGGGCTGAGCCGACTCCAGCTCCACCTGTCTGGAAAGGAGAGAGCGAATGTGAGCATCAGCAGGAGAATCCTGGCTGGTTTGTGCATCCAAAGCCCCTCAGAATTCCAGCAGGACCCGTTTTGGGCGTTCTCATGGCATCTTCAGGGTGTTTTCAGAGCTTTCTGGGGCAAGGAGCCTCTTGAAAGTGTTTGCAGCTTTAGTGGAGGGTGGAGTTCAGATAAAGCCTGGTCAGATGCAGCCTTCGAGCACCAAAAAATGTCCCTCAGTTATCCCATGGAGCCCTCCCACCTCCCATCAGTTCTCTCCACCTTTTCTGCCAACCTGCACTGCTGCCTCACCCCCAAAAATAAACACAGCTCATCCCAAAAAGCCCCAACCAGGCTTTAAAAAAGGGCTCAGCAGCAGGACAGGACTTGTGCTCTATCCTTCTGCTTTTCTCCAATCCCTTCTCTGACTTCAGAGCAAATCCCTGAAATGCAAGCAGGGAGAAGCACTGCCAGGCCCTGTGCTTCTGAAGGAACTGCAACTCCAACAGGATAAAACTATAAATAGGATAATGCAAACAGGGCCTGGAATCCAGACAGAGCTGGTGACCAACCCTCCTCCCCAAATCCCATTCCAGACAGTCAGGTTTGGAGAAATCAATCACCACTTCAACGTTTTACAAATTCAGCTCCAAGAAAATTGTCCTGTTGCCTGAGTCAAGGACAAAACTCTCTCTCCTAAGGAAAAAGATGGGAATTCCCATTCCAATCAAAGATAACCAACAACCCACACTGGATCAGTCTGCTCCACAAGGATCAAACCCCATGGAATGGGCCCACACTGGAGCAGGGGAAGAGCTGAGTGATCTCTCCCTGTCCTTATCTCAATCCATGAGTCTCCCATTGGATTTTCTCTCCCTTCTCCAGCTGAGGAGGGAGGGAGGAAGGGATGGAGCAGCTTTGGCATCCACCCAGGAATACCCAACCAGGGGAGAATTCTGTAATTCCCAAGTTTTTCTGTAGTGGGACAGGAAAGCACTGATCAAAACATCCCAGAAACAGGAATTTGGAAATGTTGTTTTAATTCCCTCCCACATACAAATTGAAAAAAAATCACTAAAATCTCTTTTCTTGGATTTCTTCCTGAGCCAACACTGGGGCAGTGATAACTGAGGTTATCACTGAGAGGGGAGTTTGGTTCCAGTTTTTTGGTGTGTTATTCCAAGGAAGGGAGAGGATCTGCACTGCTCACCTTCCTCCCTGGCTGCCCCTTCAGCCTTCAGCAGGAACATATCCGTGTGCAGGGTGCCTTTGTCGACATCCTTCTTGATCCTCTGCAGGGAAGGGAAACACAGGGATGCTCAGGGAAACAGCTTCACTGCCCAAATCACAGAGGGGATCCACCCCAAAATGCAAACACTGGGACTGGGCAAGGAGAGGCCACTCAGGAGCATCAGGCAGCTCCAAACCATGGATTCAAAGCAGGGATCATCCTTGGGATGTGCCAGAATTCCTGCCTGTGGCAGCAGGAAGGGCTCTCCAGGCTGCAGCAGGGATTTGTGGCTGTATGGAGACTACAGGATGCAGGAATTTTAGCACCCAGAGCAAAATAAATTGTCACAAGGGATTAAAACCAACTGGTTTGCAAACTAAGGAAGGATGGGCAGCACTGAGGAAACAGGAGAGCCAAAACCCTGCCTTTTACTCTGCCCCAGACAGGAGCAGGTGCTCTCAAGGGGCTGATTTAAGTCCTGTAAAAGGCAGCAGATTCCCACTCCCCAAGTGGGACATCACTTTCCAGAGCTTGAAAGGCCCTCTGGATTCTGCCCCTGGATGCTGAGCAGAAGCTCTGATCTGCCAGGACCTCAGCCCTGTGACCAGCCCAGGCTGTGGGTCCCTGTCACCCACCTGAGGCAGCACAGGAGGGACAGAGGTGACAGCTCTGTCCCCCTGCAGCTGCCAGCTTTGCCATTTGGGGTCCCACACAGCCCTAAACAGAAGCAGAAACCCCACTCCCACCCCTACAAAAGGCAAGACAGCAGCAAGGACAAGGTGGAAGCTCAGCTGAAGCAATGAAATGCCTGATTTTCAATGTGATTTCCCTGCTCCTTTCCCTGGATCCCAGTGCTCATGGCAACAGCAGCATTCCGAGGCAGCTCTGTGCCACACCACTGTGGGAGCTCTGTTAATAATGGCATTATCCACCCATCCTTCATGCACAGCTCCTGCCTCCTGGCAATTCCCTTCCTCCTGGGGCTGTGCCACTGCTGGCATGAGGAACTGTTCTTCCAGGATCCCAGCCTGGATCCCAGGTCCAGCCCTCAGGAGGATGAGCATCACACCTGTACCCTGCACCTGGGAGGTTTTGTTGTTGCTGCAGGGCCTGGTACCCACGATGCTGTAGGATTTTAGCTTTTGTATTTTTCATATCTTTGGAATCCTGCAATTCTTTAGTGTATAACTCTAAACTCCATATCCAGTGTCAGCTCCTGTTCTCCCATTTTATTCAGACACAACAATTCCTCTCTGGGCCTGGGAATCAAGGACACCTCACTGTCTCAGGCCCTGAAAAGTACAAACAAAAGTGAGCTGGGGAGGGGAAGCAAACTGAGGGTAAATGACTTCATTACCTGAGGCTGTAATTGGAGGATTAACCCCTGATATGTAAAAGGGCCAAACTTTTAATTGTGTGAAAAACTCGTGAGCATTGTCCACCTTGGGTGCAGCCTCTGGGAGACTCTGACTGCCCAAGGTGGATCTGTTGAAGGATTTCAATAAATACCCACTTTTACTCTCTTAATCTTGTCCAGCCTCTGTTTTAGGTAACATCATCCAATTTCTGGGAATGGTATTCAGTGGAGAGGAGAGGAGAGAGGAGAGAGGAGAGGGAAGTGTGTTCCAGGCACTGCACAACCCCACACAGGTGAAGTGTGAGGGGCACAGCAGGATGGGCACTGCATGAGAGGCAGGGAAAAACACAGAGAGAGCAGCTGGCTCCACAACCACCCAGGCTGTGTGGAATCACTGCATTCCTTTCTCCCTGAAAAGCTGCCTGTAGTAAACACACTGTGAGTGCAACATGACACAGCTCCCTGGGCTCAGAAAACCCCCCTGAGGTGGAGTGGGAGTCAGTTTTTGTTGTCACAGGCACTTCCAGCTGCTGGAGAGATCCATCCCCTCCCAGGCAGGACAAGTCTGCCCTGAGAAAATCATTCCATCTCTCACAAGAGGTTCCTGCTCCCCCTCATCCTTTGTGCTTTAAAGTTCCAGGTGTTTGTTTGTTTTCCAGCACAAACTGCTGGGATAGCCACTCTGGACAGTCTGTGGTTTGCAGATGCAGTGGGGAATTACCAGAGCTTTACAGGTATCAGCTGAAAATTCTGACTCTGCAAAGAAACTGAGGCAGGGAGAGCTTGGCACGTGGGATCAGGATTCTCCACGTGCTAAAAATGTCTGATATGAGATCAACAGTGCTAAAAAACATCCAAATAACAAAAGTGTTCAGCAGGCAGAGCTACAGAGGGAACCAGTCCCAGCAGAGCTCACAATTCAGGCACTTCCACATCTCCCAGCAGAATCCACTTCAGCTTTGACAAGACTGCCACTAAAAAAATCCCAAAACAACAACAAGATCCCAACCCCCCAGCCACCTCTGGCATCCCCAAGCCCTGCCTACGTGTAACTCCTGCCCTCCCCTGGCCTGCAGGCTGCACCTGCGAGGTGGAGCAGCAGCAGCTCCAGCCCCTCTGTTGTTGCCTAGCAATGGAGAGGCCTCGGTGCCTCACACAGCCCAAAATGCAGCTCTGCAGCAAGCCCCATCCCCAGCTCAGGAAAGGGCTGAGGACATCTTTAGGATCAGCAGCAGAGCAGGTCCGAGCCCCTCTGAGCACTGTGAGGTCTGTTCCAGGCAGAGCTGGCAGCACCCACAACGTCCCCTTCTGCAGGAGATCCCAGGAATTGTCTTTATCATCCCCAGGCTGCTGATGAAACAGGAATACAGACACCACTGTGCTGAGAATCCTGCTTTTTAAAATACCAGCCACCAGCAACTCAAGGCAGTCACACCCAGGGCTGGAAAGCTCCTCTTTCACCATTTGCAGCCTGGTTTGGTCAGGAAAACCCAGAAAAGGTCTGTGGGGACCAAGGTTCTGCATCAAAGCCCTGGAGTGCCTCAGACAAGACACTTCATCTTTTCTGCCTCTATTTCCCCAGCCAGGAAAGAGACTTTTTAATCCAGGTCCCATGAAGGGAATTCAGCCCTGGGCTGACAGATGTTACTAAGAAGAGACTCTCCACTTCACTTCTGCAAGTTCAGGAAAGCAAAGCAGCGACTCAAACTCTGTTTCTGCCTTGCCAGCTCCCTGCCCACCCCAGGACAGCAGCCCTGCCATGTCACCACCCTCCTCCAGCAACGTGACAGCCAAATCATGTCCCTATTCAAAAACAAGAGCTATTATGATTTTCCTCTCCTCTTCCCTTCAGAATTTCCCATCACATGCGTGACTTAGTCCTGCCTCTCCTCAGAATACTCTGCATTTGATGAATTTGCTTGGATATTTGCCTGGCTTCCTATGGAAAAATGGCTTCACATGCCCCAAAATGCCTTCACAGCACCTCTGACTGGAGAATCTGCCTCTGGAACTGGAGACAAGGAATGTCCTCCCCTGTAGCTGCCCAACTCCAATTAAGTATTGTTTTCTCCATGTCTACCTTCTCCCAAGAGTACCCCAGGCAAACACATTTTCTCCACTTCAAAGCAAACCCAGACACTCAGCTCCACAATCAGCTCTAAGTGAAGACACAATGAGAATTAAATAGCCACACATTAACAGAATTGGGTCTCTCCTAGAGGGGCCATATCCTGCTGAATTTAATTTTCAGGAGCATGCTGAAGGTTTGTTGCTCCTGAAGGCTGCAGAGAAAATTGAGTCCAGAGCTTTGGTCAGTCCTGGCAGAGAGGAGCACACAGAGGTCTCTACATGACAAAGGAAGGAGATTTTAACATCTGTTAAAAACGTCTTGTTTTAATGGAATGTCTGTTATGCTTTAATGGAGAGTCTGTTTTAATGGAAGAGCTGTTTTCCAAGCTGCAGAGAACTTCCCCCAGCTCTCATCCTTGCCCAGAGCCCTGCCAAATGCTGAGGGCAGCTTTGCATCCCCCCATCCCTTCTCCCCCACTTTCATCAGCCCACACCAACCCAGAGCAGCACTGGAACAGAACCAACTGCAAACACGTGTGGCTTTTATATTTCCACAGGGCACTTAGAGCCCGGCTGCTTCCAGGAGAGCCCCACACCTAGCAGAGCATGCAGACTCCTGCTTCCTCCCCACCCTCAGCAGTGAGGAAACAGAGAAGGGAAGAGGACAAAGCCTTTCAGGTGGGAAAGGCTCTGTGCTGTTACCGCTGTCGAATCCAACGCACATCAGATGAGGCAGAGCCCAAAGCTGAGGCCCTGAGGAGGCACAAATGCTTCTAAATATAAAGAGAGACTGACTCCCTTCTCTCCCCTCTGCCTGCTTCCCTCCTTTGTTCATTTATTCCCCTCAGAAGAACAAGGCGTCCTCCTCCCCCAGCTGGAAGCGCTGCCTTTCCTCGGGAGCAGCAGGACCCGGGGCCTCTGCAGCATCCCCAACTTGAAAAGCTTTTACAGGAGCCTTCTCCTCAATCAAACACTTCCTTCCTGCTGCCCAGCGTGGACAGGGATACCTGCTCCATCAGGAATGTGCTCTCTGGTATGAATTCCCAGGATTAACAAAGCAAGGAGCAGAGCTGGGGGAGCCTGGTGCTTATCAAAAGTCTTTTTTGGCTCGTTGAGTTTGCTCCCTCACCTCTGCCACCGATGGCACGAAATAAAAGTCTCCTGGCAACTGCTGCTTTTAACCTGCAAGTGCTGAAGCACAAAGGAATACCTCAGAATGCTTTAAGTTGCCAAAAAAATGTCATTTCTCCCAGTTGCTTATTCCTCCCTCAGTGATATCAATTCTTTATATTGGATTAGAACAGCAGGGAAAATAGAGAATTCATCTGGACCAAGATTAGCACCTCAATCAGCAGAACGGCACGGAAAAAAGGCAGAATTAGAAGATGCCTGTTTTGGTTCCCAGCTTGTGGACAGCACAGAGTGTCCCCTACCTGTTTGGAGTAGCCTCCATAGATGATGATGTTGCCCTCAGGGGTTGGAGTCATCTGACAGCCAGACCTTGGAGCAGGCCCCATCCCTGCTGGAGCCAGCTTGGTCCAGGTGAATGAGTCCAGGTTGAAGGCGTACACGTCATTGTAGTAGATGAAATCTCTGGGGAGAGCACGTGGGAACACTCAGGACTGGATAAAACAGCCCCCAGTGATTTCCAAGCACGTCAGACCCTACTGGAGAAGGTGTTTCTACAAGGATCTGACAAGATTCAGAGGCCAAGAGTGCTGGACTGAGCTTTGGCTGCAAGGATGGGCAGCTGCTTCAGTGCTGCAATGATTTCTCCCACACCTGAAGACTTTAAATCAAGATTCCTCGTCTTTCTAACACAAAAATCTGGTTCAGTCCCAGTCCTGCTGAGGATAATCCTCCCATTAACAGCCAGATTTCTGTTACTGGTGAAATTTAGTTGGGTTTTTTTAAGGAGGATTCAAACCCCCAGCCAGCCCAGCAACCAACCTTGCACTCTCATGGAAACCTCCGAAGATGATCAGCTGCCTCTTGCACGCAACCATCCGGTGTCCACTTCGTCCTGAAGGCCCTCCTGGTGCCCTGAAACACAAAGAAATCCCATTTATCAGCAAAATCCCCTGTCCTGGTGGTGCTCCAGGCTGTTTTTATTGAAGTCACTGGCAGCTGAGCTGGCTGAGCTCAGCCTCTCCTGGAAGTGGGAACCTTGGGGAACGTGGCTGCCTCAATCCGTGTGTGCTTTTCTCCAGAACAGGACGGGTGCTGTTCCTGGAACTCTTGGGATTGCAGCACAGGCAGTTTTATTCCTAGAGATAAACCACCCTAAGAGCACCCAAAGCCTTTTCAGTGATGACTCAGGAGCTGATCCTTCAGGAGAGTTTGATGAACAGCACTTGCACAATTGCAGGGAAGACACTCCAAGCTGAGATGTTTTCTCCAAGCACCCAGAGACAAAGCCTGGCTCTGACATCCCCCTCCCTCGGTGTCTGAGGCAATCACGAACCCACAACACCTTCACTCATCCACCTGCAGTTTGGGTGTGACACCAAACCAGGAAAAACACTTCAGGAACTGCTCAGATTTCCTCAAGAACAAAGGCACAGCAGCAAAACAAGTCATTATCATTGTTATCCTAGAGATGGGACAGTGGGAAGGAATTGTTCCCTGTGAGGGTGGGCAGGCCCTGGCACAGGGTGCCCAGAGAAGCTGTGGCTGCCCCTGGATCCCTGGAAGTGCCCAAGGCCTTGGACAGGGCTTGGAGCAGCCTGGGACAGTGGAAAGTGCCCCTGGCCATGGATGGGATGGGATTTAAGGTCCCTTCCAACCCAAAGCACTCCATGACTGTGACTCACTCCATGATCCTCCACACCCAAGAGCAGCCACACATCCCTGTTCTGCTCTTCCAAGCTTTCCTGATCTTTCAGTTCAATGTGCTGCTTCCATTTACAGGAACAAGCAACTTCCCCTCCATCTGTCCCATCCAAGAGGCTCCCAAGGAGCTGGACACCATTCCAACATGGATCCACCTTCCCTCATCTTCACCCACAAGAGAGACAACAAAAACAACTCCAACAACTTTCCAACAAAGCCAACTTCAGGCCAAACACGGTTTGCTGTGTGTGTTCTCTGCCCCCATGGATGGATCCATCCCATTTTCCCTTGCTGAGGAGTCTCCCAAAGTTCCCACCTGGCCCCACTGAGCCCAGCAAGGCTCCTCCACCAGGCTGCCCTAAGGTGTGGAAGTGATTGCACAATCAGGGCCTAAATAAATCAGCACAGCAGCAAACCCCAAACCCCCCTGCCACACTTGGAGTGGCAGCAGGGAGCTGGGAATGTGGTGATGGATTTCTTGTGGAGACAGAAAATGAGGGCCCTTATTCACCATGGAAAATGACAACCTCACCCCGGTGATAATGAGAAACTCCACCAGAACAGCAGCGTTTGGGGAAGACTGAATTAATATTGATTGCTTGGACTCTTTATTCTAACAGAGAGGAGGTTTTTTCCAAGCATTTACTGGAACTTTAAGTATCACCCTGCAGAACAGCACCTCTGGTATTAATTTCATCAAGACCTGAAATCATTATTTTCTCTTGCTGTAACAAAGCTCCCGTGTCATTATTCCAAAAGATGGCACTTTTTAAATCTTTTTTTTTTTTTTTTTTTTTTTTTTAAGGAGAGAATGAATTAAAACCCAACAAGAGCACTAAAATCCTGTTCTCAGAGAATATCTTGTGCCTTGTTTCTCAAACAGGTTTGCTCCGAGTCCAAAATCGATTCTGAGCAGTAAAAGATTTATTCACTGATGTGTTTTAATAAAGCTCCCAGCAATGTGGATTTAACTCCATGGCACAAATGGCACAGTCAGGCAGGACTGGCAGTGATGCAGAACCTCATTCCCACTCCACAAGGATCTTCCTGCAACTTGTTTCCCAAATACAAACTCTCTCCTTTTACCTGTTCCACTGCTCCTCGTCCCAAAGAAACATTTTGGAAATTGTTTTCCAGACTTTGTGATTAATGCTCTATTTCATGGGTTGACACCAGAAAGCAGGTGGGAGGGAGCTGTAAATTCTCCAGACTTCTTTTAAAAATAGATTAAAAAGCCTGGCTAAGGACTGGCTCTACACATGTACAGCATGAGGCTGGGCTGAGCTGCTCCACAAGGAATTTCCTTCTGCTCATAGAGTTACTCTGGGACTTGGAGTAACAAACCAGAGCTGAATTCAGTCCCCAGATTCATGAATTGCTTGTCCCAGAGGCTACAGGCTTCAGGAGTTATCTCTTCACCCAGAGGATGCTCAGGTGGAGCTTGGGAATGTTCAATAGTAATAAAAGTGAGGACGAAGAGAACATCCCACCAAAGGGGCACTTCAGGACAGAGTACTTTTATCTTTCAGAGGAAGCTGAAGTCAGAATTTGTGTTGTTTTACACCTTTCCCTGGGAATGCCCCAGTGTTGGGGTCAGTGCCACACACAGATACTGTCCCCTTGTGTTTGGACGCTCAGGTGGAAGAAGAAAAGGAAAAACACAACTGAGACAGGGCACAAAATCATCAATTCCAACCCCTTGCAAAGGCAATCTGCAGTTGTACATTTGTTTCCTGACATACCAAAGAACAGGCTCATTTCTGGGCTGACAATCTATGTGATTTACACCAAAATACCCTTTTCTTTAATAATTTTCTGCCTGGTGTGGCAGCACCTGATTTTTCTGGTGAGCAAGAGGAGGCATCCATGAGGCCCAACCCTGTGCTGGGCCCACCCTGCTCTGCAGGGACTGCTCCAGTTAAACAGACACTGGTGAAACTGGGATATTTACAGCACCACATCCCACCAAACCCCACAGGAAGCACCAGCAGCATTCCAGAATTTCAGTGTAGGGAGCTCCAGAGGGGGGATGTGGCAATTCCCAAGCCCAAACCCCAAGGATGCTCCCTGTCTCTCCCTGAGGGAGTGCACTGGGCCACAGGGAGCTGAGTGGGAATGTTCTCTCTAGGAAGGAATGAGGCAATTAGGTTAAAATATTGCTGCTCCAAGGCAGGGTAACAAACAGTTCATGGACTGAGGGAACCTCGAGCATCACACACAAGATAAGGTGGCTGCACTAAGTCAAAGTCAGCTGCTGGCACGGCTTCTAACGGGCTGGGATTTGCTGTGTTTGGATCATCTTTGTGCATGCAAAATGCAAGGAAAACACAGCTAAATCTCGCTAAATATAGCAACTTTTAACTCTGTCAGGCAGCCTGGCACCGCTGTGCTCTGTGCTAGGAGAAAATGGAACTGTGCTTCCACAGCACAGGGAAGTTTGCAGAGTTAGTCAAGGTTTTCTCTTCCCAAGTGTTTCACAGGCAAGCCCCTCACGGCACCAGGATGCTCCATGGCAGGAAGTGTAGGCCAGGAAGGACAATATAATTGTCTGGAATCTGAACTGTGGGGCTGGAATAACCAGATTTCCCTAGAATTTCCAGTTTAGATCACAGCAGGGTCATCTTGGACAAACCAACACATCAAACCCACCTGGAACGGGGCACTCATGATCCTTGCCATGGGAACAGAAATGGGAACTTTGCCTCTCTTGTCCAGACATTTCCTCATGAAGAATTAATTTTATTACTTTATTATTTGCACTAAAATGACATCTTCCAAACCCAACTCTAGGCTATACCCCATGTCTGTCACCTGGCACCATATTGGATTAAAGGAACTATTCCTTGGTCTGTGTGAAGGCTCTTTGTACCAGGGATGGTTCCCCACCATGATCCCAACAAAGGGGAAATGCTGAATGAAGTGAACTGCAGCAGGTGTCAAGATCAGAAGAAGCAGGAAAAAACCCCTTGTACGTGTCAAGAATCATCTCTGCCCTCTCCTCTTCCCCTTTCCAAGCAGGCTCCTGATGAACATGCCACATGGAAAAGCAAAGAGGAAGCAGAATCTGGATTTTTGTGCTTAGCCAGGTCAGCATTAAAACAAAACCATTCCCTTCCTTTTCCTCATTAATGCAGCTCCTGCAGCTCAGCCCAAGGATGGGGAGATGATTCCAACACTGGGACCAGGGCAAGGGCATTCCCAAAATTCCAGGAGGGCTGAAGGACAGACGGCCACCCAAAGCTCAAACGGAGCAGATTCCAAATTTCCACTTGTCAGGCACCATCAATGCTCCCACTTTGCAGGGAGAGGGAAAAATCTAAGACAGGGTCTCCATCCCTGCACAGCTCATCCCAAAGCACCCTCAGCTACTGTGCAAGGAGAGGCAGACACAGGTAACAGACCCCACACCTTTAACAGGGTGAAAGACACAGGTAACAGACCCCACACCTTTAACAGGGTGAAAGACACAGGTAACAGACCCTACACCTTTAACAGGGTGAAAGACACAGGTAACAGACCCTACACCTTCAACAGGGTGAAAGACACAGGTAACAGACCCTACACCTTCAACAGGGTGAAAAGGGATCAGCCTGGGCAGATCTGGTGTTTCCACCTGAAGGAAGAACATGGAGCTCCTGACCAGGAGCCTGACAGGACAAACAGCACATGAACAAGTGATCAAAAGCTGCTGCTTTTCCCAGTGCACTCCCAAGGTTATCTGGAGTTCCAGCCCACCCAGAGCTGTTCTCTGACTAATCCCAGAGTCAAAACAATCCCACGAGGAAGCCAATGCCAAACTCAGATCCAAAGCCAATCTCCTGCCTCTCAGTCCACTGGATGTCACCAGAACTCTCCTCTCATGCAAACACAAACATGAGAAGCCAAAGTGAGGAGCCAAAGGTTAAGGAAACATCAACAGAGGACTTTGGGCCAGATCCACTGAAAATATTTACACCTTCACTCCTGTCAGACACTACCACAGCATTTGGCACCTGTTTCCTCTGACAGGTCTGAATTACTGGCTTGTTTATCCCAAGGAATCTCAAGGCAGCAAATGCCAGTTACCAGGAGGGAAGTTGGCTCTGTGGGTAGATACAAACTGGCCTCTCCAGTCACGTTAAAACTGGGAGATCCTTGCACTGGTCTTGTACAGCCCAGGAAAACACAGCACCAGTTCTGGACATCTGGACTCTGGGAATACAGAGAGCTGTTCATGACACTCTTCCCTTCAGTTAAGCAACACTCAGGCACACCCATGCCCCAAAAATCAGGTATTAAATTAACCAGCTCTGGTCTCAACAGACTTGGAACACATCTCTCATTCCCACTTCTTCCTAGAGGTGTCTTCTCCACCCCTTTGAGGATGGACACCTCTGTATTTAAGGGAGAGCTGATAAATCAAAGCACTGGACCAGGAATCAAACTTGGATCACACTGACACAGCCCCTACTGAGGCCAACACCAAAGCATCACTGAACACCAGGGACCTCAGGGATCACTGAGATCCGAATGTCTTGGCAAAAGTATGGTCCAGACACGAGGGCCCAGCACTTACTTGATCTGCTCCCAAGTCTTGGTGGCCAAATGCAGGACCCAGAGATCCTTGTAGTGGTAGAATTGCTCCCCGTTGGGAGAGGCAAACTCCCCGCCGAAGATCCAGAGCTGCCCCCCAGCCGTGGGCACCACAGCTGCCTGCAGGACAGGGAAGAGCTGGGTCAGAGCAGGAGTCCACACCAGGCACAGAACTCCCCCAGCCAAGCACACAGCTCCAAATCCCAAGGAACAACAGCTCTCTGGGGCTGCAGGAAGGAGAATTTGGAATAAAAGGTACTCAGTGTTTAGCACACCTTCCCTTGAGCAAGGGAAAGCTGGACCCTTCCCACTTCCCATGGGAAGTTCAAAGTTTCCAAGGAAACATCTTGGGATTAGTGTAACCAAAATTGTTCAACTCCCTCTGTTCAAAACGCAACAAACAAGAGAAAGAAAACAACAACAAAAAAAATCCCAAACACAGAAGGAAATGTGCAGCATTTGGACAAGAGGAGAGGCTGTTACTGCTCTGATTGTGTCATCACAGAGAGGAGGTTTTTTAGATTATTTTTGCAGAGCAGCACCAAAACACCTTTGGTATGCAAGCTGCCAGTTCAAAACAGGGAGGAGAGCAAGACTCCACTTTATTAAAATTATCTGTGTTAGGACCAAGGAAGAAGGAAGGAATCCCAAGGAGGAAATGCTGTGGCTGTGCAAATTTCAGTTTGTGTTTTCTCCAGAGTACCCATCACAGCTCAGCATTGGGATAAGGATCTCTTCCCTCACAAGGTTTCATTCCCTGCCTGTCTCTCCCAGAAAAAAAAAAAGATTTTTAGCCCCACACAGAACCATGCCCTGCCATAAACCAGCCCAAACATGAAATGATTCAGTAAGAAAATCCAGGGTGTGCTTTCAGGCAGGATTTTTGGGAACGTGAAGTTACCTAAACAAAGGGGACGTGTGCCTGAATTCCATGGGCACCCAGTGCTTAAAAGCTTAAGGGGAAGGTTTATGCAACAGCCTGCTCATACTTGTGGCTGACCTTTCCAAGAGCTGGCTTGACATTCCTGACAAAGCCAAACCTCTTCCTTGAGCAACTGCCAACACCTGCCCATAGCTCCTCTCACCTCAACTCCAACAGTGGATTGTGTGTCAGAGACCAGGGATGACAAATAGAACTGAAAACATGCACCTGGCACCCACAAACACATTTCTGTTCAATTCTGAGCTGTGCATTAAACATAAAACCACAAGGAAGACAAACCAGTCAGCTCATGAGGCTGAGCTGTCCCCTGTGAAACCATCATTGATTATCAGGCAGAAAACACTGCTGGAGCAGGACCCCTCAGTTTACTGTTGTTGTAATCCAGCTGCAGCTCCTGAGCTGCTCCCTTTGGACTGAGCTGCTCGACAGCCACCTGCTGGCTACTGGAATGTGGCCTCTGAAGTCAAGCTCTGTTTCAAACAACACAAGGTAGCCCAAAAATCAAGCCAGAATTTTTCAATTCAAGGACACACAGCTCAGAGAAAGGCTGGCACTCAGTAACATAACGAGAGGATATGAACCTAACTGGGGTGTTAGCTCTTACCAGGGAGCTCTGGAGAGCTTTGGGATGGGTAGGAAAAGGACATTCACATCCTGCAGGGCAGCTTTGGGAAGGCACCAGTCACCCACTGGCTGCAGCAGGTAAGAAAATCTATCAGCTGGTGAGGGCCAAAGACCTGCAAAAAACACAAGTCTTCGGTCCAGGTTCTACTGTGCAGGTGTTCACATAAAGTAAACAAACCCAAACCCTTCCTCCTCACATGCAGGCAGTGACCTGGATTTGCAGAGAGGTGGAGAAGAGCCCAAGTGCTCCCTGCTGGCAGCAGTGGCAGTGTCTGGGATGCTCATGGATGTCGGGCTGTGGCCTTGAAGGGAACAATGCACTTTCCTCCAATTCCAGTTTGAAAATTCAGGGCCCTCTCTGGGATTATGGATTTGAGCTGGTCCTTGTGTAATGCAGCAAAGAGCATTCATTTCTAAAGAAGAGTCTCCCCCCTAGCTCTGCTTGAGCCCTGCCAAATCAACAGATCCAGCCCCAAATCTTCATTCCACACTGAATATTTCCAGAGGACACCCAGGGACCAGAGCACCTTGGACAGGCCCCTCAGCAGAAGGGGTGAGGTGGCACCACTGGCAGCCCATTACGAGGAGAACAAAGAGAAGCAAGAAACCCTCAGGAGGTGAAAGCATTGAAACCCTCCTCCCAAACCACCTTCAGAACAACCCCAGCTGCTGCTCAGGCAGCCAGAGCTTTACCTGGTGAGCACAGCGCCTCGGGGGAGGGTTGGGGATGTCCAGTTTGGCCCAGCTGTTCTTCCTGATGTGGTAAATGTACAGCTCATTGTACAGGTAGGTCTGTGAGACAGGACAGGGAACAGCAGCTCAGCTCAGCTCAGCTCAGCTCAGCACGGGGGGATTTGGGGGGAAATCTGGGTGAAGATTGCAAAGCACAACCTCCTCAGTGGGCAGGGAAGGAGGGCAAGGAGCTCCTGCACTGCACTGGGAGGCAGCAGCTGTTCTTTCCCAAACCCTTGATGACAGCTTCAGATACGAGGATTTAAAAGGCTGGAGTTTAACACAGATGTTCAGGTTAAAGAAGCTCAATTGCAGAGCAAAGAACAGCTCCAGGTGGTCAAAAAAAGCAGAATTAGTTTAGCTCATCACACTGTGGTGGCCAAATATCACTGCCAGGCTGGAGTTTTCCAGCAGGAGCTCAATAACCCCTTGCAACCTGCAGGAATTCATGAACAAGAGTGTTCCTGAGTGCAATAATCTGCTGCTGCTCCCACCTCCAAGGCAGGCAGCAGCAAAGGTGCAGAAATAATCTTGTTTTGAGAAGTGCAAGAGATTCTTCGCTCGTTATCCCAAACGAGGGGCAGATATGGCTACAATTAAGTCTGGAGAAATTATGAGGCCCTGAAATATTGATGCTGAGACAATCACTCTGACTCCTTAATGGGTTCCAGCGTGTCTCCTTCCTGCCAACTGCTCAGCCATGAGACAGAGCCACGGCAGAATTAAAAGGCTATTTTGCTCTCATTCAGGGACAAATGCATATTTTATGACTCTGCCTTGAATCTCCCTTCAAATGAGACCCGTGCAAATTACAGGAAAAGGAGGGAGGGGGGGGATAAAGAAGAAAATGAAGTATACATTACTTTTTGGCCATTGAAATATTCACCTCCAAAAAGGATCAGCTCGTCTCTCTCGGGGTGAGCACAGAGGGAGCAGTTCAGCCTGAAAGAAAAAAAGATAAAAGAGGGGAAAAAAAAATGATGTGAAAGTCCTGTAAAAGCCTGAACCTTGGAGCCTTTAACTCAGGCACCAGCACCTCTGCCCTCCAGCCACAAAGGTCTCTCCATCATATACCAAATTACCCTGCTGTGATGTTCACCCCAGGGCTAAAAACTTCTCAGAAGAAATTAATTCCTTCCAAAACTTCCAGCAAGATGGATTGGGCACTGTCTGAGAGCCTCTCCTATTTCAGGAGCACACGTTACTCTGTGATTTAACTCTCCCTTTGACGTGAGCTCCTGAATTTTAATGCTGGGGTGGCAGGAACAAAAATGACTTTTCTGAGGGCACAGAACTCTGGGCTGTCTCCTCTCCATTCATCTGTGTCATTATTCTGCACTTGCTGCTGGTCACTGCTCTCCTGAACACCCCAAGTACGTGAACCCCACTTAATGAAGTGGTTTGTACCTCATGACTCATCCTCTTGCCTCTGAATTCCCATCCAGTCCAACTCCAAAATTTCCTCTTCACTTCTCTTTTCCCTCAAAGCCCTGAAATCAAACCCTGCTTTGCCTCTTTTGTGCTGCTGGAATGGTTAAAAAGTGGATTTTGATGCCCAAAAAAGGCCTGTGGTCTCTTTTTAACCATGAACTCAGTATTCCAGGTGTTTCATAACTCCAGATATCTGGTATTTTCTAACTCCAGATACCAGCTATACCTTCCACTCTTGGGAAATAACTTCACATAAATAAATGCCATTAAAAGCACCCCCAACTGCTCTACAAGTGGCAATCAAAGCATCACACAAGCTCCTACCTGGGTGAGGGGGGTGGGCAGGATGACTCAGTTACTTGGGTCTTTTTAGCATCCAAACTCTGGAATTCTGCTATCAGGGCTTCAAGATCCTCCTGGAAACAAAACCCCACACATGAGCATGCACACAAGCACACATGAAACCAGCACTCACTCACACAATTTTCCTTTCTAAAAAAAAAAAAACATAACTGCCCAAATACAAGTGGAAACTCTTTTATATCCAGAGAAACCACGTTTATCTTTATTCCCTTTCAACTGCACTCAGTTGAAACCAAAATCTGCCCCCCAAAACTGCTGACAGACCAAGGGATTGCAGCAAGAGGGAGGCTCTGAGCCTGAGTGTTTCCTACAACCCCACTGCTCATCTCCTCCCTTCAGGTCACCTTCCTGAAGGTGTGCTCCAAGCAGAGATTTCCAGAGTCTGGGAATTTTGCCTCTGCAGCACAAAATCAGCTCTCCGTGCAGTCTAGAAGGACACCTCCTGTGCCTTTAAGCTTTGAATTAGGCCATTAACATCACGTTTTGACCAGGGAAAAGTCACTGCTTTGAGGCTTAAACACAAGCACCCCCTCCAGGAGTGTGAGAAACAAAGACTTTCATTTGCTGTTAAGATCAGAAAAAAAAACAGGATGAAGGGGATGGAAAGCAAAAAAAGGAGCTTTAAACTGCATTTTCCTGTCCTTCTTTTACACCTGCTGTCACACACAGTGGACCCAACGGGATTTAACCAAGTTACTGACTCAGATTAGGATCAGAGAGTGAGAGACTTTAAATCCCACCATGGGCAGGGACACGTTCCACTGTCCCAGCGTGTTCCAAGCCCTGGAACTCTCGCAGGGTTGGAGCATCCCTGGAAATCCAAGCTCAAGGGAGGTTTGGGCAGCGCTCTCAGGCACACGGTGGCATTGCTGGGGTGTCTGCGCAGGGCTGGACGATCCACGTGTGTCCCTTCCAACTCAGGATATCCCACGGTTCCCTGATCCACACCTGCCCTGGGCAGCCCAGGTTCCCTCTGCATTCGCTGCTTTGCTCCCAGGCCTGTCCTGGACCTTCCCCCCGCGCCCCCATCGCGCCCGTCACCTCCTCCTTCTTGGCTCTGCGGGACACCTTCTTCTCCATCTTCGCCAGCGTCTTCTCGGCGCCTTTCCCCTTCTTGTCGCGCTTCCCCTTCTTCCCCATGGCGGCGGGCACGGGACAGCCCGGGATTCCAGAGGGATCACAGCGGGATCACAGCGGGACAGGCCGGAATACCCCGGAATCAGACCGGGATAGCCCGGGCTTCCAGCGGGATCACAGCGGTCCGGGATACCGGGATACCCCGGGATTGCAGCGGGATCACAGCGGTCAGGGATACCGGGATACCCCGGGATTGCAGCGGGATCACAGCGGTCAGGGATACCGGGATACCCCGGGATTGCAGCAGGATAACAGCGGGCCCACGCGGCCCGGGATACCCCGGAATCACCCCGGAATCACCCCGGGATCACCCCGGGATCACCCCGGGACGGGGCCGCTCCGCCCCGGCCGCTCCTTGTGCCGGGCGGCAGCGCCCCCTGCCGGCCCGGCGGACCGATGGCGGCCGCCCGCGCTGAGGGAGCGCTGCGGGAGCTCCGCGGGCAGCGGCCGCCCCGAGCCGGCGTCAGGAGCCCAGCAGGGCCGGGGAGAGGGGTTAATGCAGCCCCGCACGCCGGGCGGCACCGCCCTGGCACGGCTTGGGCACCTCGGCGTTGGTGCCCGCCGCGAGGAGAACGTGGAGGCCACAAAATGGCCCCCTCCCCTCACACAAAATGGCCCCCCCTCAGGGGAGGGGAGGGAAGGACATGAGGGGCGCAGGCACCAAGGGGACGGTGCCAGGCTCTGTTCAGTGGTGCCCGGGGACAGGACAAGCAGCAATGGCCATAAATTAAACCACAACGGGTTCCACCTCAGCGTGAGTGTGGCAGAGCGCTGGAATAGCTGGTGGTCTCCAGAGATATCCCAAACCCACCTGGACACGTTCCTGTGTCACCTGCTCCACGTGGCCCTGCCTTGGACAGGACGATCTCCAGAGATACCTTCCAACACTAAATACCCCGTGATTCTGTGATTAGGAGGAATTTCTTAATAGAAAGGGTGGCTAAACATGGGCAGGAGCTGCCCAGGGAGGTTTGGAGTCCCCATCCCTGGAGGTGTCCAAGGAAGGCCTGGAGGTGGCTCTGGGCTGGGGACAAGGTGGGGATCAGCCACAGGTTGGACTCGATGGTCCTGGAGCTCTTCTCCAACCTCAGTGATCCTGGGATTCTGTGATTCTGTCACCTGAGACACGAGCCAGGCCTGGGGGAGGCCCTGTGCAGAAATAAAATAAAAATAAACCACGGGCAGAATTCCCCAAGGACTGGGGTGCTGTGCGAGTGTTTTCATTTCCAGCTGCAGACTTTTGGGAATGAGGTTTATCCAGGCCACTCTCCAAGTCCTGAGTTTCTGGAAAGCCAAAGGAAGCACAGGCACTGCCAGGCAGCTGCTTTTTCCCTCAGTGATGGAGCAGGAATAATGATGATTTACGTGGAATTTCACACAGATGGTGAGCCCAGGGAAAAATTCCTGGCAAAACACCTACTCTGGACACCTAAGGGTGTAAATAGGGGTTGAAATGCATCTTCTAACTGCGAGTTCATCCCACTGCACATCAAAATTGTCACTGTGATTGTTTCTCGCGGAGCAGAAGGAATAAAATCATTATGTTTTTCACTGAATTTCCACAATACCCCTCATTTCCTGGAAGCAGGGTGGTTTTCACCACCCCAAATCAGAGAGGATCTCCACTAAGGCACAGCTCAGCACCCACCCAGTTATCCCAAACACCCAGCACGTGCCATGGAGCTGCAGGATGGATCCATGCTGTGAACATCCACCTGCTCCTGAAGCTGGGATCAGGGACAAACACAGCCCTGGAGCACAGGGGGAAGAGCTGGGGGAGTTGTTTTGAGGTTGCAGCACTTTGTTTTTCTGTTTGCTCTGAAAACATTGCAGTTCCAGCTCAAGCTGCAGCGTGCCCACGTCTGTGTGCAGGAAGGGGAACAGAAACCACGGAGGCACCGGGAATGGGACAATTGCAATTCCCAGATGTGGGATGGGAGCTCTGCTGAGTTCCCTGGCGCTGCGAACGGGCTCGGAAGTTTCCCTGCTGCTCCTTGGGCTCCAACCTCAAAAAGACACCAGCGTGTGTGAAAACACATCCCCTCCTGGTGTCTACAGGTCAGCAATTCCTCTGGGTCCGGATCTTCCAGCACTTTTTAGGTGGGTTTGAAATGAGAAAACTGCATTCTTAGGAAATTAAACATCAAAGTCTTCACCTGCTGAGGGAGGGAGTGGGAAGTTTCTCACCTCCTGCATACCCAGCCCCGCTCACCCCTTTGTGGTGCTTCATCATTCATGGTTATTTCTGTAAGTTCAGAGATTCTCCAAGCTCAGATTTCTTTCCCACCCCTTTGTTTTCCGTGTTTCTGGTGTGGTTTGGGATGTGCAGGGTCATTCGGGGCTGGCCCCCACGTGGGGCAGGACGTTGCTGGTGTGAGTTCTCTGATCTCTTGAACTTCCCACTCCCAGTTTCTCACGGGCAATGTGAGAAAGGAGGATGGAGAGACAACCAGAGCTTTGAAAATGCAGAGCACCACACGAACATGAAACAGGGCAGGAATTCCTTGGGGATAAGCACAGCCCTGCTCCACTGCTGAGGAGCTGCTGTGTCCACAGTGGTGACTTCAGGGATGAGTTTTCCTCAGAAGGATGAGGGTTAAAGATGAGACTAAAGACCTGAGACCCTAAAATGTCAACTTAAGACTCCAGCACTGACTCAGGTGAGCTCTTTCCACAACCTTCCCATCAGGCAGGATGGGAAAGGCCACTGCACGTTCCCACAGTCCCACCAACATCTGCACACAGCTGGCAGACAGCTGTGGCTCCGAGCTGGGGCGCACACGCACACACAGCTCCCACGCCCACATGTCCCACACTCGTTCCTGTCTCAGGTTTGGTCCCTGCTTTGTTTGGAGGAACATAAGCTGCACTTTGGCTGTGTTTGCACATTTGCTGCTCTGAAGCCGCCCTGTGCTGTTGTCTCTGGCAGCCCCTCTCCAGCTCTGACCTATACAAAGCCCACGTGGTTCGACTTTGTTGTTTTTTTATAGTCTGGAATATGCTCATTCAACAGGATGGTAAATCCAGCTGTATCAGCAAAGTAAAGAATAACAGGCATGAAAGCCTCAGAAAAGGCTCAAAAGCTTTTTCCCACAAGTCTTCTTTGTGCTCTAACACTTGATTTATTTTTCCCTTGTTAATGCTTTCTGAAGCCAGTAGCAAGGAAGGAATTAATGCCACAGATTAGGCAGGAGGACATGCTGACAGCACAGGAACTAAATCAACCAAAAAGGCATTGCAGTGGTTGGAATTGCTGGTGGTGGAGAGCTCTGACTCTGCCTGTATGGAAAGAGGAGGATAAAGATAAGCCCTGCAAACAGAGAGCTGTGGGGCTGCTATGGGGGGTGTTTTATAGACCCATGGAGTGGTTTTGTTGGAAGGGAGCTTAAAAAGCATCACATCCCTGGGCAGGGACACCTTCCACTGTCCCAGGGTGCTCCAAGCCCTGTCCAGCCTGGCCTTGGACACTGCCAGGGATCCAGGGGAGTCAAACCACACTGGTGGCTGCACCTCAGTGGGAAATGGGAGCACTGCCAGGAACACAAACACACGGCAGTGACACCTGGGGACACGGGGGTGTCGGAGAAGTTCAGCAGAGCCAGAGCTCTGAGTGCCCTGGGATGTGTCAGGAGGCCCAGGAAAAATGGTTTTCTTTAAGTGCTGAAAAGTGGGGTGAAAAACCCAGAAAATCATAGAATCATTAAGGTTGGAGCAGGCCTTTAAAATCATCAAGTCCCAGCACCATGTTCACCACTGACCATGTCTCCAAGTGCCACACCCACATGGGTTTACACAATTCCTGGTATGAGGACTGCACCAGTGCCCAGGGCAGCCCGTGCCAGGCCTTGACAACCCTTTCCATGAAAAAACGTCCCCAATATCCAGCCTAAACCTCTCCTGGCAAATCCTGAGGTCATTTCCTCTCGTCCTGTCACTGGAAGCAGCTTCATGCAGGAAAACTTCACAAGATGAGTCAAAATAACCATTGGTCTCCAGGCTCAGGCTGCAATTTTCATCTTCCACACAGCTAAAAAAGGGAGAAATCCACCCAAAATGTGCCCTCCACGCGCTGGTGACAGCCACAGTCGTTCATCTCCAACAGCAAATCCAGCTGAGGGACAAAGGTGTGTCCATAACCATAAAAAAAGTTGGGAATTCTTGTTTTTTCTCCTGGCTGTGCTGTCAGTCCAGCAGAGGCCCCTCATTCCCTGCTTATGCCGGGAGCTCCAGGAGCTGGACTGGGAGCTGGCAGGTGGCTGCTGCTCCATTCAAGGCTCATTTATAACCAGGAGCTGATAAAATCTCTCAGCCATTGAATTGGCTTCCTGGATTTTCTCTTTGGAAATCGGTGCTTTAATATCTGGAGAACAGAGGAAGCCAAGGAAGGCAGAGGCTTCCCTTGAGGGAAGTACAAAGCGTGGCTCTATCCAGATACACGTCCCGAGGGACATCCATCTAAATCCATCAGCAAAGGGCCAGGCTTGAGGCCAAAAATTCCCCGTGAAGCTGTGAAAGCCCTTAATTTTGCCATTCCAGTAGGATTTCCTTGGGGTTTCTGCACTGTTTGAGAGGAAAATTGGAGCAAATAAGAATGCCAGAGCAAAGGAGTCTGATACTCTGGTTTTAACTGGTGATGGATTGGGGGAAATAGAGAATTTCTGATTTGTGTAAAGCTGACCCTGTCTCTGAGGGTGCTGAGGGAACGCTGGCTGTGCTGCGATCCTCCATGGATCACCTTCCGTGCCAGAGCAGAGAGCTTGTGGAATTCATTCAGCTGTTCATCAGGAGCAGCTGCTGCAGAGAGGGGTCTCCTCCCACTGTTCACTGTTCCCACCTTATCCCCACCCTCAAAAGCACCCAAATCTCGAAATTCCCTTCAGGGGAAGGCTCTGGTGACTCAATGCCAGCACACGGGTGTGCTCACATCTCAGTGAGCACAGGACGGGGCTCTTGGAGGAATGGCTCTTCCCATGCTGTTCCAAAGACTTCCACCCAGATTTCTCTGCCTGTGTCACTGCCCTCCTGGGCTTGCCCTTTATCAGACCCCAGGGATTGCTGCAGGGGCTGGGCTTTGGTGCCATGGTTTCATCCGAGCAGCTTTGGTGGGGGTGTTTGGGTGTGTCCGCGGTGTCACTGAGCTGTGACAGGATTTACCAGCCCACAACCGAAGCTGCTCCTGGTTGAAATGCTCCAGCAGCTGCTCCCAAAGGCTCTGTCCAGCTCTTGTCACATTTTCTGGGACACTGACCTCCATCAATCTGCTCCTGCCATGTGCCAGCACCACAGCGGCCATGAGAAAGCAGAAATCTTAGGCTGTCTTTATGTCTGTCCTGGAGCTTCATTAATTAGGCTGGTGAACCATTAATTAGGCTACCTAAGCTTCTTTAGAGATGCATAATCTTCCTGGGCCAGCAGGGCTCACAATATCAGGGATGGATCCAGCTGACACCAGCTGAAACTGCTTTTCCTTACCCATCACCAGCCTTGTTTTGCTCTATTCCCAATTTGCTGATGAACAGGTTTTGATATTTTTCCACTCATTTATGTCCTAGGCTGACCCAGAAGCCTTTCAAATGCTTTGTCCATTACACAGGTCCCTGGCTCACCTGGGGTCAAGGTTTTGTAGCTCCAGGGGCACAATTTGGGGCTCAACTCCGTATCTTTGAAGCCACTTTGAGATTTCTAAAGAAATAATTGGGTGAATCTGAGAGAAATGAAGAGGAAAAAGAAAGCCCGGGAAATCAGGGGTGAGAAGTGAGCAGCAAGTCCTGGCCAGTGAGGTCACACAGCTCAGAGAGCAAAGCCGCCAAAATACCTTCAAATCCTGTGCCCTTATGCAAAGCAGCTTTTTTTCCTCCCCAATATTCAAATTCGGAGTCTGATGCAACCCAGGCGGGAGTGGAGTCAGGCTGCAGTGGCTGCGGAGCCCCACGAGGTGTCAGCGCCAGTGCAGCCCCGCTGCTGCTGCTGCTGCTGCAACACCCGCCCCGGCCTTGCATCAGCTCCAAGCAGGGCTTGGGATTCAGGGATGCGGATACTCCAGCTCCAAGCACAGCCCTGGATTCAGGGATGCGAATGTCCCAGCTCTGAGCACAGCCCTGGATTCAGGGATGAGGATGTGCCAGCTCCAGACACAGCCCTGGATTCAGGGATGAGGATGTCCCAGCTCCAGACACAGCCCTGGATTCAGGGATGCGGATACACCAGCTCCAAGCACAGCCCTGGATTCAGGGATGCGAATGTCCCAGCTCCAGGCACAGCCCTGGATTCAGGGATGGGAATGTCCCAGCTCTGAGCACAGCCCTGGATTCAGGGATGAGGATGTGCCAGCTCCAGACACAGCCCTGGATTCAGGGATGAGGATGTGCCAGCTCCAGACACAGCCCTGGATTCAGGGATGAGGATGTGCCAGCTCCAGGCACAGCCCTGGATTCAGGAATGTGGATATCCCAGCTCTAGGAGACCAGCAGGGAAGTGACACAATGTTCTCCAGCGAGCAGAGGTTGTTGAAATGGAGAAGTCCTCCATATTTTAGTTTCTCCAACTTAAGGACATCCTCAGGAATTCGGCAGGTGGTGGAGAAAGTATTTCCACCATTAATCCCATGGTTTTGCTGAATGAATCCAACACATTCAGGGACACCTCCTCTGCCATGAGGTGCCTGCACAGCCCACGGTTGTTTTTTGGGATACACCATTCCCAGAGAGCCCGTGTTTGGTTTTTGGGATACACCATCTCCAGAGCAGAGCCTGCAGTGGCTGCTGCAGAGGACTGGCCACAAAAATGATACTCAGAAATCAGATATGAATTCACTTAAAAATAACCTTAAATGCTGTATTGACATCCACTTATCTCACAGCCAGCACTCAGTTCCCAGCACAAACCCTTCCTCAGAGGGCTCAGAACATTTCAGTGGTGTTTCCCTTTGATGGGGAAGGAAGTGCTGGGGACAGATGAAATCGGCAGTGAGACAGAGCCAGGCTGGGGCAGGGCAGGGTTTAGTGCCCCACTGGCTTTTGTTGCAGTCCAAGAGACAATGCCCTCATTCAGGTGACCTCCAGCACAAATTTTCCTCTGTCACTTCCTCAGGGAGCCTTTGGGCTGGGTGGCTCACCTGTGTTCAGGGGGAGCAATCTCATGGCAGGGAGGATGAGGAGGACTCCTTATAGATTACCAGGAGAAGGTTTAATTAAAACATTAGAGAAAATGATTGAGCTCCAGCAGAGTGAGACACAAGAAGAGACTGAGAGTGGAATTTTCAGAGCTGTGTCTAAGCCCCTGGCCCAGAGGGTTGGAGGGAATCCAGCTTATGTGTGCAAAGAGTGGATGTGGATCATTTCTCCCTGCCCTGCCATGCCCGGCTCTCACAGCTGAGCAGGTAAAGGGCAGGGCCTGACCTTCAGTGTTTGATTTTCCCTCCCTCAGCCCTGACACCATTAATGACATTAACTCTGCTTTATCTCCACAAAAACCCACTGACCCCAGCCTGATGGGTGAGTAGGTTTCTCCACAACTGGCTGGCATTGCTTTTCCTGGTGATCACATTGTGGATTTCCTGCCCTCCCTGCTGCTCTCAAGGCACTGACAAGGCTTTACCAGTCAGAGCAAGGCACTGGGGAGGGTTTGGTGAGTTCTGCTCCAGTTCAGTCTGGTTCCCTGAGCCCCTCAGTAGAGATAACTCCTTACATCTCTTATCTCACTCAGCGTTTACCCTCAGGAAATGATGACCCTGGCAAGATTCCTTGTGGTTTTGCAAAAGGAAAGAAAATATTTGTTCATTCTCAGAGGCTTAAAAAGGTACAAGTGGGTGTGTTAACCACTCTCCTGAGCAGGAATGTTCTCCTAAAGCATTAACCTGCAGGAGGAGGAGCTGCTCTGCTGGGGTCAGTGCAGGAGATATTTTTTGAAATTAAACTGAATTTCCTCTTTCTCACTCTTCCCTATGAACCCCCAAAGTCTCAGCAGAGCCTCTGGGGATGGGTGGCAATTTAGAGACCATGAAATGTGAATAAAACTTTTCCTTCTGGAAGAACACGGAGTGTCATCTACAGAGCCCTCCCGTCCTCCCAACACTTCTGCATGGCTGCCCTGATCGATTCAGACTCCAGCAGTGTAGATTTTAAAAGATGACATCACATCCACTCCTGAACACGGCTCAGGGTGTTTTTACAGACATGATGTAACAGGTGATTGTCCCATATCTCTCCATCACTGGCTCAGTTTTTGAAGAAAAGGTCTAATTTTAACCTGCAACCCCAGTTAAGTGTTTCCATCCTGTCTCATGAACGGTTCTCTCTGAAAATAACCACCTTGGTTCCCTGACCTGAGCTGTCATTTCTGTTCCTAGAAAAGAAAGAGTCACACAGGAAGGTGTCAGGGACACGTCACAGCTGGGGTTTTCTTTGCTGCCTGAACAGAAAACAGGAGTTTCATTACAACACCTGACACACCACACCCCATCCATCCCACTGATCAGGCAGGTGGGAATTAGATCCCACTGGAAAACCAATATTTACTCAGTTCCCTGCTGGGCAGCTCTGCCTGGCATTGCTTGGAGTGCACACGGGGTTTCTATGGTGGCTCTGGCACCCGGCACAGCTTCACTCTTCCCACGGGATAAACTGGCACATTTTGGGGAGGAGCAGCCTGGGAGGGATTGGGATTGGGATTGGGATTGGGACGGTGGCCGAGTCCCTGGAGCTGGTGAGGCTGCAGGGTGTCCATGGGGGGTTATTGCTCTTTTCCAGGCCAGCAGGAATGGTGGGTTATACTCCCATGGAAGAGAGTCCCAGAATATCCTGAGTTGGAGGGAATCCATGAGGATCCATGAAATCCTGCCCCTGGATTTTATATAATTGCTTTTCCCTGCAGTTTCCCTGGGAGTCCAGGACAGGCCCCTGGAAGAGCAGGACACAGGGAATGTGTTTGTACAATGCCAGCTGCCCATTGCCCTCTGCTTTCATGGACAGGCACCTCCTGCTCACTTGTGGCACTGGGGGATGCCAGTCCGTGAAAAAGTTTGGGTATTTCGGGACACCATGAAATCCAGAAGCTGCACAGCCCACACCCCTTCCACGCATCCCACTGTTGTGGGACATCCATTGGAGAATCTCCAGGAAGGTTTAATCAGTGGGAATTTGTGAATATCACACAAATCCAGGAACCAGCGATGCTCTGAAGTGCAGAGCAGCTGTGAGGAGAGGCTGCAGCTCTGCCCAGGCACAGACTTGCCTGGAGCAGGGCTGAGCTGGAGGCAGGCATGGGCTGGTGCTGGGCTCATTCCTCCCAAATCCCTCACCTTTATCCCCTGCAGCCGCAGGGCAGCGGGGTTTGAACAGGCTGCTGGATCTTCATTGGGGAGAGGCAGTGAGTCAGGCACAGCCAATGCTCTGCATCCTCACAAATCCCTCCAGCCCCAGGTAAAACATGGGAACTTCACTGCAGGCAGCCTGGGCTGGCCTTTGGGCCGCTGTTCCAGAGCCCTCCGCTTCCCAAAGTGCTGCAATCCAAAGGCTGTGGCCCAGTTCTTCCCATCCTCCTTTTGGGGTTCTGTGTGCAGGGATTTCTCCCTGCTGCCCATACCAAACCACGCCCTCAGCAGGGAATCTCCTCCTGCCCTTCCTTTCCTTGTAGGATCAAATCCCTTTTTCACTCCAGGTCAATTTTCCTGTTTATCTCCAGCTCCCCACCTCCTCCCAAGCCCTGTTTCTGTCACACCCTGAGATCCATTTTGTCCTTGCTGTGTTCTCAGAGAGGGGTGGGAGAGGAGTTTCCCCCATATCCGTGGGTTGCCAGCTGCAGCCCCCCCATCCCAACAGGATTTTGGGAATGAGGATGGAGCAGATGAGCCCTCAGTGATCCTTGCAGGATCAGGCCTGGCGCCTGGGAGGCTGTGGCACACAAAGCAGGGTGTGCAGCTCCACAGAAAAGCTGGGATTCATTTCACAAAGCCAAGGAAAACCAAATGAAAGCATCCTTCCCTGCCTAATCCCCTGCATGAATCAACAGAGCTGCAGCATCCAAAGGCTCCAGGCTGGAGCCTTTTTCCCAGAGGAGAACAGGCCACAACAGGCAGCTGGAGAAATCCAAGAGCTGCCATAAATTGTGTTCCTGAGGGAATTTTCTTCTGCAGCACAACTTCCCATAGCTGAGACAGCTCTGCACTCTGCAGCCCCGTGGCTGGAAGTCCCTTTATTCAATAAAATAAAAGGAAGGAAGCGGAATCTGCAGTTTTGGGGAAAAACAGGGCAGAGCCAACTGATTCCTGCTGTTTCTTCTGATGCAACAGCCCCTAGCAGGATCTTGCATCAGTCACTGAGGATGCTGCAAGCCCATGGCCAGAATGAGGAGGGTGTCTAAAGTGCTTTTTTCAGGCTGATTTTTCTGTCTGGAGGGCAGGGGAGAAATCCAGATGGTATTTGGCCCACACAGCAAGAAGCAAATCCCAGAGAGAATATTTTGCAGGATTTGTGGGTTTGTCTTGCTTGCCTTGGGTACAGGAGCTTCTCTCAGATTTGGTTTCCTGAATAAGACAGACAAAAACCTGTTTAACCTTTGCTCAGCAGTGATAGCACCTGCTCAGAAATTCCATGGGGTACCAGGAAAAAGGCTCATTTTGCTTCATTTTATATTAATTTTAATTAAACATGGAAGATAAAGAATCGTTTGAGGCTTGCAGGATTTCTAACTAGGTAATACCAGGCTTCTGGTTTTTCTAGAAAATATCAGAGGTACATGAAGAAAACAAACAGAAACAAGGAACAAAAGGATTTTTCCATCCCCAAATGTTCCTCCTCAAGAAAAGATTGTGACCAGGAATAGCAATTTTTGATTATTCAGAGGGTCTGACATACAGATTATTGTGGCTTTAAACTACTTTCTTGTGGGAGCAGGGGTTTTTATTTTGAAGCCATTATTTCCTCTACCTGTGGAAGGATTCCTCAGTTAACAGCCCAGACCTTTCCAGGATCCTGCTGTCCCCTGGGAATGGGCTGCAGTTACTGATTCCTGCAGTAATTGCACAACCTGAGCCATCATGTGAGAGCTTAAACTCTTTACATTGTGGGGAGCCAGTGCCTCTTTCTAAAGCCTATTTCAGGCAACTTTGTCAGTGTGGATTATGATTTTTTTTTTTTTTCACCCCTAATGCAAACCCAGTGCTGGCACAGGGATAAATCCCAGCTAGCAGGAGCATGGCTGTGAACAGACAGACAGACAGACAGACAGGAGACTGCAGCCACCAGCATTCCCAGCAATTCCTGCAGTTCACCAGGAATATTATTTAAAATTCCAGCTGTCTCCAGACATGCAGGAAAAGGTGGCAATGCCCAACACGTCAGGCAGCTTCCCCAGAAAGATCTTCCCCAGAAAGGTTCCACAGGCTGGTGGTTTTATAGCCACCAGGTCATACCAGGCTTCTGCTTTTTCTAGAAAATATTAGAGGTATACAAAGAAAACAAACATAAACAAGGGGCAGAAGGGTTTTTCCATCCCCAAATGTTCCTCCTCAAGAAAAATTTGTGACCAGCATTAGTAATTTTTGCCCAGGTGCCTTTTGGCTGCTGGAAGCCAAGGCCAGCAGGAATCTCGTTCAGGTCCTCACAGGCCCCAGGTATGTTTGGAATATTCTCCAGCACCCAGAGGCTGGCAGGGCTGAAATCCCAGAGCTTCACCCCCACCCTGCTCCTGGCACAGGCACCACAGCCCCTGCAGACATTGGATTTGTCTTTTAGCTGAGCTGGTGCCTTTTTGCTCCCAGATCCAACATGCAGCAGCAGCAGCAGCAGCTCATTGCAGCACAAAGCTCCCGAATTCCTGAGGTGCCCAGACCTGACCTCGGAGCTCTCTGGATGCTGCCGCCCTCGCAGCTCCCGCTGGTTACACAAGGGCAGGAGCTGCGTGCGGAGAGGGGCAGCCCCTGCTTCTCCTGGGCAAGTCAGAGCAGAAATAACCTCACTGAAATCCAGAGATTTTGGCCAAACCAGCCAGAAAATGGGTCCAAAGCATATAGGGATCTGTAAAAAATCCCTCTGTTCCCTCTGGAATCAGGAGTTTGGAGACATCAAGACTTCTACCACCTGCTTTTCCAAAAATCCTGAGCTGCTGAGCTCTGATACCCAAAATAAATTAATTAAATAAAAATAAATCTCCAGCAAAATCAGCTGGAGAGACACTTTTATTTCATGGCTTTTCAGGTTAAAATCAACAACTCCTTTTAAAAATGGTAAAAAATCCCCTTCCAGCCAGTTCCATCGTTTCAGTGTTAAGGGAGTGATTTTGTTGCTGGGTGTTATTTTGCTGCAGGAAAGTTTGTCAACATCAATTCTCCTTTTCTCCAATTTCCCTCATACCTGGAGCTCGTTTTCACTGTATGAATTTATTTCCCTCCGAGGATCCCTTTATTAGTTCCAGCCACAATTCCCTGTCAGCTCCTTGTTTTGATTTATCTGTGCACCCTTGAAGTTGTTCCCGGCCTGTGTCACACCCCACCCTCCAGTGGCTTCTTCCCAACCCAAACACATTTAGGGCCTTTCATCTCCCACACAAATCTTCAAAGGAACAACACTTTTATGGCTTTTGCAATTCCGTGCAGTCCTGGGACATTCCCACCTGCTGCTCCAAGGGCTCACCCTTCCTTGGTGGCATTCCCTGTGTTCTCTGTGGCCCTCCCACACAGGAGCTCCTGGGTTTGGGGAGAAAAACGTCCTGGGTTTGGTGTGAGGGTGGGAAAATGTCAGCCTTGCTGGCTGTTTTGCAGAGGGATGTGTTCCCACGCCTGCCCTCTCCTATCACCTCCAGCCCCCAGGACAGAGCCCAGCAGCTGCAGGAGGGGAAATGGGGACGTGTCCAGACAGTGTCCAGAGCCACATGTGGCTCCCATGCCAGGAGTCCTTCCCAGGGAAAGCCGACCGGGAGGTTTCCTCTGCCATGGTGGCACTGCTGGTGAATCCACATCCGTCCTCTGGAGGAGTTTCCAGAGAAGCTGTGGCTGCTCCATCCCTGGGAGTGCTCAAGGCCAGCTTGGATGGGGCTTGGAGCGATGGGATAGTTGGAATCAGATGAGCTTTAAGGTCACTTCCAGAGCACTCCATGGTTCTGTGAGGGCACAGCAGCACCAGGGAAAGGCCAGCTGGGGGGGAGCCAAGAGCCAAAGGGCAGCAGCCAACAATGGTGATCTTTGGGGAATGTGAGGAGCAGGAGCTGTGATCCCTCCCCAGGTTTGCCCTGCACTCAGAGTGTCCCTGAGGCTCCTGCAGGCCACAACAAACCCTTTTATCTGCGCTGTTTGAACTTTAGTGCACAAAGAAAGTGGTGTAAGCAGAGCCCCTGCCCTGGGCTCATGACCAGCCCCAGGGTGTGCAGGCACTTCCTGCCTTTGTTGGGTGTCCAGGTCCTCTCCTGCTCCCTCCCAGAGCCCAGCACAGAGGGGTCACGGGCAGGGACACGGAGCGGCTTTGCACAGACCCAGGGGGATTGCACAGATCCATGGGGATCTCACAGATCCATGGGGACTGCACAGATCCAGGGGAATTGCACAGATCCATGGGGATTGCACAGATCCATGAGGACTGCACAGATCCATGGGGTCTGCACAGATCCATGGGGATCTCACAGATCCATGGGGACTGCACAGATCCATGAGGATTGCAGATCCATGAGGATTGCACAGATCTGTGGGGATCTCACGGATCCATGGGGATTGCACAGATCTGTGGGGATCTCACTCCCTGTGTTCTCCATGTATTTCCTTGTCCTCCAGGCTTTGCCAGCCTGTCCATCTCCTTTTCCACTGTGTGCTCCAGTGTCCTGAAGCAGGAGATGACCCCCAGGCGAGCTCTGCAGACCTCCCTCTGTTATTAACTACTTCTACCAGTGTTCCCTCTCTCCCAAACAATAATAATTCCCTTTCCCAAACCCCCTGGGAAGCTCAGTGAGTCCCAAACCTACAGCAAACCTAAGGATGGAAGCACTGGAAGCTCTTGTGATCCCCCAGGATGCTCCTCTCCATCTCTGCTCCCTCCATCCTCCTCTACAACAGTTGCTGATGGATGGGGATGATTTTATAGAAAAGAAAAATTTTTGAGGCAAAGACCAGCAGCGAGAGTGTTGTAATTCAGCTTTGTTAAAAAAACAAAACAAAACAACCCAAAACACAGAACAACCCAAACATTGAACAGATTTGTTAAACCACAGACATAAAATAATCAAGAAATACTAAAAAAAAAAAAAAAAGTACATTGCAAGAGACATCTTGTTGTCCAAGGCCATTGGATTCAGGAGCTGCTGGCTGCCCAGCCCTCAGTCAGTGGAATTGCTGTGCTGCCAGGAACACAAACATTGGGAATACACAGCGCTTACTGGAGAAGAATTAAGACTAAAAGATATTTACCCCTTTCAAATAAATAGAGTGTCATCTACAGCAATATTTAAATTAGTAAAACAAGTTTTTTTTAAAGCAACCAAATATAACAAAAATTGTAAATCAGGTCTAGGTTTTCTTGTGTGTGTTAAGAGCCTTTTTTTTTTTCTGTGTTTAAAAATAAACAAACAACAAAAATACAAAGCAAAGTGTCTGAAAAGTCAGATTCTTCACCAGGAGTGAAGGTCACCCTCCCTGTGTTCTGAGGGCGGGAGTGAGGTCTGGGAACCACTCGAAATCCTCCCTCTCCAAGGATTTTGGTGGGACATGGACCTGCCCCTGTCCTCTGAACAAATCAGGAATTTTTTCCCCATGTCTGACGTTGATCCCAGCGCAGCCCCCAGGGTGAGGGAGAGCCCCTGCACTGGGCTGAACATCAGCCCTGGGGAACAACTCAGGTGTAGCTATAAAGTCTCTTTTAGGCAGTTTAGAAATTAATTCAGTGTTTAAAAAAATACTTTTTAAAAAATTTTTACTCATTCCCACTTCCACAGCTGGAGGAAGCAACGCCCCTCCTCAGGCAATGGGGGGGAGGGGGGGGGGGGAAGCATGGAATAATCCTCTAGATATGGGATCCTTCAGGATCATCAGCCCCGAGCCACGTTTCCTACCACAGCATCATCAAACTGGGAGCTCCTGGTTGCACCAGCAGCATCCCCACACATTCCCAACCCAGCTCCAGTTCCAGTTCCAACTGGGAATAACTCGAGCCCAGGCAAACCCAAGCACAATCCTGGGTGTAATTCCTCAAGGAGCCACCCAGAATAAGGAGCCCCTGGAGCACTGAGGTCTCCTGGGATGTCCTGGCAGGGATGAGGGAGCAGATTCCCATCCCTGCAGGATGTCCCTGCTTGGCAGCCAAGCGTGGCTGCCTCTGGCTCATCCCGGAGCCGGGGATGCTCCCAGGGCAGGCACAAGGCTGGGATTCAATCCCTGGGGTCACGGCCAGAACTCGCACCAGCCCGGAGCCGCCTCGCCCTGGGGCTGCCCTTTCCCAAGCTCCAGGAGCTGCTTTGTTCCAGGCCTTTCCCAATTTCATGTCATGAGGTTGCACAATGGATGCTGGAAAGGCTGGCATCCCACGGGAAGCGCCCCAGGCAGCCGGAGCGTTGTGTGAGGACAGCACTTGGCAGTTTCCTTATGGATTTGTTTTTTAAATTTATTTTTTGTTAAAGCCTCGGCTGAAGGCACAGGTACCTTCCCAGACTGAGTGGAAACATTCCCTGGAATTCCCTGCAGCCAGACCGGATTGTGCTTCTGGGAACGTCTCTCCAGGCATGGGAAGTCACAGCTCCAGGAACTGCCCAGACCCACCAAGGAGCAGCCCTGCAGGAGCCCGATTTATTCGCCTGCCTGAGCCACCCACTGGAAGAGGATTTGGACAACACCAAAGCCACTTCCCAGGAGTTTCAATCCAGCTGAAGGGCCTTTAAAGTTTGTTCAACTGTGCCCGAGTCCCTTTGAACTCTGTGGCCACCGAGGGGGCCGTTCTGAACAAAAGCCTGTTTACCAGAACCCGGTGTCTGAGATGGAAAACACTGCAAATTCTGCAGGAAGTTAAAAAAAAAAAAATCATTAAAAATCTACCAGGATGACATAAATCCCCCTGGTTCTTGCAGAGCTGAGCAGGGCTGGTTCCCCTCCCAGCTGGAGGAAGGGTTCTTTTAGAAAGAGGAACCCAATGGGCACGGAAGTGCCTGGCCAGCAGCTCCTGCTCTGTTTAGCAATCCCTGCGGGATGCAATTCCGTGAACACCCCAAACAGCTGCCAGCCTGGGAGCCTGAACTGAAAAACAACTGGAGAGGAGCAATAATTGGGAGCTGGGGTCAATTCAAGGAGCACGGGATGGCTGCGGCGCAGCCTCGGCGCCGCCCTCGGGATCCGTGACCTTCAAGGTCTTTTCCAACCTGAATTCCATGGACACAACGGCCCCAGCTGTACTTGCAGGAACTGTCATATGGAAGAGATTCCCATGGAACCTCCTTTAGGTCACTGTGGTTGCAGGGTCCTTGTGGGGAGGGTTCATTTCCCTCCGTGACCGACCACAAGCTCCAAAGAGAACAGAGAAACAACAGGAAAAATGCCAGATCCAGTGCTGGGAATGATGGGAAACTCTGGAACTCTCTGTTCACCCTGCCCTCCCTGACACATCTCACTCCGTGTTTGAGGAAAACAAGCAGCAAGATCTTTCCCAGGGATGGGTTCTCCCTTTGCCACACCAAAATCCATCACAAGCTGAGGGCAGATGTTGCTGATCCAAGGGAAAAGCTGCCACGCTGGACAGCAGAGGCTGTGGCAGCAATTTCCCTGACGGGAGGAACTACTTTTTGTCTTTTCTTTCTAAAATGAAATTCAGTTTTACCCCCTCCCTCATTATCTCCCAAACCTCCAGGAAAAGCCAAGCCAAGCTCCTCCAGCTCTGTCACCAAGCTCTGGTGGAGGGCAGCTATGGGGGATCGACAACTCCAGGGTGAAAGAAATGGGGTTTTTGGCAGATAAACCTTGAGATGTGAGCTGTGGCTGACTAAATTCAGCCTTGCTGTGGCTCTGTGCTGGTACCTGGTTCAGTTTCTTCCTAAACCTCTATTGCCAAGGAGATGCTGATGAGATCCCCACGGATGTGGGATCAGTGTCAGAGCCTCAGGTTAGTACAAGAGACAGATCTTCAGCAGCAAGTGAAAAACCACGGAAATCCACAAAAAGCAAAGCAAGCGAGTTAAGGATTTAATTAAAATCCATTAATTGATTAAAAAATATTTTTTAGTGTGATAGCTCCTCTTTCAAACCAGTGTGAAAGGGTCACCAGGAGGACACTGTGATGGTCATCACCTGATGGATGATGTGTCCAATCCAACCTTTGGGAGGTCTGGCCCCAGTCCTGAGCTCTCTGTGGAGGCCCCTTGGTGCCAACTGACTTTGGGCTGAGCTGGCTGAGATTCCAAAGCCTTTGCTTTGCATCCCAAGGGATTCTGCTGGTGGGTTTGGCACTGAGAGCCCTCGCACTGAACCCAGGCCCTGCAGGAGCTGCCCTGAGACCTCACAGCCAAAGATCTGCAGCCTGAGTGGCAGGTGACAGACTGAGATCCCCCCTCCATGGAACAGGTCCAGCAGGAGCTGTTATGTCCCATCACTGCTCAAAACCATCTCAGCCATCAGCTGGAAGAAGCCAAAACTCAGGTTCAGGTTTTGTGATCCATGACCTGATTTATGCCAAAGCCTTTCCACAGGCATCAGATCCGAGATGCTCCGACTCATTGCACTGGCTACAAGCTTTGGGTTCTGCCCTGTGGATATTCCCAAACCAGCTGCAAATCCTCATGGATTGTCCCAGAGAGCTGCTTTGGGAATCTCCACACTGTTACTGAGCTGGACTGGGAATTTCCACGCTGTCACTGAGCTGGTTTGGGAATCTCCACACTGGCACCTCAGCTGATTTGGGAATCTCCACCCCAGCTGCCATGGATAAAGAGCTGATTGTCTCCCCTATTCCTGCCTCGGAGCAGGACACGGGGTTGGCAAAGTGGGAGTGTGGAGCTGCACCTGGACACGGCCACACAGCTGGGCAGGAGCTGCCCCGACAGCCTGGAGTGCTGCAGAACTTGCCAGGACCAAGGTGTCCTTAATGCCCCTTCATCCCAAGGAAATCTATGCTATGAGGAGAATCCTGTGGGAAGCAACAGCTCCCAGAGCATCCCGGCTTCCCAACAGCCAAGTTCACAAAAAAAAATGGGAAATAGTTCACCAAGCCACCTGCACAAAGCACGAGCACAAAGATCTGCAACAGAGACAGCAAAGCAGCTCCAGTGGGGAAAAGATCAGAATTCCAAGTGATGTCAGAGCACAGAGGCACAAATGAGCAAATGGTTCAGGAGCTGCAGCTTTCCAAAAGGTCACGCTTTGGACCAAAGAAAGACACGTGTCCCTAAGGGGACAGTGCTGACTACTGGGAACTACAGGAATTCTGGGTGTGCTCAGGGGTGGGATGGCACCACCCAGGGCAGCAGACCAGGACTGCACATGCGGATCATGGATTGTGCTCAGGGATCACTCCTGGAACAGGAGTGTGGTGCTGGCAGCTCCTCAGGCCAGATCTGATGCACGAAGGAGGATCAGGCCCAGGCCCTGGCACAGGGTGTCCAGAGAAGCTGTGGCTGCCCCTGCATCCCTGGCAGTGCCCAAGGCCAGGCTGGGCAGGGCTTGGAGCAGCCTGGGACAGTGGAAGGTGTCCCTGCCCATGGCATGGGTAGTACTGGAGGAGCTTTAAGGTCCTTTCCCACCCAGCTGGGACATCTGCCCTTCTCCACAGCTCAGACCCAGTTGGTCCCATCTCCTGGCACATTCCAGAGGGAACAGCAGGACAAAGGGAACAGTGCCAGGCAGCGCACAGAGACCCCAGGGATGTGCCAGGGGAATCCCACCCTTTATTTCTCTCTGCAGATGTTTAGGGGCAATCACAGCTCCCTGAGCAGGGCCATGAGGAGACAGAGCACGGAGCTGCTCATGCCATGCTGGATGAAAGCCTGGCACAGAAAAGCATGGAATGAGCAAGCCAAGGACTTGGCCTTCTGCTGACTGCAGTTCCTGGGCTTCTCAGCAGGAACTCCCCCCTCAGTGCTCATTCCCAGGGATGGGCATTGTGGGGAGGAGCATCCTGGAGGAATGGCTCAGCAGCAGGAGCTGACTTGGATCTGAGAGTGCTGATCCAAATCCAAAGGGTGGCAGGGCCCCGAGTGAGGAACACAGTGACACTCAGATGAGGCCCCCCCACATCACTGATCCTGCTCTGCCCTGTCCCCACTGCCAGTGGCCAGCAGCACGTGGGGGTGTGAGTTTGGGGAGGGGGATGAACCAACATCAGCCAACCTCTGCTTCCCATCCCCCACCTGGGCCAGGTAAGGCAGCTCAGGAACCCCCAGGGCTCTGTGGCAGCCCCAGCCCCCCCACCAGGCACTCTGAACACTCAAACCAGGCTCCAGCAGATCCCAAAGTGAAGGAGACCCCCAGAGCCAAGCACAGCCCTCACACACACCCAGAGGGCACGGGCAGCACCGCTCTGGAATTGCCCTTTGGAATTGCTCCTCCTGGCTCGTGCTCGTACCAAGAACTTCTCCTCGCTGGTCTGTGGGGCTGGGTGGGGCTGGAGGGGCTGCAGGAGCTGAGCAGAGCCTTGGGGCCGTGGTGGCAGCAGGAGGCAGCTCTGGTGCCTGGGGTTCGGGAGTGAGGGGTGGGATCCTTGTGTCGTCTCAGAATAACGTTGTGCGTTTCCTCGAGCTCAGTGTCCCTGCTCTTCCTGCCTAGGATTCCTGAGGAACCACTTCCATCAGCTTCTGGCACAGCACGGTGGCGGAGACTGCGGGGAAAGCAAAGGAAAGGTCAGGGATCAGAAAACCCCCAGCAGAAATCTGGGTCCATGAGGGAAGGGCTGAGCCCTCTGCCTCCCCACCCTGAGCCCAAGCACAATTTAAGGCTTGAAATATTCCATGGATACTCCCTGCTCCATTCCCTGAATTCAAACCTCACACCGGGAGCTCTGCTCCTGCAGCAAAGACTCTGCACTGCTCCAGGACCCCTGGACACAGCTTCTCCTTCCTTGCCTGCTGATCCAGGACCTCATTTTGGATGCTCTGAGTGTGAGCAGCCACAACTGAGCCAGGAGTGGGCATGGAAAATCCAAGGCAAAGGTTTTGCTTCCGGTTCTGTAAGCCATATGAGCCCCCAGCCTCTTCTGAAAGACAAACCCACCCAAAGCCCCCTGTCCTGCACACAGGGCAGAGGCCACTGCCTGGCCCAGGGCAGCTGGGAGCAGAAGGACCATTCCAGGTGCAGATTTCCCAGGAAAAGCTGCTAAACTGAAGTCATTTTATCATTCTACCCATCCAAACACTCCTCTGTTCCCTGCTGCTCCACTCTGGTTGGACATCACAAAATATTCCTCCCTGGCAAATCTAATTCTAAGCACAATCAAGTGAGACTCAGATCAGCTGGAGGTGATCAGATTATCTGCAATGTATCAGTAAATCAGTTTTAAAGTTCCTCTGTTTCTCACTGGACATCTGCAGGATTATCATTGTCTGTTCCCAGAGTATTTTCAATATTCTCCTTACAATCCTTTGGTGGAGGAAAACAATGAATATGGTAATTTACCACCCAGGCATTGCAAAAATGGCTTTTCCAGGAACTGAGCCTAATACTCAGGATAAAAAAGTGAGTGTGAGACAGAGGAAGAGAGAGAGAGAGAGACAGGGGGAAAAGAAGAATAACAAATGCTGAGTGCTGCTGAAAGCCTTTTTCTTACTCATGAAACACCCAGCTAAGGCTGGGCACTTCTCCTGCTCTGCTTTTCTAGGTCAGCCCCTTGCAGGAGAGCAGGGAGGCAGCTGCTTTCAGTTCCTGGGGCAGCAGGGATTGACTTTCTGGCCTCAGTCGTTGAGGCAGAGGTTCCCTGTGCCAAGCACAGCCTCTCCATCCCTCCAAACACACCCTGGCCTTATGGCAGCTGTTGGAAAACCTTGGAGCAGACACCTTAAAAATAAACCTGAGAGAAAACATCCAGAGGCCTTCCCTTCCCTCTGCTCTGCTGCCACAGGGGGATGCCAAGGGAAGCTTTGCCTGCATCCCAAATGTGAGCACTGGCTCAGCCACGGACTGGGACTAATTGTGGATTTTCAGCAGTCAATGGAGGCCAGCTGTGCTCAATCCTTCCTGCACAACTGGGAAGGGATTCTCTGCTGAGCAAAGGCTTGGCCCTGGCCTTTTCCAGGAGCAGGGAATTCTGCTCTGCTGCTAACAACCTCTTTGCCAGGATTAAAAACCCCAAAAACATGGTACTGGTCCCAAACTTTGCCATGATTGCAAATCAGGATGCATTTTGGGTGCTTGGCAGACATGGCAATCATCAGGAGCAACTTGTTCCCATGAAAGAAGAACAGAGCAAAGCCAGGATTTTGGAAGCTCCTCCAGAGGGAGGAGAGTCAGCGGTGCCAGCTGCAGCACAGCACTGGGAAACTTTTCAGGAGCCAAAGCTGCTCCTCCCTGGAGATACTCACAGATGGCTTGGAGAACCCACTTGGGCTTGTTTTGCCACCAGACCCCGAAGAAGTAAATGGGGATCCCACTGAGGATGATGGCAAAGCCAATCCCACATTCCTTGGGCGTCATCCAGAAGGAAACGGCGATGAGGAACAGGCAGGCCAGGATGAAGAAGATGGGCAGGCAGATGTTCACCTGAGCAGGGAGAGAGGGACAGGTCAGGAGATGTCTCAGGGGAGCCTTTCCTGCAGTTTATCCAGCTGGGGAGGGACAGAATTATTGTTTCCCCATGGCCAAGAGCCTTTCTCAGCACCTTGTTGGACCTCAGTTCCATAATTCCTTATCCAAACCATCTGCACCAACAGCACCAAACCCAGCAGAGGCACAGCACAAGCTGGGACTGTTTCCCAGGGGACTCCAAGCAGAGCAGCCCAGCTTTGAGAAGAAAACCCCTAAACCTAAGGGAACAGCCAGCGAAGATTCCCTTTGGGAAGGGGCTGGTCTGGGCCCGTGGATTTATTTCCCTGTGGGTGCTGCTGCCTGGCAGGGACCCGAATGTGCTGTGGGATGAGGGAAAAACAAGCTTCAGGGGGAGGCACTGGGGCTGACAGGATCTTGGCCTCCCCCCAGATGGGACACGGGGCTGCCAAGCTGGCCAAGGACAGCGGGGACAGAGCTCGGCTGCTTTAGCACAAAACTATTTTAGGGGAATTCCAGGGGGGTACAGGGTGTTACACTGAGAGCCACAGCCTGGGATCTGGCCTGCTACTCATGGACAGTGATCCCACCACAACGCCCTGTCCCTGTCACCCAGAGAGACTCACTGTGCTGTCCCCAAGGCAGCTCTTTGTGCTTCTGCATGGATTCAGCAGCAGGGACACCTCCTTTAGCTACACCACAACATTTCCCTGCAATCCCAGCCCCTTTCCCATGCAGGACCAGCAGCTGAGTCTCCCCTGGTGGTGGGAAGGGACTGGGGAGGGGTCCCCTGGCAGTGCCCACCCTGTTCTCACCTTGATGGGCCTCTCCAGCTCTGGTTTCTTATAGCGCAGCCACATCATCCCGATGATGGCCAGGGCCACACACAGCCAGTTGAAGAAGCTGAAGAAGTTGATGACTGAGAAGATGTTGTTGGAGAAGGCATAGAGCAGGGTCATGACACACTGAATCCAGGGAAAAGGCCGTTAGGAAAGGGAGCAGGCACAACCACCTATGTTACAACACTAAACAGGGGTATTTAGAGGGAATACCTGCCAGGAAAGGGATCACATGGACTAATTTTTATTTATTTAAGCAATTTTCAGTTGGTGCTTGGAACCATTTCATAGGATCATGGAATGGCTTGGGTTGGAAGGACCTCAAAGCTTAAAGGAACTGTAGTTCCAACCCCCTGCCATGGGCAGGGACTCCTTCCCCTATCCCAGGTTGCTCCAAGCCCCGTCCAACCTGGTCTTGGACACTTCCAGGGATGGGGAGAATTAAACACAGAAGTGGCCAATGAGGACAGGATGGGGAGGGTCCATCTCCTGTGGACACACACAGGAATGGCCATGGCTCCATCCCATGGGATCCCAGCCCTGATCCATCCCCCAGCCCACCAGGGCTCACCGTGAACACGAGGGACGGGACGGGGGTGAGCAGCCGCGGGTGGATCATGGACAGGATGGAAGGCAGGTGCCCCTCTCGGGATCCCACGAAGAACAGCCTGGGAGGGGACACAGAGAGGGGACACAGATCAGTCACAGCCCTGCAGGGCTCTGTGATCAGCACACAACAAGTGGGGCCAGCCCGAGCTAGGCCCTGACAGCCCCGAGGCAGGACTGGAACTCAGGACTGAACTCCAGTCCCTGACTCACCAGGGAGGCTGGAGATGGCCAAGGAATGCAGGAAGCATGGATTTATACTCTGCTCTCCAGGGACAGCCATTAAGTGACTCCTCAGGCAACCCGGGGATGTGTCAGAGCCGGAACCATCCCGGTCCTGCCCCTGCCCAGCCTTTCTCCCCTTCCCGAGGGATTCTCATCCCTGAAGTTTCCCAACTTTCTGCTTTTCATTAAAGCCACTTTCTCAGCAGCCCTGAGCCCTGAGCCTGTGTCTGGCTCTGGTTTGTTGACCTCGCCGGGACTTTGCCTGAGGAACAGAAGATTCAGACCACTGAAAAGTTGCCTTTAATCTGGCTTTAAAGTCTGACTTTGTCTTCCTGCACTCCCCACATGGCCTCCAGGCCCTCCAGACTCTGTGTCTGCCCACAGCCCCTCTCTGGAGGAGCACTCCAAAGGAAGAGGAACTGAGCACAGCCTGTAAACAAAACCCACAGGGTTGAGCAAGGAACCTACCGGGAAGAAGTGAAGAGAGATCCATTGACAGACCCAAAGCATGAGAGCCCAACGAAGACAGGGATGATCCAGGACATGACACCAAGGTGGTAGTTCCCAAAATCCTAAAGGGGGAACAATGAGAGACATTTCACCTCCACAATGTCCCAAAAACCTCAGAGCTGCCTACAAAGAACATTTGGAGAAATCTCAACAAATGCCACAGCTCAGTGCTGGAGCTGTGACAGTGTTTCCCATATTCCCATGTGCTGCTCCCCTTTCCTGAAAAAGCAGATTGAGGAATCGCTGAAATCCGTCAGAAGCCAGCCCTTCTCTCGGGGCCAGGACACAACATTTATCCAGCAGCTATCGGAAAGTTCAAGACCAAACGGAAACTGTGAGGAAACCCAGACAGCAGCTGCTGCCAAGTGCTGAGTCAGGAGCTGGGACACAGCCCTGGGGACACACTGGGACCCAGCCTTGCAGCTTTTTGTCGCAGGCTGAGCCTGGGCTGCTCCACTGCGGGTCTGCACCAACAACATGGGATTGAATTCCGGCCTCTGCTGTTCCAGGCCAGGCTGGACAGGGCTTGGAGAACCTGGGACAGTGGAAGGTGTCCCTGCCCGTGGCAGGGGTAGAATGGGCTTTCAGGTCCTTTCCCACCCAAACCATTCCAGGATTCCCTGCAGCACAGACTGTGGCTGGAGCAGCAGCTCGGTCCCAGCCCCAAGGATGGAGTGGTGTCACCTGAGGGGCTCAGCCCATCCTGAGCTGAGAGATCCCCCTGAAGCCCTGAACAATCCTGGTCAGGCTCAGTCTGCAAGGTCTGCTCCATTCGGAAGTCATCAGGACTCCTGACCACACTGGCATTTTAATTAACAGAAGTATTATTTTTCTCTCCTAATTAAAACAAGGAAGACACGGAGAGAGAACAATCCAGTTCAGTGTTGACTGAGTGACCTTTCCCCACAAATACCCAGCTCTGGGCAGTCACAAGGCCAGCAGCACCTTCTCCAGCTCAGAATGAGGAGCAGCACTGAGTGCCACCCTCACTGCTACCTCAGTAGCACTCCCCTCAGGATCACGCTGTTCTTCACAGCTGCTCCTTATCTCCTACTCAACGTCAGGGTTTCTGTAACAGCCCTGGCCAGCCTGGAACAACGCAGGAGATGTGACTCCAAGGCTGATTCACCTGCCCTGGGATGAGTCAGGCTGGAGCAGAAGGATCTTACCACGGCCACGGCCTCGGACGTCAGCATCTGCTCGGTGCTCAGCGTGGTGAAGTAAGCCAGGTTGGTCAGCACATACACCAGAGTGACGACAGGCAGGGAGATGATGATAGCCAGGGGCAGGTTTCTAGGAAAAAAAACATCCTTTGTCCTGGAGCAGCTCAGAGGAGGGAGCTGCTGATCCCAGGGATGAGCAGCTCACAAGAGGGAGCTGCTGATCCCCGGCATCACTGCCCTCCTGTATTTGCTTTGCTCTCTGGCTTTTCTGGGTGTCGCAGGCACACACTGCTCCCCTGGGAGAGGGGATATCCACAAGGGAACAGGCTGCTGTAGAAGTGCTGGAGTCCCCATCCCTCAAAAAATGCATGGATGTAGCACTTGAGGACTTGGTTAGTGGTGACCATGTTGGTGGTTCTTGGCCTTAAAGATCTTTTCCAGCTTTAAGGACTCCGTGATTCCCTGAACAGCCTGGAGGCTGCAGGTGGAGAGGGAAGGATTAAGGCAGAAGGGATTTTTTGCATGGAGAGGCCCTGGCTGGCTGGGCAAGCAGGAATCCAAGATCACTGCAAAGGCAATTAACTAAAAAGACCCAGTGGCACCAGCACGGGGATTCTCTCTGGGCAAAGGAGCTCCCTGGTGCTGGAGGGATTCCTGGGGGAGATGGGAATCTCAGGGATGCAGGGGGCAGTTTTAGGCTCTACCTAAACTCAGCTGTCTGGGCTGAGGGAACTCAAAGAAAAGGAGTACAGGCCCAGCCTTAGTGGGTCTGTGAAGAGCCTGAGTTGGTACAAATTTGCCTTTCCCAACAGTTTAACTTCATTTGTGAAGGGAAAGTGAAGAATGAAACCCTGCTTGGTGCCACTCTAATTGGCCCAGCAGAGCTCCAAGCTGCAGGAGCAGAGTCAAATACCATAACTGCATCCAGCAGACATGAAAATAATTGCAAAATGCAGCCCCCCTTTCGCTGTTTGTCTGGGAAGGGGTGGATCCAGCCCTGTGCTTTCCAGCAGGACCAAAGCACCCCCAGGGTCAGCCAGGACAGGCTCTTGCACAAGTGCCCCCAAGCCTCAGCTCCCAGGCACCTTCCCAGGAGCAGAAGGGATTTCTCAGCACTGTCCTGCTTTGCTGAGGGCCCCAAATAACCCCGAGAGGCACGGGCAGAGCAGGAAGCAGCTCTTGCTCAACAGGATGGAAAGAGCACGGGACAAACACATGGACAGCAGCACAAACACATGGACAGCAGCACAAACACATGGACAGCAGCACAAATGCTCCGTGGGAGTTAACCAGGGCAGCAATAAAGCCCTGAGTGCTCTTTCCTGGCCCATAACTCACAGAGGTGTCAGGCCAAGGAAGCTGAGATTTCTCCCAGTGCTGATAACACAGCACAGGAGAGCAGGGAAAACAAACAGCCCTGCTCCTGCAGGGATTGTTGTTCCCTTTCCCTGATTCCAGGGAGCTAGGAGGTCATTAATTCATCCTGTTTTTCTCTTTTTCCAGATAAAGGCCTTGGCTTCCTCCTCTGTTAAATACACGAGGAAGGGGCTTCCCCAAAACAGCAGCTTTTCCCCCAGGGAGGTCATCCCAGGACTCACACCCACCTGTAGGGATTGATCATCTCTTCTGTCACAAAATTCAAGTAATTCCTGTAATTTCAAAAGGAAAGGGGTTAATTCTGGTTAGTCCATGGCATAAGTAAAACCCTTCAGTTTAACTCAGGGATTCCAGGAGGGGCACAGGGACTGATTCTGTGGGGAAACTCAGGATTGCTGATGTCCAAGGCCAGGCTGGATGGGCTTGGAGCAACCTGGGATAGTGGGAGGTGTCCCTGCCCATGGGATGATCTCAAAGGTCCCTCCCAACCCAAAGCATTCCGTGATGAGGATGGCTACAAGTGGGCTGTTTTCACAGCAAACTGAGCAGCAGGTGCTCAGAGGACTGACAAAGGAGTTTCAGTGTGGAATTGGAGCTGGAATTGAGCTCAGTGTGGAAGAAGAGAGGGCTGTGCCTTACCATCCTCCATAGGCGAAGAGGCCGCTGTACAGGGCCAGCACGATGTTCCCAACGCCCACCTTGGTGCCCTCGAAGGATTTCTCCGGGGTCAGGTTCTCCACATCACCTGCAGGACACAAACCCTGCTCAGTGCCACGGGCTTTGAACCCCAAAGGCCTCCAGAGAACCCTGGAGGCAAGAGCTGCTCTTAGGATTAATTATCTTAATTATCACCCTGCTGATTTTTGGGCTGAGCACAGGCACGTTTTCCCTCCAGTTTTCCAGGGATCACTCCACGTGGGTTCACCCCCAAATGCTGACCCCAAAACCACATCTCAAGCAAGGACTGACTCTTCCAAACTTTCTCACGCTGCGACGTGCTGTCACCAAGGTGATGTCCCAGGGACATCCTGGGGACCTTCCTGCTGGAAGATGCTTTGCAAACAGAGATTGTCACGTTGTCCTCTCAACTCGAGGCTGCTGGCCCTCGATAAAGCCCCAGGATTTCCTGCACTTCCACCAGCCACCCAAACCCCCAGAAACCCAGGATTTCCTCCAGTCCCACCAGCCACCTGATAAAGCAGAGGCCTGTGGCAATCCCTTTGATTGAGGGAAGTCAGGTTCTGGGGCTTTGGATATCACAAGTCACCTTCTTTGGGGCCTGATGATCAAAAGTTCCTGTTGTGGATCTGCTTTTGAAGGAAAACGCCAGAAATAGAAGTTTTGATTGTGCCTCTGGTCCCAGCTCTCCCCAAGCAGCAGGTTTATTTATTTTGCTTTCAAACGCTCTGCAGTTGCTTTGTTCCCTGTCTTTGATGCAGGGGCTGGCTGTGGGACAGGGATGGCAGAGCCACGCTCCCAGCCCGGAGCTGGGGCACAGGGAATGTGGTGGGGTCCAGAGGGGCACCCAGGGAGCCCTGGGGGAGCCCATGTGATTCCTCTTAGGGCACAGAGCTCTCCTAATCACCCCAGCAGCTGCATCACAAGGCAGTCAGCAGGGCCTGAGCTTAACCCTTCATCCCTCGGCACGGGGCACCCAGGAGGTGCTGCTGGAAAAGCTGAGGGATGCTCCAACAGCAGGAATTTTCCCTCTGGATGGCCTCAGGCTGGAAATTCTCCCTCCCCTGTGCCACTGCTGCAGAGGCTGGGTGACAAACGTGGATGCACTGGCCCTGGAACAGCTCCCACTCATCTTCCCAGGACTGGGAAATGAGCAGCACCATTGGAGCATCTGTCACTCATGGGGCCGTCCCAAACCTCTGCCAGTGCCATGGAGCTGCCCTGTGTGTGTGGGAGAGCTCCAGCTCCTCTCTCTTCCTCCTCCCCTGACCCATCCTCATCCTCTCCTTGCAGGGGATGCTGTGGGTGTGGGCTGCACGCCCATGGCAGCAGCTCATCCACAGCCTGGGAATCCATCCAGAGTGGGAAACCCAGGGTGTGCAAGGCTCCTCCTGCCCAGATCCCAATCCCAGCTGCTGTTCTCTGGTAGAGTCACCTCCTTCCCAGCAAATCCTTGCACCAGGAAGGCCTTCCCTGCATCTCCCTTGGGATATGCTCAATGTATTTAAAGCCCTGTGATCCTCCTCAGCAAAATGCATCAATCCTTTTAAAAAACACATTGAGTGCAACAGGAGAGCCAGGAAATGCAGAGACTGATAAGAGGCTGAGTTTAACCTCAATTCCTGCCTTGCAGGTTCTGCACAGAATCCCAATTTAGCCCAGATGAATCAAAGGGCTGAGCAGGAGGGGTGTGCAGGGGATCACATTCCACTGCATCCCTCAGGCTCAGCTTTCCCCACCTCATTTTCTGCCCTTCCTGAATAATTACCAGCCTGCTTCTTTCCAGGCCTTTTGTTATGGGAATAAGAGACACTTTTTGTTCACAGTGCCTGTAATTAGCTACTCCAACAGCACATGGATGGACTGGGAGAGCAGGAGGCTCTCCAGCATTTCAAACACCCCTCAGGATGTCTCTTCTCAAAGGTTTCAGGCTCTCCATGTTCCCACCTCGATCCATGGATCATCACCTTCATCACCCAGGAGGATTTCTTGTCCACAGCTGGACACCAGCTCTTCCAAAATCCTCTCAGCCAACACCTCACTGCCCTTCCCACCTCACCTTTGAAGAGTTGGAGCTCCCCAAAACCTCCCAGTGAGCTGTTAATCTTCCCAATTCTGTGTGAAGTGGATTTAGCAACATGTCAGGGCACAATTAAATAACCAGAGGAGCACCCATGTCTCACCATCTTCACCATAAAAAAAAATCTTCCTTGTATCTAATCTAAACCTGCCCTCTTCCAGTTTAAAACCATTACCCCTAATCCCCTCAACAGGCCCTGCTAAAAATCCCAGAATTATTTAGGTTTGATGCTAATTTGGACTTAATTTGGACCAACCTCTCCTTGCAAGGAGAGGATGAGGATGGGTCAGGGATGCTGCAGACCGGGCTGTGCTGGGGGAGAGGGGAGAGCGCCTGTGCTGGACCATCTACAAAACCTCCCAGACACTCCATCCTTCAAGCCTCGACAATTCCAGCCCCGGGGCTTTTGGAACCGCAGTCTTTGGATGGAATCGAGAGTTACAAATGCGCAGGTGAGGCTGCCAAGCACGGCCCGGGGGCACCCCGAGCTCATCCCGGCTCTGCCCTCTCCAGGCACGGCCCTGCCCGTGCCCGGCACCCCGGAGAGCCCAGCCTGGTTTGAACCGGCTGTTCCGCCGCACTCTGCTCTACAATTAAGCAAATTAAGGTAACAAGCTGTGACACAAAGCCCATTTGCGGCTCCTCCAGCTGCCAAGACCGCGGTAATTGTGCCGGGTCAGCCGGGGCCCTGCTGCGGGAGGGACCCGCGTGAGGCGCTGCGTGTTCAGGCCCTTCCTTCAAAAATGTTCATTTGCTCCCCGGTCGTGTCTGGTCTGGTTTTAATAGCGCAGCAATCTTCTGCTGCACAGGATAATTAAATATTTTCAACTTGCCCCAACAGCGAGGAGCGGGAACACGGCTGTGGGGAGAGGGGCCCTCAGCACGGGGTGTGTGTGCCGGAGCCCCGGAGGAGGAGATGGCGCTGCGGCATTTCCTGGGAAAAGCGGGACAATTCAGGGCACTGAGGCAGGAAAAGAGGAGTCTGACACCTGTTAACCTGCAGCAGGAGGCTGCTGTGATTTAGAGGGGCAGGGTGTGGCAGATTCCCTGATTCCCTGTCCCTGCTGCCACACTGAGGGAACGGGAGGATGGGGAAGGGAAGGGAAGGAGCCTCCCTGCAAAGCTCCCCGCTGGAAAAGCACCGCAGGTGGTGGCATTTGGGGCGCCAGGGGGACAGGCAGCAGCAGGGAATGTTGTCCCTGCAATCCTTCTGTGTCTCAGGGAGGGATGTTCCCTATCCATGGGATTGGGATTCTGGATGGGAGTCAGGAATCCCCCGGCTCTGGGCTCCAGCTCCCCTCTCACAGCTCCAGCCTCGTGTCCCAGGCTGGGGCCAGGAAAACTGGCTGACCATGGAATCCTGGAATGGCTTGGGTGGGAAGGGACCTCCAAGTTCATCCCATCCCACCCTGTGCCATGGGCAGGGACACCTTCCACTGTCCCAGGTTGCTCCAAGCCCTGTCCAGCCTGGCCTTGGACATTTCCAGGGATCCAGGGGCAGCCACGGCTTCTCCAGGGTCTGTCCCAGCCAGCTCTGCCACCCCCACCCCAACACTGTTTGTAAAAAGCTGTTCAGAGGTGATGTTGTGGCTGGAAATTCTGAGCTCTGCTGGGAGGGTTCTGAAAGTACCAGAAGGAAGATTCAGACCGTCAGTGAGCAGAGTTTGGCTCTTAAAATGCCATTTTTAGTATGCCAGGTGCAGGACAGCGCCTGGCACTGTGGGGTTGAGACATCTGGGTGCTGCTTTCATTTATCAGATCCCTTTTGCTAGAACACACCCCTTTGGTCTGTCCTTCTCCCTGGGGGTTATTTTGGTAGTTCCCAGTCCACATTTCTTTCCCTGCCTTCTTTTTGGGTGAAGAATCCTGTGATTGAGAAAGAGTGAAGGAAAGCTGACTCTCTATTCCCTTCCTCCCAAGTTTGGAGCATCCTGGGACAGTGGGAGGTGTCCCTGCCCATGGCAGGGGTGGGACTGGATGAGCTTTAAGGTCCCTTCCAACCCAAAAAATTCTATGATTCTATGAGAAAAAAAAAAAAAAAAAAGCCCAAATTAAACCCAAACCTCCTGCCCAGCCTAAGCTCTGCTCTGGAGTCAAACCTGGCTGCTCTGTCCTTAAGTGACCCCGTGCTGCTCTGGCAGATGCAGCTCTGCATCCCTGGCAGCCCAAAGGAGGCAGGCAGAAAAATGCTGCTGCCACCAAACAGGTGCTGGAGGCACCACACACCAGGGATTTTACAGCCAGGAAAACGAAAAGGGACAATAAATAAAGGGACAATAAATCCAATAAAAGCAATTCAATAAAATCAGTGTTAAATTCTATTTCTCTAAGTCCCAAAGGCTCAATTTCACGTTTTTAAGCAGAGCTGCTGGTGAGGGATCACAGCAAGGGCTGGAGTTGCATCTGCTGAGGATAGAGAAACACTCCAGAAACCCCAGGGCATCATCCACAGGAAAAAATAAATGTAAAGCATGCCTGTGATATTTTTTTTCTAATTTTTTTAACTTCAGAACCTTTCCTGAACTTCCTCACCTGTAAAAACCATGAGGATGTCCTTAAGAAATACTCAGGGTTTTTGACCATTTTACACCTGTCTCATCCAGGGCAGAAATATCCCTCAAACCTGCTGTCCAAAGCTTCTCCATGATCCAGTCCCAGATATCCCAGGATTATGGCCAAAAAATACCCAGTTGGACAGAAAACAAATTGAGGGAGCTGGTAAAATAAGAGAACCAAAATAAGCCTTGTTTTTATAATCCTGGAGTGAAAAAATTCTGATCCTCTCTATGTTTTAAGTTATTTCTATGATTTAAGTAAGTTATTTCTAGAAGTAAGTTATTTATTATTTATTTAAGTTTAATTAATTTATTTCTGTTATTTCCAGGCTGTAATCTGGGGGCCAAACACGAGGTTTTACACACCAATACCCAAACCCAGGACTTTTCAAACCACACATCTCCAGCCCCACAAAGGCTCTTAGAAGTTTCATTTTTTGTATTAATGAAACAATTTCACCCCAAGCAGCTCAGTTCCACTGAGTCAACCTCCAAGCACTTGAAAGGCTGAGGAGGGAACCAATTTCCAGCCTCCTCCTTTGGAATGGGCAGGGAAGGAGTGATGGGAAACAGCTGCTGACAGGGAAATGCTCTTTCCTCTGGGGCAAAATTGCCACAGAGTCCTTTGTCCTTGAGAGACTCCTGCTCCTCTGCAAGTCAGGAAAAGAGCCAAGGGAAGGGTAAAAAGAGAAAAAGCCAAGAGCTGAAGGCAGGAGGTCAATGCAGAGAGAAATCACAGAAATTTCCACATTTGAGCAAGAATGTGGTGTTGCTCCTCTGGTCTGTTTGTGGATACTGGGAACACAAAGCAGCAGTGGGACAGGAACCAGTAAAACCAGTTCATTGTCCAGAACATCCTGGGAACACACAATCCCATTCCCCCTGAAACAGCAGCCCCAGACAAAGCAGCTGGGTGCAGATCTCACCCCAAAACAGCTGCCAGCCGGGCTGGTGGGAAGAGTCCTCTTTGTCCAAAAAAAAAAAACAACATTGCAATGGGCAGGGGGTGTGGAAATGTGGCTCTGTGTGGGACAGAGCTGGAGGACAAGGGCAGTGCTTTCCAATTGTCACTGAAAAGGGGAATTTTTGTGCTTTATTTCAAGAAAGAAATTAAGAAAAATGACAATTTCTTGCTGTAACCCTGCTAAAAGCACGGAGTCACCTGGAATGATTGAAAGGAAAATGGAGCAAGGTGGGAGCTGAGGAAGGGACAGGAAAGGAGCTTGCACATTCTTAAGGATTTAGCAGAGAGCTTGGAACTTCCCTGAGGAGATTAATGAAATCCATGCTGGAGCCCAGGCAGAATCGCAGCTGTGGGATCCTGGACAAGCAGGAATGTGTCACTTCACAAGGTGTGAACCAGGATCTGCTGTGGATCCCACTCTGATCCAGCCTGGTCTGAGAGCTGAGTGCTCAAAAGGGACAAAAAGATCTTCTTTTATACAGGTGTGACTGTCCAGAAATTGCTTTTGATCTCCCTGCCAGGTGGTTCAGCAGCAGAATAAATCACATGGAGTTCTTTGTCCTGCAAGGTCTGCACAGCCACAAACACCTGAAACTGCACTGAACTTCAAAGGAAATGAAACAACTCCTGTGACAAAGGAGGGGGGAGTTTATTGTAACAAGGCAGAAATCCCTTCTTGGTCCCAGACAGAAGTCAAGGGAAATCTCATGGATTTCCACCTGAGGAAGCAGGGCAGAAAGTGGCTCAGCCTCCCCAAAAAAAGGCCAAAGGGACAGCACATTCTGGAGCTGCAAATTAAGATTCTATCTGCAAACAAAGCCCAGTTGTAAAGATCTTCATGGTAAAATGTTAACCAGCTAGAAGAGATTTATAGAGATTTATCCTTTTCCTCCTGGGATAGAATCAAAAGGTTCAGCAGAGCAGGCTGGGGAGCTGGGCAGAGGGAGGAGGTGTATTTTGTGATAAGCCTCAAACAATGTCCCTGTTGAGTGTCTGCACTGAGCTGGAAGAAAATAAAACCTCTGACAAAGCAAGAAATTCTGCAAAGACAGCACTGGCTCCCAGAGCTGAGACAGGAATTAGAGACCCACGAGCACACACAGACACACCCCCCGTGCAGGGACAGCATTCCCGGGGGATTTTATCCCCTTTTAGCAAATAAGGATGGGACTGTTCCCCAAGAAACGTTTATTCCCACAGAACTTGCACAAAAAAGCCACACTTTGGTCTGACTGTGAGTTAATCAGGTTTGGAACAAACTCAGATGGGTTTGGAACAAACCACCTCCCTGCTTTGAGAGGATTTTATGTGGGCATGAAGCAAACCAACAGAACCACCAGAAAATCTGCTTTATCTTCCCATTTTTGTCTCCTTTTCCAAGTGCCAGCGCCAGCTGAGAGCTCCAAACTCTCTGCTCCTCGTGGGCTCCGTGTCCCTGGGTGACCCAGAGCTGGCCTGAGCCACTCCACACCTGGAACAGGATGAAGGGAAATGTGCAGGGGGAGTTTGTGAAAGGATTAAGATGACTGGGAGGGGTTTGCACACGCAGATAATTCTCTGTGAGCAAAAGGCCACGCGTTACAAAGAGATTTCCCAGTGCAGCAGCAGCAACATTTTCACTCCCTGCAATCCCAAAGGGAGAAGCCATGGTCTCTCTGTGAGTGGGAAAGACTTTAAGTGGTTTCAGTTCCATGAAATGAAGCCTGACAGTGATACAAAATATGAAATCCCACAAATAAAATGCAAAACCTCAGCTGTTGGCAAAGCTGGAAGCACCTGAGAGAACAGGGGAGGTTTGTAAAGCCCTGGAACACCTGGGGTTGCACTCCTGGGCTTTGTCCCTCACTCTGCTTTACCTGCACAGCCCCAGGAGGAGAGAGAAGAGCAGCACTCACCCTTTGCCAGCTGCACGAAGCCCAGGATGATGATGAGAGCCAGCGCCAGCAGCTTGGCCGCAGCGAAGGCGTCCTGCACACGCGTGGCAGCCTTGACGCTGTAGCAGTTCACAGCCGTGAGCAGCACTGAGGGGACACAAGGGACAAGGTCAGCGCCCAGGGAGACACCTCAAATGCACCAAAAATCACAAGGAATCTTGAGGTGGGATATATGGAAGGAATTCCTCCCCGTGAGGGTGGGGAGGCCCTGATCCAGAGAAGCTGTGGCTGCTCCTGGATCCCTGGAAGTGCCCATGGCCAGCTTGGATGGGATTTCAAACAATCTGGGATGGTGGAAGGTGTCCCTGCCCATGGCGGGGGGTGGAATGACACAATCTCCAAGGTCCCTCCCAACCCATTCCATGATATCTTTTTGCTGAAACAACCAACCAGAGCCTCTTCCCAGAAAAGAAACTCGTTGAGAGCTCTGCAGCCTCACACTTCTCAATTCCACCCTGTATTTTGGGTCTGAATAGTGACTGTGGTCCTTGGAATGGCACTGGGAAACACTCTGAGGGCCTGTAAATAACAGGACTGACTGCAGCCCTCAGCACTCCAGTGCCTGGCCACAGTCCCTGTCCCATCGATCCAATTTACTGTGGAAACCCTTCAGGAATGCCAGCCCCGGCCTCCAGGACTCATCTGTGGTGCTTTAGTAACAACAGCACCCCAAAGGCTCTGCGGCCTCACCACAGTGACCCTGCTGAAGGGGAAGGAGCTGGCCCTGCCCTGACCCTGGGCTGGGCACAAACAACACCCACAGCTCACTGGGGCAGGTGGGAAGGGGATGTGGAAAACCCCATCCCCTGCTCAGCCAGCAGTGCCGGGGACAGCAGTGGGGCAGTGCCAGGGGACACCAGTGGGGCAGTGCCAGGGGACAGCAGTGAGGCAGTGCCAGGGACAGCAGTGGGCAGGGACAGCAGTGGGGCAGTGCCAGGGGACACCAGTGGGGCAGTGGCAGGGACAGCAGTGGGGCAGTGCCAGGGGACACCATTGGGGCAGTGCCAGGGACAGCAGTGGGCAGGGACAGGGACAGCAGTGGGCAGTGCCAGGGGACACCAGTGGGGCAGTGCCAGGGACAGCAGTGGGCAGGGGCAGGGACAGCAGTGGGGCAGTGCCAGGGACAGCACTGGGGCAGTGGGGAGTGCCAGGGACAGCTGTGGGGCAGTGCCAGGGGACAGCAGTGGGCAGTGCCAGGGACAGCTGTAGGGCAGTGCCAGGGCTCCCTGGGATGCAGGATGGCACTGCCTCCCCTGAGTATTTCTTGCTGAGAAGTTCCTGCTACCCACAAGTTGCCCTGCGGTTAATGCAGCTGCTGGGGGTTAACTCCTGATATTTTACTGCCACATCCCTCCCCCATTTCCCTCTGCATCCTGCTCCTGGCACTGTGACATTCCTGCCAGGCAGGGCACAGCCTGAACCAGGCCTTGTCCAAAGCCCCAGAGCTGCCTCTGGCTGAGCTTCACCTGCTGCAGAGCAGATGATGGCACAGCTCTGCTGCCCTCCCAAATCTCTGACTATTTTGGTGCCCTGCTCCCTCCCCAGAGCCTGCTGCTTGTTATGGACACAGGCAAATGTCACACTGAGGGTGACAGTGCCCACGTGCTGGCTGCCCTCCCTCTAGCCCAGTGACCCCTGGCTGTCCCCTGGCCAGCCCCAGTCCTGAGCGCTCACCAGCAGCTCAGGAAGGAGTAGATCCCAAATCTCCTTCTGAAGCTGGAGGCTTTTCCCTGTAGGATCCTCTCCCCACTGGCCTCTGCTCTCATCCCAAGGTTCCTTCCCAGAGCCTGCAGCTCCTTTCCCCAGGAGCCCAAGGCCTCAAGCAGAGCCAAACAGCTGCTCCCCAAAACATCCCAGTCCCACTCTCCTGAGGGTGGGAGCTTGATCTCCGCGCCCAGTTTGGAGCCCAGAGCATCTGATCCCAGAATCCCAGAGTGGGAGGGACTGGAAGGATCTTAAAGATCCAGTTCCACCCCTGCCACAGGCAGGGACACCTTCCACTGTCCCAGGGTGCTCCAAGCCCCATCCCAGCTGGCCTTGGGCACTGCCAGGGATGCAGGGGCAGCCTGTGCCAGTGTCCCTGGATCCCATGGCTTTCAGGATCACTGGCTCCTTCCCTCACCTTCCCATCCCCAGGATCCACTGTCATTCCAACACAAGAGCACTGATAGTGTGGAGAAGTGGGAGCTGGATGTGTCAGGAAGGAAAGCACATGACCCAGCCTGTCCCACAGGAGTGACAGCCAGCAGTAAACAAGGGCTGGAGATGGATTTTGTACCGTGCCCTTGAGGCCCCTTTGGGAGTGAGGGTGAGACTGAGATGACCCCGAGCTGTTTTTGGGGAAGCTGAGCCGTGCTGAGGTCACACGACAGCACGAGCTGCGCTCTGGCCAGGAGCAGGGGTGAGGGATGGTGGTGACAGATGTGCCACTCCCCTGTCCCTGTGCCAGGGCCCTCCAGGAGATACAGGACAGGGGTAGGCCTGAGGCTGCCAGTCCCTGGAGCAGCCCTGTGGGGTCACAGCTCTGTCACCACGCAGGGACACATCTGCCTCCAGGGACAGGGCAGAGGGACACGGACAGACAGCAGCAAGGAGGAAACAGCTTAACCAAGTGACCTTACAGTGCTACAGGGGACAAGGAATCACAGGGGATGTCACCCAGCAAAACTCCCAACTCATCCACCAAAAGCACCTCCAGTGAATCCTCACGGGCAGCTCTGGAGCCAGGATTCCCTTGGAGCAGCGATTATGCTAAAAATAAATCTGCCCTTGTTTACAGAGGGATATTTAAAGGATGAGCTCACCCAGCTAAAACCACGCTGCTGCTGCTGTGGTGAGGACAGCCCTGAGAGGTGTGACAGTGACATTCCCTGCCCCATTTAGGCATTCTGTGTCTGTGACAATAACTGCTTCACCCACACTTCAACACTGATTTTTAGGGGCTGTTTTCCATGTTCTGGCTCTGCAGAGAGTCCCCTGGAGGGCGGTGGTGAAAATAAAAGGCAAAAGTTTCCTACACAATCCAAGTGTTTGTGTTCAGCCCCAAAATCCCATCAGTGCCAGATAAACAGTGCCCTAAAAATGAGAAAAGACTTTGGGATCTGGGAGTAAACAGGGCTTGGAGTTTCTGCCGTGGTCACCAGTCAGAACTCTTCCAGCCACATTCCCTCTGCTTTGCTTTTCCCACTTGACAATTAATATTTGCCTTTCCTAAAGGAGCACAGTGGAGTTACTCCAATACTTCCAACACAGGAATGGCCAAGAATCCTACAGACAGCAAACAGGATGAGAGCTTTTCCATAAAACTCCAGGATGAATTCCAGTGGCTGCTGAGCTCCTCAGGAGGCTGGGATTCCTCAGGGCAGTGAGGTTTGATTGCTTTGCTCCCAGATGCTGCCGTGCCACGCAGGGGCTGCGGGATCCTCCTGGCAGCGCTCCCTCACCTCGGCTGAACCGCTCCAGGAAAAACACGGCAAAGCTGCACCATAAATCAGGGCAGTGATACAGGGATCAGGCTGTGCTGCCCTAATTCCTGCAGTGTTTTCCTAAGGCTCCAGGCCCTGTCAGACAGCAGCCAGGCAGAGTTTCAGAGTGAGCCATCGGGGCCGTGCTCGGGAATCATTCGAGGAACGAGGATTTCAGGCTGACCTGACGTGCCACGGCCTGGCCGAGCCAGCAGCCCCTCTCCAAAGCTTTGCATAATTGGGATAATAACTGTTAGAAAGCTGAAGGGATGGCAGATGGACAGGCAGTGACTTTTCATGGAATCCCACACTGCTTTGGGTTGGAAGGGACATAAAAGCTCATCTTGTTCCAATTCCATGGGCAGGGACACCTTCCACTGTCCAAGGTTGCTCCAAGCCCTGTCCAGCCTGGCCTTGGGCACTTCCAGGGATCCAGGGGCAGCCCCAGCTTCTCTGGGCACGCTGTGCCAGGGCCTGCCCACCCTCACAATAACAGAAGTTTCCCTTACAGCTAATGTAGCTGGAGTTGTTTATTACTCATCACTCTGGCAGGACAAGTCCTGGTTTTTGCTCTCCAGGTGCTGCTCATCCCTTCACCCCTCCAGGGCCTGCTCCAGCCCAGCCTCATTCCAAGGCAACTCAAGCCACAAAGGGCAGTTAGAGTTTCCAAATACACCAGCAGGTCTGGCTTCAACCTCTCCTCTGCCCTGCAGTCCCTTGCTGGCTTCAGGCATCTCACTGAACCTGCTCCAGTGGCACTCACCTGCACAGCCAGGGAATTCCCCATTCCTGATAAGAACAAGGACAAACTGATTAATCCAACACCAGACCCAGGACTTTACCCCCACAATTCTCATGTTATGCCTGGATCCCTTTGAAGTCGCCTCCCAGGCTCCCTCCCAGACACAATTCCTAGATGACAACAGGAAAAAATGCCCGTGAAGCAGCCAAATAAATGGTTCAATCCCACCTAGAGCACAATAAATGCATGGAACAACAGCTCCGGGGAACGGGAAAGGCAGGATGGAGAGAGCTGAGGCTGTGCCCAGAGCAAGCACAGGGAATGGAGCTGGACACAGCTAAACCTGGGCCTGCTTCTGATGCAACAGCCTTAGCAAGACTCCTGTGGAACAGGCAGGGCTGCAGCTTTCCCAGGATAACGGAGTGGAGATGGATGAAGATCTAATTCCAGCCCCACATGGAACTGGCTGGGGATGACAGGAGCTCACTTAACCCAAAATCCTCAGGAGCTTTGCAGGTGAAACATTCCTGGAATGAGCACAGAATTCCTGAGGGGCTGGCACAGCTGTGTTCCTGCTGCCTGTGGGCTCACACTCACTTGCACAATGCCCCTTTTGTCCTTCATTTCACCTCCTGTCGCATTCCCTGGGCCTGACCTGTGGGGCTGCCTGTGGAATTCCACGTACACCTCTGGACCATGGACAAATATTTGGAAATAGCTGCCTTTAAAGGGCTAAACTCATTAACTTGCTCTGAATTCCCCATGGATTCCTGTTTGTGGTATTACAGAACCCAGTGGTAACGCACAGCAGGTTGGGAAAGTATGGAAAATAAAGGGAAAATGAAGGGAAATCCCCTCCATCAGCTTCCCTGCCAGGAAAACAAGGAATATGAACTGTTCTATCATGCCTGACTCTGGAACTCACATTTCCAAAGGGCCTGGCCCTTGCCACTGTAAGATGATGCTCCCATTTACCATCTGCCACTGGCTGATGTTGATTTTCCCTCACTATCACTCCCACTACAGCTCCAGCTCCTCTCCCTTCCCCACCCCACAGCAAAGGCTGCTCCTTTCCCTCCCCATGAAGGACAGGTGACACACCAGCAGCTTTCTCTCCTGTTAACCCTGGTGAAAGCAAGTTTCAGGCAGAGATGGGACAAGCTGAGCCTGTGGGACCAAGGAACAAATCCCAGGGATGGCAGCACATGGAACAGGCACAGAACAGGTTGGAAAACAGAGTTACTCCACCCAGGACAAAGAAAAAATTAAGTTATACTGATTAGAGTGGATTAAATCCATGGTTAAATCAATTCACTGAGGCAAAAATGCCCCACCAATTTTACATTCCAGTGGCTGGGATGCCACAGTGTCTCCCAAAAATCTGTGGTGACTGTTTCCAACTGCACATTCCAGGCAAGGTCACAGGCAGAAAATGCTTCAGGATATTTCAACTTGACAGGTATTGACTGAAGACTTCGGTACCCTGCAAGGTGGGGAAGGGAAAAAGCAGAGGGGAAAACTTTGCAGATATTTCTTCAAGGACAAATCCCTGGAGAAATTTAACACCCAGGGCAATCAGCCCGGGAAAGGGAAAGGCCTGGGGGCACACGAGGCTGTTGGAAAGGTCTTGGCCCCAGAGCAAATGTGTCTATATTAAAATCTACTTATAATAATCAACATACCTGGCAAGGCTTTCCAGTTCCCTTTTTACTCCTCTTCCCAAAACAGCAATCAGGGAGTGGGTGCATCAACAGAGCAGAAGGCAAACTGCCCTAGCAAGGAGTTTAAAAAAAGGGATCATCTCCAAATCTACCCTGAGGTCAGGAGCTCTGGATGATCCAACAAACAACCCCAGACAGGTCAAATCTGTCTAACACCCTGTGGTACCAACATCCCATAATGACAGTGGGACACTGCCACAGGAAAACTCCAAAGAATTCCTCAGTGCTGGGAGAGGTGGCTCCTACCTAGAGGTAAAGTTGCTGTTTTGGCTCCTGAGGAAGAAGGTTGTGATTTGCTGCCAAGGTTTCCAGAGGACGTGACACAGCAATTCCACCACCAGGACATTTCACCACAGGAAGACAAACAAAATACAGAGAGAAGAGATCTGGAAAAGCTCTTTCTCCCTATTTCTTCCATTCTCAGCAAATGAACCATCCCAAGCTAAGCATCTCCTCCATGTTCACCTCACAGAAGCATCCTCCCAACAGTGAGCTGGGATTTAATGTACAGAGTTCAGCTCTGCATCCTGGCTGGAAAAACTGCATTTCCCACCCCTTGGACTGGACCTCCTGGCCACCTCTGACCCTGGGACTGTCAAACTCCTGGAATACTCAAAACAAATGATGCTGCTTTGAATGAGGCTGACCCTGGAGGGGTTTGCCACAAAAACCTTCCCAGTTTGTTCATGCCTGAGGAGAAAGACTGAATTATCTCAGTGATAACGTAAGTCATTCAGTCACAATAACATTTAATGGGATAATTGTTGTGAGAGCCAGGAGAGGGGTGCTGGAATTGCAGTGGCTGCTCCCTGTGTGTTTCAAGAGCCCTCCAAGCCCTCAGTGATTTCTGGAGAGTCCTGCGAGTGTCAGAGCCTGTTTTCATTAATGCTGCTTTAATTAAACACAGATTAAAAAAGCAACCTGAGCCTTGCAACCTCTGCCATCCAGCAGGGATCCCACAGACCCCTTCCTTCCACTCCACTCCAACAAGGGCAATTTGCTGATGGAGCTTTAGTCCCTTAATCCACCTTTCTGGAGGAGGGAAAATAAATCTTCAAAGCTTCACACCCAGCTTGTCCTGGCTGATTAATTAAAAGCAGCAAAGCTGCAGAATGAGCCCATCTCAGACAGACAGGCTCTGGGTGTGTTTAGTGTTTGCTTTTCACCAGTTAATACCTGATGAGGTGAAAATCCACACACCTGGACAAAGAGCTGAGCTTGGCGGGTTGGAAGCAGAACCTTGATGTCAAATGACACCATTCCTGCTTCCCACAGAATCTGTGATTTCTGGGTTGGATGCTGACCCTGGATATTCCCTTCTGACAACCTGGCAGCTACCCTGGGCTGGATTCCTTCTCCTGCCCTGGCTCCCAGGTTCCTCGCAGGAGTGTCAGGCACTTCCACAGGACCAGTGCTCTCAGACCTGCCTCAGCTCTGCTCATTCCTTCACTCTCTGGCTGCTCAAAACAAAAGAGACAAATGAGGAATTCATTAGCATTCCCTGGAATTCCAGGCCTGCAGGAGGAGTGCCCAGCAGTAGGGTTCAGGAGCAGTAAAGGAAGTTTAGATAAATTTTGAGGAAGATTAAAATTCCCCAGCTTTGATATTGCTGTGCTGGGGTTATTAGTGCCAGATTTGCATATCTAATTAAAATGTGAGTCACAGAACTGTCAGACTGCTGATCTGACACTGAAGAGCAAGAATGAAACTCTAACAACAGAATATCCTGAGCTGGAAGGGATCCACAAGGACTATGGAGCACCATCCCAGTTTTCACCTCTGGAGCAGATTTTACTGTCAGGAAATTGGGGAATTACAGAAGCTGTGTGTGGCACTCAGGGTGTGAGGATGTGTGGGATGAGCAGCTCAGGCACTTGTGGAACACCAAGAACCAGCTCAGGGCTGGGAGCAGCTTCATTCCTCACCTCCCTGATCCACAGGGAATTAATTTACAGCCCAAACACCTGGGAAGGTGCCTCTGTGCAAGCAGGAAATCTGCAAATTACCGGGGGAAATGAATGTCCATGGCATCTTTAATAGATCAATTTAACACTTTCCATCCCTGAGCCCTCTCTGGAACACCCACGGTGTGCTGGTGATTTTTAATGGTTTTTGTTGGGATTTATCAGTTTGAATTGAAGAAATGTTCACACAAGTAGCAGCAGGATGGGAAAGAAAACCTGAGCACAGGATCCATGGTTTAATTCTCTGCCATGTCCAATACTGACTCTGTAATAGAGATCATCAAATATGCAAATTCAGGACCTAATAACTGTCCCTCCACCCACTACAGAAGGGGTAAAACTGGTTTAGAAGAGCTGAGAAGGGAAAGAATTCAAATTATGGCTGGGTTTTCACACAATTGCACAAACTCTGTTTCCTCAACTTACAATTTTTGTGCTCCAAACACTTGGATAGATTTTGTGTTATCAGTTTTAAAGCATCAACCACCCCATCTCACAGGTAAAAAAGATGCTCCAGTTTCTGAATCACCCAAATAACCTGCAGCCTGGAAAGCCTTCAGCCAATTTTTTGGGGAAGGTTTCCTTGGATGGATTTTGTGTTATCAGTTTTAAAACATCAGCCATCCAACCTCACAGGTAAAAGAGATGCTCCAGTTTCTAATTCACCCAAATAACCTGCAGCCAAATTTTTGGGGAACATGAAATGAGCCAGGTTAAGGATGAACAGCCTGACCCCTCCTGCTCCAGGAAGACTTCCCTGGAGTGGATTCCCAGTTTTTATTTGGCAAACACCCCAGGCACACCCATGGTGCCCATGAAAGGAGCCCTGCATACCAACTGTGTGTAGATCACAATCTTCAAGCAGAAAATACCTATTTGTAGTTAAATTCTTACCACCCACCTTGTTTTCCTCAGCACCTTCCAGGGGAACAAAATTCCCTCTTCCAACCATTTTCTCCTTTCACTCAAGCCTGTGATTTAGATTCTCTTAATGCATTAATTCAGTCTCTGGAGTTCATGGTGGCAAATACTGAACAACACATGATTTATTCAACCGTTCAACAGCAGCAAAGTAGAAACAAATAACTTTTGTTACTCCCCCCCTTACTACAAACTCTGCAGCCAAGTGAATTTCGTGTAGAGATACAAACTTTGCAAGGAATAGAACTGGGGCTGTTCTGCAAGGCTGGATTTTGGCTACTGGATTCCAGCCCCAGGTCCCAAATTCCTCTGCTGTTTCCCAAGCTGCTCTGCCCCGATTTGAGGTAACTCATTCATGTATGTGCTACAGCCCATGCACAAATAGGTCATTTTTTCTACTCTAGAGCTTTTGAAAGGAATAAAAAGTCTCTGCCTGGGCAGTTTGTTTGGAACAAAGCTGTTTGTTAGTCCCCACAAGTGTTGTGTGGCTCTCTGAGCCCTTGGAGCAGATTTACCTCATTTACTGTTCCTGGGCCACGGTGTGGTTTTGGCAGGGGGGAGACAAAAAGCTGATTCCAAAAATCAAAGTTCCAAAAATCAAAATTCCAAAAATCAAAGTTCCCGAGAGCCGCCTCGCTGAAGGCGCTGCAGGATGAACAAACCTCTTGGAGCAAAGGAGGCAACCCCAAATTTAACCCAAAGCATAAACAAACCCAGGGCCAGCGGTGCAGGGGGGAGCAGAGTTTAAAGGAGAAACACATGGGAATGATGCAGATTTGGAGGACTCCAAATTCTTCCCTTGGTATTTAGGGATAAAGGTCCAAGAACAAATTCTGCTGCAGGGAAACTCCTAATTGCTACCAAAGGAAGGCTGGAGACTTCTCTTGGAGAAAGAAAAATGGGAATGAGAGTTGGTTTCAAGGAGTTTCATGCTGCAAATCCCCCATCAGTGAACAGATCCCAACATGGGCAGCTCCGTTTAACCCTGCACTGGGTTTTGATCAATAAAACGGGAACAGAGACCAGTTTTGGGAAGGATCCTGCAGATGAAAAGTCACTTGTGGTTAGAAATGCCTCCTCAAAGGCTTGGCCAGCTCCAATCTGTGCTTGCACAGCACAACCTTGCCATAAGGCAGCAGGAAAACCCTAAATTATGCACTAAATTCTTGGTTTTTCAGCAAGGAGCACAAATGCCACGTGCATCCAGGCCCCTCTCCTGTGTGTCCCTGAGGAAACCACAGAGCAGACTGGCAGCAAAGCTTCAAAATCAATCTCCAAAAGGCAGGGCACCCATCAGCAGGATCATTCCCTGACCACGGCACAGCTTTCTTAGTTAAATGATTAAATTTCCCTAATAAATGCCCTCCACACTGCAAAAAACTTGGATGGAATCCCACATGCCTGCCTAGGTACCTAAAAATTCAGAAGTTTCAATCTTGCCTGAAGAAAACACAACCCACTGATATCAATGCTATAATTAACCATATAATTTGCCTCCCAAAGCCCGGGTCAGGCTGGCTATGAGACATTTCCAGACAATATATCTTCCCATAACGACCGTGTGCCGCAGCTTTAGGATGCCTGAGATCCTCAGGGGGAAAAGGAATCTCACACAATCCCCTGGGAAAAGGCAGCACCAACGAACAGCCTCCTCTTCATCACCCAAAATGCAAAAATACAAAATCACCTGGCTGCGATAAATGGATAAATGATTTATTAAGCCCTCAGAAAAATTATATCCTCTCCCAATAAACGTCTTTATAAAGGTTTGAGAAACATCAGTGGAGCAGAAGAGACTGAGTGGGAAACGAGGAGGAAAAGGGCAGGACATGGTGCTGTATTTAAAGGCTCGGGAATTTGGGTGGGGTGACTTTGCAGCACCAGAGGAGCAGAAAATAGGATTTGAGTGGCAAAACTGCAGACCCCAAAACAGCAGAAGGGTGATAAAAAACTGCATCAGGAGAGAGATTTGTGTGCCCAGGTTGGCATCACTGGCCCTGAATCCATCCCACCTGAACTTCTCTGCGCGGCACCGCCTCACTGACACAATTTTCGCTGGTCAAAAGAAACCCCCCAAAAGCAGGTTCTGAGCGCGGGGTCAGCGCACACGCGGCCGGCAAATATCTCCTCTCACAACTGGTGCTGAAAGCAGCTCAGGGGCGTGTTCAGCACCAGTTGCTGGTGACAGATAATTGTTATCCTCACCCAAAGCCGCACATCACCGCTCATCCCGGCCCTGCAGAGGGGACAAGGGGATTTTACCCTGCCCGGGCACAGTCCTGTGGGACAGCACAAGAAATCCTACTCCAGCTCCCAGAGAAAAATGCACGCTGCATTTATCACACGCTGCCCGGGAATCAGAGAGGCTCAGGAGCCCACAGCTGGCATCAGGGGGATTTTGTGCTCAATTTACTACGGATGGGGCCACATTTTCTGCTGGGGCTATTCAAAATAACCAAAACAAAGCCCCCAGGATGCAGCCAGCACAGCACAGGAGAGATGGTGCAGATCTTTCGGGGAAGGTGATGGTGAGTGAGGAACCACGTGGAGAAGGACAGCGGGGACCTGCAGAGGGTCACTGAATCGTAGAGAGGCTCGGGCAGGAAGGGAATTTAAAGCTCATGCCGTCCCATGGGCAGGGATATCTTCCACTAGACCAGGATGCTCTAACCTGGACACTTCCAGGGATCCAGGGGCAGCCACAGCTGCTCTGGGCACGTGTGCCAGGGCCTCCCCACCTTCCCAGGGAGGAAACCCTTCCCAAAATCCCACCTAACCCTCCTGCCTGCCAGCTGAAAGCCACGAGCTGCTACTTACGGACACACAGACAGGCCACCAGCTTGGCAGCCTCGTCGGGCACGGGGCAGGTGGGGAAGATGGGCTTGAGCAGGTAGGTGGCGAACACCAGAGCCACGATGTACTGCGAGGAGGGCCGGATGATGAGCAGCTCTATCCAGAGCTTGAGGAAGGCGGGCAGGGAGCCGTACACCTCCAGCATGTAGGCGTAGTCCCCGCCGGACTTGGTGATGGTGGTGCCGAGCTCGGCGTAGCACAGCGCGCCCACGATGGAGAAGGCGCCGCACACGGCCCAGACCACGAGCGACAGCCCCGGCGAGCCGGCCTCCGCAGCACGCCCGTGGGGGTGACGAAGATGCCGGAGCCGATGATGGTGCCCACGATGATGGCCACGCCGTTGAGCAGGGTGATGTTCCGCTGCAGGGTCACCCCCTCCGCCGAGCCGCAGGGCGACGGCGAGCGGGCACAGCCGTTCTCCTGCGCCCCTTCCAGCATCTTCTCCATCGCCTGCTTCTCCTCCTCCTGCGCCAGCGAGGCGGCCGAGCCGCCGGGGCTCCGCTTCTTCACGGCATTGCCGGGGGAGCTGCCGCCGCTGGCGGACATGGTGGCGGAGCGGCGGAGCAGCGGGCGCGGCCACGCCGCCACCTTCGGCCGCCCTTTTTGTTCCGGCGGCGGTGGGCCGGGCTGCGTGCTGGGGGGAGGAGGAGGAGGAGGAGGAGGAGAGCGAGAGCGGCAGGAGGAGAGCAGGAGCAGCGGGGGATGCTGCAGCGCCCCCGGCTTGCGCGGCAGCCGGCGGGTGCCCGCTCGGCCCCGCTGCTCAGCGGAGCATCGCTCTCAGCCCGGCTGCCTCCGACTGTCCCCGAGCCCCAAAAGTGGACAAAAAGGCACAAAAGGAGCCAAGCGGGCACCCCGCAGCTCTGCCCCAGCCCCGGGTGCGGGGCGCTGCTCGCTGCCCGCAGGGGAGGGGCGTTGGCAGCCCTTCTCCTTCCCTTCTTGCAGGGAAGGGCTGTGTGCCCTCTGTGTTCCTATAAAGGAGAGCGGATCCCTGTTTGTGTCCAAACCCTGCCTCTCCCAGCTCACCCCAGCCCCATCCTGCCCTGCTTTTCCATCCCAAATTCACCAGCACAGGGCAAGGCCCCGGCGCTGCATCACCTGCACCTCTGCAGAGGCGCTGCAGGAATCGGCCCCTCCCGTCAGGCACCAAAAGGGCCAAAAGGGCTCGTCTGCAAAAGAAATCATTCAGCAGTCTCAGGTCTGACAGACGGCAATGTCTCTGAAAATGCTTGTTTGCTAAACAGAAGTATGAAGTAATTCACCCATCTGGCAGCTGTGCAGGTAAAAAGGGCAATGTCTGCCTCACTGAAGGAGAGGTTGTGCATCCAAGGAGGATCACTTGGATACCACAACAACACCCAAGGAGCCAATCCTGCAGCAAATTCAGGCTCCCTCTTGCCCTGGTGAGACAGGAGGAGCTCAGAGGCTCCAGCCTGGAAGTTCTGATTCCAAACAGTGGTACCTGTGAGCAGCTGCTCCCAGCCAGTGCTGTCACACCAGGAGAGGTGCCCGAGATCCAGACCCCAAGGTTGGTCCATGCTCCCAGAGCACCCTCTGTGCTCATTTCTGGCAGGCAGGAAGAGGGGGTGGAAGGTTTTCTCCAAGAGAATTCCAGGGAAACGCGAGATCGACATTCTGGGGGGAAAAGGGCACATTTCAGTTACGTTTCATTTCCATCATTACCACTTCCAGCCATTGCAGGATCCCAACCAGCCCAATCCTTGGAGCATTAATCCCAAGCTGACATCTAGTGGCTGCTCAGGGGCTCAAAACTCTGCTGCTGCCTTTATGTAAACATCCAAATTCTGGAAGAGAGCAAAGACAGAAATTACCTTGGATTCGAGCACATTCCTCCAGTTCTCAGAGAAATGGGACCTGAAGAGACTGAAAAGACTCTGACAATTAATTAAAAATAAACAACAAAACATTTACCACAGGTTTTCTGTAACACCAAAAGCCTTTCTTTACCTTATCAGTTCACCCTTACAGGCAATTTTTCTAACTGCATTTTAGGATTTCTCCCAGGTAAAATGTTCACAGGACCATGAAATCAGGAAAAGAACCAGGTACTTACAACAAATGGGATTATCCTGTGTCAGCCTTATTACATCAGGATCCAGTACACAGGATTGGGATTGAAATTAAATATTTGCTTCAGGTGTTTTCAGATGAATGCTCAAATTCAGTTATGTATTTGGGGAGTAAAATCATTCATCGAGGGATTTACTTCTCCAGTGCTGCAGGCCAAGCTCCTCAAGGCCAATAATGACCTAGAACCAGGATTTTCTGAGTTGGAAGGGACCAACAGGGACCAAATCCAATTCTTGGCTCCAAGAATCCCACCACGGGCACTTTACACCCAATGCACAGACATTGCCATGAAGTCTCACAAGAACGGGACAGAGTTATCCTGTTCTAATCCTTCCAAAGGGGAATTTCTTGCTGGACTCAGAGCTGAGAACCTGGAAGCTCCAGGCTCCAGAGGCCGCGGAGCAGCAGCCACTGACCTGCCCTGCTCCAAGCCAACCACGTGCTTGACTCTGTTGCAAATTAATCCACGGGAGTTAATTCTGCGACTGTTTTTCCATTTGTATTCCTGAGAAAACACCAGCCTGGCATTGGGGTGTGTTCCCGGAGTGCCTGATATCTTCAAAGCACTTCCCAAATGCCGAGTGTTGTTATCAGCCCTGCCACGAGCATTACCTGTCCTCAGGCCCCCAAGTTATTCCGCAGGACCTTTGAAGACTATTTGATTATCCAATCAGTTCTCCATGTGCTAACACTCAGAGCTTGGCACATCAAAAAGGAGGAGGGAAGGAAGGATTTGTCAGGAGGACAAACAATGAGCAGGAGCAGGAGCAAATGGGCCATTTGGGGATGTTTTGAAGCAGTCCTTTGGAAAAGCTGCCTCGGTCCAGCCACCCCATTTCTTCAGCAAACACCTGGGCTGTGCTGATAAAGAGCTCAGGGCTGCTTTTCCTGGGTAAATGGAAGTGGTGGCAGCTTCTAAAACCATTAAATGGTCACAAGATCAGAGCTGGCCTCACTCCTAACCCAAGCCACTCTCTCTCCAGAAGAAAATGGGCTGCTCACCTACCAGCACAGCTGGGGAACCTTCTAGAAACATTACCTCCAATTATTTTACAGGGATTCCTTAATCAGGAATGGAACCTCCTGTTTTTCCTGTCTAAAGAAACTTCTTTGGATGAATCCAGCTAAACAAAACTTGTCTGTGTGACAGCTGGGCTCCAAGCATGGCTCAGCTGTGAGACTGAAATTAGTGCTTATTTCACCCAGTTTTCATAGGATCATGGAGTGGTTTGGGATGAAGGGACTTTAAAGCTCATCCAGTTCCAACCCTGACACCTTCCACTACCCCCAGGGTGCTCCAACCTGGCCTTGGACACTGCCAGGGATGGAGCAGCCACAGCTTCTCTGGGAAATCCATTCCAGGGTCTCCCCACCCTTTGCAGGGAAGGATTCCTTCCCAATAACCCATCTAAACCCACTCTCTTATATCAACTTTTAATTGGTATCAGTAATTTCTTTAAAGGGTTTTTTTAGGGTTATTTGATGGCATTTCTGTAGCCACGAGCAGCAGCTGAGTCACCACACGTGGGCTCAAGGCTCAGTTGTGCCAAGGCCAGTGAGAGGACAGGAAGGAGCTCAGCTGACAGGTCCAGTTTAAGGGGCAGTGTCCAGAGGAGGAGGTCAGGAAAGATCCTGAAGGCCTGGAATGCTGCTGGAGATACCCTGTGGCATCAGGCTGGATGTGATCAACCATGAGATACCCTTCAGCAGCACAGAGAGCTCATTGTGCTTTCACCCTAACACAGCTCAGCAGAGTCTTTCAGAGCTTGGAAACACCACAGAACATCTGACAGCTGAGCAGACTCCACTCCTAATGAACTGAGCCATTCCCAAAGAGCAATTCTAATATTTTTTTTGACAGGAAATCTGATTTTTTTTTGCTTGAAAAGCTTAATTACACAACGAGATACAGGCATGGGTTTCTCTGTTCCTTTATTGTAGTTGCACACTAATGTAACAGTGGAAAATGCAGCAGCTGGAAGGTTCTATACATCAGGGAGAATGCTGGGAAAGGGCCTGTATCCCAGGAAAACACAAAGCATTCCCTGTTCCAGGTGGCGTCTGCAGACAGGGATTGCAGGCAGGTAACACACATTAAATACACAACATCATAAAGGCCACAAAAACGAGATGCACAAAGGAAAAAAAAGCCAAAATGTGCCAGGAAATCCAAGTTAAAACAACCCAAATTAAGGCATGAGGGGACCCTTCCTCCAAAGCAGAATTCCAGTCCTCTAAAACCCTGTGTTCAAGGCAAACTCCATTTCTAGAGCTTCCAAAAAAAAAAAAAGGGAAACACTCCTGTCATTCCTGCCAGAAAAGGCAGCACAGAAGTGGTCAGGAACAGCTGAAGAGTGAAAGCTCTGGAATGCAGAACAGGGATCAAACATTCCAACACCAGAGGAAGGTGTCCCAGCTATGAAGGCACCAAGAACAAATAAAAGAACCATTTCAGAGAACACTGAAAGGCAGCTGGGAGTCAGGGCAGCACAGAAACTGCTCCAAACCTTCTCCTTCCTTTGCAGGGAGCTGTCCCAGAATTATTCCTGTAAAAGTCTTAAATTCCCAGGACTTGCTGCCCCAGGAATGCCTCTCCCAGGGCAGGATTTAGTAATAAAGTGACTCTTATGCAAGGAAAATACAAATATGTGCTTTGACCCTTTCGTATTGTGCCACCCAAAAGAGCCCAAAGATTCCTTTTTAACTTAATTGTGCAAAATCATCACAAAAATCAGCTCCAACCCAACAAACAAACAATTTCCCCACACAGAACTGAGAGAATGAGACACAGGAATTGCATCCCATCTCTTGTTTTACATACAGTTATTTTCCTGAAGTTAACATTCACAAGGTCGATAAAGTCATTGTAACAGAAGAGTTAAAACTGAAAAAAAAAACCAAACCAAAAAACCCCCTTGAGTTCATTTCCAGATTAATTCCATCAATCTGCCCTGCAGCTGAGCTCCTGCCTGCCTTAAGGGGATGCTAAAACACTACACATAAACACAGGACTTGAGAAACAGCAAAATAAATGTAACAAAACCCCTGTAAAACTTCTTTTTGTAGCACACTAGAGTTATTCTTTATCTACATTAACCCTGTCTCCAGATACTCAAAGTGATCAGTGCTGAAGTTGGAATTTATTCATTTTATGTCAGTAAAAACAGGTGTGATTTGATGTAAATATGGACACAGCTTAACTATATCACTGAGTAATTCAGCATTCTCTAACAAAGCCTCTGCTGCAATACTTGAACAATGTAAGTCTCTGTGAGAACTTTAAATAAATCACTCTGAGAACTTTAACTGGATCACTGGGAAGGGAATATCCCACATCCCCTCTGATGGATGCAGGATGCTTCAAAAGGGATTTCCACGTGCAGGAAGAAAATCTGATTGAGTGGAGCAAACCATGGAGAACTCAGAGGGTGTGAGGCTGCTACAGAGTTCCAGAGCAGCTCAAGTTAAACAGTTACACCCTGGCAGCTCCCTAAAATAATCTGGATTTTGGGTTTGTTGGGAAAGTTGGATCAACTGGTGATTCTTCCAAACTCAGTGGAAATTAAAAAACTGAGCCATTCCAAAAGCTTTTTAAAAGATCCATTCATAAATGAGAAGGAGATTGATGCACCTCCAGCCCAGTGCTGCTGAGGCAGCTGTTTGTAAATAAAAGGCAACATTAAGATGTCTTTTTATTACAATTTTTTCTACTAATGAGTAGAAAATATCTGAGCTGCTGCCATCTTTCTCCTCAGAAGAAATGCGTGTCCAAGAACAGCACTGAACAAAAATCTCAAACTTAATGGATCTGGATCATTATTGAGGCAAAAAGTAAAATAATTCTTTACTTATTGCCAGAACTGTAGATATTCCTTTCAGCTTTATTTTGGAATGTATCATTCTCCAGCAAAATCCTCACTGATGTGTTTTTGTAGCTAAACGTCTGGGATGATGGCAGAGACTGCAGAGTTCAGCTGAGATCATGGAATCAGAAAATCATGGAATGGTTTGGGTGGGAAGGGACTGAACAGCCTGAGGTAGAGTAAGGAAAGGCAGGATCTGGGTACTCAACTGGTTGAACAAGATTATCTCAAACCCTTAAAATCATCAAGGTCACACTGGAAAGTGTTAAGGTGCTTTGAAACGGAACATTTGGACTTCAAAAAAACAAAAGTACCAATTGGAAAGGTCTGGATTTAGCATTGCCAAGCCAGGTCATGGCTTCAGCAGGAATCAAACAGAGGGAGGGAAGACTCCTCAAACACAATCAATGGAGATCACCCAGGGAGTTCACAGACAGAGCTGCTCCTCATCAGAAATTTGGGGCATGAATGGAATCTCACAAATACAGCAGAGCATGAAGAGTCAGAGAGAAAGGTGCCTGAGAGAAAATCAGTAGCAATAGGATGTGAGGTAGGATCAGGGCCAGCTGATCCTTGGGGCAGCTGGGCCACAGCTCCTGGGAAAGGCTGGGAGCTGGCAGCTCCCACTGCAGCTCTGCTTGGTCCACAAATCAATTCCAACCCCACTGGACCTTGTTACCATAAGGTGCAATAAAAACAAACTGCTCCCCACTGGTCCTGAAGCTGGGTAAGTGTTTTTATAGGAAAATACATCTCAAGGCAAAACTTAGAAGAGTTACTGAAATAAAAACCCTTTCAGGGTGCAGTGTTTTGCCCACACTCTCCCAGGTTTCAGGAATTGGTCTGGGGTTTTTTTACCCCCTAATCCCACTGGGAGGGTCAGCTGGGCCCTATCTAATCTTGCTTTCCTCTGATGTGATCAGTTTCCTGGGATCAATTGGACATTTTCGCCTCATTTGCTGCTCTTGCCAGTCTCCATACTGGTGACTTATCTTCTCCTGATACATTATTAACACAGGAAAGCAAAAGCTGCCAAAGCCAAAAGCTTCTACATTTGTTAAAAAGTTTTAGAAAGTCTTCTGGCTTGTCGTGTAGTTACGGTGGGAATTCTGTGGCACCCATATCAAACACGGAATGTGCAGCCAACACAATGGAAAGAGATCCTGGAAGTCATTTTTTGTCCTTCTCCTCTTGTCATCCAAGGAAAAAGAAAGGAGGTAAAACATCTCTGAGACAAGGTAAAACATTTCAGAGACAAGCTAGCTCCCTTCCAGTTCTCTTCCCAGACACCACACAATTCCCCAAAAGGATGTGGTCAGTACTGATATTTTTCATTTCTTCCCACTTCCTCCTTCCTAACAGTTCTTACCCAGGATTATTAATCCATGCAAGGCACTGAAAGAGCATCTGAAGAAACACAGAACAGTTCAGAGAAGGAGCAGAGGATGAGCTCTCCTGTCCTTATTTTTCCTTTAACTTCAGTCTTAGTAATTCCTTACTGACCCCTGCCTTGGAACAAGTCAACTTGTTAAAGGTTAATATCATTTACTTCTTAAAAAAAAAAAGCAAAACTAAAAAACCCCACGGCTTCTCTAGTGCCGGTCAGGGGGCACTGGCTGTGAAAGGGCACAGATACGAGGACAAACCATGAAAAATGCTGAGCAGCCTGAGGGAGGCTGGGCCAGCTGTGGGCTGAGCTGCTGGGCCAGCTAGGGGCTGACCTGGTGGGCGTGGGGCCGGAGCTGGGGGTCCAGGCGGGGCTGGAAGGACGAGCGCACGGTGCGGTTCATCAGCGGCTGCAGCGGGCGGAAGTTGTCCACCATCCTCCTCTCCTCCTCCCCATCCGACGTGAACAGCAGCGCCCGAAAGGCCTCCAGCTGGGGAGCACAAACGGTCACTGCAGTCATTCCCCAAGGATTCCCCAGGCTGGGGATTCATGGCAAAAGACAAGCATTTATTCTTGGAGAAGAAAGTGAAATCTAAGGTAGCGCAGAGAGATTTTAGCAACACCTTTGTCACCTGCTGGTAAACATTGTTGCATTATCCAGACCAACATGGAAGAATTCTCATCTGCCATCCTTAGGGAAACTAAATCCCAAATGTGGCACACCTGAGAGAGTTATTTCCACCCAAATACTTCATCCAGCCTCCATTTACAGCCCCCCTGGCACCCACAAAAGAGAAAACCCCAAGGATTCCTAAGTTGTTCCCTCACTGGTGCGTTCGGAGGGATTTTAGCAACACCTCTGTCACCTGCTGGTAAGCATTGTCCCATTAACCACACCAGCATGAAAGAATTATCATCTGCCACCCTTAGGGAAATTAAATCCCAAGTGTGGCACACCTGAGAGGGATATTTCCACCCAAATGTTTCATCCAGCCTCCATTTACAGCCTCCCTGGCACCCAGAGAAGAGAGAACCTCGAGAATCCCCAAGATATTCTCTCAATGGTTTATCACTGGGGTTAAAAAAAATTATGCAGATCAGCTTTTAATGCTCACAAGGCCATTGGAATGGTAAGGCACTACTGTGAGAATAAAGAGCCAAGGAAAAAAAGAAAAAATGTGAAAAAATTCAATTTAAAAGAATGCCACACTAAACCTGCAATTCTCTGTTAAGAATCTCTATTTCACAAGACTCTCCCAATTTCCCTTCCCTCCACAAAAAAAGGCTGCATCATGCTAAGGAGAGCAAAATGATGAGAATTCCAGTAAGTTCCTAAAACCTCCCAAGTTTTCAAGGGGCAGCTTCCAGAACTATGTACCACAGATCAAGATAAAACCCTTGAGAACAGTTGGAAAAGTTGAATAAAGCTGCAAAAACATCTTGGAGAGGTCTTAGGTCCTTCAGTATCTGTGGCTGATAATGCCAGGATTCCTCCCCAAATCCTGTTTTGAGGCATTAACAGATCTCTGAGCAAACACAGAGAATTTTTGTGTGTTTTCCCAGAGAACTGCTGCTAAACAACTGGTTCTGAGCATCTCTGTGGCAGGAAGAGGTGTGATCTGAAAGGAAAATTGAGATTTACCTGATCCTCATCCACCTCGATTGGCTTCTTCTTAATGATCCACGTGACTGACTCAGTGAGGGGGGGAGTGGTCAAGGAGCCCGCGTAGGTCCAGTAATCAGGGCAGGAAGGGATCAGACAGGAGGGATCAAAGACATCAAACTCGATCACTGTGTCCTAAACAGCAGCAAAAAACATTATTAAGGATGGTGCTTTGAGAAAAAAAAACGACAGAAAGTTGAAAAAGATCTTGACAGTGAGATTAAGGACTGAGTTATGTATGGGGATGGGAAATGAGGTGTTGGGAAATTATTTATGTAATAATTTGAAATCCCACAAACTTGTATAAAATCGGGGTTGAGGTGTCAGGGGCAGCTGCTGAGCAGCCAAAATTGAAATATTTCAGCTGTCCCCAGAAACCATTAGGAACTCAGTGCTGGAGAAACAAGGAGTGAGAAGGATCAGTGGCCTAAGGCTTTGTGGGAGCTGGATGCAAGCAGGAAAAAAAGGGAAGAAGTGGTGGAGTAAGTTCAGATGGCTGTGCCAGATCTCTACAGGACTGCAAACAAAAAGTGTTTTACTTTTACACCATGTGATTTTAGGCAACAGGAAGAGGACTGAAGTTTTACTTAAATCAAATATTCCTGTGTCCAGAATGTTCAATCCCACAAGTGGGAAATCAGACAGAATGTAGGAGCTTCAAAACCCAGGATTTTCCACACAAATTTTCAGAGGGATTTTCAGGATATACTGGCAGATTTAAAACTTAGTTTCTTTTAAATTCACATGCTGTAAATTATTATATTGTTATAATAGATGTATATTCATGTTTGGGGACATCTTCTGGCTCTGAATTGACATGTTTGGTGTTTATCTGGCAGAGCCATCACTGCTCTGATGTAAAAACTTGTTTTATTTGGATTTTAAAAACTCCCTCCTGTGAGAAGTAGCAGCACAGCGACTTCAGCTGGATGTGATTAGAAGTTGAAGAGGTCGATGTGGTTTTTTATGTACTTTCAGAAAGGAGCTGGCACGGGAGGAGGAGGAGGACCTGCTTCTGTCAGAGACTCAGCGCTCCCTCTCCTGGCAGGACTCTGCTAGGAACGATCCCATTCCCCCAGCAGAAAATTCAGTGTTTATAGAAAAGCAAATCATCTCCTCCTCAGACAGCAGACAAAAATCAAAAAGCCCTAATCCCACAGTAAATAAATCCCCACTTCCAGCACGTCCCTGCAAGCGGAAACAATCTCAAGAGCAACACTTCTCCAAGTGGTTTGGAAAGCTTCAAGTACCCAGTTCCTCCTGAAAAATCAGCTTCCCCTCCCAGTCCCAAGGTGTCAATCAGTTCAAATTGAAGGAAGAAAGCTTTTCTCGATGTTTTGTTGTTCTCCAAGGGTTCTTTCTGCTGGGTGACAATGAGGGGGGACACCTCAGAGCACTGACCTTGTGTCTGACTGCAGGCAGGGCATCCACCAGGGTCTGCAGCCCTTCGTGCCGTGCTCCCAGCTGCAGGGACACAGAGGGGTCGGAGAGTCAATAAGCTGATCAATAATCAATCAGTTCTACTCACCCACCTTAGTAGTTTTTTGTAACAATCCCAGAATATTTAGGGTTGGAAGGGAGCTCTGGAGCTCAAGGCAGGGGCAGCTGAAGGAACACATCCAGGTGGGTTTGGGATGTCTCCAGACAGGGAGACTCCAGGCCCTCCCAGGGCAGCTGTTCCACCCTCAACCCAAAGTTCTTCATATTCAGGTGAAGCTTTTTTAGTTTCTGGCCATTGCTCCTCATCCTGTCACTGGCACCATCCTCTGACACCCCTTGGAGATATTTATATGGATTAATGACATCCCCCTCAGCCCTAGTTGCCCTGAATTGGCTTTAACAGAATGCAAATAGGCCTCATCACAGCTGGTCCCACAGCACAAAATTACCTTTAAGAACACTCCAATAACAGCCAGGCCATTCCCTTCCATCACAGCTTCCTCAAAACTCGGGTACTCCACAGCATTCCAGTGCACCAAATGCAGCTGAAAGGGGAACGAGGGAGAAATCAACCCCTGCACAGGGCACAGACACCACACCTGACTTCTGATCCTGCCAGGGTGAGGCACTGCAGGGAGCTCCTCAGAAACCACAGACCACAGAAATGAGGAACAGGGTAAATAATGGTCCTTCCAGTCTTTTTTTTTTTTTTTTTTTGCTTTAAACAATAGCTGAAGACCCACTGCATTCCCCATATATAACAGGGATTTAGTCTGTGGGACTCTGCCTCCAGGAATGCTGCTCAAAGACAAAGCTCAGTCTTCCATCTCTTCCCAGGAGGAGCAGAACACATTTTTCTCCTGAGGAACATCCTCCTGCACATAAGAATGTTCCTCTGCACTGCTGACAGCCAATACATCAAAGAGTTTTGGGTGGTAAATAAATACCCCAGCCCAAAAAATTAGTCACAGTGTCCCTGTTAACGAGGATCTTGCCAAGCTGGCAGCACCACTATGAACACACCAACAGGAGAGAAACTCTCCTTAAAAATAACTCATCATCACCTGACAAATTCTCCTCCTTTGGCACAGAACTGTGTTCAAAGCTGTCACAATTTCACATTTTCACCGACTCCATCCTTTTTATTGACGTTTGCTTCCTTAGTAGGTTTTTAAGCATCAAAGTTTTGCTATTTTAGTAACTTCAAGAATTGCAAGCAGAAAATAAAGGGATGGCTTTTTAGAGTACTTAGTGTATGCTTTGTTTCTCTGAAAGATTTAGTAACAACAAACACAGTGATTTTTAACTTTCAGTAGCGGGGCCAATGTCCAATTTTCAGGCTGTTCTTCTCCAGAAAACACAGTGAACTTTTATCGAATAAAACAGCAGATGAGCTGCAGCACTTAAAAACAAACTGCAATTCCTCAATTTGGGAGTTTTCATGGACACACCTGAGACAAGGATTTGCATTTTTCAGGATTTCATCTCATACCTCTGCTGGGTAAAATTTACTGTCCACTGTGTGCTCTGAGCCCCAGTCGTTGATAGCTCCCCAGTGGAAGTGGAACTGCTTTAACCTGTACTGGTTTTTCAAGGGGCCTCCAACGATGACTAGAAAACAAAACCAGACACACACATTAATAAATGTGATTTAGAATTGGCCAGACAAGTGAATCCTTGGAAGAAATTTGCCCAGGAAAAACTATCAGGTGGAGCAACTCAAGCAGTGCCCTTTCCCACACCCAAATTATTCAGGCAAACACATTCCTGGTTTTCCCTGCTGGAAATGGAGATGGGCTGAAGAGTCTCCTCATCCATCTCCTCAAGGGAATGTTTTCCCAGGTTTGGCACAGTCAGTGATGAGTTTCACATCCTCAGCCCTCTGTCAGAGCAGGAGTGTGAGCACTGCCTGACCAGGTGACACAGCAGTGACACATCCAATAAATGAATTCAATGTCATCCCTACAGGCCTCAGGAACTGTGAAAAATCTTGACATTTCTCATGGCAAGACTTCAAAAAGCAAATTTGGCCAGAAAAATCAAATATATATTGAGTCAAATGGTCAAGTCTCCTCCAAGCTACAAAAATCCAAACATCATATTCTGCTTCAACACAGCTTTCAGACTGCTGCAAAGGTCAGCCAGAAATGTTTTCCTGTGCCTACAAGTTGTTCATGAAATATTTAAATATCCAGTCTGCCTCTGGGTAAATTTCTGAGTTTCTGGAAGCTTTAATGCCCTTTTTACCAATGAGTAAAGGTAAAACTTCAGTCTGTTCTCCTGATTTCCTCCCATCTTTTTGCAAACACATGAATGAAGAAATCCATGCTCAGCTTTCTGCTGCCACTCATTCCCTCCTCCCTGGACCAAACCCATCCTGCAAAGTCATCTTGCTAATTATGATATCAGAGCATCTGGTAAATGAGAAACCATAATTACTTCCCAAGGGCTAATAACACTTCTGGAATCAGAGAATCATTTAGGTTGGGAAAAAGCTTTTCCAAGTGTTCATCCAGCACTAAACCATCAGCATCTGCTGATTTGTACTCAGTTGTAGGACATAGAGAAATTTTACAAAAAACCTTGGTATAAAGCACCTAATCCCAACACTGCTTTTGGAAATAAGTTAATCACTTCCATGCTAAAGAGAAACCAATGAGAGGCATTAAGAGATTTTCTTGCATTATTTTTTTTCCTGAAAGGCAGCCAGCAGGTTTGAAATTCTAACCAAACAGGCCTGGCTGTGATAAAGGAATAAATTAAAACGAGCTGTGCAAAGTGACATTGAATTCATTTCATCCCTTGCTGCTGAGCTCTGAGCATGGATGCAACACTGACCATCACTGGAAAATCACAATGCCCCTGGATCCCTGGCAGTGTCCAAGGCCAGGCTGGACAGGCTTGGAGCACCCTGGGATAGTGGAAGGTGTCTCTGCTCATGGCAGGGGGTGGAATGGGATGAGCTTTAAGGTCCTTCCAACTCAAACCATGCTGAGATTCTGTGCTGGAGAAGGGGGTGAGGATGTGCTTCACACAGCCAAGCCTCTCAGAACTGAAGTTTCTGTGCTCTAACACGATCCACTCATGATTCTGTGATGATGCAAACCCACAAGTGACTGTAAATGTGTGTTAATAACCACATCCACTTAAATATTTGCCTCACGAGTGACTTCAGGCACAGACACACACATGGAAAGACTCAGGTTCCTGTAGTGGCCACCAGAAAGTGACAGGAAACAGAGAAGAGAAGCATTTCCTCTCAAATTACACCCTTTAAAATTTCAAAACAAAACAGAAGTTTAAGGGGACTTTAACAAGAATCACATCAGGTGTTTATTGCAGGCCTGGCTCTGTTTCAGCCTCATTTCTGATGGCACCACACACAGACAGACCACGTGCTGTACATACCTTCCTTCCCCTCACCCTCTTCTTCCTCCTCCTCCTGCTCTACCTTCAGCTTTAGCCCAAGTCTTGCAAACCCCATCTCAGGATTCGGGCAATTTTGTCTATCCTGGGTGTCTTTCTCATCTTCTGTTTCAACTGTGGTGTTTTTGTTTGTTCCCAAGCTCTCTTCTCTGGATTTCTATGATTGTTAGACAGAAGCTGGCAGGGAGAAAAACCAGAAATAGCAAGAGTAAAGAGAGAAAGGTGGAGGAGAGAGGCAAGCACCTGAAAACTGGAGGGTTATACAGCAACACCTCACTATCTGTTGCTTCTCTGTCATTTTGGAGCCCTGTCACTGATTTTTTATGCCATCCTATCCCTTCATGGACTTTAACTCACTTAAAGAAGATGAGGATGATGAAAAGGCAGCAAAAGCTCACAGGGAAAGATTTACCTCAAGGAAAGTCTTACAAAGCAGGTAAGATCTTTCAGAGGTGAGCACCTGAGTCCTGATGATCCCAGCTTTAAACATTAAACATTGCATGTTTCTGAACCCCCTCCAGGCAATTCCCCTTTGTTACATCAATTCTTGCAGAAAAAAATCCAGTTTTGATATCCACCAAACACTTTTCAGGACCTTATCCTCGACAGATAGTGGGGTGTGGCTTGTAAAGCAAGAGGCTGTTCAATTAAAAGCAAAGCCAGTCTAAAGTTAGTAAATTAAAATCACTGATGAGGTAACAAGTGATGTCTGTCCCCTAACCCAACCTCACTAAAAAACCAGCACTTTGTGGGCAGGACTTGGCTCCTTCAGGATATCAGTGCTGCAATGAGCAAGGGCAAGGATATTCCCTGTTGGAAGTGGATTATTCCCTCTTGGAAATGGATATTCCCTGTTGGAAGTGAATTATTCCCTCTTGGAAATGGATATTCCCTGTTGGAAGTGGATTATTCCCTCCTGGAAATGGATATTCCCTGTTGGAAGTGGATTATTCCCTCTTGGAAATGGATATTCCAAGTGAACAGCTAGAAACAAGAAAAAAAAAAAAAAAAAGAGCCCCAAACATCACAGAAGCTCCCTGCATTCCACCACTGCAATTTTTGTTGTTTTATCAGCCTCTTTCCAAACATCAGCCAGAAATGTTGGTGTTGTGAAGACCAAGTGTTTGTTTTTGTGCTGGAGGCTGCCTTCCCCAGGGCATTGCTAAATCCCACAGGAAGCTGGAGGAGCTCTCATGGTGAGCAGCCACTTTGAACATAAATGACTCCAATCCAACAGGTTCAGGCTTGCTCAGGGTCCCTCAGTTTCTCCCTGCAGGACAAGCTGGGCAATCTCGTGCTTCACAACAGCCCTGACCAATTGCTGCCAGCTCCCCTGCCCTTATGAAACATCTTCATATTCTGCAATATCCTTTGGTGAAGGCAGCTTTTAGAAGGAACAGTGAACAGAAAATATGGGATTTGGGAGCAGTACCTTGATTTTAAGTCGATTATTTTACTCTGTTGAGCATTTTAAAAGGTTGAGCTGCTCAGGTCAGAGGTTTATTCACATGAAATTGCTGGAATGCATGGCTGGATTTTTCATGCACTCCTGCTTGCCCTAAAGCAACAGGGACACACACACTTGCTCCTGAGGGCAGAGCTCAGTGCTATTTTCATTCCTTAAAACCCCATGAAGATAAGCATGTGTGCTTTCCAACTGCAGCTCATTTGGCTGCTGATCATTTCAAGTGCATTAAATATCTCTATTAACACCACAAAAGATAAGTGGCAGATTACTGCAATAAAGAGCAGCAATGGAATCAGCTTTCAAACTGAGTAGGTACACACATAAATGACTGGAGATTGACTCGTGTGGGTAAAGTTTATTACAAAACCTACAAGACAGAGCACTGAGGCTTGTGAAAGGAGTTTCAACATCCAGCAGGGGATTTGTGCACAATGCCCATGGTAATAAAAACACTGTAAATGTGAAGTCTGGATGGAATTTCTTCATTGTGACCCCACCACTGTAAACCCAGCATTGTTTTACTGTACATTCATTTTCAACATCAGGCCTTACATCACCCAAGTATTCCTCCACTCCAAGCATTAACGAGACACTAAATAGATATTTTTTTTTCCCCTGAGTTTTTACTTACTTGATCTGTCAGTAGAATCATCAAACTCCACCAGGAAGGAGTAGCCATTGTTCCAGATGTGAAGACAGGTGGTGGGGTCGTAGCTGATTTTCAGAGGCTTCAGGAAGGGATCAAAAACACTGTCCCTCCACTGGATGTTGATGGGAGACTGGCGGGTGCCCCCGGGAATTGTCAGCGGGCTCTGCCACAGCGGATGCACTGCAAGAGGAGGAGGAGGACAGTCAGGCTCTGATACAGGAGGCAGAACTTTCTGGCAAGGGAAGGTGCTGTGTCACCAAAGGCTAATTCGAGTCAGCTGGTGCCCAGGAAAGTAAAAGAAAAATAAAACATTCCAGCTGCATGACTCAAAGCCACAAAGGGAAGCGCAGTAATTTGACTTAGAACCATGTCAGTACCTTTCTGCCTTTGCAGAATGCTCTGCAAAGAAATTGTCCCCCCTATTTCCCAGAAAAAAAAGAGAATTTCTCCTATTATTGCCAGATTTTAATGCAGCTCTGTTTTAGTTTTCTTTACACACCAATACCATCAGCTGAGTTGGGAGCACTCCAGACATGGGATAATTCCCACTGGGAAGCAAAACATTCTCTAGAAGGCAACACAAGCACAGGGTTACCCCACAAAGGGGGGTGCAGAGCTCCTGCAGCAGCCACAGCAATCCCGACCAAAACTGCTTCGTGCACACGGGTCCTGCTGATTCCACACCCGTAAAACCCAAACCCACCAATTCTGGGGGCAGCTTGGGCACCTTAAAACTGGCACAAGCCGGGTAGGTACATGAATTGTTTCCACAGGAGTTTATTCTGCTTAAAACCAGAACTGACACCAGTGTTGACCTGTTCACCCGGTGACCCACACACAGCTTCTGTGCCCTGCCCCTCTGCTGAACTCCAAATTGTGATGCTTCGAGCATCACCTCACAGGCTGCTTCACTAGATACGACTGCTCAGCGCCTTTTAAACGAGGAATTAAAAATCAACTAAACCTTCAAACCACTCGCACGAGGGGTGGCCGCACAACTTTCCCCCCCATTTCCCCTCAGCGAGGAGCAAACTCTACGGAGCCCCATAAGGTCAACTCAGGCAAAGGCGGCGCAAAACATTCTCTATATTTAAAACACTGTCACTTCCTGATGTTTCAGCCGAGAACAAAGCCGGGCCGAGCACAAACACGCACGAAGTTTGGCAGCACGGGGGGGCCGGCAGCGATGGCGGGACAGGGGCAGGGCGGGCTGAGGAGGCTGAGGGGAGCGGCACTCACGGGCGTCTCGCAGGCGGTACGAGCAGCAAGCACCGAGGCTGCACCGGCGGCTGCCCTGCCGTGAGGAGCAGGACGAGGAGGACGAGGAGGAAGCAGCGGCGGCCGCCCAAGCTCGGCGGAGCAGCGGCAGCATCGCGGCGGAGATCGCGGAGCCGCCGCCCTGCTCAGCCCGGCCCGGCCCGGGGCGGCCCCTTCCGGCACGGCCCCCTCGCCACGGCCCCGCCACAGCGGCCTCGGGGGCGGGCTGGGACTGCCCTCAGCGGCTCCTCACGCCGTGACAGCCGTGGAGCGGCGGCTGCAGCTTCGTGTGGGTGCGGGATCGCCATTCCCCGTGCTCAGCGTGGGCCCCGGGCCCCTGTCAGAAGTGCAGCCCCTCACACGAAGTGTGGCCCCTCGCACCTTCACACCGAGTACATCCCCTCAAAAGAGTATCGCCTCACCCCAAAAAAGTGTCCCCTCACACCACAATAGTATTTATTCCCTCACAGCACAGCGTTTCTCCTCGTATCAAGTGTTCTCCCTCACATCAAGAGAGTATTTATTCCCTCACACCAGAAGAGTCCTTCCCATCGAGTATGTCTCCTCACCCCAGATGAGCATCCCCTCAAATCAAAAGTGCATCCACTCATACAAAAATAGTATTTTTTTTCCCTCGCACCACAGCATTTCTCCTCATATGAAGTGTTTTTTCCCTCATATCAGGAGAGTATTTATTCCCTCACATCAAAAGCGATTCCTTCACATCAACTACATCCCCTCACACCAAGTGAGCATCACCTCCCCTCACACCAGGTGCATCCACTCATACCAAAATAGTATTTATTACTCACATCAAAGTATTTCTCCTCACACCAAGCACATCCCCAAACACTAGAAAAGTCTTTATTCTCTCACACCAAAAGTGATTCTTTTGCAATGAATACATCCTCTGGCACCAGAAGGGTATTGCCTCACCCCCAAAAGTAACCCCTCACACCAAAAGTGATCCCTTTGCACCAAAAAATGCACAGGTATGAGTGGTCCTGGCACAGCAAAGTCCCCGCTCCAAGCCACATTTGGAAAAGTTATGAGAAGTTAATATTATGTTCACTTTTCTTGGCTGCCACAAAGGAAGGAGGCCAAAATAATCCCACCTTGGATGGTGAAAGGGTCAGCTCAGTGAATATTCACCTGACACTGCTTGAGGCAGCAAACCCTTGATGAAACAGGTGAAAACCTTCATTACTCCTCCTGTTCCAGCTGCCAGTAAGGAACACACTGCAAAAAATAAAATCTAGAAATAAAGGAAAGCCTGTAGAAAGCTGAAAGTGTCAGTGAAAGCACAGAGATGAGGCAAGAGTTCTAATTTTTGCGAGTTCTCTTGGGCAGACAAGAAAAGAGCACAACCCTCAGCTCCTGACCTTCCTCTTGCTGTATGATCATATTTCTTAGTTACTCGCTTAAAATCATTTTTCAAATCTGCATTTATCTTCTTGAGATTTTTTTAATCTTGTTAGGATGACTTTTGAATTTTCATGAGGGACCTGACGTACCATTGAGAATGTTTTACTGAAATGAAGACAGGACCAGACACTGAACCAGCGTCAACCAAGAAGTGTTTACTCTGTTTTACCAACATTGTGTAAGAAGTTTCCATTGCATTCACGGTATAACATATTTAAAGTTGGGTAAGAGCAGGTTGAAATCTGGCAAACAGTTTGCTTTGAGTGGCTGCACGATCACAAACAGATCATCAGGAGATGTACAAACAGCTTGTGATGTCAGGATGGTAAAATGAAATTTAAACCCAGTTTACTTCCTCCCTGCAGAGTATTTTTTTGGTGTAGTGGGATTCAATTGCAAACAAAATGAATTCTTGCTTTGACTCCCAATGTTTTTTAGGATAACTAATTTACTATTCTCAACAGAATGCTTCCTGTAGCTTAAAAAGATGGATAATCAATGAAATTGAGAAGACCTGCTGCCCATAAACATCATGATTCAGTCAGGTTTAATTACAGTTTAACAGCCTATTGATCATGGTTAGGCAGCTCTTGTGTCTTGCTGAAGCTACTGATGAGCAACAGGCAGCTCATGGTCATCAGGACAGCCCAGGGGGGCTTCAGGTGTTTTATATTCAGCATAAACAGGAGATAATGAGAGTTATTCTCATCTACCAACAAATTACTGCAATCCCTTCACTGTTCTGCCTTGTTCCATTCTTCCAGGATGTGTCCTCTAAATAAAACTGATAACCTTGGCAGCTCAGAAATTCCATCTACACCTGGTTCTGTAATGATAGAAAATCACAGAAACCATCCCTTTTCTGTTAAATGATTTAAATAATTTATTTAAATTTAAATGTTAAAGCTGATAAAATAAAAAGCCTCAAACTCCACTGCTTTCCACTGTGCCATTAATACAACCCAAGTCCACAAAGCTTCTCGGTGGTTTGATCCTGCAAAGTTTTGAAAAATGAGTTTTTTAGAGAGTCACTAAGATGAACTGAGTGAGTCACCTCTTGTGGGCTGAACAGCACAACAAAAAGGAAGCCCATGGCACACTCTCGGAAATGATGGGCTGGTGAGGAACAAAACTAAAGAGAAATACCTTAGACCTGAAACACTTTTGTTTCCTTCCTGAATCATTCACAGAATCTCCATCCAGTTTTTTATGTACACATGCTACTCCATAAAGTTCAGCAAAACTCTACCATTAATTTTAAAAATTCTTCAAAGAAAACCCTTCAAAATATGAGCTCAGTGGCAGGGAGATGGTTTGGTTTGGAAACTGCAGACAGAAAGACAAAACTACCTGTGCAAAAGGGAAACCTAAACCCTAAGCCTTGTTCCAAGCACTTAATGTAGCCAAAATCTTCTTTTCTGGCCCATTCCAGAAACAGAGTTTTCCCTTGGCCATGCCCCAGCTCAGGATGGTGATTTATGCAAGAGCTGGAGAGAGCAGCAGCAGCAGCCAGAATCACAATATCCCCGTTGTTCCCCCCCAAATTGTTACATTTCTGGGCCATCTGGGAGGTTCCAGCTGGGCTCTGTCTTGTTCCTGAACCCCGAGTGGTTCACACAACAAGAAACGGAAGAGCCCAAGGGATTCTGTGGGGAAACAGAAACCCCACCGATGAGTTTTCTAATGTCCAAAGTTAATTTTAAAAAAGGTGAGAATTAGAACTAAGTGTGCAGTTTGCACCCTTTGCTCACTGAGGAAGGGGTTTGCCTTTGTCACACATCCATCCCTGGTACTGTCAGAGCAGTTACACTGAATTTTGTCGTACAAAAAGCATGACCAAAATGTGAATCACCTGTGCAAAAGGATCTGCACAAACAGACCCTAATCTGTGCCTGATTTGATTTGATTTAAAAAAAAAAAAAAATCCCCAACTGACACTGCGATGCTCCATTTAATTTTATAGGATTTGGGGGCTTCTTCCATTTGCACTGTGGGTTTTTTCCTACTTTTCCCAGATATACAGAGCCATCCAAATAGTCCCAATATTCAGAATTATTTTCGATAATTAATTGCAGCTTTTGAAGTAATCCTTAAAAAGTCCATTTATGACTGATGCAAGCATCAAAAGCTTCAGGGTGGGAGTCAAGATTCAGCTGAAAATACAGGTTTTAATCTTTGAAAAGAAAAATACCTGTTGAATCAAGTGCTGTGATTTCTTTACACAGGGACTTTCAAACGACATAAACCAGGGCAGGCAGGGTGGTGGGAAGAGCTGAGAAACCCCACCCAAGGGAAGGAAATAAGGCCCTGTTTGCCATAGCAACACATTCTGAACGAGAAAATAAAACATACATATTGCTGAAAGTCGGTAAAGAACCATTTTAAACTTTAAAGGATCACAGCTTCAGCCACTGGGACTGAATATTACAAATAAACCCAAGATAGGTTGATTTCCTTGCAGCTTTTTTCGTTTGAATCAAGATTTTGGAGGATAACAGTGCTGGTTGGCTCCGGCCCATGGTGACAAGGTGCTGAAAGTTCTGCTGAATTGATGTCAGATGGGGGCTGTGATTTAGGGCACTTTATTGATAAACAGCCCAGCGCTTTTTATCGAGCAGATGTAGCTGACAGGGTGCTCCCAGCTCAGCAGAGGAGCAGCAGCAGCAGATTGTGAAAGGCTGAGCTTTCCTCTGCCTCCACAGTGTTTGGCTGAGATAGGAGCTGGCTGAGGAGGCAGTGGCTGAGCCCAGATAAGGGGGAGGTAATTCCAGCTGGCAAGGTAAAGCAAACAGAGGCTTTATCTTCTCCTGTATAAAAACATTTGCTGAAATTATGCATGCAGGCTTGGAAAGGGCTTGGGAGAGAGCTCCTGGACAATTTGGGGAGGCACTGCAGTTGTATGTGCAGGCCTGGAGATGGCACACCTGGATTGTGTGGCTCTGCTGGACTTGTACAGTTCTTTGGAAAAAAGAAACCCCAAATCTTGAAGGATTCTGCCTTTCTTATAACCAATTCTAAAAGGACAAGAAAGGAAAAAGTCATTCAAGTCTGCTCTGGTAATAATTCCTAAATGAGGCTTTAAAATCCCCATGGAGAGCATTTCCAGCAATTATTCTAAAAAATTAACATCTGAAACCTCCACCTCCACGTGTTCTGCATCACAAGATACCTCAGAGCTTGGCACTGACACTTCCCTGGTCCTCCACACCGCTGGGAATTTTGACATCCATGCCACAATTCTCACCAATGCTTCTACAATTCTTTCCCAGTGAAGTGCAAGAAAAACTCTTTGTCCTTGCAGGGTCACAAGGGGAATCCAAACAGCTCCAGAAATTGTCAGCCTTTGAGTTGCTTAACCCCGGAGTAACTCCCAGACTGCCTCACTCAGAGCTCCTGTCCACACCCTACCTGCCAAAAACAGCCATTCCAAAGACAGGGTTTTACCAAATCCTTTTCTTTTGGCATTTCCTGCATGAATGGCATAAAGAAAGAGGTTTAAGGAATAAATAGGATCTGTCTTAAATTGAAAAGAGGAATGTGAGTAGAAATAGATACCACTTGTAGTTCATTTAATCGGGAGTGGTCCTTGGATGGAACAACCTGGGCTGATCTCTTCTTGGAATGGGATCCCCTCTTACTCTGGGTAACCATGAAATAATTCCTGTCTCCATCCCATGTGGAAATCCAGAGCTCAGCTCTTCTCCAGTTGACCCTCCCACTCCACTGAACAATTCCAAATGATTTTTCCAGAGTGACACCTCTTCCGATAGAACAGAAATGCAGCCCTGAATTCCAACACGCTCTATCCCAGAAGTTTCCAATCCTGTAGGCCATAAATTTTGGTGGTGAATTAACACTGAGCAAGCAGAAAAATTGGGATTGCACAGAAGGATTCTGTGTTCCACGGATTTCATTACTTTTTAACAACTTAAATTGTGCTTCCAAATTGGAAGTTGTTGGACTCGCCATAAATATTCCCTTGCAATCCTGGTTTGTGTCTTTGGATGTAAAAATAATGACTAAAAAGACGGACTAATGACAGAGCTTTTGAACCCCAATTGCAGTGGATTCTCTGGATTTCCCCTTGGAAGCAGAAACTCCTGTCAGTGCTCACCAGGAGCTTTTTCTGGCACATGGGTGGGGTTTTTCTCTTCAATCTCTCCTGAATTGCAAAAGTTTGCTGATAAAATGGAAAAAAATGAGTGATTTAAGCAGCGCCTGGCAATAAATTCTCTCATGTTCACCCACTCATGTGTGGAGTGGCTGTACACACAGTTGGACAGACTAATTAAAACATCTAATTAATTTGAATTCACTAGGAAAGCTACTATTACACACACCTAATTAATACTAATTCACTAGAAAGGCTGCTATAACACTGAATCATTGTTTTTCTAAATGTTACAGTAGTGCTTTTCTTTGAAGAACAAAGTTTTTCCTTGTTTTAATGGGGAAAATGAAGTTTCTGAGAGTGTCTGTAGAGGACAAACTGGGAGTTAATGAGTATTTCTTGGAGTTTCAATATAAAAAGCCTTGTACTCATCTCCACTGTGCCTTGGTTTATATCACAAAATGATCTGCTTTTCATAATTAAATAAATACAAAATTTGACATTTGCTAATTTAAACAGAAGGGAATCACACCTCCCTGCTCGAGGAGGAACCTGGCTCTGTTCTTTGGGAGAAGTTATTACGCTGAATAAATTTACAGAGGGAAAAATAGGAAACAAAAGGTTTTTCTAGCTGTAAAAAATTACTCTTTACTATTCTCCAGCTGACATTATCTACACAGCAGCGAGCAGACAGACTCTCTGGCTGGCCCCATCTTATCTGTGAGAAAGTTAGTCAGTATTTTAAATAACTGAATCTTTAACATCCTCCAGGAGTATCGTGCACCTCAAAGTGATTTATTGGAGGTCTGTACAGCACATTTGGAGGGGTTGGTGGCTTGTACCAGGCCTCATTTTCCAAATCAAACATTGCAGTGGCTATGAAATTCCAAGTCAGAATCAATTTGTGCTAAATGTGGTTTGAGTTATGCTCATAAATACAGTTTTCATTGAAAGCAGCCAAGCCTCCTAAGTAATGACTGCATTTTGTCACAAGTTGAAGTCACAAAGAACCTGGTGCCACTGACACAGCAGAAATAAGGAACCAGGTGGAACGCTGAAATTCCACAATATATTTCCATTTCTTTCATTCTATCCACTCTTGTTTCTTCAAACTTCCAGCCACTTCCCAAATTCCCCTTTTTGATTCGCTAATAAATAAGAACAACACTCAACCCCACCAGCTCTCTTCCCAGCTCAGCCCCTCCCTTACCAGGTATCCCATTTTTCACCGATTTGGATGAAATAAAGTGACTCACGGGCAGCATTCCTGGTTTTTTTCCGGGAGCAGGCGGCCAGGCTGCAGGGCCGGGCTGGCACAGCCCGCAGGGTTCTCAGCTGCTTGGAGAGCCGGCCCAGGGCTGTCACCTTCACTGCGCTCATCGCTGCCACCCGGGCATCCAAACCTTCACCGCTCCCTCAGCAGAGCCTCCGGCAGCCTAACAACCCATCTCCATCACCCAGAATAAAAAAATCCTGTGGCTACAGAGCCCCACGGCAGCTGAGGGGTCGCCAGGCTTATTTATAAATAATTTTGAGAGCACCCTGTGCTGGTGAAGAGGTGGAGCCAGCCCAGGAGTTAATTTTCAACTTGTCCCCGCACTGTCTTCTCCATTGGCTCCCCATTCTCTCCCAGGGGCTGCCTGGTTGATGATTATTCCACATGTGCTTCCCAGAGGTTTTTTTTTTTCCCTCCTCATCTGGCTCCAAGAGCACCAAACAGTTGCAGAAAACTCCTCTTTGAAATGCAAGGAGAGGGCTCTTATCGCTCCTTGGTGCGTACACGCTGTGAATTTGAATGGCTGTATGTTTGAGTACTGATAGCCAAGAGGGACTGTCAGGAACAGCTGAAATGCCCCGAGCTGGGGCTTGAATTGAGGAATTCCCAAAATCCAGGAGTTACACAAGGCTGAGCCCTGGGAGGGAGCATTTTAGCCCTGAGCATTTACTGCAGCAGCATTGCAGCCTTCAGGTGAGGAGCTGCAGAACAAGGGATGCCAACAACAAATTGTGTTAGTAAAACATCCCCTAAATTTGTATGGACTGAAAACAGGGACACAAGGAGCCATAATTACGCCGCTGCTCCACTTTGACCCAGCTGAAGTTTTTGTTTGGGAAAGGACAGATGGAGATGTTTTCTTGACCCACATTTCTCAGAGATGAAAGCAAGAATGTTACTGTCCTGCTGTTTGCAGGGGCACTGCCAATAACTTTGTTACCTCGTGTGAAAACTCTGTAGAGAAATCCCACGCTTTAGTTTTCTTTGGGCTGTTTGCTCTTCCTCCAGCTGAAAATATCTACGTTAATGGCACAAGCACATCCAAGTCAGAGCTGCAGTTTTTCACACCAAGCACAGAAACAGAAGGAAGGAAGTATTCCTATAAAAAAATTCCCAATGTTTCAGATTACTACAGGCCAAATCGGAATGAAAATGGGGAGCCATTGAAGATAGAACTGACCTTTCCAAGGACAAACCAACACAGCAGTGCCTGAACCAAAGGGTCCCCTGGCAAACCCAGCCCCCGTGAGTGACAAAGTGACAAACCAGGTCCAAGGTCCAACCCAGGGGCACAGGAAGGAGCAAAAGGAGACAGCACCAAAGCCAAGCCAGGTCCCAAGTCCTTCCAGAGACAGAGACAAAGACAAACCTGAGCTCCACTGCCAGAGCTGAGGCTTAAATGAGCTCCTGGCCCATCATGGTGGGTGGAGGCCATAGGTGAGGATTATTTGGGTCATTAAAAGTTAATTAAAAAGCCCCTCAGGCTCACAACAAAATGCAAGTATTTACAAAACCCATGGGATTCTTTTTCTCCATTAAATACATAAGTGGATATACTTTGAAAACTCCAGAATCCATCCATGATAGAGCAAGAAGTGATGAATGATAAGAGTATTAACATTCTGCTATTAAAAATTTGCCATAAAACCCCTTTTTAAAAAATTCATAAACTACCTGTGAAGTATTTTTAAATAGTTTTTATTTGTGTTCTGTTTTCCTGCTTGGAAGGCTGTTCCTGCCCTGCTGTTGCCTCAGTTGTAAATCCAACCAAATAAATCAGCAAAAATGATAATGTTACAGTTTTACTGTAATTAGATATCAAGGAAGCGATTTAATAATGATCATTTTCCTCACCTAATTATTGTCTAATTGGCAAGACAATCAGTTGTAAGTCGTGGGAAGCTGCCTGGGATTTTTGCTGCTGAGGAGTGGAAATCTCTATGGAGTGTCTGGCAATGTCACATAGGGCTCCCCACAGGAGCCAGGTCACCCCTGGCTGGCTTTGTCCCTCCTGAGGACTGGCTCACACTTCCCATGGCAGATTTTCCTTGAGGGAAGCTTTTTTTCAGTGTTCACATTTTGCTGGGACACTTCATCCAGCTGAGCTCAGCAGCCTGGGAATCACCTCTGCTTTTTCATTCTCTCTCCCGCATCGGGGTCCCCAAACAGGACAGAACATTCCAGATCTGTCCCGGTGAGTGCTGAGCAGGGGGAATTCCTGAGATGTGCTGCAAAGCTCTGTCTGATCCTGCCCATGGACCTTCATCCCTGCCAGGGTGACTCCAGGATCCACTAGAGAACACCCAGGATGGGAGAAAAGCTCTGGCTGCAGAGCTCTGCAGTGCCCAGGCTGTAGGGAAGTGCAGGATTTCACCATCCCAAGGGTTGGAATTTGCCTCTCTTGCCCTGGACGAGGTTCCAGCTGACCTGAGTTGCTCCGAGTGCCCCGAAGGGCAGCCGTGCCCTCCTGCCTCTGCCACGTGTGTGGGGCTGTGTGGAAACCTGCTCAGGGACATCCTGTCACCACAGCTGGACATCTCCACTCAGTTTATTTCACCTCTCACATCTGAAAATTTGAGTTACATCACAAATCATTTTGGACATGTCAAAATGGATGCATGTCCAGAGTGAGGAGATGATCTCAAGTTCTGCTTAGAATCACAGAAGGATAAAATCCTCTAAAATCTGTTGGTGGGGTGAACTCCCCTTCAGGCTTTGCTAATCCCCCCCAAAAATACTCAGATGATAATGGGAGATGACCAAATAAATGCGATCTGGGGTTAACTTGGCAAATCTCAGCTGTGCAGGGGAGGTAGAAGGGCAGAGAAGAAGCTGTGAGTGATCCTGGGAAGATCCCAGCCTGGCAAAGTGTAAACACAGGGCTTTGCCAGGGGTACATTTCTCAGAAGGGAAGGAGCCTCCTGTCATTTTTCTTTCATGATGCGTACAGGGAGATGGAAGAGTCTGTAAATAAATAAGAGAACACTGAGATCGTGCCTGACCCTTCTCACCCCATTCCTCAGAGAGGCAGAAATGACCCGGCAGGACCCTGGACTTTGACCAGACAGATGGCAAAACGTGGAACAGTGTTTTTCTCTCTGCTGAGGGGATTCAAGGCCTTTTCTTCCATCCCTGTTCATGAAAATTTAGGAGTATTTTCATCAAATAAAATGGAGTTTACTCAGCAGAAACCAGAATGAGATCAGAGTAACGATACAGAGAAAGCAAAGTAGGTTCAGGAGCAAAACCCACTTGATGCTGCCCTGTTTTCTGTTACAAACCACAGGACAATTCTGAGGGGATTGAAAATGGATGTGGCATCTGAAAAATAAATGATGAGCTTCCCCTCATGTGCTGCTACAGCACATTTACAAATAATATTAATATTCTCTTGGTGAAAGATGTATTTATGTAATTTTTCCTTAAACATCTGTCACAATATAGGACTTCAGGCTGGCTTTGTTTCCCTCTCCAGTTACAGGAGATATTCTGGAGCAAATGAATAAACCCAAACAGAAAGAAATGAATAAACAGGGGAGCTCCGAACTCTCTTTTTATTTGGATGTGACTGAGGATTTTATCCTTAGGAAACAAAATTATTCTTGCAGCAGATACTCTGGAGTGACTTCTGTGCCCTGCTCACATCTTGCCCATCCTTTTGTCCCCGTGTCCTCATGCTCAGCACTGAGGAGAATTCTGAATGTCTGTCACTTGTTTAAACAAAAGCTTTGTTTGGCAACCTTTGTTTTGCTGCTGCTGCTGCAGCTGCAAAATTGTGTGCACAGTGTGTTAAATTTTTACCTTTGATGCTACAGGAAGGGGTTTTTTTTTCCTCTAATGAAAAAAAAAAAAAAGGAAATCAGTGAATGAGATCCCAATCTTTCCTGAGCCACACAAAACATAAAAGCAGCAACTTCCTTAGAAAACAGTAGTAAATGAATGCTGGTACCAGGGTAAAATAAGCTGGGTACTTCCTGGAAGCAAATTATTCCCCATAACATGGCAAAGCACAGACAGAAAGTGCAAGAGAGAGACTGAAAAAAAAGAGCATGAAAGTGTGAGGAAATAAAACAACAAAGAAATCCCTTGTTTTATTTAGGACAACGGATTAACAGGGCAACAGGGACTATTTTCTTCTGTAAAATTAAAAAAAATTAAACGATATATTAGCAGCCTGAAGTTCACAGTTATTTTTATATGAGGACAGGAAATTAAGAATGGATTTGATGTAGGCACTTGAGCAAATTATCATGGTTTAAATCAGAATAAACCTTCCAGTGTATCAAGTTCTTCTTGGCATTTGCTCATAGGCAGACTTATCCCAGGGTAAAGTGAAGCCCCCATTCACTGGAGGGGGATTACACTGCATTTCATTCAATTATTGCAGGAATAGTCACGGGAGCTCAGTTTTGGCAGCTCCTGAGCTCAGGAGATTGTGAAGCACAGGAAGCAATTACCCTTTGGTCAGTCCCTCGCTGGTACTGGGAATAAAGAATAAAAGCCAAGTCTGGGTTTCCAGATTGAACACAGAGATCCTTTTCCTCCTGCTGGTTCCCGGTGTTTTCAGGCAGACTTTATGAAGTGTTTGTAATTTCTGGCTGTGCAGCCTCAAGGAAATACAGGATAAACCATGATGACAGAGTCTTTCCATGATTTATTGGTGTCATTCAGAATTTTAAAAAGAAACACCTCCTGCTTTGGAAAAAAATCCAAAATCATTGCTCTGGTAAAGAGGGGAAAAAACTTTTAAAGAAGTGAGCTAATTGTGGATTCTCAGCTGCTGGACTGGCAGGAGGAGGTGCTGCAGCCTCTCTTGGTGATAAACTGTTTTATTTGTTTATTCTGCTGTTATCTCTGATCAGAGTTGCAGACATCACTTGGATCCCGCCAGTATTTCCTGCAGTCAATTTGAGATAAATTAACTTCGTGTAAATACTGTAACTGCTTTATGGCAATGACATTTTTTGTGTTTGTGTTGTGATTCATGGCTCTCCAGAGGAGCAGCATCTCACACCTCCAGCAAACAGGAGCTCATAATCTTTGGGGTAAGCATATTATGAAAATATGAGAAATCAGGGCAGCTTTTACACTGGGCTGGTTTAGGATGGCAAGAGCTTTTAGCAGCCGCTGGAACACAGATTTGTATCCCTGTTTTTCCAGCTGGGACCTGCAATTGCTGGAGCCCAGCAGAAACTCTTCAGCAAAGCTGTGGCAGGGCAAATCTGTGCAGCAAAGCGTGAAATAATCCGGTGTGAAAAGTCAGATTCTAAGTAGTTTAACCTTTGAACTGCCTGATTGGCCTGTGAAGGGGGAGAACAGGATAAATAAACCAACAGGCTCAGCCGGGCACTCCCAAACCTGCACGAGGGAGCAGTTTGCTCACACACCAGGTCTGCAGGTGGCACGAGAAGCAGTTCAGCTGAGCCAGAGTGGATTCAGCAGGGAAACGACACTGGAGACCCCCATTAAGCGTCTAATTTAGGGATTTTATCTTATTTAAGGAGTATTTTAATGCAGGAGTCTGGAAGTCGCTGCTGAAAAATGAAGCGTGTGTGTGTGGTCGGTTTTTATTGGGCAACACTGTGCTATATAAAGCCATCAAATCGTCTAATCTTTATCCTTTTTCAGAGCCATTTGCATAACGCTTCCTCCGTGCTTCTTTTTTTGGGGGCTTTTTGCATATTTTTGTCATCCCCAGCAGGTTCACGGCGCGTTCCCCACCTTGGCTCAGCCCTCCTGTTCTCCCAGCACACGAGTGACAGCAGGGCGAGGCTGAGGAGCTAATTTAGCACATTCCCCCTCGCTGCCTGCGGCTCAGCTGTGCCCTGGGCACGGTGACATTTCCTCCTTAGCCTGACAGGGACATCCAGCTCATCCCAGCTCCGCGCTCAGGAGCTTTCGGAGTGGGAGGAATCTCATGGAAGGAGAAATGAGGAGAGGATGGGGAATGGCGTGAATGATTCTGGAGGTGCAGAGCCACCTTTAATCTGCCGGCTCACAGCTCTGCTGGGCATCGAGGGGCTGGAGCGTGGCCAGAGAAGGGAACGGAGCTGGGAAGGGGCTGGAGAATTCCTGAGGGAGCTGTGAAAGGGCTCAGCCTGGAGCAAAGGAGGCTCAGGGGGACCTTGTGGATCCCCACAACTCCCTGACAGGAGGGGGCTCAGGGGGGGAATTTGGGATCTGATCCCAGGGAACAGGGACAGGAGGAGAGGGAACGGCCTCAGGCTGGGCCAGGGGAGGCTCAGGGTGGAATCAGCAGGAATTTCCCCATGGAAAGGGCTCAGGAATTGTAACTGCCCAGGGAGGTTTGCGCTGGAGGCGTCCAGGGAATTCCTGGATGTGGCACTCAGTGCTCTGGGCTGGGGACAAGGTGTGGATGGGGCACGGGTGGGACTCGGTGATCCCGGAGCCCTTTCCCACCCTCACAGATCCCGTGCTTCTCTGACTACACCTCCCGGCACGCCCCGCGCCACCCGCGCGCGTACTACAGGTCCCGGCGTGCTCCTGCGGGGGCGCGCGCGCTGCCTGACGGGACTCGTAGTCCGGTCCCCGCTGCGGCGCCTCAGCGGGGCAGGGCGGGGGCATCGCGCGCGCGGGCGCGGCGCGTGCGCGGCGCGGGGCCCCGGGCCGGGCCGGATCTCTCGCGAGGAAGGACGCCATTATCGCAGCCGCCGCACAAAACACCACGAGAACTCGGCGCCCGCCTCACACGGTAACGCGGCGCCCCGCGGGCGGGAGCCTCCGCTGCGCGGCCACCCCCGGCCGCCCGCACGGCCCCGCACGGCCACACCGAGCACTCACCGCGCTCCCGCCGCGCTCCCCGGGCCCCGAGCCGGCGGGCAGGGAGCGGCCGAGGCGGGGGGGCCGCGCGCCCCCCGGCGCTCTCGTGGGGGCCGCCCGTGGTTCGATGTCGGGGAGGAATTGCTCCCTGCGAGGGTGCTGAGGCCCTGGCACGGGGTGCCCGGAGAGGCTGCGGCTGCTCCATCCCTGCAAGTGTCCAAGGCCAGCTTGGACGGGGCTTGGAGCAGCCTGGGATGGTGGAAGGTGTCCCTGCCCGTGGCAAGGGTGGAACGGGATGAGCTTTATTCGCCTTCCACCCAAAGGTTTGGCTCTTCCCCGCTCCGTTCCTTGCCGGGCTCCCCGGTGCTGGGCTCGGTGTCCCGCTGTCCCCCCGGGATGCGTTGGGAGCCGGGCGCTGCCGGCTCGGGCTGGGCTGCGGGCGCTCCTCCATCCCCTGCCCTGGTGCAGCAGCGCCCGGGCACGGCCGGGGAACATCCCCGGTGTGCGGTCATTCAGAGTCAGACAGGATTTTTCACATCCATAGCAGGAGCGGTGGTTTTTATCTTCTTCATACCAGCCAGCTGTTTGACGTAGAGTGATTTAGGTTGGATATCGGGAAGAAATTCTTCCTGTGCGGGTGGTGAGGCTCTGGCACAGGTGTCCCTGGAGCTGTCCCTGGCAGCGTCCCAGGCCAGGTTGGACGGGGCTTGGAGCAGCCTGGGACAGTGGAAGGTGTCCCTGCTCATGGCAGGGGTGGAACGAGATGAGCTTTAAAGTCCCTTCCCACCCAAACCATTCCCGGACTCCATAATTCTCTGAACACACTCGGTATCCCTATACCCTTATTCCCTTATTTGCAATTCAAGTGTCGCCTCCTGGTTTTTTTCCTTCCCCCCCCCCCCCTTTTTTTTTTTTTTTTGTGGTATATTTTTAAATCCATCCACAGTGGCGAGTTGTGTACTTCACCAAATATAGTCATTTTATCCTGCTATGGCACGGATGGTTTATGGATCAGTTTATTTTTGGAGCTCTCCGGGGAAGACTTTTTGAAGTAAACAAGGGTTATTAGCAGCTGAGAGATTGCTTTGGTGGGAGCAGCTTTAAAATGATATTTTGGAGTGGTTTTTGGTACTTTTTTGCCTTCTATGTGAGGTTCCCTGAAGTGTGGTGCCCTGTCAATATCAAGATTTCAAGAGACAAACCTGAAACTTGTATAACTTCGAATATTTTAATCAAGATTTTAAAATAGCAAACAAAAAAAGTATGTTTGAATTTCATAGCAGTGACTCTTAAAACGGAGGGTTTTCTCTGTTAGGAAGTATTTATATATATATATATAGATTAAAAAATAGATGTTTGTAGAAACGGACCAGAATAACAAGGCTTGGATTGTGAAACCCTGAGCATCTTTTCCCATCATTAAATGGAAATGGTTCCATTTTCAGTAAGAGATGTTAGGAAGAAAGATCAATTAATTTATTGAGAGCATAAAAATAATGAGGTTGGATTTGGGGAACATTTCATCTTCAGTAGATGATGAAAACATTCTATAACGTTTTTTTAGTTTCTCATCTATTTTTCAGCACCTGGGTTTTGTCTGAATCACCCAGGCATGTGAAAGTTGTGTGGTTCCAGAGCAGGTGTTAATTAAGGTTGTTTTAAAGGACTAATTGATGAATAACATCCAGAGTAATTGAATAAAACCATTAAGGGCGTGGTGCTAATTAGCGATGCTCACAGCTGCACAGCTTCCAGCAGCACCTGCTCCAACAGATCAGTTTGGAAAAGGCTCCTTTCCTGCCTGTCCTGGTTTTAACATCCTTTTAATGGAATTTTGGGTGATCAGGTGAGGAAAAATGAGATTTTAGTCACGGCTCAGAGCTGCTGACATGGATTTACCTCGGCTTGGGAAGGAGTTGTGGGATTCACAGCCAGGGAGTTCCAGGGAGAGGCTTTGCAAGGACTTGAGTTTGCCTCTGGTTTTTCTCTTGGGCTTTCCCCATAACTGGTAGAGCTTTTGTAGGTGCAGGAACAACACTTTATTTTTTCATAATTCCAGGGTTTTCCTTTATTTGGTCAGAATTCCAGAGTTTTTATCCCATTCCTTGAAGGAACCCTGGAATTGGAATTGCTGGGGTTGAGCCACTTGTAGGAGGAGACAGAGCAAAGCCAGGGGTTGGAATTAGAAGCACAAAATGTGTTTGTATCCAGAATTTTGCCAATAAAATTTTGGTCACAGGTTGATTCCCTTTAGTTTGAAACTTGATATTTGAAAACAATCAAAGTGATCTTATTTTTGTTTTATCCATACTCATTGAAAGGTTAATCATCTTTTTTTTTTTTCCCCCCCCAAGTAAAATAAAAGGAATAAAATGTCTTCACAGTCACATAAACCACTTGTTTTCTTGCAGGTTTAGGTTTTTAAAGGTGGTGGAAAATAGTGAATTTTGCAACCAGTTAGACTGAAAAATACACAAAAGGTTTCTCTTTCATCACACCCTTGGGATGTGGGACTTGAAATAAAATAATTTGTGGTGTTGTCTGTTGAACAGAATCATTTTACGTTGTTTCCTGTTTGTAACCCCTGCCTTAGAGCACTTGAAGGAAAAATATATTCAGTTCAAACCTCTGAAAATCAGAGTTTTATCATGAGAAGAATGGAGGGAATTGATGGCAGAGTTGCCCTTTCCATCCCTCCTCCTCAGGGATAAATGGACCAACCTGATCCTCTCCAACACCCTCTGAATTTATGGTTTGGGGAGTTTAAAGCTGAATTTAGTTGGGATTTTTGTTTTAATTGCAGAGGAGCTGACAAGGATCAGGTGGTAGAAATGAAAATTCAACATTAGGAGGTAAGATGGGGATTTGGGATCTGATCCCAGGGAACAGGGACAGGAGGAGAGGGAACGGCCTCAGGCTGGGCCAGGGGAGGCTCAGGGTGGAATCAGCAGGAATTTCCCCATGGAAAGGGCTCAGGAATTAGAACTGCCCAGGGGGGTTTGGAGTCTCCATCCCTGGAGGTGTCCCAGGAATTCCTGGAGGTGGCACTCAGAGCTCTGGGCTGGGGACAAGGTGAGGATCAGGCACAGGGTGAACTCCATGATCCCTGAGCTCTTTTCCACCCTAAACAATCCTATGAAAATCAGATTTTGAAGAGCCGCTCACTTCATGTTTCCCTACTCTCTTAAGTTTATTTTCATTAATATTTTTGGCAAGGATTTGTAAATCCTGATACCTCTCTTTTCTAAAGCAGTGCTGAGGTCTGGTTTGGCAGCTGGAATGGTTCCTTTTCCTAGCAGGAAAATCCATTTGGAGTGAGCAGGTTGTATTTGGTGTTGGCTTTGCTGCTTTTTTTGTGGTAGCAGCCTGTGCCAGCACCGAGGGCTGTCCTTGTCTCCTCTGGAATTGCTGCATCAGAAACTTTTTCCAGTGTATCGAGGACTAGCAGTGCACATACTAGGGAAAAAAAGAGAAAAAACTATAAGTTACTATTTTTTTATTTATTTTTTTTTTATTGCTAAAGGTAAGCTGACAGGCCAAAAGGGAATGGCCCTAAGCTGAAGGAGGGCAGGGATAATTGGGATATTGGGAATGAATTCCTCCTTGTGAGGGTGGGGAAGCTCTGGGATGGATTTCCCAGAGAAGTTGTGGCTGCCCCTGGATCCCTGGAAATGCCCAAAGCCGGGTTTCAGTATCCTGGGATAATGGAAGGTGGAAAATAATCCTGGAAGTTTGTTCTTTGAATTTCCTGGAATTATGGAATACCCTGAGCTGGAAGGGACCCACAGGGATCATCCAGTCCAGGACATTCCCGAAATCCCACCCTGTCCCTGAGGGTGTTGTCCAAGCCCTCCTGGAGCTCTGGCAGCCTCGGGGCTGTGCCCAGCAGCCTCTGGGGGCAGAACCTTTCCCTGATCTCCACCTTAACCCTCCCCTGGAAGTCCCTGCAGGATTTTTGGAGCCGTTCCCAATAAAAATCCTCCACCTAGCGGCTGAAAGCAAGAAAACAACGGGACAGGATTTGCTGTCTGGGCGGGTCCGCTCTCACATTCGCTGCTTTTCAGCAAACTACAAATTGTGCCTGGTGTGAGTGATCCCTGTTTGGGATCATCCCACCAGGACACACAATTCCAGCCTCTGCCCTAAGGCCTGGAATGTGCAGCCACTCGGCTCCATCACTGGGTGGGCTCAGGGAGTTCAAGGGATTAAATGGCTGTAAATTGAATTCAGGCCTCTGTGTGTGTGAGCACCTGAAAGCGGAGCTGGGACAGTGTGAGCACATCCTGCCCTGCTCCCTGGGGAGTAATTCCATGTGAGCACATCCTGCCCTGCTCCCTGGGGAGTAATTCCATGTGAGCACATCCTGCCCTGCTCCCTGGAGAGTAATTCCATGTGAGCCCATCCTGCCCTGCTCCCTGGAGAGTAATTCCATGTGAGCACATCCTGCCCTGCTCCCTGGGGAGTAATTCCATGCACGATGGGCCACAGCGGGGCTGGCACAGGCAGCAGGGTTTGTACAATCCCCACAGGGAATTCGGGCTGGAATTCCTGCTTTCTGTGGCCACCCACTGCCATTCCCTGTGCCAGAGCACGCTGGGAAGCAGGGAAGGCATTCCTGGATTATTTGCTGGGTGGTGTTTTAGGATTGGTGCCAGTTGGGAAAAGACATCCAAGCAAAACAGCGCCTTGTACCAGGTGGAATGAAAAAAAACCAAAAAACCCTAAAAAGCAAGTATTTCTGAAAGCAAAACAATAAACCAACAATAACAGTGGGAGCTTTCGGGGTAATACTCGAGAATTTCTGCCTCCCTGGGAGGTTTTGTACTCCAGAAAGTTTCCAGCTCCTTTATTCCTGGAGCAACCATTTCCTTTTTTTGGGTTGCTATCTGAATTTTACTATTTGCTCTGGAGTCCATCTCCACATTATCTCTGTGAGGGATATTTATTTGCTATACCCATCTCCAGAATTGTGTGGATGGTATCCTGGTTTTCTCAGATAGGGAATATTTCTGTCTTTTTTTTGGGGACAATGGACATTTTTCCTGATCTTCTGCTGAACCAAAGCTGCTTGTCTATTATTACACTCATTTTTAAGCTATTAAACTGAAGTGTTTGGGTGTTTTTACTATGAAATTTAATTGAAACACAATGTTTTTCCTTGCCTTTTGAGATGGATTGAGGATAAGGGTGACAGCCAAACTGATCCTAAGGAAAAAGATTCTCCTTCGTAGTTTTGGGAAGTAAGAAGGAAATGTAAATCTGATCTCTTCCTCCCAAAATAAGTTTAAATTCATGTTGTGATGGGCTGGGGCTCAAAAAGGCTCTTGGATTTACAGTGCTTTGAGCCCTGCATGCTCTTAAATTGTTGTTTTTATTCTGTTACATTTGCTCCAGCGTGGCTTTTTTGGGAATTGGGAATCAGTGCAGGAAGGCTCCGTTCCAGCTGCCAACCAAAGTGATTTTGTCTCGGAGGAAAAGCCAGGCTCTGGGTTAGAAAATTGTTGCAAGTCAAAGAGAATTGTTGTGTCCTGAGTTTTTTAACTCCCCGGAATAACTTCATGTATGGAATTATCCCAGCATTCCCAGTGGTGTCCCCAGGACACTCCAGAGGGGTCACAGCTGTGTCAGAGATTTGGAGCCTCCAGAGGGGGATTCTTCCTCCTGAAAACCTTCCCAGGGACAATCCTGTGCTGTTCCTGGGGTGCTGCTTTGTTGGGGTTCCACAGTTTGCTTCCCAGGTGGAGTTAAATGCGGATTATTCCTTTCCCAGAAACAGCTGAGTGCCCCTCTGGGCTGTTTCCCTGCAGGGATGAGATCTCAGGGATTTAAATAAAAACCAAATTAATGAGTATTTAGTGCTCTGGCTCTTGCCTGGAGAGGGTGGGTGATGTTTAAACCGTAATCCCTGAGCAGTTTGAGGTCATTTTAATCCTGCAGAGTTGTTCTCGTGGAGATCAGCACTGGCCTGTGCTGGATTTATTCCTTCACTGGGCTGGGCGTTGTGTTCACCTGCTTGGAAAACCTGGAAAAGTGTCACTAAAGCAGAGTTTTTGCAGGATAAGGACCTTTGGCTCAGTAAAATGGGCTCAATTAATTAATTAAATTCATTCAAGGGGAATGGTTTTACATGGACAGAGGGCAGGGAGAGATGGGATATTGGGAAGGAATGAGGGAGGGGAGGCCCTGGGATGGATTTCCCAGAGAAGTCGTGGTTTCCCCATCCCTGGCAGTGTCCAAGGCCAGGCTGGACAGGGCTTGGAGCAGCCTGGGACAGTGGAAGGTGTCCCTGGGATGGAATGGGATGATCCTCAAGGTCCCTTCCCTCCCAAACCATTCCATGATTCCAAACATGGCTGTATAAAGATTTTTGTACAGAAATTCCATACTTGAGAATTGCTTCTAATCTCTTTAAAGGAAAAGAGGAATGAAGAAGAGGAAGAACATTTGGGGCTCTTGGGTTGGGCAGAGGGAAATGGCATTTTCCAGCTTTTCCCACACGATCAGAAGGGAATATTGGCCACAGTGTAAGATGGAATCTGAGGGAAGTTTTCATTTATCAATAGCAGTGGGAAATGGCTGGGAGGGCTCAGACCAGTGCAATCCCACACTCCAAGCAGAGCTTTGCAATATGCTTTGATTTTTTTAAAAGATAATGTTTACCCTCGCTAATTAATATGAGAGAGAGGATTTCTGTTGTGTGTTTTCCTGTGTTAACAAGGCATTGGATGGGTTTGATTATCCACTTTGGAATTCTGCCCCATGACTCGGGAAAGCCATCAGATATTTCAGTAAATAGCTTTGTTTACAAGGGGCTGCTCAGAAGAATTATTCGGAATTAATGTTTTCAAATAGATTAATTAAATTACGTTAAACTTGTGTGTGGAAAAGCTAATCTGGAATTCAGGTGAATTTAATTTAGTTGCTTACAAATATTAATTTACTTAATTAAACAAAGCTGATTGAATTCCGCGTTGAGTGTATCAATTCTGAGTAAGAGTATTGGCAGAGATATTTAATGTAATTTATCTAATCAGCTTTAAATTTATATCTTTAGTTGTCTGTGATGAGGTTTTTTTGAGTGTTCCAGTACTGGAGCCACTTCCAGGCACGTGCTTATAGGGATGCTCAAGGCTTTTTGCTCCCCTTTTTGAGGGAAAATGAGGTAATTTGGAGTTGTAGTTTCAGTTATCCAGCAGGAGCAGTGTCTGGTGGCATCATGGGAGCAGGGAGCAGAGTGGGGTCTGGCCTGGGGTGGGGAAAGGGGGCACAGTGAGAGAGCTGCCCTGAGTGGGCTGTAAGAGCTCTGAGGGGTTGGAAATGTTTGGGGAAACTGGGATTTCACAGAATTGATCCTTGAGGGTGGAAAAGAGCTCTGAGGTTACCACGTCCAAGCTGTGCCTGGTCCCCACCTTGTCCCCAGCCCAGAGCACTGGGTGGCACCTCCAGGAATTCCTTGGACACCTCCAGGGATGGGCACTCCAACCTGCCCTGGGCAGTTCCAATTCCTGAGCCCTTTCCATGGGGAAATTCCTGCTGATTCCACCCTGAGCCTCCCCTGGCCCATCCTGAGGCCGTTCCCTCTCCTCCTGGGATGAGATCCCAAATCCGCACCCCCCCCCGAGCCCCCTCCTGTCAGGGAATTGTGCAGAGCCACAAGGTCCCCCCTGAGCCTCCTTTGCTCCAGGCTGAGCCCTTTCCCAGCTCCTTCAGGAATTCTCCAGCCCCTTCCCAGCTCCGTTCCCTTCCCTGGCCACGCTCCAACCCCTCAATGTCCATCTTGGAGGAGCCCAAACCTGACCAGAATTCCAGGTGTGGCCTCAGCAGTGCCCAGCACGGGGGACAATCCCTGCCCTGGGGCTGTGGCCCTGCCAGGGCTGCTGCCAGCCAGGTGCCAATGGCCTTTTGCCCACCTGGGCACCCCTGGGCTCCTGTTCAGGCACTGCCCCCACATCCCCAGTGCTTCCCCAGCTTCCCAGCCTGGAGCTCCAGGGGTTGTTGTGACCCCTGTGGAACCTCATGGGTCCAGCCTGTCCCCTGTGGAGGCACCCAGCGAGTTGGGAATGGAGGGGGAGGACATGGCCCATGAGAGAGTGTTGGAAATGGGAAATTATTTGAAGAAAGGTTGAATTTAGTGATTTTTATATTTAATTTTGAAGGCACTTGGTGGGGTTGTTGGGTTGTCTGTGCAGGGCCAGGAGTTGGATGATCCACATGGGTCCCTTCAAACCAGGATAACCCCAGGACACCCCATAAGAGCTGCAGGAGGCACCTCCAGCCCCTGGAATTCTCCAGGAGCTCCACCAAAAGCTCTGAGCTGGAATTGGTGTGAGCCTGGCTGGCCAGAGCCTCCTTTAATGGAATATTTTCCACTGCCTGGCAAAATCTTCCTCCCCATCTCCTCCCCCAGACAGGAGCAAACCGACCATAAAATATTCCTGTGTTGATCCAACTTCCACGGGGAGGAGAAGTGGGCACGTTCCTGGGCCCTGCTGTGGTTTATCCCCAGCTTCCCAGCTTGCTGTTAATATTTCTTTTTTAGAACTTAAAATTTGTTCCTGGGAATAGTTCAGTGCTGGTGGCTCCATGCCAATGTACATACACTTAATTTAGATTTAATGGGGACTAGAGTTTGAGACAGGAGGTGGAAATTAGGGGAAAAAAAGGGAGAATATAGAGTAAATTTCAAGAAAAAGAGTGTTTTAAGTGAGGAAATGCTGGTAAATACTTCACAGAGTAAAGTACATGGAAACCATGATGGCAAAGTTATTCTGAATTAGTTGACTGAAGCTTTTTGAAGCTGATAAACTCCTTTAACTCTCATCCTGTTAATTTTATCAGGCTTTTTCCCCTTGGTTCTGAAAGCAAGGTCAGCTCACCGGTAACATTTACTGTTAGAAAGTGAAATGGTGAATTTGGGACACTTTATTCAGGGTGTGATAACTGCAGTGCCTTGGACTTTGCTTTCCTAATCCCCTTTTTTTGCTTGATAACAAATTTATTTGTTTTCCCCCTTTATATTTTTACACAGGATGGCAGCAGAAGGGAATTTAGTCCTTTGAAAAGGCAGAATTGTGGCTGATTTCTTCCAAGCTGTGTCTGACTTAGTGAAACTGGAATAAAACGAGTTGAAATGGAAAGAAACAGTGGTGCCATGAACACAGATTTCTCTGTGTGTGTTGTAGCTGCTCTGCCAGTTGTAGATTGCTGGTTGTGCCTTTTTTTCAAGGCTCTGGGACAGAATATTTGGATATTCCTGAGGTGAAGTTGAACACTTTGAGCCTATGGCCCATGAGAGGTGGACAGTGGGTGTTGGAAATGGGAAATAATTTGAAGAAAGGTTAAATTTAGTGATTTTTATGTTTAATTTTGAAGGCTCGTGGTGGGATCATTGGGTTTGTGCAGGGCCAGGAGTTGGGTGATCCTTCAAACTCAGGATTTTCTGTGCTAAATATGCAAAGCGTTAAAGTGGAGATTTATACAAAATCATTGCAATTCCTTCAGATTGCTTTAAAAATAACGATAAATTTGTAGCTGTGATGAATTTCAATGCAGCATCAGCGAGTCCTGTGAATAACCAAGCGAATGACAGTGAATGCTGTCTATAACAAACTTTTTAACAGTTGGGTTTTGTTCTAATTTGGCCTTTTTTTCATATCCTGGAGTGGTGGATGTGTCCCTTCAAGGCCAGGGCAGGGCTGTCCCCGTTCCAGGCCATGTGTGACTCGATGGAACAGCGAGCGCAGCACAGCTGCTCCGTTCTGCTCAGCCTGGCTGGGCACCAGGACTTCTGAGAAATGGCAAATTCCACTTGCCAAAATGGCATCCACCAGCACGGAAAGGACTGCCAGGGTTTTTGGGCCTGCTGCCACGCTCTGTGCTGGCCCAAAAGTCTTTCACCATGAGCAGAGTTTCGAGTGACTCAGTGCTGGCAGTGCTGGTATTTTGAATAAACAGTTTGGGGATGTGGGGAGGCCTCCTCAGAATCCTTCTCTGCGTTGTGTTGCTCTCCTAAAAATTTATGCTCTCCATGTCTGGCTTAATGGATTTCTTGGGCTCAAGTGGAAGAGGAAAATCGCTGTGAATAGTTGGATTTGATTCCGTGTCAGTGTTAATGGATGAGTTATCATTTCCATCAGTAAATCTCCATTTATTTCTCCAGCGTTTTTCACTCCAGGTTAAAAAGAAAAATAAAAAAAAATCACTGATCTTTTGGTATTCCTTGTCCAGCCCTTTGTAAACTGGGAGAAAGCACAGCTAGGAGAGATCCCAGGGATTTTATTGCAATTTTACAGCTTGAAGGTTTCTCTTAAAACACTAATAAATAACCTGGACTGAGAATTCCAGGGGAGCAAGGCTGAGAAAGATTTCCACTTTAAAATCAGAGCCATAACCTGAGAATGGTTTCATCAGAGCTGAGCTATAGAAAAACCAGTAGAAAAAAGTGAAGTTGTAATTGGATGTGAGGAAACTCCTCATTGTCACTGAGTGTGGGGAGATTTTAGAGGCCTGCTAAGATTCAGAATTTGCAGTTCTTGCAAACCTGATGTGGTTTGGAGCTTCGTGAGCTCTGTGAGTCTGAACCTGGAAGTGAATCCCTTTGTAAGTTGGTCATTTCAATGGAATCTTTCAATGGAAGGAGAATGAGGAGCTGAAGGCATTGATGCTGTGTGAAATATTTCACAGTTATTAACCCTCTCCTTGCTGCTGTTTTGCAGGTTTGCATGCCTGGGCCAGCCCCTGCCCTGGGGAGCTGCAGTGGAGTGTGAGGGGTTGTGCTGCTGCTTCTGAATGATGTCAGAGCAGGATTTGGCAGATGTGGTTCAGATCGCTGTCGAGGACCTGACTCCAGATAATCCAGGTGGGAAGAGATTCACAGCAGTGCCCATTCACTGGAAATCACTGCTGGGCTTTCCTGCAAAATCCAAACCAGCTTTTTATTCACTGGAAATCACTGCTGGGCTTTCCTTTAAAATCCAAACCAGCTTTTTATTCACTGGAAATCACTGCTGGGCTTTCCTGCAAAATCCAAACCAGCTTTTTATTCACTGGAAATCACTGCTGGGCTTTCCTTCAAAGTCCAAACCAGCTTTTTATTCACTGGAAATCACTGCTGGGCTTTCCTGCAAAATCCAAACCAGCTTTTTATTCCAAAAAGGTGCTTTACAAGCCCATATCCCATGTTTTCCATAGCTGCATTTGTGTATCTCCAAACTCTTTAGATCAGATTATTTTATTTATTTCACTTTCCTTTTATTGCCTGGTTTTTTTGTGCAGGGGTAGGCTAACCCCAAAAATTGAATTAAATATTCCTGCAGTCTCGTTTTTCTCCATGCTTTAGGCTTTTCCTCCAATGGGAATTGTCCCCCATCCATTAGGAATTGTTGTTTTATGTGTAAAATAGTTTGGCTCATCCATTATTAAAATCCTTTGGACAGTAAAACTGAAAAACACTTCTGAAAGCAAATTTTGGGATATCCCTTGCTCAGGACTTGGCCTCCTAAGTGAAAATATATTGAGATGTTGATCTGTGGCCATTGCAAGGTAATGACTGAAAGAACAGTGATGGGAATGAGAGGCACAGACCAAAATCTGCTTTTCTGATACAGAACGAAGAAGTTACCTCAGAAATGGTCCCAAAGAGTTGGAGGAGAAGCTGGGACCTCCTAATCCTTCAAAAATCTTTGCTCAGCTCTGTAGAGGAACTCAAACCTGGTCCCACCACCACTGTCAGAGAGAAATCCCAAGCAAGTGTCAAAGAACACATTAAATACCTTAGTTAAAAGTTTGTTTTCTTCACTTAATGTGTTTTGAATTTGAGCTTTGTCCTCTCGGGTTCTAAACTCTGGCAATGCTTTTTTCCCTTTGCAGTTGTGTTGGAGAACCATGAGGTGGCAGATGATGATGTGGAACCTGCCCTGAAACGTCAGAGGATAGAAATCAACTGCCAGGATCCCTCTATTAAGGTTCTTTAATGCCCTTTCCTGCTTTTATTTCTAATTCCAGTGAAGTTTAGGGAAAGTTATTGCAAGAATGTAAAACAGACTGTTTATACCTAATACTGGAATTATTCATGTAGGTACTTGTGCATTTTTAGGCATAAATTATAAAAATCTGGATGATTGTCTAATTTTCCAGTGTAGAATTAGTAGCAAGAATTTCATACGGAATATAAAATATCAGAATTAATTCCACTGACTCAAAACATCACTTTGGGGACATTTTTTGATAAAGTAAGTTGACCAACAAGATAAATTTGAGGATGTGTTTTTTGTGTTACAATTTATAGACACTTTCAGCACATTTGAAGTTATTTGAAGCTAACAGCATTCTCCTGGTAGATCATTCATACTTCATTCAGGCTCAGAGGCTCAGGAGCTCAGAACTTGCCCTGCTGTTCTCACTGCTGGGATTTAGGGTTGGTTTTTGCCCTGGAGTGTGAGTACCTGATGAATTTTTTACTGCCACAGACACTGCTGTGGGTAATTCTGGATTTTTGGGGTGATCCCAGGAGCTGGAGCTGTGCGGAGCAGGGCTTTGGGGTGCTCAGTGATTGCAGGGCCACAAGATGGCACAACTGCAGCTTGCAGAGCACACAGAGTGCAGCTCTTCCCTCTAATGGCCTGTTTTCCCAGGAGAACCCCAGTGGAACATGTTTTCTTTTCAGAAAGATTGCTTAGCAAAACAGATTTTATTTATTTGCTTTTCTTGATTCGCTGTTCAGCAGGAGGCTGAAGTGAGTGGCATTAATTGTCCCCGAGGTTTTTTGTGTTGATACAATTTCCACTGCAATTTATCTGTTTGGGCAGGAAAAACAAAAAAAAACTTTACTAAACTTTATCCAGGAGGATGCATCCAGAGATTTATAATCCTTTTGTTTTCACATGTGGGCTGGAAGGCTTTGGCAAGTCATTAGAAATGATTTTGTGGTGGATGAAATCATCCTGACAAAGTGCTTAGGTGAAAATGGCTTTGGCCAGACTGCTTTTGGCTCCCAGATAAAGATCTGGAAGGATCTGAGCCTGCTGAAACGCTCCTGGATGTCATCAGGGCTGGATTTTGTCACCAGACAGGCTGTGAGTTCCTTTAGGATTGGTTCCCAGACACGTTTATCCGGAGCTTCCTTGGGATTGGGGCTAAACTCAGAGTGTTTCATCCGGGTTCTTCTCCCTCCCCAGTCGTTCCTGTACTCCATCAACCAGACCATATGCCTGAGGCTGGACAGCATCGAGGCCAAGCTGCTGGCCCTGGAGGCCACCTGCAAATCCCTGGAGGAGAAGCTGGACCTGGTGATGAACAAGCAGCACAGCCCCATCCAGGTGCCCATGGTGGCTGGGTCCCCGCTGGGCGCCACCCAGACCTGCAATAAAGTCAGATGGTAAGGACACAGCTCTCCCCACTGCTCTAGAAACCCCAAAAATCCAGGATTGGGGCATTTCCTGCTCTCTGCACAGCTGGCAAGAGGCAGAATTCATTTATGTGGAAGGTAATTTCTGTAGCTGTTTCGTGGTGTTCCTCAGAAGCAGACACTGGTCCAGGGACAGTTTGCAGCTATTCCCACATTTCATCCTGACTTAAACCAGACTCGTTCATCCATCCCCTGGAAAAGCCTCAGCAGCTCTCTCAGACAGGTTTTGGAGTGTTGCTCTGTTTTTATTTATAGCTGTTTTGATTTAACAAGTTCATCATCACTCTAATTGCTTCTCATTTTACTTTTCTTCACCAGAAGTACAATGGAGTGTGTTTTATGAGCTTGTTTGCTAAAGAATCCTGCTAGAAAAATAACTCTGCTTATTTTGGAGTTAGGAGCTGGAGATGGAAAATCTGTTGAATAATCAAATGCACTTTGCTGAAAGAGCAGGCCTGACCTGCTGTCCTTTTGTGTTTCACTCCCCTAATGTGGTTTTAAACACCTAAATCTTGATCTGTCTGTCATCTTATCATTGAGGTGAGCCCAGCCAGAGAAAGCTGCTTAACAAAAGACTTTTCTCCAAGACTTCTTCCTCCTTTTTCATATTTTTATAGCTGGAAAACACTTGATACTTCTCTAAATAACTGCTTTTTATTCTCCATTACAAAGGTGTGCAGGCATTTAACTTTTCTTTAAAGCAGGTGCTGTGTCTGCTTTTAGCTCTGCTTTCGAAGGCTTCATACATTGAAAAGATTAATTATGGCTGAGTTGTGTAATACCACAAACAAAGTACATGGAATAAGTACTTGGATCAGAGAGGAAGTAACCAGAGTTTTACACCAGGGATTCTGCTAAATACTCTTTTAACAATAATTGTTTCTTCAAGAATCTTATTGAAATCTGGCCTGATTTTTTTTTGTCATTAATTTAGAGATCTTCAAGTTCTCGTGCACGAGCTGAACTCTTTCCTGTGGTTTGTGCACAAAAGGCTTCAGAAACCTTTTCAGGAACCCACAGCCCCTTTGGGACCCTATTAATTCATGCTCAGTGAATGCTTTCCTCTGTAAATTGTACTGTTTGGAGTTTCTGAAGGGATTTGTCAGAGCCGAGCTGCTTGGTTTGGTTTGGTTTGGTTTTAAATCTCTGCAACCATCAGAAATCTGCCCTGTGTGTTGATGCTGCTTCATCTTTTGGTTTGGGTTACAAATTTCTGCTGACAGCTCCTCAGCCAGTCTGACCATCATTTAGAGGGAATTCTTGAAGACAGCAGGAATCTCTGCCCCCAGTATTTGTTGCTGTTGGTCTGAAGTTGCACATTATCAAAGGTGTGATGCCAGCAGAGCACTGAGGGCTTTTTGTTCTGGAGCAGACTGGGGCCTGTGGGACCTGAGAGAAAATAGGGCTGGATGTGTTGGATTTGGCACTGGGGACAGCATGTTTCCCTGAATTCCCTGTCTCTCATCCATAAATCCCTTTATCACTTGGTGGTTGTTTCTAATTAAAGGCTGTTCATTGTACCAGCTCTGTGTCCTTCCCTCTTCCCAGTCCAGCAGAGAAGGCAGAGCTTCCCATCAAGTTTGGGATTGGGATTTTCAGATTCTCCATAGGAATGGGATTCTCCAGCCTCCTCCTCCTCCTCCTGCCCCCAAACTCATGTTGGGTTTGCTGCTCAAAGGTGTGGTTGTTGAAGGCTGGCAGGGGAGATGGTGCTGCTCTGACATGGGAGCAGCCCTTGGGAAAGAATAGGAATAAATCCAGTAAATACCTCAGGATCCTGGCTGAGAATTGGGGCTGTGGGAATCCCTGAGCTGGGGGTGGAGAGGGAGGCTGGCCACAATTCTGCCCCTCAGGTGAGACCTCATTTGCAGAGCTGCCCCAGCACAGGGAGGACCCGGAGCTGTGGAGAGTCCAGAGGAGGCACCAGGATGATCCCAGGGATGGAGCAGCTCTGCTGGGAGGAAAGGCTGGGGGAGCTGGGATTGTTCAGCCTGGAGAAGCTTCAGGGTGATTTTATTGCAGCCTTCCAGGACCTGGAGGAGCCAGCGAGAAAGATGGAGAGGGACTTTGGACAGGGGATGGAGGGGCAGGACACAGGGAATGGATCCCACTGACTCAAGTCAGGGTTAGATGGGATATTGGGAAGGCATTGTTCCCTGTGAGGGTGGGGAGGCCCTGGAATGTATTCCCAGAGAAGCTGTGGTTGCCCCTGGATCCCTGAAAGAGTCCAGGGCCAGGCTGGAGGTGTTCAGAGGTAAATGGAGAAAATGCAGAGGTAAATGGAGCTCAGGTATTTCCCTTAAACCATTTTTATGCTACAGGTGAAATCCAGACCACAAACATCTGCTCCTGTTCCATATCCATTTGTTGCTAATTGATAGCAAATATAGAGATAAAAACGTTTATATTTTTGTCTTTAATGAGAATGGGACAGTTAAATGGAACTGTAGATTAATTGCACTCAATTAATGAGCCAGAATCCATCCTGGTGTCCTTGAACAAGACATGTTGAGGGTTGAACATTGGCTTATTAATCTGGAGGTTCCTCAGATGCAGTTCTGTACCAGATGGGATGTTTGAATTTGCTGCATTTTTGTAGGTGTGGATCATTAAAATGTTTGTTTTACCATTAAATTTAATCAGCAGAACAACTGAATTGAATTTGGAGAACAAGACTTGTCCACCCACTTTGCAATGTGCCATTTGGCAAAGCCTCCTGGCTCCACATGCCCCAAATTCCAGAACTGTGTTTCCTTGTTTACCGCTGGGTTTGGGGTCAAATAATGCAAAATTGAGAGTTGAGACGATTTGGAATGAGGTTGTAAAGCAGGGAATGTGGCGTGGAACGAATTGCAGGGGGACTGTTCTAGATTTAGCAAAAATATTGCTGCATAAAACCTTTAGGAAAACAAACAAACCTAAAGAAATATAATCAAGGTATTGGTGTATAAACCTTAAAATAGCCAGAATTCTATTTGGTAAATTTATATATATCTGTATATTTATTTCTTCTGTGAGTTACGAACCCCCTGACCAACCTAATTACATTTTTATCAGGAGGATTTTTACAGATTATAACAAACTATCCCACTATGCTAATCCAGACTTTTAGAGGGAATAATAATTCCTCAGCCCTTATCAGTGAGCAGTGGCTGCTGAGTCTCTTCCCTGTGTTCACTGCAGTTGATATTATAACTCATTAGGGGATGTAAACCACTTTATTTCCTTTTATTGCACTCAGTGATAAATAAATTAACATTGTGAACCTGCAGGATTTTTGCTGGTTTTAACTTAATTCAATGCTAATTGTGGATTTGCTTCTGGAGACCCTGAATTTGCAGGAAGGTTTTAATTGATTTATTTGGCAATCAAGCCTGGATTGAGGAGCAGAGGATCCTGAAGGGTGAAGGAGTTACTTTCAAGGTGCAGGTCCTTGAATCAGCCTGAGCTCACACTCTGAATTCCAGGCCTGGAAAAAGATTTCCCTGGAAGGAGATGCAGCCCTGGAGACAGCTCAGCAGTGGCTGGGAGGTGTTTGGGGGTGAGGGGGGGTCAGAGAACAGAGTCAGAAATTTGGGGTGAAATCAGGGCGAGTTGTCAAGGTTTGATTTGGAGAAGCTTTGGAATTCCCCAGGTTTTCAGGAATTCTGTCACTGCAGCAATCCAGGTTTATTCATCCTCAGGTGCATCTGAGCTTTTCCTGGGGCCTCACCCAGCAGCAAAAGTGCAAACAGTGAATTTTGGGAGGCTGGACTTTGGTCCTTGCTTGGGATGGACCCTCTGGGATCAATGAATTCCCAACCTTTCCCTTTCTGTCTGCCACTGGAGCAAACGTTTATTTAAAATTCCCACTTCCAGTGTCACAGCTGGGGACTCTCCAGGTGGAATTCTGGGTCTGTTTTCCTGAAGGATTGAAGAAGGAGCTGCAGGAAAGTGGCAAAATCTGGGAATCTGTGTTCTCACCACGTTCATTTTGGTTACACTCCCAGCTGGGGGACAGAGTCAATATTGACACACTGGAAAACTCATCATTAACACTTCATGAATTTAAAAATTCCGTTCAGAATCATGAGATTTTTAGAGAGCACAGAAGAACTAGAAGCAAAATTTGGCTATTTTTGAGCAAAATAATTTGGTAAAGTGGAATTTCAATTAAGAGAGTGAGAATTTGAGTTGCTGTTCATAATTTTGTGGATTAGGCCACAAAATTGTTGCTTTTCCAGCCTTTTGAGGTTCCTGTTTTGAGTTCTGATAAAGAGATCAAGGGGTTTTCCCACATGATTTGTGTATGAACACTCTGTTTTCAGGCTGTGGTTGTGAGTTTGGTTTTGTACCTGAAGGGAGTCAGTGGCTGTCACCTTCATGCCAGCACTGAGCAGAGTCTCAGCCTGGAGGAGTTGTTGTGCCTTGGAAAATGTGATGAAAACCCCAAAAATCCTTCTCGAGGTGTAGCAGAGAAGTTTCTCTGAAAATTCCAGCTCTGTCCTGCATTCAAAAATGGAGTTTATAAACAGAACTAATGAAACAAAGGCATTATTGGATTTTCTGTCAGCTCCTCTTTCTTTATCCAGGGTTCTGTTGTTTCTTTGGCTGTGGATTGAAAAAAAAAAGCCTCCTAAAACTTGACATCTTTAATTCCTTGGAAAACATGACAGTGCTTTCCAAAATCTCCTAATTTGTCACTAAACTAGTCAGCCTCAACCTCTTGAGGTTTAATTTTATTTTCCCTTCTTGGACACACGGAGAAGATTCCTGTGATCCCTTCTATTTATCAGCAGCACAAGTTGATATTGAAAATAAGGGCTGGGATTTTTATTAATTCCAAAGTCCCCCAGGATTAGGAGGAAGGGGAATCTTGCATTTAAACAGCTCCCACAGCAGAGTTCTTGTGGAATTTCACATTCCACGAGCGTTGCACTCAGATATTGGAATTTGTTGATAAATTGGGAATTTGTTGGTGGGATTTGATAAATTGGGAAGCAATGTCTGACTTGCAGCATTTAAGGAGACAGAGAAAGGTCAGTTATGGAATTAAATTAACAATTTAGCATCAGCCTTTCAGCTGTGTTTTGGAAAGTTCAGTAATTCCTGCATGGATGAGGTGGAACTCATTTATAAAACTTTTCAGACTGACCAAGATTTGAACTGTGGATTCCTTCTCCCCGCTGCAATTTTTCTACAGTTAATGGTTTCTGATGAAATATCATTTATGAGAGCCCAATAATTCAAGTGAGAGCTGAGCAAGTAGCAGCTGATGATTTAGGGCTGAGAAAAGGATGGAAAAAGTGTGGTTTGGATCCTTTTAATTGTGGTGGTGCTGTTTCAAATGTGCCTGTCAGGCTTAAAACGCCAAAATGAACTTTTAGAAAGAAGTAGTTTTGAATTCTTAAAAAGAATTTACATTGAAAAATCAAATTTTAGGTGATAAAGTTCCTTCCAGTTTTAGACAGGGGTTTCAGATGTGTTACAAGGTTTGATGTTTTACTTTTTTGCAGGGAAATTGTGCATTTCCCCTGTTCACTTAGGCCAGGATAAATGTGAAATCCTTTCATTTGGGAGCTTTGCAGGATTCCTGTTCACTCTGAGCCACGTGTGGATAAACAGTTTGTTTATTCCCCCTCAGCTGAAACACTTGCTTTGGGTCAGAGACCTCAGGGAATCCTTTTAGTTCCATTTAGAATCAACATCCTTTGATTGGGAGGGGAAAAAGAGGAGAACATGGGAATCAAACAGGATTTGGGTTTAGCCACAGATTGGGGGGACATTTGCTGGTCTAATTAATGTGTAAGAACATTTACAATCAATGAAAATGTGGGTTAAGCTGCTCCCTTGCCAAATCCCAGGGATGAGATGGATTCCAGGGAAAGCAGAGCATTTGATTCCATGGCTCCATGAGCAGAGCCAGCTATTCCAGCAATAAATGGAAAGGTGCAGGACTTGGAATTTCATTCAGGCCAAACAAACACCTCCATAGGGCTCATGCTTTGCTTTCTGCCTAAAGAAACAATTAAAAATAATTGTGTTCAATAAAAGTGGGCAGTTTTTACCTCGTGGATGTTGGAAAATGGGATAATGTTTAGTGCAACTCTAACAATCTTTATCCGTGTGAAGCAGAGCACTGGGTTGTGAAGGGCTGTGTTACACACAAAATATTTCATTTATTGAGCAGACAATAAACAGAAGGGGGCAGAAAAGCCTTATTTATTCTTTTGGGTTCCAGCCTGGCAAAATTTCAATGTTTTGAGTGGTGCAGTCGCTGGGAATTTGAAAATCCAGCAGTAAAAGGAAACTTTTCCTGTAGGTTGGGAAGTTAATTCTGCAAGAAAATTAATGAAGAGGAGAGAAAGTAATCAATTCATGATTAAAGGTTTTGGAAATACCAGGGATTTAGGTGGTGTCCCAGAAAAAATTTTATACCAGTTTAGAGCAGGTTAAAATACCAGTTTTTCTGTTTTTAAAAATTGCAAAAACAACCAATCTTGCTTTTGGAAAAATAATGCACTAATTGAAATTTAGAGTCATTTAAAATACTCGAGTTTGAAAAAGAAATTATTTATTTATTCCAGTGGGTTTGGAGGGCCCTGGTTTTACTTGAAGCAGGATGGAAAGGAGCAGTAGGGGGATTCCCTTCCCAAGGATGAACCAGCCTAAAAGGTTGGAATTGCTGATCCTGGAGGTCTTTTCCAGCCTTTGTGGCTCTGTAACATCACCCAGGTCTGGCTGAGGCTGTTCCAGCTGCTCTGCTTGGCAGCAGCTGCCACTTAACTGCTGCATTTCCACTCCTAAAAACCCTTGGAATGTCTTTTCAATCAGCATTTTCCCCCTTTTTTGGGCACTGCACATTTTTGCATATCTTGAGCTCCATCTCTTTGTTCCGTGAGCAGGAAATCTGCTCCCAATAACTCCTGAAATTGGGTTGTTCATGCCAAGGGAAGAGCAGGGATTTCTTTAAGGTGCCCTCAGGGGATCTGGAAATTAAGGGTTGAATCCCTAATTTCATTCCAAGCATCCTTGGAATGGCTGGAAAGTGTCCGGGTGGTGGGAAGGGCACGGAGCTGACTGGGAACTTGGGAAAAGCAGGAAAAGCAGAGCTACCCAGTGGGAATTATTTACAAACCCCTCAGAAAGAGCTCAGGGGTGTTTGCAGGAACCTGATATTGTATTTATTTATTACCTGGTGATCAGTGAGGTAATTATTTCCTGTAATTAATATCTGGAAACCCAGTTTATAACACAGCCTCCTCCACCCCCAAGATTTTAGTGCTTAAATCAGATTTATGCTAATATCAGAATTTGTCAGAAAATTAGGAAAATAATCTAAAAAGAACAAATTATCTAATGAAGGATTCCATTCCAAGTCTTCATTCCTGTTTCAAACTGTGTTTTCTGAAGATCCAGAATTTCTGTTTTAATCAATAACTTCCCTCCTGGAGGGTGCTCAGGATGGGGGCAGCTCCCTCATTTCCCACTGAGCACCATCTCCACGTGCTGCAGTGCTGCTCCTTATCTGGCTCAGGAAGTTCAGGCTCAAAGCAGGGTAATAACTGTAAATATCTTTTCAGACTGGCTGAAAACAAGATATCTCTGCTGTTGTATTTTTATGAGTACATTTATCTCCCAAAAGGGTGGGATTGACCTGGTGGTTATGGCATGACCCGGCCTTTTCTTGGCCATAATCAAAAGCAGAAGACTGAGAATTAATGGAATTTCTAGCACTTTTTGATCCTGGTTATGTCACACATGGCCTGGATGGGTTTTTCCCTGTTTTTTCCCTATTTTCTTTCTATTTTTTTCTATTTTTTCCCTATTTTATGTACTTTTTTCCAATTTCCCCCCAAATCTCGTTCTTTTTTTTCCTAATTTTTCGTATTTTCTTTCCTGTTTTTCTCCTTTTTTCCTGTTTTTTTTTCTATTTAAAAAAATATTTTCCTCTTTTTTTTTTCCTGTTTTTTTTTTTTTTTTCCTGTTTTTCTTGCATTTATATATTTTCTTAAAGGCAAAATGTTCCTTGGACCCTGTGTCACCACACTTCATTTTTACACTTTCACCTGCATTCAAAATGAGAGATTTTGAAATTTTATTGTATTTTTTTAAAAACCAAAATCCAAAATTATTTGTGATGTAAAATCCCTGGAGGAACAAGCCTGGCTTGGGAACAGGAGGGTTTGGGGTCACCTGTGGGGAGTTGAATTCCTTGGAAATGGGTGTTGTCATTTTGGAATTTGGTTTTCCAGGTGGATTCAGCTTTTCTCAGAGCACAACAATCCCCAAGAGACTTTACCAGCTTGGAAATTTGGATTAAAATTAAATTTAAAAAAAATTAATTTAGAAATTAATCTTAAAGCTGATAATTGTTTTTTCTGCCTCCAGCCAAGCAGAGGCTCCTCTGTAGGTAAAGATGGATTTTGTAACTTGGGAAATCTCTGACTTGTACTTAGAATTCGATGTGTTTAAACTGTTTGGATAAAGCCTCGTTTGCTTTATCTTTATTATAAATTGCTCCCAGCCCTCCCAGCTCTCAGCTCCAGGAGCTTTTCCAGCCATGCCTGGTGTCTTTTGGTTCGTGGAGACCTCACCCTCAGGGCTGGCTCTGTCCTGGCTGCTCTGGGGGATGTCCACAATCCAAAGAGCATTTTTAATCCTGAACTCTCCCTGAAAATGATGGATGGCATTGCTGCTTTTTTGGCAACTGCCTGTGACTGGAGCGTGAATTTGGGAGTTGAAAGCTGAATTGTTGAGGTGCCTGAGCAGCCTTGGCTTCCCACCTGCCCGGTGGTCAGGCTGCTTTGTTCTCTGCATTCATTTGGGGCCATCAATCCAATGTCATTGCAGGGGTTCTTTGCCAGTTTGTGGGTTTGTTGCAGGCTGAGATCCTGGGTGGGTTTTCTGCCTCCTTTTTGGATAGGGATCCTTAACTGTGTGAGCAGCAGGCCAAGGAAGCAGGTGGCCATCAGGAGGAAGGAGCATTTTGACATTATCTCCCTAAATAATGATGAAAAGATGCAGAGAGGGGCTGTTGGTAGGGATGAACACGAGTGTTAGTGAAAGATAAACCAGAGAAAAACAAGGAAAACGCCACATTGTACAACAATATTTGTTATATTTAGATTTTCTCCCTGGTGGGGATAATTGTGATATTCCTCCAGACATGAACTGTACATTTAAATCTTAATTTAAACAGGGAAATAGCAGAGTTCAAGGGCTCTTGCCCAGCCTGGCATTCCTTAAGGCTGGAGGAATTCCAGCTCCTCTTCCCATCAATGCTGATCCATGGGAGCAAGAACAAAGGGAAGAACCTGCCTGAAAACCTCACTGAAAAACTCACTCCAAGGCATTTTCAGTTTTTTGGAGAAACACTTGATTTTACCTCGTGGAAGAGAGAAATGTCAGTTCATTCCTCCCACCTGATCTTTGCCTCTCTCTCCAAATGGAAAGCTCAGCTGGGAAGAGGAGGAGAGGATGATCCTGGCATTGCCAAATGTTCTTTTGTGTCTCTGGCTGCCCTCTGGGTGATTGGCAGGTTATTGGCACTGGGACCCCGACCATTAAAGTGAACGATCAGATCTGACTCACACATTTTCCATACTGAAAATGACCTTTGGCAGCAGTTTCCTTATGCAAAATATAGATTGGCCTTTTGTGTTAAAAAAAAAAAAATAATCAGAGGCTAAATATGCAGTCATTAGTTGGTATGTTGATTTTTTGGGAGTATTTTCACCTGTAATTTGACAGATTATTCAGTAAACGGCCTTAAAAAAATTCCCAAATATCTGCAGGTTGCATGCATTTCAATTTTTTTAGACAGTTGTGTCCAAGAATAAGCAAATTGCTGCTCCAGACTCTCCAAGTCCTTCTGGGGAAAGGAATATTTGAGCACAAATGGAAAGTTCTGGGGCCTGTGCAGACACTCCGGGTTTGTGAAACTCCTCCTGACCCCAGGAATATTTTCCTTCCATCTTCCCCCGAGTACTGGCAGAATTGCTTCCCTTGGGATCTGAGGGAATATCCAAAGCTTTCTTCTTCCTCCTCCTTTGTGTTTTCTGTGTTTTAGTACAGAAGGAATGGTTAAAGTTGTTTCATCTTTAAAAACAGAGGGAGAGATTGAAGAAAGAAATTGGAATAATCCAAGGATGCACTCGGCTGTAATGAATTTTAGTGGATTTTTGTCAGCTTGGCCCAATATTTTGATTTTACATAGAATTCCATTTTTAATTTCGTGTCTATCCAGCAGATTTCTAACTAAATCTGAAAACAGGGACTGGAATATCTCACAGGGAAGTCAATGGGAAGGAAATCCTTTATCACCCTCCACAGCTCCCTGCCAGGAGGATGCAGCCAGGTGGGAATTGGGCTCTGCTCCCAGGCAACAGGGACTGGATGAGAGGGAACAGCCCCAAGCTGCTCCAGGGGAGGTTCAGATTGGACATCAGGAGGAATTTCAAGCATGTCCATAAAAATGAACATTCCTAAAACAAAGCAACCCCCCCAGTTCCTTATTTTATGCCAATTTTTAGTGCTAAGGCTTTTTTTTTTCCAAATGTAATAAGAGCAAAATGCTAAGGACTTTCTAAATGTAATTTTATTGCATTTATCTCTCCAGTTGAAATTAATTATTCAGAGTCTTCATTAAAAAGAAGCTTTGGTAAGTGACATTTTAAACAGGCCTTCAAAAGTGATTGCAAGGGCGATGGTGATAAAGAACAATGTCTAAAAGGAAGTGTAAAATACTTGAACATTTTATACTGGGATGTGAGAACTTCCAGGGGAGCTGCTTGGATAATTTGGGAAATGTAATGAGCACACACACGATGCTGCTGGCCTGGGAGCTGCCAGCACTGCCACATCTCACTGCTTTATTTTATTTAGTGTTTGGTGGGGTCTTTAGATGTCTGGTGCAGAGAAAAGAGATGGAAGTTATCTTTTTTTAGAAATAAAAATGAAACAGGTGACTGGAAGTGCCCTAAATCCTGATTCTCCAGAGAATAACAAGAAAGGAACAGAACCCCCCCATTTATTGCTTTCTTTCTAAAATCTGAGCTCCACGTGCACACGAGGAGCTCTGGCAGAGCCTGCACTTGTCTGGGATGAGCCAAACATCTTCCAGAGCCTCCCCAGGTTTGCACTGCAGTGATCCCTGCATTCCATGAGGAGTCCCACATGGTGCAAGCAGCACACACAGTCCCTGGCAGTGGACCCCAGGGCATTGGAGCCTGGGGCTTTTGGGCCAAAAAATTTGGGGTCAAGCATTTTATGTGTGCCAAAATTAGGATCCATTCATCATCAGCTCCATGACAGGGCCTTATCTTGCCTTGATGATGGATAATTTGGCACTTCAGGCTTCCGCAGACACGTGAACGTTTGTGTGTGCTCTGCTACAGCTGAAGGAAACACACTTGGTGTCAGCAGATTGGCTTCGTTTGTGTTTCAGCAATTAGCCAAGGGAAAATAAATGAGCACCAGGCACATTTGGGATGTTGGAGCAGGGAAAACAAGAGCGAGCTGTTTACTGTGAGGAGCAAAGGGCAACTAAACCAGAATTGCTCTCCTTAAATTCTCCCTGAGCACAGCAGGAGCAGTTTAACTCTCAAATCCACACCTCAGAATACGGAGTGATGATGTGGCAGTAATGTGAATAATCCCTGCAAACAGATCAGGTTCTGATCTGCACGTGGAGACAGGTGTTTATTTCATAGTTACTTCGGCAGTCCAGTGTAAACTTAGCACGTCTTGAGTTATTTCCTTCTCCATTGTCATCAGGAGTGGTAAGGGAAGGTTTTTCTGGTTTCTTACACACTAAATGCTTTTTGGTGTTTGGTTTTAAGTTTTTTTAATGTGTGAATGCACAAGTAGTTTAGTTTTGTTTTTATTCAGAGTTACAGTCTAGCCCTCTTTGCTCTGATGCTTCTTGTGCGGCTCATCTCCCCATCCTGGAGGACAACACACACTCTTTACCCAAGCTCATCATCCACTTTTGCAATAAATCCTTTCAAATTCTTCTTCTCCTAGGAATTATCCCACTAAAACTGATGCATTACCACGTAAATTGGCCACGGTACCTCTGCAAATGCTCAGATTCTCCCAGAAAGAATTCGGCAGAGCTGTGATTTACGGACTTCCCCCGTGTGTCCTGAATCGATTAATTCCTTATTGCTTCCCCAGGGGTCGTGGACTTTTATAGAATTCCATTGGAGCCATCCATCCTCTGGAAAAAGCGGAGCACTCGAGGTGGTGCAGGTGTCAAACTCGATGGATTGCCGGCATCAGCGGTGTCGGGAGAGGGAGCGAGGCCCAGAGGCCTCCCTGGATTATTTAAACCAGAAACCTCTCCATGGATTATTTATAAGCTTGGCTCCTTTACATTCCCATTCCCTCTGTGATAGTTTTTCTTTTTGCAGCGTTGTCCCTCAGACCACGGTGATCCTTAACAACGACCGGCAGAATTCCATCGTGGCCAAGATGGTGGGGCAGGAGGAGCCGCTGAGCAGGGCAGCAGATTCCCTGGAAAACATCCTCAGCAAGTGAGTAGCATTCCCTGGAATCCTCCCTTCCTTCCCTCCTTGGGCAGGCCCACTTTCAAAGGCAACTTCAAGGGAAAAACGAAGAATTCTCAAGGTAACAGTGGGGGAAAGATTGAAGCTGGGCTTGGATAGTTCCTCTTGCTTCCATTTTGATGGGAGAGAACATTCTGGAGGAGCTGGGATTAGCTCTGTGTTAAGGAGAATTTCCCATAGCTGTGGGTTTTCACATGGATGCACAATCCTTTAAGGAATTTTTTGCCAAAATCCTATGTTTAACCAGCTGAAGGAGGAATGTGCAGTCCAAGGAAAACTTGGACTGTCTAAAGCAAATTTTAAACAGGTGGAACTGGGAGTTCTGGGTAAAAAATGGCTTTAATTAAAATGGTTTTTATATTATTTGAATATTTCTTTTGTTTTGCACACTGGGCCTAAACTTTTCCACTGAGGCAGAGGTAGGAAGTTGAAACCTAGGATTTTTTTATTCCTTCTGCAATCTGTGACCCAAAGGACACAGTCTAAAGCTGATCTAAGGGAAATTTAGGTTGGATGTTGGGAAAAAGTTTTTTACTGAAAGAGTGGTAAAGTACTAGAATCCTCTGCCCGGGGAGGTGGTGGAGTCTCCATCCCTGGATGTGTTTAAAAAAAGATTGGATGTGGCACTCGGTGCCATGGTTTAGTGGAGGTGGTGTTAGGATGTGGGTTGGACTCAGTCTTGAAGGTCTCTTCCAACCTTGTGATTCTGTGTGATTTTTATTGTGCTGGATAGCTCCGAGTTCCACAGGAGCAGAATGGTTTAAAGGAGTCGATTTTATACAACACATTTATTTCGTTGCTTAGCGCTTTTAACTCCCTCACGACAACATTCAGGGCCATGAGTTGAACTCCATAACGCTGGAATTTGGATATTCCATGATGGCGCTCCTGAGGGGTTGTTGAGGTGAATCCATGCTCCCATTCCTGAGGGGCTGTTTTGTTGAGGTGAATCCATGCTCCCATTCCTGAGGGGCTGTTTTGTTGAGGTGAATCCATGCTCCATTCCTGAGGGGCTGTTTCCTGGAGGTGAATCCATGCTCCCATTCCTGAGGGGTTTCCAGAGGTGAATCCATGCTCCCATTCCTGAGGGGCTGTTTTGTTGAGGTGAATCCTTGCTCCCATTCCTGAGGGGCTGTTTTGTTGAGGTGAATCCTTGCTCCCATTCCTGAGGGGCTGTTTCCCGGCGGTGAATCCATGCTCCCATTCCTGCGGGGCTGTTTTGTTGAGGTGAATCCATGCTCCCATTCCTGAGGGGTGTTTTGTTGAGGTGAATCCATGCTCCCATTCCTGAGGGGTTGTTTTGTTGAGGTGAATCCATGCTCCCATTCCTGAGGGGTTGTTTTGTTGAGGTGAATCCATGCTCCCATTCCTGAGGGGCTGTTTCCCGGCGGTGAATCCATGCTCCATTCCTGAGGGGCTGTTTTGTTGAGGTGAATCCATGCTCCCATTCCTGAGGGGTTGTTTTGTTGAGGTGAATCCATGCTCCCATTCCTGAGGGGTGTTTTTTGAGGTGAATCCATGCTCCCATTCCTGAGGGGTTGTTTCCTGGAGGTGAATCCAATCCTCCCATTCCTGAGGGGTTGTTTCCTGGAGGTGAATCCATGCTCCCATTCCTGAGGGGTTGTTTCCTGGAGGTGAATCCATGCTCCCATTCCTGAGGGGCTGTTTCCCGGATGTGAATCCATGCTCCCATTCCTGAGGGGCTGTTTTGTTGAGGTGAATCCATGCTCCCATTCCTGAGGGGCTGTTTTGTTGAGGTGAATCCATGCTCCCATTCCTGAGGGGCTGTTTCCCGGCGGTGAATCCATGCTCCCACTCCTGAGGGGTTGTTTTGTTGAGGTGAATCCATGCTCCCGTTCCTGAGGGGTTGTTTCCCAGAGGTGAATCCATGCTCCATTCCTGCGGGGCTGTTTCCCGGCGGTGAATCCATGTTCCCATTCCCGAGGGGCTGTTTCCCGGCAGTGAATTGTGCTCCTTGCCCGCAGCGCGGTGCCGGGCCGCCGGCAGAACACCATCGTGGTGAAGGTGCCGGGACACGACGACAGCCACAACGAGGACGGCGAGAGCGGCTCCGAGGCCAGCGACTCGGTGTCCAACAGCGGCCAGGCGGGCAGCCAGAGCATCGGCAACAACGTCACCCTCATCACCCTCAACTCCGAAGGTACGCGGGGCTCACCGCGAGCGCTCAGGCCGGCAGGTTTGGCCTTTGCGTTTTCCAGATCCTGCACTGCCTCAGTGCATCGCTCTAAACGCCCTCTAAAGCGTTAACTATTGTCTTCAGCTTTTGGTTAAACAAAACAAAGTGTTAACTACTGTCTTCAGATCTTAGTCGGACGAAATAAAGTGTTAATTACTGTCTTCACATTCCGATCAGATAGAACAAAGTGTTAACTACTGTCTTCACTTCTTGGTCACACAAAACAACTCCTCCAGGCCTGAGCTCCTTTCCAGCCTCAGTGATTCCAGAATTCTTACTGCTCTGTCAGCAAAGTTGCCAGCATCAGGAGGATGTTTGTTGTGTAATTCCCTTTCTGGCCCAGGTTTGCACAGACTAACGTGCTATTTTACCTATTGCTGTGCTTGTGAATTCTGAAGAACCACCTAATCCATTAATGTCTCCAGATCTGATTCCCCGCAGACCTTTGAAATGCTCATCCATTAAAAATCTCTGAGATTGATGAATGCTTTGAGGATCAGATCAGTGATGCCCCCTCCACCTGCCCTTGCCCTTGCACGGGAGGGAATTGCTAAGTGACTTCACCTGCAGGGTGGCACAAACTCGATTATTAATAAAGGAAGAGATGGAGAATAACAGGGCTGGTGTGCAGGGAGAGGCAGAGTCACAGCAGTCCTTGGCTTTCATCAGCTGGGACAGAATTCCAGGTGACTCTGAGGTGTGCAGAGGTAAAACCTGAGGGTTTGAGGATGGAGAGCCCAGCCCAGGACTGAGACCACACACCAGGTGTTCAGTACAGTTCCACTCTGTCAGCCTGGCTCTGGAAAGCAAAACTAAACTGTGGTTGTGGTTGGGTTTATCTGACTTTGTGGCATTGAGCCGTGGATGTTTTCAGGATTTAGGGAATGGATTTCTATAGAGGCACTGTTTGCTCTCTGCTGGTTGCTTTCATGGAATCACGGCAATTTATAAATTAGTGTTATTGCCTTTCTATCCCTGAAAAATAATGATACAGGAGCATTGAGCCCAGTTCCAGTAATGGTGTAGAGCAAGGTTGGGTTTTTTGCTGACTGAACACTGTGACTTCATTCCATGAGTTTTTTTAAGGTCCAGGTAATTTTGGCAGGAATATGTTCTTACTGTGAGTTTTGGAGTGCAGCATCTCCTCACTTCAAACACAGCAGTGCATTTTATTTAATGATGAACATTCTAATTAGGATTAAAAACAACGAGCTTTGTACAGTTCAGTTCTTGTGTAGAACAAGGAGCTTTTGTTCTTTTTCTTTTAGGAAGAACTTGTTTCACTGGTGCAGTTTTGAAGTGGGAGAGCCATTAAGTTTCATACACTAAACACGAGGAAATTTCTTTTAAAAGGGTTTATTTTATAAAGGTTTCTTTTATAATGATTTATTTTATAGTGATTTATTTTATAATGGTTGCATGGGATGGATGGGATGGCCCAATTCTGTTTTCCTCTTCAGTTTTCACACACTGCACTTACACCTTCAGGGTGGTAAGAGGAGTAAAAGTTTGGCCTGTTCAGTTATTATGAGACTTTTTTCCTGTGTTTTCCAGAGTTCTTGAACATTTATAAAGTTCTGAAGATTCTGAATTGGATTTCTCCACTCTAAAATGCTGCAGCTGATCTTTAGCGTCCTCCTTGCACACAACTTCATTTGTGAATTAATTCTTTGGGCCTTCATAGCTCTGAGGATACTAAATCCTGGAATGATTTGGGTTGGAAGGGACCTTAAAGCTCATCCATTTCCAACCCTGACACCTTCCACTATCCCAGGGTGCTTCAAGCCCCATCCAACCTGGCCGTGGGCGCTTCCAGGGATCCAGGGGCAGCCACAGCTTCTCTGGAAATCCATTCCAGCCCTCACCCCTCTCACAGCCAGAATTCCTTCCCAGTATCCCATTTAACCCTGGCTTGAAACCATTCCTTGTCCTGTCCCTCCAGTTTCTGCTGCAGAGAATCCCAAGTTGGAAATGTAAACATGTATTTTTGGAGCAGATAAGGGGAGCCTGCCCTGCACTGGGTGTTAATTAAGGGATGACTGATGTTTTTTCCAGAGAAAACTCCTCAGTCACGTCTTGTCTCCTCAACTTGGCATCCAAAGCAGTCATTTGATAATGGCAGCATTAAGGAGAGTTCAGGATTTGCTTTCCAAAAGGGAATCCAAGCAGCTCTTTGTCCATGGCCCAGACTTATCTGTCCACAGGATTTTCCAGCTCAGGGCAGGATCAGATCTCACACATGGGATGAGCACTCGGAGCTCTTTCCTGCCAAGCTCCTCATGACAGGCACAGACAGTGAGAAGGAGCTGGTGCACAGCAGGAGTGAACCTTTTGTACCCTAAGACAAAACGATGTGGAGACACTGATGAGGCTTCAGGAAGTGTTATAGCCAAAGAAAATTAAAAAAATGTAATTTCTCCCAAATTATTGGGAGCCAAGAGATGAACAAGTTTCTTGCAGGTGTCTGCCACAGGGTTATTTGGGGTTAGCACTGGCTCACCTCCACCCAAATGTAACAGAGACATTAAACAAGGAAAAAAAGGGCAAAATCCACATTAGAAATCTGATTTTCTGACGTGAAGCACATTTTCCGAGGTTTTAAAAAGCCTTCTGAGTCCATGGATTTTAATTTTCTCAGTTTCATTTGGATCTTTTTTCTTATCTGAACTTTTTATCTGATTGCATCCTTCCATGAGTCATAAAATAAGGGAATCTCTCCTGGATTTCACCAAAACTGAGGTTTATTCTTAACAAACAAGTGACCTCACTGATGCTGTGCTGAGAGTGAAGAGCCTGTGAGTGCAGGGGCTGTTTCCAGAATGTCTCCTGCTCCTGGATCCACGGGGGCTTGGGAGCGAGCTGGGTCTGTGTCTCCTTCAGCCACAGCCTTTGTGTGCTGTGGAATATTTACCTGCAGCATGAGATTCTTCTGGATTTCAATGGAAATAGGGCAGGGTTAGGTGGGATAGAGGGAAGGAATTCTTCCCTGTGAGGCTGGGGAGACCCTGGAGTCCATTTCCCTGAGAAGACTTCCAAAAAATCAGGAAATGTGATTTACAGTGGCTGCCCCTGGATCCCTGGAAGTCCAGGCTGGACAGGGCTTGGAGCAGCCTGGGATAGTGGAAGATGTTGGGGTTGGAACTGGATGATCTCCAATGTCCCTTCCCACCCAAACCACTCCATGATTCTGGGATTTTTCTTTGATATTCACAAAGAAGTGAAAACTTTCTTTCCCCCCACACATGAACAGTCAAGTGAAAAGCTCCAGCTCTGTGTCCAGGCCGTGTGTTCTGTTCCTTATCCAGAATTCCCAGTGCCTGAACTGCATTTTCTGCTGGAGGAGGTTTTGCTTAATGTGACTTTAAAGCTCTTTAACCTTTCTTTTAGTACAGCTTTCAATCCCACTCCTGGATCTGGAGGTGAATTTACAGCCTGGTTGTCCCTTCCTTCCACACACTTAATGATTTTTAATTAATAAAGTCAGAGCTCTGGAGTCTGTGCCAATTAATCACTGCCCCTGTGAACTCCTGCTAATTGACAGGAGCTCATTAAAAGATCACAGAATCATGGAATGGTTTGGCTTGGAAGGGACCTTGAAGTTCATCTCGTTCCAACCCCCCACATGATGCTGATGTTGAATCTTCTATACATCAGCCAAAACATTCTTTAATTTCTCTAGAAATGAAGGTTTATTTTTTCTAGGTTGAGATTTGTTTTTTCAGGGTTTATTTTAATTTTTTAAAGATTAATTCATCTTTCTGCCTCTCTGCACCTACCAGTCTTTCGCTGCCACTGCCAACTTTGCACCCAGCCTCGAGAGTCAAATAAACACGACTTCTTGGAGTGGTGGAACATGTGAATTCCAGTGTTTCTGTGGGCAGGTGTTCCCTTTTGTTTCCCCTGGTTTTACAGGAATGACTGGCAGCTCCTGGGGAGAGACCAGAGCCTGGCTTTGCTTTTAGGCTCCCATGTCAGACTAGGGGAAAATATCCCGATGGAAAAATGTAACAGCTCAGTGTTTGTCACTTCCCTGGGTGGGAGAGCACATCCAGAGCAGCCCCTGTCTGGTTTTTGTTCTCTTGACAGGGATTTTCTTGCTGCTGACCCCAAACTGGCTCCTCCTGTTCCCAGAGAATTCCTTGTGTGCGTGACAGCCCCCGGCACATCCCCAAGCAGGGGGGATGGATGCTCAGCTGTGCTGGGAGATAAGAGAAGTGCAGGAAAAAAGAGTCAAAACCAGCCCTGGAGAGCAAACTGGGCTCAGTAGAATGGAGATGAAGGCAAATGTTGTGATGTTGGAGAAAGAGCATTGAAGAGGAACTAGAAATTGGTGTGTCATGGAAATGAGTGTAGAGAGGGAGTCTGGTAAAGCTGGCAGGACTTTCTGCACTGGAAAGAGAAATGATCAGGAGCCACTTCTGTGGTGATCTAATATTTGGTGTAACAAAGGCAAGGAAGCTGCCTTCCCCTCAAAGTGCAGCAGGGTCCTCAGGAAAATTCACAGGATCAGGGAATGGTTGGGCTTGGAAGGGAGCTCTGGAGATCACCCAGCCCCAGGCTGGAGCAGGTGACACAGGGACACGTCCAGATGGGTTTGGGATGTCCCCAGAGAGGGACACCCCACACCCTCCCTGGGCAGCTGTGCCAGGGCTCTGCCACCCTCCAGGGAATTAATTTCTTCCTCAGTTAATTAAGTAAGGAAAATAGGGCAAAATGAGAAGGTGTGTGATGAGCTGAGCCCTAGGTGAGTGTGTGCAGTTGTGCTTCACTGAGTTTGAGGGAAGGGTGATCTCTGACTGTGCTCTTCCTCCCCAGCTCACATCTGCTGAGTGTTTGGAAGGCTTTAAGGAGCAGCAGCAGTGGAGTTTGGCTGTGCAGTTCTGGTGGGGTTGGAGTCTGGTTCTTGCAGAGATGCACTAAATAACCCAGCCCGCCCAGATTCCACCCAGGTATCACCTCTAAAGCCTGATAATGCACCTAAAAACCCATTCCAAAAGCATTAAAGGATGCTTGAGTGCTGGGAGCCTCCCATGATCCAGATTTAGTCAATAGTATTTATGTATTTAATTGTTCAGAGAGGATTTCCATCCAATTCCCAATCAGTTTTCTCTTTCCTTATCCATTCTTTCTCTTCCATACCACACCAGAGCTCAGGGCATTTGTTTCTCACTCAGAACTGGCCCTGAATTTCCTCTTTCCACCAGATTTTTGGGTGCCAGTGTTGTGTTTGCTCCCTGCAAAGTACCAGATGTGCTGACAGCCTGGCAGGAATGATTTTGATCTAAAATAAGGAATAATTCGGCTTTTGTGCCCTCATGGAACTGCAGTGGATTCATGGTTAACTTCAGTCATGCTTAATGCAAAATGATTCTAAAATAAATTCCCTTTCTGTTGAAACTTTGAAAGCAGGAGGAAAATGCAAGAGATAATTTAGTGGGGGGATTGTGGTCATAGGTCAGAATAACAAGATAATGTCTTTTTTTCCAGGCTGGGAGCAATAAAAGAACAGTTGCATGTGGTAAAAACAGTATGTTCTGGACTCTGTGCCAGCAGAAAAAAGAGAGGATTTTGCAAATTGAACAAAATCTTTGGTTCATGTAGGTTAACAACGTTTGTTAGAAAAGTCTGCAGGCAAAAGGTGTTCCACAAGGAATAAAAATTCCTATATCCACCAGCAATCCTGTGAGCTGTAAGGCTGTGATAGGCTGGAGGATAATTTATTCAGGCTTCCTAGAATTTCTCTGAAAAACGTACACATTGATCCAGAGACGTTTTTGCTTCGCCAGATCTGCCCAAATTTTTCTAAGCCAGTCCATTTATCTTGAGGAACAGCCTGTTGTTTTCCCTGATAATGGTAACCAGACTTGTGGTGAGGCCAGACACAGTGGCATGCAAAACAAGGCACAATTTATCCAAAACCACTTTATTTTTCAGATGGCACCTGGTACTGGGAGCAGAAAGCAGCCAGTGTGACCTCTCCTGGCTCAGGATGAAAAGGAAAGGATCAAATTTAAAAAAAATAAATAAACAATTTGCAAGTGTATAAGGACAGGGCATGAAGTTCTGAGGGATGAGTTGCTACATACATCAACAGTAAATATTTTTCCTTGCAAATGATTAAATTTAAGGAAGAAATGCATCCTTGTGAGGGTGGTGGTGCCCAGAGAAGCTGCAGCTGCCCCTGGATCCTGGAAATGTCTAAAGTGGATGGGGCTTGGAGCACCCTGAGATAGTGGAAGGTGTCCCTGCCATGGCAGGAGTGGGATGAAATGAATTTTAAGGTCCCTTCCAGCTCAAACCATTCCCTGGTTGTGTGTTTTTGGTGCAGCTGATAATCTGCAGCCTGCAGTGATAAATCAGGATTGCACAATCCAACGTTTGCCTCATCCTGCCGTTACTCATTGCTATAAACTCGCCCCTGACATGAGGGGTGACTCAGCCCAAAGGTCGTGGTGGAAAAGCAGTTTGGAGTGTTTGGAGTTGCTTTTATATTCTATTTTATTGAGTTCTTCTGGCTTGTTAGGCTGATAAAGCCCAGTGCAGGATTTGGAAATCCAGATGCCGCTTGCTCTGGGTCCTGTTCAGTGTGAAAAGGAAACACTGTCTGACCTGAGCTCTGTCACCTTCCTTGGGGACTGGAACAGCAGTGAAAACCAGGAATTGGTGACTGTCAATACCACAAAGGTCTCCTTTGAGGTCATTTAATGTAAGAAAAGTCATGTAATTGAATGTTGTTCACAATAAATTACTGTAAAGCTCTCTGTGGAAGGGCTGAGTGACCCCTCAGTCTGCAAACCTTGTTTTGCTGCACAGAATTGAGCAAACATGGAAGTCAAATCCAAATTGTCCATGTCAGTGGACACTGAGATATGGCTGGAGTGTTTTCTACCCAGTGTCAGGAGTTCTGGAAGTTTGGTTCATGTCTGGAATGGGAGTATCATCCTCAGCCCTGTGTTCTGTCCTCCACTTGAGTGGGGATTGGTCCTGAGCTCTGTTCCAGTTTCTGCCTAGTCTTGAATCCACCAGCTTTTGGCATTGTCTGCACAGGTTAATTGAAGTGAGGGTCTAGTATTCATTTGAATTTGATTAATTTATTTAATTAAATCCCTAGTATTCCTTTTTTTCCCCCTGACAATCTGAGAAACTGGGAAAGAAATAAAATTGAATGTGTGCTAATGATCTTATATTTGAATAAAAGGGAAGAGGATTAGTGATTGAATTAATTATCTTTCTGCTGGTCCTGGTCCTTGGTAAAGTGTTATTTAGAAAACAATACAGTCAGTAAATATGAGGAAAAACCCCAAATTTTGATTGGGATCTGTGGCTACATCCTAAATGACGGTCATTGCTTGATGTACTCCTTTTAAATTATTAAACAAGTTAGTGTTTACTTTTGATTATCAGTTCTAGCCGGTAAATATGAGGAAAACCCCAAATTTTGATTGGGATCTCTGGCTACATCCTAAATGATGGTCATTTCTTGATGTACTCCTTTTAAATGATCAAACAATTTAGTGTTCACTGTTGATTATCACTTCTTAAATTTATATCTTGCTTAGGCTTGTTTTAATCTCATGGTTTTGGGGTTGGGGAAAAACAAGGGTCAAAGCTGTTGGCTGCTTGAAACTTGCTGTGCTTTGAGAATTTCGCAGAGTTGCAGTAACCTTTAGTTTTAGGGGATGAGAACACTGGGCCTGGAGTGGTTTCTCAATAAAAGAGATCTCTGAGGGTGAGTTGGACACCTGGACTGGCTGTACCAGTTCCTGTGTAGGCCAGAACGTGAATGACCATAATTTTTGGAGTGAATTTGGGTTTCTCTCTCTCAGTAGCCGACGTCGCAATCCCGCTGCGCTGGGTTGGGAAGTGCTCGGACCCCAGGAAGCAAACAGCGGGAGATCTTCAGAAATGAAAGTTATTTTGTGGAACTCCAGGAACTCTGGTTGTGTGTTGATCCTGCCCCCTTGCTCAGGCTGTCCCCACGTGTGTTTCAGAGGATTACCCCAACGGGACGTGGCTGGGCGACGAGAACAACCCCGAGATGCGCGTGCGCTGCCCCATCACGCCCGCGGACATGCTGCACATCAGCACCAACTGCCGCACGGCCGAGAAGATGGCCCTGACCCTGCTGGATTACCTCTTCCACAGGGAGATCCAGGCCATCTCCAACCTCTCGGGCCAGGGCAAGCACGGCAAGAAGCAGCTGGATCCTCTCATGATCTACGGGATTCGCTGTGAGTGAAACTTTGGGATAAGGCAGGAACCGATGTGTTAAATGATGTTTTAAGAGTGTGTCTGATGTGTGGTGAGATATTCTGGTGGCTTTTGTTTATGAAGAATGTTTAGGATTTTTAGCAAGAAGTCCTAATGGGCTGGTTTACTTCAGTGGGTATTCAGAAATTCCTCAATCTTTTCTTCTGAATTCTGATTTCTTTGCGAGCGCCTGCTGTGAGTGTAGTAAATATTGTAGAAATAAGAAGGAACACAAATTTCAATGCTGTTCAAGTGCTCAAACCGCCATGGTTCTGAAACTCAGTTTTTGACTTGCCATTTATGCCTCTTTTTTCAAAAGCCTTGCTGAGATTGTGATGGGAGAAGTTGGCAATCCCGGGATCATAAAATCTGTGGATTCACAGCAGGAATGCACAGAATGCTGATGGATTTGTCTGCTCCATGTGCATGAGTCTTTGGATTATTTAAGCTGTTCTGGAGCTGTGAACTGATACTACTTGTTAAAGGCACAATATTTGCTAATTTAAAAGGAATCAAATGTGGTTTAGTGTAGAACAAAGGCACAGCCCCTGGTTTGAAATGAAAAGAGGAAATCTGGACGTGAGCGTTGTGTTCTGGTGTGGTGACTTCTAATGAATACACTGAGGACAGCCAAGTCTGCTCCCTGTGCTTTATTTCCAGGAAATCAGGATAACCAGGGTTTTGGGAGAAGTTTCTTCTGCCAGGTGGTGGTGGAGCATAGAATCAGGGAATGGTCACAGCCCTGAGGCTGCCAGAGCTCCAGGAGCACTTGGAGAATGCTCTCAGGGACAGGCTGGGATTGTTGGGGTGTCTGGGCAGGGCCGGGAGTGATCCTTGAATGGATTCCAATAAACCAGGAGGTCTTGTTGTGACAAGGCTCTTTATAGTCCCATTTTGTGTAGGTCACCAGTGGGCCTGGAGTGGGAATAGTTTGTTCTGCTGGTGAGTTTTGTATGGAATTGGCAATTTGAAGCGCCAGGTAAGGCTGAAGAGCAGCTCAGCAAAGGGATTATTTGGGGTGGTGTTTGAAGAGCTGGCTGTGTGATAGTCACAGGGAAGGGAATGTGAATGTGTTTGATGATGGCAGGAAACATTCCTGTTATCTGCTGTAGTTTCCAGTGGTTTTCAGGCTATTTTGGAGAAATTGAAAACCAAATCTACACTCAGGTGGCTGCATTAGGGCAATTTTTGCCTCATTATTCACCTGAAGCAGAACACTTCAGTGTTCTTTTACAAACGCCTTAAATCTATATTTTTAAGAGAGATGATAATTCAAATTAATGCTGATCTCCAAACCCTTTTTGTCTGTTGATCTCATCAGTGTCAACGATGTTGTTTTTAAAACACGGATTTTTGTTGCGAGCTTTTAGAAACGCTCAGAAATGGATCTTGCTGCAGTGTTAAAGCAATTCCCAGGCAGTTCTTATCCCATCCCTTAAACCTGAGAGCACAAATCACATGGGGCAGTCTGTAACTGGTTGTGGAGGAAGATGAGATGTTTGTCAGTGGGAGCATGGGGAAGGAATGTGTCCATGTGACCCAGTGCTCAGGCTGGGGATTATGTCATTGCTGTGAGGCATTCTGACCATGAAGAAACGGGATTATGGAAGTGATCCCTGCAGCTGGGAAAGGTCTGGAATGGCACAAATGTGAGAGCAGGGGATCATGAGCAGCAGTCAGTGTCTGACTTTGATGGCATGAGCACAGTATGGGATCCAGGTATCTGAAACAGCCTCATTCCTTCCTAATGCTGGCTGCTGTGGTGCTTTCTTTTGTGAGCCAGGCCATAAAAAACTAGGGATTTCTGGAAAAAATAGCCCCTGTGTGGATCTGGCCAGAGATGGCTGGTTTGGGCAGTGAAATGTTGATGCTTCTGGAGATTTGCTACCAGCAAGGACAAAGAATCCTGTGGCAGCCAGTGAAGGAAACGCAGGAAAACCTGATGGAGCAGCAAATGTAGCAGTGAGGTCCAGAAATTATGATTTCACTGAATAACCTCACATGTCATCACTGGGAGTAATGAAGTGGGAGTGGGGTTGGATTCCAGCAGCCTGGTGAGGAATGTGGAGTTCTTGAGGATGGGATTGTGCCCATGCTCAATGGCAAAGCTCCTGCTGAGTTCATGGGTCCCTGATTCCATCCCTTATTCCCTGCCTGGGCAGAGCCCTGCCATCCCATATCCCCTATCCCAGTCCCCACACGTCTGCTTTTCATCCCTGAAGTGCTGTCCCAGAAAATCACCCCAAACTCCAGTTTCCCTGGCATGGGAACCCCTCAGTGCTGCTCCCAGAACTGGGATTTGCCTCTGCCCTAAGCGCTCCTGCTTTGATGGCTCAGACAGAAATGAAAAACCCAATGTCATCAACCTGGCCTGTGCCAATCACAGCCAGAGGAGCCCAAGGAAATAGAAAGGATTTCATTTTTCCTTTCGTTTCAAGTTTCTTGCAGTTTGTCAGTGGAAAGATATTCCATCCTTTTCTTTTCTTTTTTTTTTTTTCTATAAGAAAAACACCAAGCCAATCTGTATTTAATAGAGAAAGTATTTGGTGTAATGTGCAGAAAGTATAGAAAATGAAGAGATGTGCGTTTATTAAAAATTCTTGATGCTCTGCACAAGGTTTACCACAAAAAGAGAGGAAAGTTTCTCTTTGGAAGTCTAAATTTTCACTTGTGGGGTGGCAGTGGCATTGAGGAGAGTTTCTGGGCAAGAAACCAGAATGACTTAAACACAATCTCTGTCATTAAATAACTCATTGCCTCAGCCCTGCTAAAAATGGAGCTATTTGCTGGTGAAATACAATCCAAGAACATCCCCAGTTGTAATTTTCTTTGCCTAACAGAAAATACAGGTTTAGCTCTTTGGAGATTTTACAGCAATTTCCACGAGTGAGGTGGAAAAACCAGGTTGCCAAAGTCAGAACTTTGCTGCTGTAAGAGATGGTGTAATAGAAAAGATGATTTTCCATGGCATGTTGGAAAAAATGGAGAAGGGATTTCTGAAATTGAGAAAAGAAGATTTATCAGTAGCCCTTATTCTTCAAAATAATCAAAATATTAAAACAAAATAACCTTAGTTACTTATATATAATTTATTTTTTTTATATACTCACATATTTTATATCTTTTATATATACACTGTGTGTAACTTTGTGTATCATTTCTCTGCAAGCCTCTTGCTCTGCACATGGCTTTTTGCAGACTCTCACCAATCATTTTCCCACTTTGTTGTCATTCTGGTTAATTATTCCAAGAGGATGGAAGATCAGAACTTCCAAATTCAATGCAGAATTTGTGGTTGGGTGGAGGAGGGAGATCCAAACTCATCAGTTGCATTAAGGGGGACCTGTGCCCTGGTGTTATTGGACCCCAAAATTCCCATTTTGGCTCCAGACAGCACCTGTTGCTCAGGGAATTATTTCTGCACATGGAAATAACTCTCATGTTAGGGACAGGATTGTTGCTGAAAAAAAAAAGCAACTCAAAACCAGAAATCCCTCACCCAAACCCTCCAGTGTTCGCAGAAGGAAGGAAACTGTGCTGAAAAATTTGGGTGAATTTTCCCATTTTCCTTTGATTTAATTCAGAATACATCCCTGTCTTTTAAACACCATAAAACAAAGCATTAGCTGAGAATATCTAATGATAAAATCTGATTTTTAACTCTAAACGATGCATTTTCTGCTCCAAATGCCAAAGAACTTCACTTTTTGAGAAGCGAAAACACAGTACAGAAAGAAATCCCTCATCAAAGCCGTTCCTGTTATATAAAACATTGCTTCCAGTAGGGATGGGAGCCCTTTTCCTACTGCAGGAGTTGAAAGAGATGTTAATGCACTCTGAAAGGAGCTGTGTCCTCCGCAGAGGCCAAATGGAATTAAACACTGGCTCTGCTTCCCAAAAATCCACACACCAGCTCTGGAGCTGCAGCCCACACACGGCTGGGCTGCTTAATAGGAAACACATTTGGCTGTGGAGTTGATGGCAGTGGGATGAGTTTATGTATGGAGACAGAAATATGAATATAAATGTAAATATAAATACAAACATAAATATGGAAGGCCAGGCAGGTTGGAGCTGCCACTGGTGGTGTGGAAAACTCAGCTCTGCTGCTCCAGCTTTTCATGAGGAGTTGGAGCTCACTAACAAGGCAGGGTAAACAGCAAATAGATCACATTTCTGTCCTTCCCAGGGATTATCCTGTTGGAAATCCTGGAGGAAGGGCAGGAAGTTCTCACGGATGAGCTGAGCTCGGGTGTTTCTCACCAGAGGATTTTGTTCTGTGGGGCACTCCAGGCTGGTGCTGTTTTATGGGATGATTGCATGGAATCCTGGAATGGTTTGGGCTGGAAGGGACCTTAAAGATCCAGTGCCAGGACAGGGACACCTTCCACTGTCCCAGGTTGCTCCAAGCCCTGTCCAGCGTGGCCTTGGACACTGCCAGAGATCCAGGGGCAGCCACAGCTTCTCTGGGAATGCATTCCAGGGACTTCCCAGCCTCCCAGGGAGGAATTTCTCCCCAATATCCCACCTAACCCTGCCCCTGGCAGTGGGAAGCCATTCCCTGTGTCCTGTCCCTCCAGACCTTTGTAAATAATTTCTCTTCAGCTTCTGTCTCCCTTCAGGTGCTCCAGACAAACATTGCAGTTACTGAGGACATTATAAATACAAAATGTCATCACTATTGTCTATTCTTTTACTTCTCCACTTCCAAAAGCCTTTTTTATTACTGCATTTTATTAACTCTACCAATTTTTCCTTTTTCCTCATTTCCTTCTTAAGATTTCTACACTTTTTTTGCATTTTCTTTGTCTTCCTTTCATTTCCTGTTTGTAATTTTGGGCTTCTGGTGTCTCATTTCTGAATATCCCACAAGTCACTTGCTGTTGAGTATTTAATAACATCCCACGGTTTCAAAGTGTCACACCTACATGCAGCAGTTGTGGACATGCATCCAAACCTTGGATTCCATCTGGAGGCTGCTGGAGAGCCTCAGGGAAAATGATCCAAATTGGCATTTTGTCCCGTGGCTTTAACATTTCATCAGCACCAGGGATTGATGGATTTCTGTGATTTGGATATTGGGAATTGCTGGTTCAATCCCCCCCCCTTTGACAGATGGGAATCAGCCATGGATACTCTGTAGGTTTGGGACAGTGACAGAGCTCACCCCAGGAATTTCCTGAGGATCCTGAGCTGTTGAACCCATCTGCTGTTTCCTCGTGATACAGGAGAAGAACTCCTCTTCCCAGCCCTGGTAGCCTGAACAGGAGTCCTGTGGTTTGTGTCTGATGGATGAGCTAATCCTGTGGTCCCTGGAAATACTTTTTGCCAACATTTTCCTCTCCCAGTGATAAATACCACAGGCTGTCGTTCTTGGGAAATAAAGCCTGACTTCAGCCTGGTCCTGTGGTGTTATCACAGAACCCTGGAATTGTTTGGTTTGGAGGGGACTGAAATCAGTCCTTTCCAACCCCCTGGATGGGCAGGGACACTTTGCACCAGTCCAGGTTGCTCAGGTCAGCTGCTCTGGGGCATTTCTCCTCCTCTGGATGGCTCAGGGGGAGCTCAGGTTTCATTTGAGGCTGAGTAAAAGCAGAGGAGAATTTTCCCAATTCTGCAGCAGTGTGGCTGTGGCAGATGAGAGGAGCTGGGCAGGTCCTGCTGAGCTTTGTGCTGGGCAGGTCCTGCTGAGCTTTGTGCTGGTCAGAACCTGGACTCTGAGCCTTGCCAAGGACTCTGCTCCCCCTGGAGAGCTGGCCTGGGGTTTGGTGACAGGTCCATGAGTGGTGGCTCTTGTTGGGGACAGAACTGAGGGAGAGGCTGCAGAGCTGCTGAACTCTCTCCCCCTTCAGGAGCAAAGTCTGAGAGTTCAGCACATCTTTGAAAAGCAAGAAGTGAAAGAAATCTTTGGGCTGGGCTTTTCTCCTGTCTGAAGAGCTTTAATTCCTGTTGGTGCAGCATCCTGGGGAAGGGCCTCGTGCTGCTGCTGCTCTCACACACTGTGTGTCCCCCAGAGCTGCACGAGGCTGGCTCCAGCTCCTCCGAGCTGCTGCTTTGTGAATCAATTAAATGCTGCCACATGCAGGGCACTGATAACCTCTTTTGAGGCCAGGCAAGGAGATAATGGGAGAACCCATTGAGTTTATCTCAGCACCACAGTTCTCATCCATGGCATCAATGCTGGCCTTGCTTTCAGCTGCAGCTCGCTGCTGCCTGCAGTTTGCTTCTTTTCTGGGCACTTCTCTTGATTTCAATTATTTTCTTGGCCAGTCTCTGTTAATAAACCAAAAACTAAAGGCAGCAATTTTGAGGAAAGAAAATAAATAGTGTGTTTTCTCTCTCCTCCTCCTCCTCACACTTCTCTTGTTGTCCTTGCGTTATGCAAGCGAGGAATTCAATTTTCCATTCTTGGAAAAGGAGCAGTGGAGGCTGTCACTGATGTGTGTGACTTGATTGTGTGTGATGTGCTGTCAGGCACTTGTGAGTCCTGGGCTCTCCAGAAAACAGAAAATGAGTGTATGAGGTCACTTGGACCATCTCTCTCCACACTCCTTCCATCCCTCAACGCTTTTCCCTTTTGGCCAGACTTAGTTCAAGTACGTGCTGGAGTGTGCAGGTCTGCACTGCTGGAGAGGCAGCTAAAACAGGCTGGGAATAGAAAAGCAGCTTTTTCAGAGGCTTGAAGTGTTGTTTCAGGAGTGTAAAAAGAAAAAAAGGACAAGCTGGGTAATTTGAAGATGTGCTCTTTGGGAAGGTTCCTGCTGCAGCTGTTGTAACTCAGTAAGTGCTGGTTTTTGTAGTGATAATCCAGGAGTTTGCATGAATTTCAGAGGTTGTTAGAGATTAGATTATTATCATTATTAGATGAGATATTCCTGCATTAACAAGCCCTGGTGTCAGCAGGAAGCACTGGGCTGCTCATAACTCACCTCTTGGGTGTGATGTGCAAGGCTCACCTTTATCAGCACTGCTGATCCATCCCAGCTCTGCAGCTCCTGTGGAACAGAGGTTTCTTTGTCCCACTGTTGTACCCAGGTTGTTTTCCTTGGGCTGCTTCCTCCCCACATGGAGCTCCTCCAGTGTTTTGACTGTCTGCACTGGAGCCGCTCCAGCCCTGCTGTCCCTTCAGGGCTGCACAGGGGTGCAGGGTGTGCTCTGCTCTCCCCACTTGCATTCAGGCAGAAATAAAACCTCCCACTGCACTTCCAGTGGGCTCCAAATAAGAAATATTTGCTATTGAAAGCCTATAAATGGCAAAAATTGAACTTTTACAGGGTGGTTTAGGAAGACACGGAGAATCCAAGGAAGTATTTGATCCCTGACATTTGGAGAGAGGAAAAGCAGCTCAGCCTGGGCATGGACTGATCAGCCCAAAAGTGCTGTGTATCATTCTGGAAAAGGCACTGCTGCCTGCAGGGAGAGCTGGCACTTCTGGAACACAGTTCTGTAAAATCCAGGGCTCTTCTTCCAGCCCAGTGTTGCTGCTTCAGTGTGGGGCATTCCATTTGTTGGGAGCAGCAGGCTTGGAATTGCAGCTGGGAGCTGATCCTGTGGCAATGAACACATCCCACACCAAGCTGTGTCCATGGCAATCCCATAAAATTGGTGGGATTGTTTGTCCAGGGAGCAGGAATAACGAAGCCTTCTCTTGCCCACTGTTGTGACATTTGAAATGTGCCAAACTCAAAGGTGAATTCAACCGAACACTTTAAAGTTTGGAATCCTGTGAGGGCATTTTGGTGATGGAAGAGGAAGGTGGTGCTTATTCCATGTTTTATTGGGAAGGAGGTTGGTAATGGCCCAGTCAGTGTAACAAGGGCTGGAGTTTTAATCCCGATCCTCAGGAAAATCCCTCTGGGATGGGAATCCTTGTGCAGCCTCCATGGGGTGCTGCCCCTGCCATTTCCAGCTGTGCACATGGAATGTGCAGCTCTGCTTTCCCCAGCGACCCAGATATTGCACGGATGTGTTTTGGGAGTGACACCTGGATCTTCCCTTTCCAAGGGATCCCATTTTCTCTGCCGTGCCCTTGATTTTTCACAAGATGATTTTAAAGCAAGCAGCATCTTCTCTTTTAAAAATGAGGGACAAAATAGGAATAAATGCAGGATCTTTTTTAAAAATTATGAAAAAAATACAAGCAAATCTCATTTGTCCGGTGTCATCACACTGGAGTAACTCTGGTGTAACTTGGGACCTGGAGCAAGGCTGGAGTAGAGAACAGGAGGAGTTTTCTCTTTTCAGATTATAAACTCCCTGTTTGGTCCAGAATCATTTTCTTGTAGTTTTGATTGGTTAATTTATAATAAAGATACTCAGCTTATTAAACAGCTGTGGATGTTCTGTCACCATCAGGAGAGGAATGGAAGGATCCCTCTGGGAATTGTGTGGCTGCTGCTGGAACACGTGGAATTCCAGGAACATCACAAATACTCTGTTCCTGCAGGGGTTAATTAATGCTGCAGGGATTAATTAATTAATTCACTTGCCCCCATCCCCCATCCCCTCCCTGCTCCTGCAGCTCCATAATCTTTCAGTGTCCTGTGGGGAGTTGGGATGGAGCAAACCCAGGAAGGGATAAAAATCCATCCTTTCCTGCCAGGCTGGGAATTTGAAACCCCACTAGATGGCAATGTTTGAATGCTGATGGCTCCTTGCATAAATCTGAATAAAACAGGTTCTGCTCATTGTAAAATAGGTAAAAATAGCCTGGCTGCTTTTCCAGAGAGGTGCTGAGGTGTGGCTGAGAGTAGGAGTTCTTCTGCTCTGGAACAGCATTCCTTGATGGAATTTGGAGATTCTAGATCCTAATTTACATTAATTTTTCATTTTTGAAACTTCTGGAAGGGTTCTTTTAATTCAAAGAACAAAAGCATTTGAAATTATGTGAATTTTCACGTCTCCTCTGAATCTGTGACTTGTTAAAGATGAAATTTTCAGACAAATATTCTACATAAATATTAATGAGCAGAGTAAGGACTTGCTAGCTGAATTTCTCCAAGTTCCCAACAGCTCCTCCCATCTCTTTTTGGATGTTTTGGATGAGAACAATGTCATGGAAAGGAATTTTTTGGTGACGGGATGGATTTTCCAGGTGTGTGACATTGGAGGAACCTCCAAGGCTCTGCCATCCCTCCCCTCCTGCATCCCAAACCCAAAATCCCGAATTTTGGAGGGGGCAGTACCTCTGGTGCCTCCCAGCTGTGGGGATCATCCCCCCCAGCTGCCAAAGGAGTAAACAATCCCTGTTTTCCAATGGTTTCAATATGGGTCGGGCAAGCCCTGGGTGAGCTTTGGAGAATCAAAGCCTGAGGGCTCCTGGAGGAACTCCAGAGGTGTTTCAGCTTCTCCTCTGCTCTCCCTGTGTTTACAGCAGCAGATTTTGCTGTTGTGTGCTCTTGGTTTAATCAAGAGGACTCCAAATGGATGACCCTGCTGAGAAAAAATGAATTTTGGGAGCCAAAGTCCCAAAAAATCAGCCCCTGCTCCTCTCAGAACTGCTTGTGTTGCTCTTTTTAATTTTGATTTAACTCCCCCAAATCTCTCTGTGTCTCTGATCCAGGCTCAGCTTGCTGCACCTGTTGCCTTTTAAAGCTGACTTGAATTTTCCTGATTTTTTTGCCTTCTTCCTGAGCTTTTCCTTGCTAAGATTGGAATGTTGATCCTTGATTTCCCCTTTCCCCCCCTGTGGCTCCCTGAATTCTTTTTGCAGCCCTTTTTGTCTCCCAGGCTGCAGCCAGGTCTGTAGAAATCACCCAAACTCCTGCAATTTATGAAATAACTGAATTATTTTTAAGTCTGATGTGTTTTTCATGGAAAGCTTTATTTAGGAAATGAGGTTCCCCCCCCAAAAAAGCAAAATTTGGACTTTTATTGTTTAAAAATAAAGACACTTTTTTTTTGAGACATCATTCATGAAAAGATCCCTAAAAACACATTCAGCCTGTCTTAAATCATCCTAACCCTGCACTTTACTCTTCTTTTATGGACATCCATCTTCCAAAATCTTGTCTTTTGGTCTGAGTGCTGATTTATATTCCTGCCTGGATTTTCCCTGTGTTGTTCTGTGGCTCGTGGATGCTCTGCTGTGTAAAATACCAGCGTTTGATGCAGCTTTTGAGAGTAAATGATCCAAAAAAAGCCAAATCCCTTCTCCCTGAAGCATTCCTATGGATTTCCCCAAGTGAGAGGTCTCATTTCCAATTTCCTGCTTTTCTGAGTGGGTTTGGTGTTGGATGTGCTGGGATGAGGCAGCTGGGAGCTGGAATCATTTGTGGAGAGGGAACAGACTCGGCACACTCCACTCCTCTGCTATTGTGTGCACATGTTTTGAGGATTTCTCTCCCTGCTGCAGGTAAATCATGGTTTTAGTGGCACTGGGAGCTTTTTATCTGCTTAAAAACTCCTCCTCTGCCTTGAGTTTGAGGTTTTTCCTGGTAGGAAATGTCTTGCTGAAGACCTGGTTGTAAAACAACATTTTAGATGGTGATAGCAACAGCAGAGATTTCACATCTGGAATTAATTTTGCTTTTTTATCAGTTATCTTCGTGCTTCAGGGTTAATTTTTCAGGCCTGATTTGCAAATGACTGGGTCTGCAGTTGTGGTAAAAATCTCTGCAAACAGCACTGCTTGTCCAGACCAGTTTGACACCTCTAACAGCAACTGGGAATTTCATGAATTCAGGGAAAGAAATGAGGAGGCCTGGCTTGGAAAATCTGTCCCTGATGGTTGAGGACTCTGTAGCCTAAAATCTTCCTGTCAGTTTGATCAGGAGGGAGAATCATGGAATGGTTTGGGGTCCAGGGATTTAAAATTTATCCAGTCCCACCTTCCACTACCCCAGCCTGGCCTTGGGCACTCCCAGGGATCCAGGGGCAGCCACAGCTTCTCTGGGCACCCTGTGCCAGGGCCTCCCCACCCTCCCAGGGAACAATTCCTGCCCAAAGTCCCATCTAAACCTCCCCTCTTTCACTTTTCTGAAGTTTTTCCCCTGCCTTCCCTCAATAAAGCATTTTTAGTGATGTTCTGTGTCCCAGCTCTGGTGCTCACCTGTTCCTCACAGTGCACCTGAGACCCCTGTCCTGAATAATTGAGATCACTTTTATTTCTCTGTGAATCAGTTGGCATCCTGGAATATCCCCTGGATTAAATCAAGTGGCATCCTGGAATATCCCATGGATTACCCTGGAACAGTTCAAATTCCCAGAGATTCTCCTTCCATGGATTACCCTGGAACAGTTCAAATTCCCAGAGATTCTCCTTCCATGGATTACCCTGGAACAGTTCAAATTCCCAGAGATTCTCCTTCCATGGATTACCCTGGAACAGTTCAAATTCCCAGCCAGGCACTTTTTCCCTGGGATTTTCTCTGCCTGCAGTTCAGCCACTCACCCACCACAAAAGTCATTAAAATGCAGTTATGAACAAAAGATGAACGTTTTTCTTTCCAAGCTCACCCTGAGCCTGTGCTGGAGTTTTCAGTGGGATTCCCAGGTGCTTTTGGACTTTCTGAGGGTGGGGCAGGAGTTCAAACACCTCTATTTTTATTGGCCACCCCTGCAAACACTGCTGAGCATTTCTTGCTCTGGGAATGCGATGAGGCTGAGCTGAGCAGTGAGGGTTTAAATCCAGAACGTGCTCTGCTTTTGCTGACACCCATGGAAAGGAAACTCTTGCACAGCAGCAAATTGGAATTTCAGCCCATTTTCCTCCTTTCCCATTCTCGAGACACCACCCAGGACTGTAAAGTTCTTGCTGTCACCTAAAATTGAGAAACCTTGAGGTCTTTAAAGCACTTTTGGATTAGATTTTGGGGTTTTCTCCTCTCCTTTATTTCAAATTGCTCCTACAAAAAAAAAAAAACAAACCAAAGCATTGAAAAAATAGATTTTATTTTAAAAAAATGATGCCACAAGAGATCCAGTTCTCCCCTTGGCTCTCTCAGAGCCTGCACATTTCAGGCTTTGAGGACTCTGGGCTCATTTGTAATGCAGAGGAAACTCCAGAGCTTTTAGTTTGTGCAAAGCTGGAATTTCGTGGCTCCAGGCTTCAAATCATTTGTCTTGCAGGAGCAGCCCATATCCTGTTCTTTAGGTTCTATACACAACAGCTTAAGCAGGTCCTTCACAGGATTAGGAGCCCATCTGAGAGTGAGAGAGAAAGCCCAGTAAGTGGAAAAGTGGGAAAGATCATTTTACTTTGCGGGGTAGGGAAAGGAAAATGAGAATTTTAGAGATTCTTGATGCTTTGTCCTCCTGCAGAGTAAAAGCATCTCTGGCAGCCTTGGCTTGTTCAGTGCTGCACATCTGAATTCAGAGGTACTGAAGGTTTAGAGTATAAACATATTAAATGTTCAGAGTATTAACATATTAAATGTTCAGAGAGCTCTGGTTGAATTTTGGGGATTTGAATCAGAGAATCCTGAGATGGTTTGGGTGGGAAGGACATTAAAGTTCATTTAAGGTGGGCAGGGACACCTTCCACTATCCCAGGGTGCTCCAGCCTGGCCTTGGACACTGCCAGGGATGCAGGGGCAGCCACAGCTTCTCTGGGAATTCCATCCCAGCCCCTCCCTACCCTCACAGTGAACAATTCCCTCCCAATATCCAACCTAACCCATCCCCTGTCAGTTTAAAGCCATTCCTTGTGTCCTGTCCATATAGAAATCCCTCTCCCTCTTTTTTCAGATGGGCAAATAGTGAATTCTTCAGGTGGTTTTTTTATTCTGCAGCCATGAGGATCAGGAATTTTTTGCTCTCAGGTGTTGGTGCTTTAGGAAAATCCAAACCCCTCAGAAGCTCCCAATGAAATGGTGAAAGTGTGGAACAATTCAAGCTGACAGTGCACAACACTCCCACTTTCAAAGCCAGTCCTCGCCGTGTTTATGGAACACTTTGGCAACTTAGCACCAGGGCCTGCAAAGTGCATCCTGAGGCTCTTAAAATGCCTCAGTTCTGGAGTAACTGTGCAGAGGATCCTCATTTTGGGTTGTGTTTTTACTGGATTCGGATCAATTTTGAACTGAGCTTTAAAAGAGTTGGGTTTTTTTCTCTTTATAGGGAGTTTTATGCAGTTTCCTACTTCAGCAGGAGGCAGTTTTGTACTCCTGCAATCAGAATTACTGTGGGGCAGTATCAGTGAGAAACAATCCTTGCTCCAGCTTTGGCTCTGGAGTGCTGGATCCTGCTCTTGCTTTGGCACAGCTTGGCTGTCACAGCAGCTCCCACAGATCCGAGTGCAGGTGATAGAAATTCCACGGGCTGCTGGCACTTGTTACATCCAGAACTGTGCAGATGAAGAATTACTGAGTTTTGGGAATAAATTTTGTTGAATTCATGTCAGTGCTCAGCTTTGGGGGTGTCTGCACAGGTACAGAGCCTGGTCTGACACGTTCAGAGCTGCTGTGTGGGACTGGGCGTGTCCTCTCCGTGTTTTCACAGAAACACAGCTTTGTGCTGATTTTTCTCCCTTTTTTCCATCATTCCAGGCCACCTGTTTTACAAATTTGGCATCACGGAGTCGGACTGGTACCGCATCAAGCAGAGCATCGACTCCAAGTGCAGGACAGCCTGGAGGAGGAAGCAGAGGGGGCAGAGCCTGGCTGTGAAAAGCTTCTCCAGGAGAACGCCCTCCTCCTCCTCCTACAGTGGCTCAGGTAAAAAACAAACCTTCCCCCTCCCAAATAATAAACCCCAATTGGTTTTCAAAGTGCCTGAATGTGAATTTGGCTGCTTGGATTTGCTGGGGTGCTGAGAATGTGGAATTCTGAGATGGTTTGGGTGTGAAGGGACCTTAAAGTTGATCTAATTCCACCCCCTGCCATGGGCAGGGACACCTTCCACTATCCCAGGTTATTCCAGCCTGGCCGGGGATCCATGGGCAGCCACAGCTTCTCTGGGAAGCTGTGCCGAGGTCTCAGCACCCTCCCAGCCAAGAATTCCATCCCAAAATCCCACCTAACCCTGCTTTCTGTCCACCCCCATGGATCCAGCTCCTGCAGCTTTGTGCTGTATTTTTGTATTTTTACCACGCTCAACTCTTTGAGCAGAAAGTCCAAACATCCCTGCAATTGTTCCTAAGAGGAATCAAGTGACTAAATCCTTCCCAGAGTGTTCACACCATTCAGTGGGACGTGCTAAATGCTGTTCCTCAAGTGTTTGCCTCTGCAGCCATGAAATGTGCTGTAGGTGATTCCATATTTCCAGCTAGGTGTGGAGGCCTGGATCGTAATAACAAATGAAAAACCCTGACCTCAGGAGTGTTCTCTGAGGACATTTCTGGCTCATGCTTTTAATATAAAGCAGTGTTCTGGGACATTTGTACACGAGATATTAAAAACAGGGCTTTGGAAGGCAGCCCAAAGAAAAGGAAGTCAGTTTATTTGCCTGCATAAAATTTTTGGTTGCATGTTAACACTAACCACTGTATCTCATGCAAAGAATGACAAAATCTGCTTTCAATGGAAAACTTTATGTGCTGGAACAGGGGATCACATCCAAAAATCTCGAATTAAAACAACTAATCAATGTAATGATAACCATAAGCCCTCGATGTTGATGGGGTTTTTACTTTCAGTCTTTTAGCAATCTATATTTCAGGATAAAAAGGCAGCAGTAGGTGGATATAACAGCCTGTGCTCATTAGCCTGGACTCCTTGAGTGGTGTTGATATTTATTATTCAAATTATTCATCTTTCATCTGTTCTGGAGGTTTGGAGACACCTGTAGAGATGTAAAACAGTGGATTCCTGAAGGCTGTGGGTTCAGAAGTTTGGGTGGGTTTCTGCCGGTGGTTAAGCTGAAGATTAATTTTTTTCCTCTCAGTTCCACTAAATTGATTTGTGAGTAAAAAACCACCTGATTTCACTCCTGGGCTGGGCAAGGAGTCCCTGCCCATGCATGGGATGAGCTTTAATGTCCCTCCCACTCTAAACCATCCCAAACCTTCGGGATTCCAGCAGTGCTGTGGGAGCAGGGGGGTGGGACAGACACTCGGGATCCTGCAGGAGCCACTGTGGAATTTTGGGGGGTGTCCAGGCTGCCTCATTGAACCAGAATGGAGCTGGCTGCCCCTGCTCCATCAGTCCCCAGGATTTCCCAGGGGTTTTTATGGCACCTGCACCTCACCATGTGCAGGTTCCTCATCCCCCGTGTCCCCAAGAGGTGGCTTTGTCCCTGCTGATGTCCCTGCTCAGCTGAGGCCCCTTGGCCTGTCCCTGGCAGGGCTGTCTGGGCTGTGCAGCAGGAGCAGATCCAGGCAGGAATATTAAAAGCTGCCTTTGGTAACGTCCTGGGAAGTGTTCCCATGGATCCAGAGGCCTTGGTTAATTCTCTTTAAAATACTGCTCTTACTCACAGTGGCTTTGGCACCGTTTTTGGGAGGCTGGAAAGGTGGGGGAGGAATTCAGTGCAAAATGCAGACTTTATAAAATCTGAGCACTCTGCAGAGGCAGGGGTGCTTTGAGAAGCTCAGTTTCACCCCCAAACCCACCAGGAGCGGGATTTCACCTGGATGAGGAGAAACAGGAGAGCAGGTTGGGAGGGAAAAGAAAGAGAAGGGAAAAGTGGATTCCCACATTTTGAAAGGTAACTGTGGCCTGCCAGGGCTGGAATTCCACCTCTGTGTTCAGGTAACTCCACGAAGAGCTCAGGCTCTCTATGGTTGGACATCCCTGGGTGGAATTACAGCATCACAATTCCCAGGCAGCTGTTGCTGATTACCCAGCAGAATTCCTGCTGCCAGCTCCCAGCAATGTTCCACAGCTCTGAGGGGAAGGAGCAGAGCTGTGACAGCTCAGGGGCTTTGGGAAGGGGGACACCTGAACCCAGCCAGGTTTTATGGCAGCCTTTGCTTCAGGGGGCAATTCCAGGTAAGCCTGGAAATTCAGCTGCTTGAGGGACCTGCCTGTGCCACTGTCCCAGCTCCCAGTTCAGCTTCCAGGTGCTCTCTGCAGCAGAAAACCTGAATCAGGTTTCCCTGGGAAGGATGTGGGGATACAAGGCTGGAGTTTCTGCTCTGGCTTTGGCTCTCCTCAGGCTCCTGTTCAAAATCCCTGGAATCCCAGCCTGGTTTGGGTGGGAAGGACCTTAAAGCTCATCCCATTCCAGGGACACCTTCCACCATCCCAGGAAGCCCCATCCAGCCTGGAACACTTCCTGAGATATTCCCAAATCCTGCTCACTGCAGTGCTGGAAATCCTCCCTTTTGAATGGGAGGACGGGGATTTTCAGAGCTGTTTTTAGCAGCAATTAATTTGCCTAATTAAAAAAAATATATAAATATGACAGCCTGAAACTCACTCAGCTGTGCCCTGGCTTTGGTTTCCCTGGCTCTGAGGAATTTGAGGATGGCTGAACACAGTAACAGGTGGCCACCATCCCTGGAGACATCAAAATGCAGCCCAGAGCCCCCAGTTCTGCTTTGCCATGGTTTGAGGAAGGACACTGGGTTAGATCATCTCCAGAGGCCACTTCCAACCTCATTTATTTGGGATTTTAAATTTTTTAATTAATTATTACACACAGCTTAAATAACTCTGAATTATTTGCATCACAACATTCGATTGTTGCTCAATTTCACTCCTCTTGCACTTGCTGGAAATGCCAAAGCTTTGAGGCTTTTCCTGCTTGTTGGGATTAACAGTTCCTGGAGCACGTGGCTTTGATTGGAGCGTGCTGAAAAGTGACAACAGATTTCCTCTCTGCTCTGCTCATCACATGGAAAAATTAACTCTGGAAATGACAGCAAAGCAGGAGGCTGAGCCCACAGACCCTCCAAGGCTTTGGGCTTGGAATTTGGTGTTCAAGGGGGATCAACCTGCAGGGAAAATCATGTCTGGGGTGCCTAATGGGAAAACACAAATGGATTTTCTTTATCCTTCACCCCCAGAGATATTAATTAAGATTCTTCTATACTTAATTGCTTGTTAAATTCAGGCAGAAGTTGGTTTTCCTGATTTTCCCTGGCTCTTTGCTTGAATCCACTGCCTTTTTTTTTGGAAAGGAGGTGTTGATTGCCGTGGTTTGCTCTGCTCTTGGAGCCAACATTTCACTACCTAAGGTGTGTTTTTGCCAAGTTTTTTCCCAAGCAGAGACACCCACGTGGCTGCCATGATAATTTCACTGGGTATTCCTTTGGAAAGGGTTGGAATCTGTGCAGGGAAGGCCGCAGGAAATGAGGGGTTTGGGAGGAGGATTAATTGAAAAGTGCCTTCTTCCTTTCTTGTCATTTCTCTTCAGATTACTCAGGCTGTTATCACAGTTTTCCATGCTGGAATTTTTAATTAGTTCCCTGACTTTGGGATTTATGTGCAGATTTAGGCCTGTGCTGAGGTGTCACATTAAAAACTGGATGTGCAGCCAAATCTTCAAAGCTGTTCCACACAACTGGGGGCTGAGGCAGGGGGAGGTGATGGTTTGCAGGTTTATTTCCACTGATCTGGAATGTTTTCCTGTTTGTTTTTAGTTTGGGGATGGTTAATCCATCCACTAACCTTCCCTTGCTGGGACTACAACAAGGAGATGCATCCCTGTTTGTGAGGGTGGAGCTCTGGGCACCAGGAAAACAATTTTGAATTCCAGAATTCCTAAGTGTGAATCCTTCCTGCTCTGGAATCTGTCCCTTCTCCCAGGGAACAAGCACCAGGATAAGAAGAATTGTCCTTAAAGTCACACCAGGGGGAGTTTAGGTTGGATATCATGAAAAATTCCTTCATGGAAAGGGTTGTCCAGCATTGGAATAATTTGTCCAGGGCAGTGGTGGAGTCTCCATCCCTGGAAATGTCCAAAAATGCCATGGGTGTGGCACCTGAGGATGTGGTCAGTGGTGACCATGGTGGTGGTGTTGGACTTGATGATCTTAAAGGCCTTTTCCACCCTTAACAATTCCATGAAAATGATAAATAGGAAGTGGAATAGGAACAGAATGAAAACGCCAAAGGTTTTGCCTTAAAAAGTGGTTTTTTAGCTGGGAATTAAACCCACATCTCTGTGGAGGTTCTTTGGGAATGCCATGGATAACATGGCTCATGTCCCACTTGTCCCTTGGGAGCTCATGGAATATTCTGGAGCAGCACTTCAGCCGTGGCTCCTCCTGCCTGGGATCCTCCAGGAATCCAAACTGGAAATGTGAGGCTCGATGGTTTTCATGGATGTGGCACCTGGGGACATGGTCAGTGGTGACCATGGTGGTGGTGTTGGACTTGATGACCTTTAAGGTCTTTCCCACCCTTAACAATTCCTTGAAAATCCTCAGCTGATAAATGGGAAGTGGAATAGGAACAGACTGAAAAACGCCAAAGGTTTTGCCTTAAAAAGTGATTTTAGCTGGGAATTAAACCCACATCTCCGTGGAGGTTCTTTGGGAATGCCATGGATAACGTGGCTCATGTCCCACTTGTCCCTTGGGAACTCATGGAATATTCTGGAGCAGCACTTCAGCCGTGGCTCCTCCTGCCTGGGATCCTCCAGGAATCCAAACTGGAAATGTGAGGCTCGATGGTTTCCAGGGATTTATTTATCACTGCTGGCAGCTCCTCTCCCCGAGCTGTGTCAGCTCCTCGTGGTTGTGTTTGTTTGGAGTGGGGGATGTTTATAAAAATGGATAAATATTCCCTTTGTCTGCTCCGAGATGAAGAGGGGAAAAACAAAGACTCATAAAGGATGTTTTGATTTTAGATGTGGCTGAATCCTCTCTCTTCTTTCTTCCTAAGAGGGAAAAAAACCCCACCAAATTCCCAGAAAATAAAGAAAAACCTCCATTTTGGTTGTTGCAGTGAAGCCAAATTCAAATCTGAAGCTGACCATAGGAGAGGTCCAGGGTGATTCCATCCAGGCTGGGGCTCCTCTTGCACCTCCAAAAAGCACAATAATTTCTGTCCTCTGAAGCCAAAAATGACTTAAAGATAAAGACTTTTAGGCCTTACAGTTAAAAATGTATTTCAATATATGTATATCAGAAATATATATTTATCTGCTGCAGGTTTTAATTCTTTGATGGTCTTTTATTGCATAAATTAATCAGAAAATAAATATTACAAATGAAGGATTCTGTATTTGCACACTGTGGTTTGAGTGAGGTCGAGTTGGAACTCAGCTCAGGTGAATTCCATAGGGAGAGACTGGGAAACATGATGGAAATAGCAAATCCTGAGGGAATTTATTCCTCAAAATCCTGAGGGAATTCATCCCTCAAAATCCTGAGAGAATTTTTTCCTCAAAATCCTGAGAGAATTTTTTCCTCAAAATCCTGAGGGAATTTGTCCCTCAAAATCCTGGGGGAATTTATCCTTCAAAATCCTGAGGGAATTTGTCCCTTAAAACCTTGAGGGAATTTATCTCTCAAAATCCTGAGGGAATTTTTTCCTCAAAATCCTCAGGGAATTTTTTCCTCATAATCTTGAGGGAATTTATCCCTCAAAATCCTGAGGGATTTTATTTCTCAGAGTCCTGAGGGAATTATTTTCCTCATAATCTTGAGGGAATTTTTTTCCTCAGAATCCTGAGGGAATCCTGTTGGGATCCCTGAAGGAGCAGATGAGTAGCAATGGATTTTCTCAGTCATCCCAACAAAATGCTAAAAAAAAAAAAAGATAAATTAATTGCATCAACTATTAGGAATAAAGTAATGGAAATGAGATGAAAAGTGAAAGATAGATGCTCAGTAAGGATTTCTCCAGGGTATTTTTTCCTTCCAGATTCCATGACAAAGCCACTGAAATCCCAGTTGGAAAAAAATCCCATTTTTATTTGGTTGATAGGACAGTTTTTGTACAAGATTCAGCACTTCTCAGCCAGGTGGGATTCCTGAATCCCACCTGAAATTCTGTGCAGCAAATTCCAGCAGGAATTCAATGCAGGAAAAGCTGGGATTACACAGGGAGCAGCCAGGCTGCATTTAAGGAATTAAAAAAGCTCTGCAGAGATGTGAGAGATTAAAGGTGTGTCCAACAGCAAAAACCTGGATTTGTTGCGTTTCCCTCAATTCCTGTGGAAAATCTGTGGTTGGAATTCTGTTTTCCAGCTCGTTAACAGAATCAGAGCTGCCTGAATTGTTGAACAACTCAACTTTTCAACAAATAAATAAATATTAACTCAGTGGTTTGGAGTTCCCATGCTCAGCCCTAAACCTCAAAATGAGCTCCTTGCCCAAACATTTGCAGACAGGAGGAAAAATAAAAAATCCCCTTAAATGGCTGATTTTATTAAAGAACATTCCCATTAAAATATTTGAGTGGATAAAGATCATTCCTGCAGAACAAACAGAATAAATCTTGGAGTATTTAGCAGAGATATTAAAAATTAATGACTTCTGTCCTTTTTACTTGGCTTTTGCCTCATACATTTAGAAAAAAGCAGCTGGAAAACCTCAAAATGGATCTATGATGTGTCCAATGCAAGTTTTTACCCTCTGGAAATCCCCCTGAGGTTTTCCTGGTGGTTTTTGTCCCTGTTACATGAAGATAACTCCTATTTTTTTATATTTAACATGCCCTTTTTAGGAGCATTTCCACTCCACAGCGTGAGGTGCGTTGAAATGAAATAAATCAAGAAATCCACCTGTCATTTTGAGGTTCAGAAAATACAACTCCAGACCTTGTGGGTGTCAATATGAATTACAGGGGATGGATCTTGGAAAAGAATTGAGATATTCCCTGAATTTATCTGATAATTTCACTATTTATTTATCTGATAATTTCATTTCTCAGGACAGGCAGGATGGGTTTCTAGAGGTGTCCTTGGGATGGCAGAAATTGTTCTCAGCCTCTCAGGTGAACAAAAACCATTGAATTCTTAGGAAACCTCTGTGGTTTTGATAATGGAAAAGAATTGAGATATTCCCTTTATTTATCTGATAATTTCATTATTTATTTATCTGATAATTTCATTACTTATTTATCTGATTTCATTTTTTAGGATAGGCAGGATGGGTTTTTAAAGGTGTCCTTGGGGTGGTGGTGATGGCAGAAATTGTTCTCAGCCTCTCAGGAGAACAAAAACCATTGAATTCCTTAGGAAACCTCTGTGGTTTTGATCTTGGAAAAGAATTAGGATATTCCCTGAATTTATCTGATAATTTCACTATTTATTTATCTGATAATTTCATTTCTCAGGATGGGCAGGATGGGTTTTAAAAGGTGTCCTTGGGTCCTAGGGTGGTGGCAGAAATTGCTCTCAGCCTCTCAGGAGAACAAAAAACACTGAATTCCTTAGGAAACCTCTGTGGTTTTGATCTTGGAAAAGAATTGAGATATTCCCTGAATTTCTCTGATAATTTCATTATTTATTTCTCTGGTAATTTCATTTCCCAGGACAGGCAGGATGGGTTTCTAGAGGTGTCCTTGGGGTGGTGGCAGAAATTGTTCTCAGCCTCTCAGGTGAACAAAAACCATTGAATTCCTTAGGAAACCTCAGTGGGTTTATTCTGATGGGGCTTTTACAGCTGCAGAATCTGGGATTTAGGTTCCAAAAGGTGCTTTTTTTTAAAAAAAGGAGCTTTCCCAGCCTTTGGAATTCTGTGGGATTTGTAGCAAATGTCCACACTGCAATGAATGTCACTGATCTGCATCCACTGACTGCATTTGTTTCCCATGGGCTTTAGGAACTGTTTGGGAAATCCACATCAAATAAAGCTGGAATTTGGTTTGGTTTTTTTTTGCAGAGGGATGCCAGAGTTCAGTGTCATCAAATAAAGCTGGAATTTGTTTGTTTTTTTTGTTGCAGAGGGCTCCCAGAGCTCGGTGTCAGCCTCCAGTGAGATGCAGCAGAACCAGCCCCAGGCCCTGCACTACGCCCTGGCCAACGCCCAGCAGGTCCAGATCCACCAGATTGGAGAGGATGGACAAGTCCAAGTAGTATGTCCTCAACTTTTCCTAAATCCCTGCTCCCTGCAGCCAGAGCTCTGCTTCAGCTGCACTGGAATGTTGGCTTTTCAAATCATAACCTGCCAGCACTTCAGGGTTCCAGAAAATAAACACTGGAGGGTTATGGCAAAAAAAAAAAATGAGGAGTTAGTTGACAAAAAATTCCATGCAGGATTTCCTCACACAATCAAACAAATTAATGCACTTTGATTGTTATATAGAGAATTATCTGCCTTTTCCTGGCTGTGGTTACTCAGTGATTTACACTTCAGAGGTAGTGCTGGTGTGATTTCCACAACAAAATCACATTTATTTGTTTGTTTTTCTGTCAAACTGCATTCTCAGGCGTTTGTGAACATCTGGGAGCTGAGTCCTTCCCATGTGTGTTCATTTAGCTCTGTGTCTATCAGTGAAAGTTCTAAATATTGATATTTTTAAAGCCTGACACTCCCACCACCGCTCAGACCTGATGATTTTGATCTGTGGTTTTATTGTACTCTGAAAAAAAACCACCTTCACTTTAATTCTTGTGTCCCACAGGGCACTACAAGGATTGTTTGAAATTCAAATTATTTTTAAAAAGAGTCCTCAGTGAAATTATTCCCTTTCTGCAGGAACTGGGTGGAAATCTCCCTTTTCCACTTCACTTTTACCATGACTTTTCAATATTTTCCTGGGAGTTTCTTTGTCTTTTGAATTCCATGTTGATTTTAAAAGTGGATTTTCTTATGGATCTATGGGTGAGATTTAACTGATGACTGAAAAGTATTTTGAAAGACAAGATAAAAAGGAAAATTATAGGAAATAAATGACTTTAATAGAACAAAGGGTTTGTTTGTAGATGGAAGTGATAAAAATTCGCCTCATTAAAAGACCTGGGCATACTAATTGTGGAATCCAGGAAAAAACCCACTATAAATGCATCTTCTAACATTCCATCTTTTTCCTGGGAGCCCTGAGAGTTTGATCTGGAGGAGGCAAAGTGATTTTAATCTCCCCCTGGGCTGGGCAGTGCTCTAATTTTCTCTGCAGCCCCTATTGTCAGAGGGACACTTTCAGCATGGCTTTTCTCCCTATAAATAGGCAGTTTCCTTCCAGAGGAAATGAAACTGTTGGAAATAGAGGGATCTGTGTGTCTTTGAAAATCACAGCCAATTGTTCTTGTGTTATAAAATCACAGGGGCCTTTGACAGAATTCCAAATGATTATCTTTAATCTCCTGCAGGCATATTAAAATGAACACAAAGCTTTATAAAAGCTCCAGGAGGTTATTTAGAATCCAATCTCCCCTCAGGTAAATCACAGTGCCTGGGCAGGATGCACAAGGAATTCCAGCCACTCTTCTCCATCAAATGGCACCAGGAGAGTGCTGGGAATGGGCAGCAACACCAAATCTGACAGGATTCAAACCATCAGGGCAGATTGTCACCAATGTAAATCAGGGGAATTGTTCCAGTCAATGATTTCCTGCTCAATCCCAGCAGCTGAGAGGCCTCAGCATGGTCTGTGCTCCAGTCAATGAGCAAAGAGAGGTGGATAATGAGACACCTTTGGAAACCTCACTCTTGGTGATGTTTAGTGTTGCTGGATCTGTTTTAAAACTGAGTTTTCCAGGTCTTTAAATTGAGTTAAAGTTTCAGTTAGCAAAGCAAGTCAGTCCCATGCTCTGTGTACCAGTCAAAAAGGTAGAAAAACATACTTACTAAATGTTATTTATAATAGTAATAATAACAACATTATTATTATTATTATTATTATTATTATTATTATTATTATTATTATGCCTGTTTTCCTTGCCCTGAAGTGGACATGAACCAATCTTTGATCAAAGTCCCTCTGCTTTTATTTCCACCCAAAGCTGGGGCACTACAGGTGCCCTTTGCTTTTTTAAATCTCTCCTCAATGGTTTCCTTTTTGCCTCCCTCCATGAAACTCTGCTCCTCCAAGGCAGGAGCTGCTTCCTCGAGTTGTGATTTTCCTCTGATGCTCCTTGGTGTTTTCTTTGTTGTGGATCCCACAGGGCCATCTCCACATAGCCCAGGTGCCCCAGGGGGAGCAGGTGCAGATCACGCAGGACAGCGAGGTGAGCAGAGCCTGGGGGGGCTCACTGTGGGGCTGGGCCTGAGAGCTGAGGGAAGAGCACAAAATGGCCTTGAGAACCTGCTACTTCTGCCTCTGGGGGTTATTTTTGGGTTTTTTTAAATTTCTTTTATTTAAATTTAAGTTTTATTTTATTTTTATCATTTTATCTTATTTTTTATAACTTTATTTTATTCCATTTTGTTTTGTTCCATTTTATTCTATTCTATTTTATTCTATTTTATTCTATTTTATTCTATTCTATTCTATTTTTTCTTATGTCTTTTTTCTATTTTTTCTATTTTTTCTATTTTTTCTATTTTTTCTATTTTTTCTATTCCTTTCTATTCCATTCTATTCTATTCTATTCTATTCTATTCTATTCTATTCTATTCTATTCTGTATTTTGACTTATTTCTTCCTCCCTCACCAGCCAAAACGTCTCAGTGTGTGCTAATTGTTCCACAAGGCTGATGATCTTTGGAAATTTAATACTTACAGAGTTTAATAGGAAACCACTTGCTTAAAAATGAAATTATTCTGTTTAGTTTGATGAATGAAACGTGGTCAGAGCACTCAGGGCCTTTAATTGTTGAACAGGAACTGGAGAAACCTTCAGTTCAAATATTCCAGAATGAATTTACCTTTCATTCCTGAGCAGTTCCTCTGGCACTGCAGTATTTGCACTTCTTAATTTTTTTCCAGAACAAAATAGTGCATTGGAATTGGATGGAAAAATGGAAATGGATAAACTCAATCCTAAACCCTCCAATTGTGGCTCAGCTCCCAAATCCAGGTGGATTTCCCTGTGTGTTTGCTGCAGTTGTTGGTTATTTAAAAACCTCCTGACTGCTAAAACTGCTCCTGGGTTTCTTGTGCACTTTGTTTAAATGGAGAAGGACCAGAAAAATCAGGTTAAACATTAATGCAGGCAACAATTTGAATCTGTCAAGGTTTTCCCCTCGCTGGGAAGTGGATCTGCCTGGCTTGGTTTAATCCCTGTCCAAAGAACCCAAATCACAGCTCATAAAACCACTTTGTGAAGGAATATTGTTAACACAGGCAGCTACTGGAGAATAAATATTATCATAGAAATTCTATAAATATTGTACTTAAAGGCTTGTCCTTTGAAGGGCCTGTCAGGCCTTGAGAGAGAGGAGAAAGGATTAAAATATCCTGGCTCTAACACGTGGTGCTGCCAGAAAACTGGAGGAGTTTTTGGGTTAAGAACCACTGCAAAAGTGATGATTCAGCAGAGATTGCTGGAATGGATCCTGAGGTTCCAGCACAGATCCTTTGGCTCTTCTTGTCCTTGGGACTTTCAAAGGGATGCATTTGTCCCTGACAGACGAAAACATCTGGTTTTAAATGGATGACAATGTACACAAGTGAGAGGGGAGCTGCCAGCAGCAGAAACTGCACAAAAATTGGGATTTTTATCCTCCAAAAATGTGCTGTTTCACTGCAAGGCTCTGCTTGGGGAGCTGCCTTCCCTTAATCCGAGTGTACTTTTGGAAAGACATCTGTGAGCATGTGAATAAAAACTTCATGTCCTAAAGATCTCCTGATTGGGCTTTGAAGTTTAAAATGTTTCGATTTATTGAGAATTGGGTTTTTTTTTTTGGAATCCCTGTAATAGAACTGTGCTGGTTTGCAGGATGGAATGAGGATAAAATAAAAAGCAAATAATAAATAGCTCTGCATACCTGTAAAAGTGTAATTGTGGGTTAGTAAGGCTTGGATTTCAATTTACAGGTTTATATAAAGGGGGAAAACCAGAAGTTTTACCTCAGAAAAATTTTGCATAAAAAGAGATTATCCAGTAACTTCCAAAAGCTGGGTGTGAAAATTCCTTGCTTTTGGGACTGACTGGAGCTGGATTGGCAAAAGAACCTTCAGCAGAACTTCCTAAATTCCTGGATTTCCTTCACATTGAAACAGATCTTTTGCAGTTTTTGCAATCCCAGACTGGTGCTGATTGTCCATTCTCTCCTTTTCCAGGGAAACCTGCAGATACACCAGGTCCACGTGGGTCAGGACGGGCAGGTAGGAGCAGCACTGGGTTTAAGCAGAGCTTTCCTTGGTCTGTGATGTAGCATTGGGACAATTCCTCATTTTTAGTGCCGGTTTTAAGGAGTCAAACCTGCTCTGGGGCCTTCCTGGTGGAATAAATAACTTGCAAAAGGATAAAACGTGACAGAAATGTTTTAAATACAGAAAGATTTGGCCCAGCTTGGTTCATCATTCCTGGTTCATCATTGCAGAGGGAGAAAAAGATGTTTTCTCCCTCCTTTGGCATCGTCCTCTCTCCAAGGAGGAGCTGGATTGAGGACAGAGTGCACAGGGTGTTCTTGTCTGCTCTCCTCTGTCACCAGATGTGGCCTCTGTCCCCAGGAACCCACATTTATTGAAGTAGTTACTCTTTATTTTCACATTTTTTTCCTTTCTCATGGCATGGCTGTCCTGGGAGAAGCAGATCTGCTTTTGTTCTTGTTGATGGGAAGGTTTTATGAGGTGCTTATGCAAAACACGAGGTGAGGAAAAGCAGCTTTTCCTTGGATGAGGAGTCCCAAATGTGGAACTGAGCTCAGCATTCCCAGGACTGCTCACATTTGATCTCAGATCTGAAACTGAGCACAAAAATCTTCCTGCAAGAGGCTTTCAGGCCACTGGAATCAGAGTGTGAGGAATTGTTGGGTTCCTGGTGAATGTGAATTAATTGGGAAATACCTGGGATTCTGGGATGGAGGCTCCAGCATCAGCAGGGTTTCCATTGCTGGGAATTGGGTAGTTTTTAGTGGATTAAAAAACAGGAGCAAGCAAATATTGAAGGGATTTGTAGCTCTGTTTTAGCTGCAATGATTCCTGAATCAGAGTGTGAGGAATTGTTTCATTCCTGGTGAATGTGAATTAATTGGGAGATACCTGGGATCCTGGGATGGAGGCTCCAGCATCAGCAGGGTTTCCATTGCTGGGAAATTATTATTTTTTTAGTGAATTCAAAAACAGGAACAAGCAAATGTTGAAGAGATTTTTAGCTCTGTTCTGCAGTAATTACTGAATCAGAGTGTGAGGAATTGTTGGAGTCCTGGTGAATGTGAATAAATTTGGAAATACGTGGGATTCTGGGATGGAGACTCTGCCCTCAGCAGGGTTTCCACTGGTGGGAAATGGGTATTTTTTAGTGGATTAAAAAACAGGAGCAAGCAAATATTGAAGGGATTTTTAGCTCTCTTCTGCAGTAATTACTGAATCAGAATAGGAGGAATTGTTGGGCTCCTGGTGAATGTGAATAAATTGGGAAATACCTGGGATCCTGCCTGGGCTGGAGGCTCCAGCATCAGCAGGGTTTGGAGCCCCCAGCTCTCTGAACTTTGCAGTATTTGGATTTAAACAAAAAAATCAACCCCTGGAAGTGTTCTTTGCTCAGGGCTGCATCAGAGGTGCTTTTGCAGAAGGGACTCTTGGAAAGGTGATTTTTTGGAGATGTTCTCTGGTACTTACAGAGATTTTTTCCTTCTCTGTGAATATTGGTGTCCAAACTACACCTCCTTCCAGGGCTAATACTGGCTGGTTTTACATCTCTGTGAGTGTGACATGTAGATTAAATTGAATTGATTTGTAATTAAAACCTCACAGCATTATTTCCCCCATGAATTACCTATTCCAGTGTCAATTTGTGTGTCCACGTGTCTGTGCATGCACAGGGCTATGTGATAAATGTGAGATAGGCAGGAAAACCGTGGTTAATTATCTTTTTTGGGATTGAAATCATGTTATCTATCTGTCCTATCACCCAGCACAGCAGATTTGGGATGATTTTGCTCCTGCCTCAGTGCTTGTTGGCTGTACACACGTGGATGGGAAATCAGTTTAACATCCAATTTTTGTGGATTTTTTTTTTCTTTTAAACTAACTGTGCTCTGCTTTTAAACTTCAGTTAAAACAAAGGATGAAATGCTGGGGTTTTGCTTTTTCTTCAGTCCCTCAGCTGTGTTGTGGTGTGAAAGAATTCCAGTGCCTTGGGCATCACCAGCCAGGGGCATTCCCAGGAACCCTCAGAAGTATTGGCTGGGAAATGGGTATTTTATAGTGGATTGAAAAACAGGAGCAAGCAGATTTTTGGGGGATTTTAGCATTAATTACTGAAAGCTTCATCAGCAGCTGGAGCACTGGAGGGGTGAGGAGCACTCATGATGGGGGAGCAAGGGGAGCTCTGGATCTGCTCTGTGAGCCCTAAAACTGCCCAGGAGAAGGAGTTAAACTTGAGTTCAGCTAAACCCAGCTCAAGGTTTAAGGCTGGGAGCTGTAGCTGATCCCTTTTCCTTGGCACTGGGGGCAGGATGAGAGCAGGGGACGTGTCCTGGGACACACAGAACAAAGCAGGGGCTTCCAGGCAGCTGCTCCTGGAGTTTTCCCACCTGAGCAGGATTTTCCAGGCTTTTTCCCTGCATCTTTTGAAGCCTAATTCACCCTGCCCTGGGATTATATGGATAATCAGGAATAACTTCTGTGACTGAGTGTTTTCAGCTGGATAATAAATATATCCTGACTAAAAACGCAATGGGAGCCTGGCTGCTGGACATTCCCTGGGAATATTTCCCTGGGAAAATTCCTGTTTGCCATGATTTCCTGTGCACTCAGCAGGTGTTGGGGGTTCCCCTGTGCAGCTGAGGTTTGGTGCTGCTGCTGCTGCAGCTTTTCCATCCCAATCCTGAGTGAAAGGTTCACAAAGCAGGAATTTGGGAATTTCCCGGGAACTGAGGCAGAAAATGGCACAAATCTGCCATGAAACGTTGGCAGGGAAATCTCCAAGGTGCCAAATCCTGGCTTTCCTGCAGAATTTTACTGATTGTAGCTTTGCCCCCCTCTTGCCTTGTCTGTCCTGGTGGCTGCACTGAACTGAGACTTTGTTTTTCTGGCATCCCTGTCCATGGAATGAATGAAATCATTCCAGAGGAGCTCTGGCTACCTCCACATGTGTTCTATTAGCTGGAAGGTTCAGATTTCAGTGCACGTTTAATAAAAATCCCAAACTGCAAAAATAATTAAAGCTTCACATCAGCTGAGCCCTGAAACCTTGGAAAAGTGGGAATTTAAAAAAATTTTCTCTTTGCATTTTATCCTTTGGAATTACCTGAGGTTTTCACACCTGCCCTGCTTCTTCCCCACCTCCATCCTTTTTTTCCTTGGAGTTTTGATCATCCCAGGAAATGTTCAGAGTGTCCTGTGCCTCAGGGATACACCTGGGATACAAAGAACAGGACAATTCCAGTTGTTTCCCATTCCTTAGTTCTGTTTTAAGCCATTCCATGTTCTGCACTCTCACAGCCAGCGTTTCTCCAATTTAGGGATTAATTAAATGGCACCAGGGAAATGGGTTTGAATTAATTGCCTGGTTCTTAAATGGAAATTTGATGTCCTTTAAAATCCAAAATCCAGGATTGTGTGTGTTCCAGGAGAGCCAACGATTTGTTCTGCTCCAGGAGTGAAAAATTAGGGAGAATTGCAGCGTTTAATTCACTGTAGGGGATGAGAAAAAGCAGGAGAATCCAGGGTTTGGCAGGAAAAAAGCAACGAGTGCAAGGAGCTTTTGCAGGAGAAATGTGCAGGATTGCTTCTGCCACGGTGTTTTTCCAAAAGAAATTGGGATTTGATGTCACTGTGGCCAGAAATGTGTCCCAGGTGAGTCTGGGATCAAAGGGATGCTCTGAGACCCCTCTGGAACCAGGAAGGGATCCCATTCCCACACATTGCCCTGCTCTTTGGTGAGGCCTTTGGATGGAGCAGGAATTGCATTTGCTTTTCCTGAACTTTTCCTCTGACAACTTCAAAAATAAGATGTTAATCAAAACTTAATGTATTATCCCAAAACTCAATACATGATCCCAAGACTGAATATTATCAACTTCTTTAATCCTATATTTTTCACTCCCAGACCTTTTCTATTCCAGTTTGCAGCAGGGGATCCATGGGCACTCCCTTGAAGTAACTTAAAGCTCTCAAAATTGAACCTTATTGAATTTATCAGGATGGACAAATATTCTCAGAGCGCTTAGCAGGCACTTCTTTTCCAGATATTAAAACATGATTAAAATATGGATATTCATATTATCCAAAATAAGCCAAGAACCACCTTATGCATTTTTAAATTTGTATAGAATGCATTTAATTGGAATATTCTAGATTTAAATACACTGAAATCTTTTCTTTCAGTTGCTCAATGACAAATTAATCCAAGGCAGGAATTTTTTTTTCCCTGTCCCTGGTCCAGGAGCAGCAGAGGGCAGTAGAATTAAGATGATGCTGAGTTGTTTTCTGCAGGAATTTGGAGTGGCCAGGGAAGCTCCCAGAGGAATTTCTGTGCTCCTGGTGCTGCTTTGGGATCCCAAAAGCTTTTCCCAATTCCATTACATCTCCTGGAATAACACACAAGAAAAAAAAATTAAATAAAAACTCAATACAGCTCAGCTGGAGCTTCAAAACTCCTTGATTGGCTTGGAAAAACAACTAATTATTATTTTTTTTTTTTTTTTAACTAATATTTCTTCAGGAATTGGAGTAAATTGGCCTAAATTTGCTCCTGGTTTTAGGAGCAAAAAGGAAAAGAATGGTTTGGAAATAATTGTGCTGTGTGCAAATTCCCAGAGTATTTATGGAAATCCTATTTATGGATAAAATGAAAGTGTTTAAATACTTAATAAGACTTAAATAGAAGCATTTTATGGGCAAGAGTTTTTGGGTTTGCTTGAGGATTTTTGTGCACAAACTTTTTAATTTGGTGTTCAGAGAACTTTGTCCCTCAGAGTAATTAATCCAAAACACAGCACTCACCATATTCAGTTCTGAAAACTTAACTTTTAGGCAAAGTAACATTTTAGCAAATCAAAATGGAGATATTTGCTTTTATAGGAGTCCTAAAATTTAGGATTAAAAAAAAGCTTGAGGGAAAATCCTCTGACTTGGGGATCAGAACCATCCCAAAATTAATATTATATAGAAAACAGGGATATTTCTGTTAAATCTGGCTTAAAAACTGAGTGTAATGAAGCATTTATAGATATGTGCATGTAACACAGATTTACTGTGGTTAATTCTTAGTTTCACTGCAGAATTTAGGATGGGTTTGGACAATGTTTGCCCTTCATTTGGAATTTTAAACCAGGACAAAACAGTGCCCAGGAGGATAAAAATTGAGCTCCAGGCTCTGGGAGAGTCCTGAAACAAATTGTGCCCATTTTTAAAAACAAATATCAATCAATCAATTAATTATTATTATTATTAACAGTAATAATAGTACTAAATTTTTAATAATTTAATTATAAATCATAGAATTCCTTTACCCCAGCTCAAAGGACAGACCTGCAATGACTCAACTAAACATAAAACAGGGAAAATCTTTCAGGAATTGTGATGGGAAAAGCCATTTTCTGGAGTTACAGAATTCAGATATTAAATTGAAAATGCCATTTTTTTCTCCAGGACAGAATTTATCCATTTTGGGGGGGAGTGAGGGAATGCAGGGCTTGGAGCAGAGCTTTTCCCTCGATTTCCCCTCCCAGGATTATCCATTATTTCAGACCATTCTCATCTCCAAACCCCGTTCCCAATCCAAACTCCCTTCTCACCTCCCAAACCTCTCCTTTTCCTTTGGCTCACACAGAGAGGTGACAAAATCCGCTTTCATTTTAATTTGATATCAACTAGGAATTTATTTTATCCCCCTTTAATGACTTTTTTCCATGTGTGAAACATCCTGGCTGCTGGAAAGAGCGAGCAGAGGTGATTTGTTCATCTGTTCCAGGCAGCTCTTTGATATTCCCTCAGTTCACAGCGCTCTGTGCTTGTAAAACAAGATTTTTTAATGAAGCCTTTGCAAGAGAAGAATATTTTCTGCCTATATTTTGATTTTTCTCCTCGGAGGAGGTGGGTTTGTGCCATTAAAATTCCATTCAAGCAGACACAGGAGCATTTATAATGCTCCAAAGAATGTGTTCTCTATTTTGGAGCATATTATGTTCTTTATTCACCCAAATCTTGTTTTAATATTGCTGTAAACTTAATAAGAAGAGATGAGATAGGAAGTGATAATCTCAGAAATATAAGGAGAAATCATTCTGTGCACCTTGATAGGAGGCAGAGAGGTCTGAGCTGCCTCTTATTAGAGCTTTTTGCTAATAAAAATCTCTGCTTGTAGAATGGCAGCGCTCACAAAGCTATCGGGGCTCATCTGCACTCAGCAGTTCTTTCTGGTTTTGTTTGTGTTTTTTCACTGCTCTTCATTTATGATTTTTCTCATCACGTGATACCAGCTCAGTGCTCCACGTTTTCCTTGTTCCATCCCTCTGTGCTGCACTCTCATTTATTTGAAATATTTGGGGTGTCTGGAGCATCCCCTGCTCGGGAATTGCTGCCCAAGATCCCAAATCCCAATTGAAGGCAGGGTTTGGAAATTCTTATGTGAAATATTATTTGAAATATTTGGATTGTCTGGAGCATCCCCTGCTTGGGAATTGCTGCCCAAGATCCCAAATCCCAATTGAAGGCAGGGTTTGGGAATTCTTATTTGAAATATTGTTTGAAATATTATTTGAAATATTATTTGCAATATTTGGGTTGTCTGGAGCATCCCCTGCTCAGGAATTGCTGCCCAAGATCCCAAATCCCAATCCAAGGCAAGATTGGGGAATTTTTATTTGAAATATTATTTGCAATATTATTTGAAATATTCGGGGTGTCTGGAGCATCCCCTGCTCAGGAATTGCTGCCCAAGATCCCAATCCAAGGCAGGATTTGGGAATTCTTATTTGAAATATTATTTGAAACATTATTTGAAATATTTGGGATGTCTGCAGCATCCCCTGCTCAGGAATTGCTACCCAAGATCCCAAATCCCAATTGAAGGCAGGGTTTGGGAATTCTGATTTGAAATATTAATTGAAATATTATTTGCAATATTATTTGCAATATTTGGGTTGTCTGGAGCATCTCCTGCTTGGGAATTGCTGCCCCAAATCTCAATCCAAGGCAGGATTTGGGAATTCTTATTTGAAATATTATTTGCAATATTATTTGCAATATTATTTGCAATATTATTTGCAATATTATTTGAAATATTTGGGATGTCTGGAGCATCCCCTGCTTGGGAATTGCAGCCCAAGATCCCAAATCCCAATCCAAGGCAGGGTTTGGGAATTTTTTATTTGCAATATTATTTGAAATATTTGGGATGTCTGGAGCATCCCCTGCTTGGGAATTGCTGCCCCAAATCCCAATCCAAGGCAAGATTGGGGAATTTTTATTTGAAATATTATTTGAAATATTATTTGAAGTATTTGGGATGTCTGCAGCATCCCCTGCTTGGGAATTGCTGCTCCAGATCCCAATCCAAGGTAGGATTTAGGAATTTTTAACCTGGAGAAAAGGAGGAATTTCAGGGGATGTTCCCTCTCTCTCCCCTCCTTGGGAAGCACCACAGGGGATTTTGGGAAGTTCAGATGTTCCCAGGTTTGTGTCAGGGTTAAATTTGGGGATTCTGGGGTGGTTCACAAGGGGTGGTCACAGCTTTGGGAATCTTTGGTATCTAAAAATGGGAAATGGCTCCTCTTTTTCATCTCCTTTCTGTTAAAACAGTTGATTCTTGCCAATTTTAGGCACCAAACCCATCCCTTTTAAAAACTAAACCCCAGTGCCTCAGCTGAAGGGTAAATTCATCTTTTTTAAAGCAGACCTGAGTGATTTACAGAGATTTTTAACAAGACACTCTTAAATCCAGTGGCATTTGCCAGTTGATTGACTTTTGTTTGTGTTCACAGATTTAATCCCTCACGTAGTTCAACTCCATTTCCAGGCCAACTTTCCAGAATCCTTCAATCTTTCAAACCAGCTGAGCAATAAATAAATTTTATCTACAGAATTCTGATAAAGTGGAGAAGGACGATCCAAGATCCTGAATTTGGGATTAGGTTTGCTCATCTATTAAAATAAAAAGAAAATAATACCAGATGAGCACTTTGTTGCTTGATTTAGACATTAAAATCCCCCCTGAGCAGCTCAGTTTTAATTGCTGCTCTCAGCTGCTGTTTTAATTAGCTGGGATATATTTCCTTTATTCAGGGGGGAACATTTGGAAAGTCTGCTTGGAAAACCATCCTCTGTAGCCTTTTCTTTGGTGTCCTGTGAGCAGAATTGCTCTTGTGGAAGGAGGATTTGAAATGATGAACTTGCCTGGTTTGATTTGGTGCAGTCTGCTGGGATTAATTGGCTGCTGCCTTAATCAATTATCCACTGGGAGCTATCAGCTCCTGCCCAGGCTGGAAACAGGAGCAGAACAGCTTCAGCCACTTTTCCTTTCATACAAACTCTGGGCTTCCACCAGGCCTGACTGAATGAATCTCTGAAAAACTGCTTCTTTTTTTCCTTTTTTTTTTTCTTTTTTTTCCCTTTTTTTTCTTTTTTTTCCTTTCTTCTTTTTTCTTCTTTTTTCTTCTTTTTTCTTCTTTTTTCTTCTTTTTTCTTCTTTTTTCTTCTTTTCTCTTCTTTTTTCTTCTTTATCCTTCTTTTTTTTCTTTCCCTTTCCCTTTCCCTTTCCCTTTCCCTTTCCCTTTCCCTTTCCCTTTCCCTTTCCCTTTCCCTTTCCCTTTCCCTTTCCCTCTTCCCTTCCCCTGCAATCTGTCGCTCTGGGATGTTGCTGAATGTTTGTGTTAAACAGCACAAGTTTCCCAGAGTTCAGCAGGAGGAAGTGTTGGGATTATTGCTGGGATTTTCCAGTTGTTTTGGGAGAGGTGGCACTGCCCGTGGGGGATTCACCCCACAGGAATGGCACAGGGGACTTGGGACACAGGGAACGGCTTCAAACTAAAATCTGGGATATTTGGAATAAAGCCTTCCCTGGGAGGGTGGTGAGGCCCTGGCACAGGGTGCCCAGAGAAGCTGTGGCTGCCCCTGGATCCCTGGCAGTGCCCAAGGCCAGGTTGGACAGGGCTTGGAGCAGCCTGGGACAGTGGAAGGTGTCCCTGCCCATGGCAGGGCATGGGAACAACAGGAATTTTAAGGTCCCTTCCAACCCAAACCATCGTGGGATCCTCTGAAATTCAGCCCATCCTGCATTTATTTTGTGTGGGGTTTGTGAGGCACCAAATCCAGCCAGAGGCAAATGCCAGTGAGTGAGAGAGCAGGGAGGGAACAAAAAGCTGATCAGGAATTCCCAAAGTGCTGATCAGGAATTCCCAGAGTTCTGATCAGGAATTCCCAGAGTTCTGATCAGGAATTCCCAGTGCTGGGACTGTGCTGGGAGATTTTTGGCATTTGAGTTCAGGTCCAGGCCAGGACGTTTGTGAGGCTCAAAGTGTGAGCAGGGAGAGGTTCAGGGAGAGAGGAGAGAGGGACTGAGCTGGGGAAGGAATGACATAATTCCAAAGGTGGCACATGGACTTTTGGGGTTAGCTTGGATGATATCGTGTTCTCCTTCAAGGTAAATCTGATTTATAATGAATCAATTAATAAAAAAGCTGTTTTCAGAGCTTAGAAGAAGAGCAGAGAGAACAGAACATTTCTGGCGTCGCCTCAGAGCTCCACCACAAGTTAAGAGAGCTGAATTTGAAGAGAGAAGATCAATTTTCCTCTGTGCTCCTGGGGAGTCCTCAGGAATGGCCCCAGAGTCTCTGGGTCTGTCCCAAGAGCAGCAGTGACCCCAAACCCCACTGGCTGTGCTTGGGGTGTTTGTCCCTGGCCTGGGATGTGACAAAATCCCCCCTGAATTCCATGATGCTCTCACAGGACCTTTTGTGGCAGCTTAGAAAAACCCCAAACTCAGGGAACTTCTCTCCTCCTTCCAAATTCAGATCATTTGGTCCCCCCTCATTTGGGTCCCTTTGCATTATTTGGAGTAGAGAAAAAGTAGTTGAGAAAATTTGGAATTCTGCAGGCTGGAAATTCAGGATTCTGGATGTTGGAAATCCAGGACTTTGGATGCTGGAGATCCAGGATTCTGAAGGCTGGAAATCCAGGATTTTGGATGCTGGAAATCCAGGATTTTGGATGCTGGAAATCCAGGATTCTGAAGGCTGGAAATCCAGGATTTTGGATGTTGGAAATCCAGGATTTTGGATGCTGGAAATCCAGGATTCTGGATGCTGGAAATCCAGGATTCTGAATGATTGACCTAAAAATGGGGAGATAAAACTGTCCAGGACCTGCTTTCTCCTGTTCTATTAAAAAAACGTCGTTTTACAGAACATTTTTGAGGTAGTTCATTTGTAAAAGTCTTCATTGGAGATGCTCATTTGGGAAGATTTAATTTAGAGGATTTGCTTTGAAGTCTTGGCAGGGTTATTTTATTGAATAAAGAAAACCCTTTCATTTTCCATGTGTTGAATAATGCCTTGTTCATTTCCATGGGAGGACAGTGGAATCCATTTGGAGTCTGCTGTCAAACTCGATTTCTTTAAACCTCTGTCCCTGATCTTTAAAAGAGCAGAATTTGGTCTCGCTGATGACAGTTGGATAATGAGAAAGGAATGAGACCCTTCCAGAGCCAGAGCTTTCCAGAGTGAACATTCCATGGTTTTAACAGTTTTAATCTGATTTCCTGTTCTGTTAATCAGCCTGAGCCACATTGTTCTGTAAGTATTTATTGTTAGGTTGTTTTTTTCCTGCCTGAAATATCAAATAGGAAGGGTTTTCCTTTCAGCCTCCTATCTCAGCTAAATAGAAATTCTAAATTCTACATCCTAAATTATTAAATATAGATATAAATATAGAGAGAAATACAAAAATATAAATATAAATATAAATATAAATATAAATATAAATATAAATATAAATATAAATTAGAGCAGTGGGATCCAACTTCCCAGACTTTATCAATACTGACATTTTGACATTCCTCGTTTTCACTCCTTAAATTATTGACATTTCCAGAGAAATCTGTGGTTTTATCTCTTCAGAATTTCCTATAATGAAAAACTCGAATAATTTTAACTGGATTAGTGCATAGGTGTAAAAAAGGGAAGTAAATTCCTAAAGAAAATCAAAGATATTTAAATTATTCCCTGGAAATGAATAAGATCTCTTTAAATGTTTTGCTTAGATGGGAAAACACAACTGACAAGTTGATTTCCCCAATGATTCTGCATCCATGGCATCCTTAATCCAAACATTTCCAAGCACTGATGATGAAGAAAAGGACTTTAAAAGGCACATTCTTGAGCCCTTGGGTTGGGCTTTATTGGCCAGGCCTTGATGTCAGGACAAGAAATGCCATTCCTGGTGAGTTTTTTGTGAATTCCTTCAAATGCCAGATGAATTCCAAATGCTGGATCTGTGAGGGATTGTGTTTTCTGTGTCAAGGCAAATATTTTGTGAAAATGATAAATGGATTTGGCATCTGGTTGCATTTTGCCTGTAATTCTGATTAAAGCAGAAATTGGTGCAGAAAATGAATGGACTAAAAATCACTGGGTTCTTTCTGACCCAGCTGAGTGCAAAAAAAAGCTACAAAAATACCTTTTTTCCCCCTAATTTGGAAAGTTATTTGTTTCAGGGGGGGAAAAACTGCAATATCCTGGAATTGTGGAATGGTTTGGGATAAAGGGGTCTAAAGATCATCGAGTTCCACCTTTGCCATGGGCAGGGACACTTTCCATTAGCCCAGATTTTTCCATGGATGCTTCCAAGGATGGGACGTCCACAACTCCCCCGTGCAGGATTTTACTCCTCACAAGCAGAAAAATAGGGAAATACAGCAGCAAAACCACACAAAAGAATTCATTTTCCAACATTCAGCCCCAAACAAATCAGAATTAAATATTCAGTGAGGGGAAAAATGAAAGTAAAAATTCTTTTCAGCGTTAAAAAAATAATTAAAAATCCAGTTGGCTTCAGAATCATCCTAAAAAAGGAGGAGAGATGTGGGAGCAGCTGCCTGGGAGAGGGATGTGTTTGGCTCCATGCTCCATTAATTTTTATGGCTGATCTGACATTATCTGCTCCAGAGCATCCCACTGGCAGCAAGGAGCCATTCCAGGCTCGTGTTCAGGAGCCTGTGTTCCATTTCCCTCCCAGATGCTCCTGATTCCTCTGGAACTGGGGGGAGGTGGATGCAGGTGGGCTCAGGTGTGTGCCCTCCTCAGATGGAATGAAAATCCCAGGCAAACAGCAGCACTGATGGCATTTTGGGACTTATTCCTAAAGAAAATGGCTTTAAAATTCAACTTTTCCCCTCGTCTCTGCAGTTCTGGGCAGTGCAGAAGTCTAAGTTTAAGGACTTTTAAGGAGAATGGCTCCTTTGAAAGGAAAAAAATTGGGAGCAACCTTTCCCATTGTTTTTCCTGACCAATAAACAGGTGGTGCAGGGAATGAAAAGGAGAATTTAAGGAATATTTGGTGTCAGGGCTGTGTGTGCTGCTGCAGTTGAACAGAAATATTCATTTCAGTGAGCAAAGTTTTACAATTAATTAATGAACTTTAGGTTAACACAGAATGGGATCCTGGAGCATCCTAAGGAATTCTCATTCCTCAGCAAGGGAGGTGATTCTGGCTGGGAGATTTTGGAATACAACCAACGTTTTCTAAGCACTCAAACCATCAACAGCAAAATTCAGCCCAGCCCTTATCCCTGATCAACAAAAACTGGGCTCCCTCCATTAGGAAATACTGGAAATATGTAACAAATAAATAGAAATCTATGGATGTAAGAGAATCTGAGGGCATTGATTCCAAAGAAGAAGCGCAGAGTTTGTTTTTGGGGTTGGACTCAGTGCTGACAGGCAGCAGGAGCCTTTGGCTTTGAGAGCTGACAGAGTTTTTTGGGCTGACAGAAATCAGTTCTTTGGTTTTGCCCAGGTTTTTTGGGACTCCAGTATTTTATTCTGTGTGAGCCAGAAATTTTCAAGTTGGTTTAGAATTATTTTGATGCTGGAATTGTTTTACCTGTAGAAAACCAGGTAAAAATGGATTTTCTGCTCTCAGGGTTATCTAGAACTGCCTTGTGAATGACCTTAAATAAATTTCATTTTTGTCCTGTTCTTTGACCTTTTTGAGCTGCTCTTTTTAGGTCAAACCCCAGACTTTCCCTACTTCTACATTTTATTTACAATATTCCTCCATATGTTTAATCAGGGACTGGTTTCTCCCTCAGGAGGCTCTTTGGCATCTTTTTTCTTGAGTTGCTCCAGGAAAAATCTGGCTCCTGATGGATCTTTGTGTATTGGCCGTGCTTTGGTTCCCCTGCTCTGTGTTCTTTACCCATCAAAGGCTCCTGCCATTCCTCCTGCAATTCCTCCTGCAATTCCTGCTTATTTTAGCTGGAAATTCCTGGCTGTGCTTGGTTTGAAATCTGTTGGTGCCACTTTTAGGGAACAACTTCCAAAGACATCACAGCTTTTTGTACATTCACAAGGGTTTGGGCAACTCTGCTCCGTGGTGATTCCAGGGAAAACCTTTTATCCCAAAAACCTTTTATCCCAAAAACCTTTTATCCCAAAAAAGCTCTGGCACAGCCCCACAAATGTGATCTCAAATGATGACCTCATGTCGAAATCACTGCGTTGGAATGAGATCAGAAAGCACCAGGATGCCACTGGGATTTTCCCTTCTCATTTTCCACGTGCTGGTTTGATATTCCCGTGCTGGTGGCGTTTCCACTGAATTATTTCAGGCCATTTTCCTCATCTAGATCAGATTTTTCATTGTAAATCAGCCCTGTCATGTTCTGTAATGAATCCTTTCCCCACAGATTCACTTGGGAGCAACGTGAGACCTCCAAAATCTTTGTTTCAGGAAAAACCTGCATTTTGCCAGGGTCCCCCTCTCCACCAGCAAGGTGCAATATTTGGGGGACAGCACCTTTAAAAGCTGAATTTTTGGGACAAAATACACGGAGTTATTTTGGGAGTTTTAAAGGTGTTTTGGGGGTTTTTTTTGTGAAGCAAACTTGGAACAGGAAATATAACTTTAAAAAGCCCAGCCCAAATGTGCACATGTGATTTTTCAAGAATATGATGGATGGCTGAATTCCGTGTGGTCCAAGGCATACAAGGAAAATAGAGGGATATCCTCAGTGGGAGAGCAGAGGATGTAGAACATGCACTGGAGTGAAAATTTGGTACAGGGGAAAGCTGAAACAAGAATGCACTGAGCCCAGCTCCAGGGAATTGGGCTGGGCAGGAATTGCTGCTCTGGACACGCTTGAGCCACCTCGTTTTCTTTTAACTCTCAGAGAAGAAGGTAACTGGGAAATTGAGTCAGAGAAAGGGGACAGTGCTGCATTCCAGGCATCAGAAATAACAGCAGATGCATTTTTACCCTCCAAGGCAGGAGGTGCTAAAAGTGGTTGAAATCACAGCAAACTCTGGGACTGAGCAAAATTCCAGAACTCTTTTTTATCAGTTCTAAAGGGTTTTTCACTGTTCCTGTGGTAAGAGATGAGGTTGTGATAACGAGCTCGTGGAAGAGCCTCAGGAGGAAAATGCTCTTTAAAGCTTTTTTCCATCAGAACAAGGCACTGGGTCAGGGGTAAAATCGTGGTTGTAGCTCCAGAATCTTGGAACCCTGGAATGGTTTGGGTTGGAAGGGATCTTAAAATTAATCTCATTGCACTCCTGCCATGGACAGGGACACCTTCCACCATCCCAGGGTGCTCCAATCCCATCCAGCCTGGCCTTGGACACTCCCAAGGATTCAGGGGCAGCCACAGCTTCTCTGGGAATTCTGTCCCAGCCCTTCCCCACCCTCCCAGCCAGGAATTCCTTCCCAATATCCATCTAACCCTGCATTCGTTCAGTTTAAACCCATTCCCCCTGATCCTCTCATTCCATGCCCTTGTCCAAGTCCTTCTCCAGCTCTTCTGGAGCCCTTTAGGTGCTGGGAGGCTGCTGGGCTTGGGAAGGAATTCCAAATACTCCAGGAGGAGAGACTTGGAGCCACAAACCACTGTGGAGCACAGAGCTGGAGCTGAGCAGAAATAGATTTGTGAAATACTTCATTTGGATTAATCCAGCAGCTCTTCCTCCTCACGAGGACGGGAGGGTCACAACAACAGCCCCTGGGAAGCACCATTATATTTTTATTTGTGCTTTAATCTCTTTAAACCAGACAGTTCTGTCAGATTCTCATTGGAGCTCAGCTCGAGCCCTGTTGAGTTGTGCAGCCTGGTTTTGCTCACAGAGAGCAGCCATGGCCAAGGGACAGCCCGTGGGGACAGCGGGGGCTGCCAGAAGGATTCCTGGCCTGGATTCCTGTTTGCTGGGATCTGTAGCGTTGGGTTAGAAAAATCTCTGTTGAGCCTGAGCAGCACTGTCACACTTTGGAAGTGCTCTCAGATGGGAAGAGGGATAAATAATCCTCTGGAATGATGGGCAGTGGGGTTTGTGCTCTGGGATGAGGCAGGAGGTGCTGTGGGGCTTCCAGCCAAGACTGGGACACAGGGAAAGACCTGGAAGCAGGAGAGGGGAATTCGGGAGCAGGGTGAGCCTGGGGCAGAGGAAAGAATGAAAGCAGGAAGGAAGGAGCACTGATTTTTTCCGTGTATTCAGAAGAGGTGTGAAATTTCTTTGGAAAGAACCTGAGTTGAAAGTTTAAAAAAGGGACAAGGCACAAATCTCCGTGGAAGGCAGCAAATGCAGGGGTTGGGTTTGTGTTTCCTCTGGAGAAGCTCGACAGGGGGTGCAGAAAGGTCACCCTGGAGGTGCAGCTGCCACTCCTGGGCTGTCCTAGACAGGGGAGAGATGCAGAAGGGATTCCTTTGTCTGGATCAGCAGCCAAGGAATGTGAGGGATAAAGATAACTTGTGGGATAATTATAAATGCACAAATTCCTCACCCTGCTCCCCTCGAAGCAATGAAACACAGGGAGCCTCAGGACTGTGACAGGACCAGAATGGTTTAAAATTTCTGCCTTGTTGTGTTTTACCTTGGTGTAATCAAGAGCCAAAGCTCAGGAACTGGGATGTGGAGTTGGTATAAAATCAATCAAGAGTTGGGATGTGGAGTTGGTATAAAATCAGTCAGGAACTGGGATGTGGAGTTGGTGTAAAATCAATCAGGAGTTGGGATGTGGAGTTGGTGTAAAATAATTATGCAGCAGTGCAGTGCAAAGGAGGAGGGTTTGGCTGGGCTGCAGCTCTGGGAGAAGTTTCCCTGCTGCACTGGGAGAGCCCAGCTGAGCACTGGCCATGGGCTGGTGCAGAGGGACACTGTCCCAGTGGGATATGGAGGTTGCTGGTTTGATGCTGATCCAGGATTCCCAGTGAAACACAGAACTGGGAGACACTGGGTGTTTGTTCCTGGAGCTTTTGCCAGGAGCTCAGTGGAACAAAGAGCAGAGTTAAATTTAGCCCACAACAACCTGGTCAAAACCAACCCCTCACAGGCAAAGCCTGTCCAGAGCTGCCAGAGCTACCACAGAGTTGGGATCTCATGGAAAATCCTTCCAGCTCCTGCAGCAGGAGACTCTGCAGTGTCAGTGTGAGCTCAGCAGGCCTGGGAATGCCTAAAGATTTTATTTAAGATGGAAATCCAGGGGTTTTGTGGAATGGTTTGATTGGAAGGGACCTTAAAATTCATCTCATCCCACCCCTGCCGTGGGCAGGGACACCTTCCACCATCCCAGGTTGCTTTAAACTCCATCCAGCCTGGCCTTGGGCACTGCCAGGGATCCAGGGGCAGCCTCAGCTTCTCTGGGCACCCTGTGCCAGGGCCTGCCCACCCTCCCAGCCAGGAATTCCTTCCCAATATCCCATCCATCCCTGCCCTCTGGCAGTTTAAAGCTGCCCTTTCCATGCAATTCCTGCTGGTGTCCAACCTGACCCTCCCTGGGCCATTCCCTCTCATCCTGTCCCTTTTCCCCGGGGGCAGAGCCCAACCCCTCTGGCTGCTCCCTCCTGTCAGGACTTTTTAGGGAGCAGAAGCCCCCTCTGAGCCCCCTTTCCCTTTGTGGCTCCAGCAGTGGCACAGAACATTTTCCTTCCAGAACAGAAACACCGTAACCACAGAACCCGCCGTGAATATTCCACGGTGTGTTGATGCTGGGGCTGAAATCTGCTGCAAGGGGGACGTGATGTTCAGGGCTTGGAACAGCTGGGCTGGAGCTGGGCAAGGGGCTGGGAGAGGCTTCCTTCACCACGGAGCCAGCTGGAAAGGACAGCCCAGCCCAGCCCAGCCCAGCCTTGCTCCAGTGTCAGCACTGGGGGGACACTAAACCACCACACGAGCCCCAGCTCTGTAATTTCCCCCTTGAGCTGATGTTTTAATTCAGGAGAACCAGCCCTGCCAGCTGTGCAGCACCACCTGTGTTACCTCCTCACCTCTGAGCGCTGCCTGCAGAGGCTCAGGAGGAGAAAATGACATTTTGGAGCCTTTCAGCTTTCATTTCTCCCTTGTAATGAGACCAAGCTGCTGAGACACGTTTCTGAGAAACGTTTCCCCTTGTTTTGTGTCAATGAACACGGGGAGGTCTCTCTGCGAGGGCTCTGGGACAGCCTTTATCTCCTGCATCTGCAGGGCCGTGTTTGTGCATCGATATTTGCAGGGAATTGTCTTTGGGCATTCTGTGTGGAGCAGATTTTATTCATTAGGCCCACAAGTGCTGCAGAGGAAGGATTTCACAAGAGAGTAAACAAAGGCGGGTTTGTGGCAGCGCTGGCCCCACGTTCCTGTCAATCCTGTGGCTTCTCATTGGTGAGGATGGGAGATACCACAAATGTCTCAGCATTTCAGCCTGAATCATTCCTTTCTTGGAATAACTTTGACAGAAAACCAGGATCCAACCTGATGAGAAAAACGTGCGAAAAAACCTTTCCTTCCCTTTTTTTTTCTTTTTTTTTTTTTTTTCTTTTTTTTTTTTCTTTTTTTTCTCCTCATTGAAATGGTTTTTTCCAGACTATTTTTATCCATGAGCACTTCTCAATATTTGAAACTTCAGAGTTGTAACATTTGTGGAATTAGAGCGCTTGGAGGAGGTTTGGTGTTTTTTTTGTTTTTTTTTTTTTAAGGAGCAGTAAAGTTCCAGCCAATTAGAAAAGCAAATTATGAGTGTCTGGGATAGTTTGCTTTAGATTTTAAACAATTTCTGCAGCTTATGGAGGGTTAGGAAGTGGTTGGATTTCCTTCTGAAGAGATAGAACATCCTTTTTAATGTATTTCACAGCAACGTCAGATGTTAGAAGCATGAGAGGGTTCCTGTCTCAGCAATGCACTCAGCAATTCCCTGGTTTTGCATGAACCACTGGATTAAATTCCCTCAAATCCTCCTCAGTTGCTCTGTCATTCTTTGGACGTTTCCTCTCGATGATTTCAAAGCACTGAACAAGTGAAAACCACGAGTTTTTCACCAGCTCAGTGAAGATCCATTTAGTGACTCCCATTTGTGAGAGAAATATTGACGCGCTTTGTTGTTTTAGGACTTGGATTTATGGTTCTTGGGGATGGAGTCCATTCCTTAATGCCATAAAATCCATGGAGTATTGGGCAGGAAGCCAGAAATTGCTGCTTCTGCACTCCTCTGCTGCCACTGCAAAGTGGAACCTGAGGAGAAGTCCCCTCAGTGATGGTCTGAGTGAGAACAGCCACTAAAAGTGTTCACAAAAAATAAACTGAGGCTGTTACTGCATCGTGGAGCTCCTCAATATGGGATATTTGATAAATCTAAGACCTGAGTCAATCTAAAAATTCACATGTAAAACATGAGTCCACACAACGTGCAGCCTGTGGCAGGGAGTGAGGGTTTAGTTTGGATTTTAGGGAAGTTTCTATATGGAAAGGGTTGTAAAACAGCTTCTGTAGGCAGCCCAGGGCTGGTGGATTCCCCATGCCTGGAAGTGTGGAAAAAACATGGGACAGGGTCAGTGGTGCTGGGTGATGGTTGGTCTTTTCCAATCTTAACAATTCCATGATTCTCTGATTATTGGCCTTGGATTCATTTTGCCAGGTGGAGTTCGTTCTGGCAAATTGAAGGGATTTGGGGGCAAAACTGGTGTTTTATAGGAAAATTGAAACGATGACATTTCTGACTCTGGAAAGGACCTTGATGCTGCTCTGTCCCAAATTTCTGGGCTTCCCTGGTGCTTGCAGCTTGGTGATGTGACCCTGATAATGATCAGGAGATTGTTCATCTGAATTCCACTCTTGACTGGGGTTTTTTCCTCTCTGAGTGTCCAGCAGCACTTTTAAACTCCATGGGATTATGCGTGGATTTTCTGCAGCAGTGAAAAGAGAGCTGGAGGTTGTCCTGTGCCAGCTGAGTTCCAGGGAAGCACAAATGGGATTTTGGCCTCTCAGGCATTTTTTTTGTGGGAATTTCCTGTGGCTCCCACATTTACTCCCAGTTTTTTGGCCTCTCAGGTTCCCCAGTGCAAACAAATTTTGGAAGTGGCTTCCCTGCATCATCCCGTTTTTAAGGCACCTCGAGCTGCATGGAAAAAAGCAGGAAATATCCTAAGTAGGAATTCATAAAGACCAAAGAAAATGGAGCAAAACTTCCCTTTGATTTCCAGGTTTCCAATGATTTTCCCCACACGATTTTTTACTCCTCCGTGTCAGACAAAATCCTGTCTTTGCTGATGAGACTTGGCCAAGAGTCAGCTGGAAATCTCTGCTATTTATCCACTGAGGAAGCAGCTTTGACAAACTTTCCTGAAGGAATTCAGCTAAGTGTTTTCTTTAAATGAAAAGATTTCCAGAGCCACGTTGTTACAACATCTCGGGCTTCTGGAGCTGCTCGTTCCAGCTCCTTGAAGCTCCTCAGCAATTAGGCTGCTCTGATAAAGCCAGGGGGGCTTATCTTGGCTCTTCTTTTAGCTCAGAGGAAATCATTTGTGCATTTTATCAGGGATAAGAGGCGGAAAGTGTGAAATCTGATCCCAGTGCTGCCACTCGGTGACCCGGAGGAAATTGGTTCCCCTTTCAGTGCTGCCTTTCTGTGTGATTGGTGCCGTGGGCTCATTTTCCAGGGAATTCTGCAGCTCCTCCAGTATTTCCAACCAATCCCAAACCCTTTTGTGAGCTGCTTGTGTATCACTTTTATTGAAATAAACTAAAAAATTAGGTTATCTGGAGCTTACAATAACTGTGAAATCTGTCTGCTGGAAATCAGTGTGTCCCACTTGTTTGGAAAGATTTTCCCTCCCATTATTCATTACAGGGGCCTTAAAATTATACTCCAGTGACAAAGCCTCTATTTATTTTTAGACAATTGGCATCCACTTCTGGCTGACCTAGAATGTTTCTTTGATGACAATGCCTGTGATCCAGCTGGGTTTGCTGAATGGTTGCATAAACAAAGGCAGATAGTAAAATGTGGGAAAGAAAAAGGCTATTTTTATTGTATTAGAGCCTGTCCAGCCAGCTCCAGGCCCGATTTGAAATGTCATATCTGTAGCACTTACACTTCAGCTGAATGCCCTTATCATCTCCAGGATATCTCTGGAATTTTATCATTATTGGATTGCAAGGTTAAGAGGAGGCTAAGAGAAAAAAAGTTCAGAGTGGAGGTGATCCACAGAGAAAGACAATCAGTTTGGTATCCGGCCTCTTCCTTCCTCAAGAATGTAGGTTAAATACATGGAATTGGGAGGGAAAGGCTGAGCTTGCTGTTTTCTCCAGTCCCAGTTTTTCATTTGTTGGCCAATTCATGTTTCATTGCAGCAGATTTGTTTTTAATGGATAATAATGCTGCCTGTGGGCAAGGAATTCCAGGTGGGAGAATAAACAGAAATCTCATTTTAACTCAAATCATGGAATCCCAGGAGGGTTTGGGTTGGGAGGGATAGTAAAGCTCATCCCATTCTACCCCTGCCATGGCAGGGACACCTTCCACCATCCCAGAGTGCTCCAAGCCCTGTCCAGCCTGGCCTTGGACACTTCCAGGGATTCCACAGCTTCTCTGGGTGCCAAGGCCTCCCCATGGTCCCAGTAAATCCAGAGGGAATTTCACTGCACAGCAGCACCATCCAAATTCCTCCCATTTGTTCAAAAAGAAGAGCCTGAAACAGTTAGTGGTGCAGGAAGGTGTCAGAGAGCAAAATTTGGCCACAAATCCAATTGCACTGTAAATTTAGAGGAAATTCCTGTATTAGTGAGACTTAAAACCAAGTGGCAGAGAATTTCCTTCCGTGGATTAATTTAGGTTCCACATTCCAAATAATGGTATTGGAAAGAACATCCTGGTATTCCAATTCTAGTCTCTCAATTGTCAGGGTTAACCTGTGCCAGGGAGGGTTTGGTTGGATTTTAGGAAAATGTTCTTCCCTCAGGGAATGGAGTTTGTTCTGGCAAATTGAAGGAATTTGGGGGCAAAACTGGTGTTTTATAGGAAAATTGAGACGATGACATTTCTGACTCTGGAAAGGACCTTGATGCCGCTCTATCCCAAATTTCTGGGCTTCCCTGGTGCTTGCAGCTTGGTGATGTGACCCTGATAATGATCAGGAGATTGTTCATCTGAATTCCACTCTTGACTGGGGTTTTTTCCTCTCTGAGTGTCCAGCAGCACTTTTAAACTCCATGGGATTATGCGTGGATTTTCTGCAGCAGTGAAAAGAGAGCTGGAGGTTGTCCTGTGCCAGCTGAGTTCCAGGGAAGCACAAATGGGATTTTGGCCCCTCAGGCATTTTTTTTGTGGGAATTTCTTGTGGCTCCCACATTTACTCCCAGTTTTTTGGCCTCTCAGGTTGCCCAGTGCAAACCCCACTGTAAACAAAAAAAAGGGAAACTGGAACAGGGAATGGCAGGAACCAGAGCTCAGGGAGTGTTTGGACAATGCCCTCAGGCACAGGATGGGATTTTGGGATTGTCCAGGAGTTGGACGCAGTGATCCCTGTGATTCCCTTCCAGCTCAGGGTATTCCATGAGCAGCTCCAGGTTCTCCCTGGAGCTGCCAGCAGAGAAGGAGACCCAGCAAATCCCAGCCTCCTCCTTGGGCCAAGAAAACCATTGCTGCCACTGGAAAAACCAATGGCACAGCCCAGGAGTTCCAGCAGGAATTTCAGAAGATTTTAGCAGGAAAATCAGTTGGTTTCACGGGTTTTGAACATGTCTGGACAAGGATGTTTTTAGGATTTGTGGATTCCCCAGAAGTGCCCCAGCTTTTAACCACGACCCATCAGCAGAGATTTATTTCTACCCCACAAAACAATGAAAGCACCCAACAATGCTCTGCAGGAGCATCCTAAAATCATAATGATCCTGTTTGTGTTGGACTGGGAGCTTTGCAGGATTTATTTAGGAGCCTTTTTGTTTATCTGTTGAAAAACAGCCTTTCAGTCAACGCTAAGCTCGGTGTAATTTTCCATGGTTCAGCCTCGCTGAAGTAATAAATAAAATGTAATAAGAATAAATTATAAATATTTATAAGACTATTTTCGGCTTTTATGAGGTTCTTAGGACTTAGAATTTAATATCCCAGCCAAAGCTGCACTCAGAGCTCTTCTCTTCCCCATCCAAACGCCTGCTCAGGGTTTTGCAGCCGGATGGATTTGGCAGCCAAAGCTTCACCTGTGGGGGTGCCAAGGAAAGCATCCGGTGGGACAGACCCAGCCCAGGCAGCAAAGCTGGCATCCCCCCCAGGGCACGGGGTTCACACCCCCAGCAATCCCAGCTCCCAGCAGCACTCCCCCCCACGGGTTTGGCCACACCAGGTGTGTCAGTGAAGGTTTGCTGGAAAATATCGGGGAGAAAAAGGCAAAAAAAAAGGTAAAGTTCCTAGAAAAGTCATTTTTATAAATGATTTTCTGTGCTTACATTTTAATCACGGATAATTCCACACAGTCTGCTTTAACCAGTGTTTTCTCAGTGTTTTTATTTTAAATTTGGGCTTCAGATTCAGATGGAAAAAGATGTGGGGTTTAGTGCTAAAATGCAATAAACCCAATCTTCATTTTGGCTTCAATTGAAGGAGCCAGTCCTTGCAGCCCTTCTCCTGAAGAAGTTGATTACATTCAGTGTTAATTAATAATAAGTAGATGGTTTGGGGCCAGTGGTTTAAGGTCAGGAGTGTCTAAGCCCTTGGTGGGACACGAGGCAGGTCATGGTTGGAACGAGCTGAATAATTCCACACAATTTGCTTTAACTGATATTTTCTCAGTGTTTTTATTTTAAATTTGGACTTGATTTAGATGGAAAAAAATACGGAGGTTAGTGCTAAAAAAGCAATAAACCCAATCTTCATTACGGCTTTAATTGAAGGACCCAGTCCTTGCACACATCTCTTGAAGAAGTTGATCTTTTTTCTCTTTACCAAAACTCAACTTAGTGCAAAACCAGGACAATTCACTATTAATTAATAATGAGCAGATGGGTTTGGGGCCAGTGGTTTAAGGTGAGGAGTGGCCGAGCCCTTGGTGGGACACGAGGCGGGTCCTGGTTGGAACGAGCTCATTTTTAAGGTCCCAAAGCCAAAGCATTCCATGATTCCCTGAGATCTGGGGATGATGGATCCCAGCAGAGCTCCCCACCTCTCCCTTGTGTTGGGCAAAGAAGATCCTTTCCCATGAGTGAAAAAAAAGGAGAAGCCTCGTGTTCCAGAATTCTCCTGGAAAAAGAGACTGCTAGAGTTCAGTCCCTCATTAAACCCCAAATCGAGCAAACAGCTGATTTTTCATGTTAACCTTTATTTGGGGAAAATAATATCCCACAGCCTACGTGGAAAAAAACAGGAACCCTTGGCAATACCCTTATTAAAGCTGATTTTTGCGAAGCTTTAACGAATTCCTGCCAAAGAGGAGAGCAGGTTGGATGCTTTTTGTTGTTTAGAAATGGGAAAATAATAAATGTTTCTCTGATCGCTGAAATAATTCATTCTCTGGGTAACATTCTTCATTGATAACTCCATTTTTTATTTTGAAGAACGATCCCAAACCAAGCCAGAAGTTAATAGCTGAAAGGAAACTTTGCAGAAATACCCTACTGAATACATGGTCTCTGTTAGGGTTTGCCTATTTATTAATATCCTACATAAAAGTTTTGAAACCCATGTGGGTGGAAATAGGATTTTAGTGTACTGGTAGAATCCATGGACTTACGTAAAAATACTCTCTAATTTACTACCAGGGTTTTACTGCTGTGTCTAAGCTGAAGGGTTTTTGTAAGAGAAATTTTCTTCTCTTGATGTCAAACAGATGTGTTAAAAATAAATTGGGGTTTTTATTTTTTATTTTTTTATGTGGGTTTTACTGATAGAGGGGATTTTTTGTTCCGTGGATTGAACTTTGTGATTTTATCTGTTATCGAACACGGGGGTTATGGGCTTTGGAAAAGTGTGCTTTGGATATTTGTGCAAAAATTCATCAAGGAGGAATGAGATCTTTTTATTCAACTTGACGTAATTTTTCTAAACTTCTTCTTGTTTAGACAATGATCAGAAAATTAGATTTTCCCCTGTAGCCACTTTGCCAGGAGAGCCCTCTCGGTGTAACAACTTTGAAAGTTTAAACCTTTAAAGTCTCATTTGAGTGGGAGCTGCATTTCCAGCTGGGTCTGCTTTATTTCAGTGACAATGTTTAGCTCTGCTCAGCAATGCAGGCAGAAATATGGATTTGGAAGGAGCAGCCTGAAAATTTGAGCAGCAGATAGAGAATTGCCGTGGAGAGGGTGCTCACATTTCAGGGGGAATGTTCAGGATGAGCCATTTTAGAGTGAGGAATCCTCCTTACACTTGGTTTAGTTCCTGCATCCCACCCTGAGATAGCGGAGAGCATGAAAGGGGTAAGAATTGATTTTTTTAATATTCAATAATTGTGCTTTAGTCTCAGCTCTCACAATTGTTTTTTGCTGCGGGGGCAATAAATCCATCTGGCAGTCTGTGCAATCCATGCTAGCAATTTTTAATAGCCTCAGCATTGACCAAAATGAACAATTTGGGGTTCTTTTTGTTGATTAATTTGGGGTTTAATGGATTATCATTAATGTTCTTGTCAGTCACTTCAGCTGTCAGCAGCCATCGGGTGTTGAAGATCTCCATGGCATCAGCATCCGGAGTTTGGGCACTTGTAAATAAAACTTAAGTGACAGTGCTCAGATGTGGGTTTCAATTCTACAATGAAACCTTTCACTTCCAAACTCATCTTCTGCTGCTCGAATTCCTCTTGGAATTCTTCTTAATTTGCAACAGCAACGCAGAGCACTTGAGTGTTCCGGGAGCCTTTTCCAGTTGTTTCAATGCCTTCATTCAAAGAATATTCCTGTTTCTATCCCTGTGTTTTCCCCTTGGCTCTCCCATCCTCTGTGTCTTCAGCTGCCCCTTCTTGCTCAGGTGGTTCCTGAGGTGGATTTTGGAGCCAGGGGATTTTTGGAGCTCGGGATGAGCCGAGGAGCGCGAGGGACACGGTGGAAATTGCGGTCTGGGAGTGGAGTGGTGGTGGAGTGGGGGATACACAAACCAGCTGTGCTGCCACAGCTCAGAAATGTCCCTTTTCATTTGGGAAACACTTAAAATGATGCACAAAAAAAGCAGCAAAGCTGAGAAACGTCTTGTGATGCTGAATTAAATCAGGGAAGTGTGAGGAGATGTTTTTATTCGGCCCCGCTGTGCCTGTTTGTCCCGGGAATCCTTAAAATTCCCAGCCTCCCTTCCACAGGAAAGAACTTGCAGGTCTCTAACAGATTTTACTGCTTTTCTCTGTGCCAAATTCTCTATTTTCTTTGGTTTGTTTCGAAGGTTGAGAAGCTAAAATTGGACACGTATTTATTGACATGCATAACACTAAATTCTGTTTTCCAAAATGGCATTTCCTTGTTTCCCAAGCCCTTTCACATCGGTTTAGGCTGACATTACAAACCTGTTCTCGCTTTCTCTTCCATGAATTCGCATCATTAGTTTGGAAATCGCTGTGGCATTAACTTGGGGATGAATTTCACCTGCCTTTGTGATGCTTTGAAGTGTCTGTGCATTGGTTTGGGTTCAGTATCTCCCAGGACGTGCTCCTTGCACTGGGATCTGCTTTTCTGAGGGTTAAAGTGAAAAAAATTCCTGACAATTTAAAACTCGAAGTGTTTCTCCTCACATTTCTGATACAGAGTTTTTGACTAAAGATTTGCCCTCTCACAGAAAAGCTAACTCCCATTCTCAGCAGAACTCGCAATGATACCGGTATTAAGTTATATTTAAGAAGAAAAACATTGTGCAAACTGTATATTTTAAGTCAAAATATTGTGAATTACTTCACCATATTCTCTTTTTCACCAGTAAATATGATACAGCTGAAACAATGACTGTTTCCCCCCTTTAAGTTGTTAAACAGATACACTCAGTGCCTGCTAAATTGTGTGTAAATCGGATTTCTGCCATTTCTTATTTTGGGGGAGGGAAAATCACTCAAAACACCCCATAGAAATTAATTTTGTGAATTCACTCGAGGGGAATTAGGTCCATCTGCTGAGAGAGTTCAGCCTTTCTAAATTCACTTAGAGAAGAAAAGAAAAAGGAGTCATTGTTTGACTGGAGAGATGCTCGTGCTGTGAGCTGGGGTGTGTTTTTGTAGCACTGGCTGTGAGCTTTTGGAGGAAGGGAATTGTTTTTGGAAGTGTCTTTTATTTCCCTGCAGAAAAAAAATAGGTAATTATTACATTTTAATTACATGTCTAAAGTAATGAGTGCAGCTATGGACAGATGATGTGCAAGCTCAGAGCTGGAGACAGAATTCCAAGTGAGGAGACGCAGAATTCCAAGGAGAGAGACCAAAGTTCTGCTCATGTCTGTAATTATTCTGTGCACTTCCTAAAACAGGAATTTAAAAAGATACAGATACTCTTTGCCTAATCCAGTTGATATAAAACATAGCATTGAAATAAAAATTGATTTCTTGAGCCACAGCTGAACCTGGAATTAGGATTCAGTCCTCATAGTGTTGAGACAGAATTAGGACTGAATCCCATCAAAATGTCTTACATTGATGATTAAAAACAAGGAACCTGCTAAAAAATTATGTATATTGTATATATAAAATTCCATCTTTGCCCCAGCACCTTCAGGTTGATTTTTACCCTGTGCTTGAGCTCTGGTGAGAGGGAAAGATTTGGGGAGTTAAAAGTTTCGCCAGTGAGTTTTCCCTTTTAAAATCCTGCATTTCCAACTCCGAGGAAGTTCCCAATGAAATCCCTGTTTGCCTGAACCACCAGGGCAGAGATAAAAACCCAAAGTGCTCCAAAACTGCTCTGGTTTTATGTCCAAATTTCAAGGCCTAATTAAGTAATGGCTGCAGGGGGTTTCAGATCCTTTGCTTGCAGCTGGATTTCCAAGGGCAGAATAACAGTAGCAGGGTGCTAAAGAACTGCTAAAGATTTATTTTTGTGGCTTTGTGTGGCTGCTCTGCTGAACTGACAGTTCCAAACTTGGCATCAAATGAAAAGATGAACTTTGGAGTTTATCCAGAGTCACCAAGGCCTCCTTTGAATGGGGCCTTGCTAAGAGGGCCTACGTGGGACCTAAAGGAACATGAATTTATCTGAGGTGATTCTTTTTTTCCCCCTGAAATCTTTTGTTTCAAAGTTCTTAAGTAGTTTTTTTTCTAGGTAGTTTTTTCCATTTTTTTTTTCAAAATAATGATTTCCTCTTTTATTCAAGGTTTTGGGTACAGTCTTTGAACAAGGCCTTGCTAAGAGGGCCTTGCCTGGGACCTAAAGGAACTTGAATTTGTCTGAGGTGATTTTTTTTTTCCTTAAATCTTCTGTTTTCAGAAATTCTTGAGTAGTTTTTTTTTCTATGTAGTTTTTTCCCTTTTTTTCAAAATAGTGGTTTTCATTTTATTTGAAGGTCTTGGATTCTGTCTTTGAACAAGGCCTTGCTAAGAGGGCCTACCTGAGACCTAAAGGAACTTGAATTTATCTGAAGTGATTTTTTTTTCCTTAAATCTTTTGTTTTCAGAAATTTTTGGCTAGTTATTTTCTATGTAGTTTTTTCCCTTTTTTTTCCCGAAATAGTGTTTTTCCTTTTATTTCAAGGTCTTGGGTTCAGCCTTTGAACAAGGCCTTGCTAAAAAAACTTATGTAGGACCTAAAGGATCTTGAATTTATCTGGGGTGAATTCTTTTCCCCCCTGAAATCTTTTGTTTTCTAAATTGTTAAGTAGTTTCTTTCTATGTAGTTCTTTCCATTTTTTTTCAAAATAGTGTTTTTCCTTTTATTTTAAGGTCTTGGATTCTGTCTTTAAACAAGACCTTGCTAGAAGGGCCTATGTGGGACCTAAAGAGACTTTAATTTATCTGAGGCGTTTTCTTTTCCTCTTAAATCTTTTGTTTTCAAAGTTGTTGAGTAGGTTTTTTTCTATGTCATTTTATTCCTTTTTTTTCCAAATAGTTTTTTTTTTTCCTTTGGTCTTGGGTTCAGCCTTTGAACAAAGCCTTGCTAAAAGGGCCTACGTGGTACCTAAAGGAACTTGAATTTATCTGTGGTGATTTTTCTTCCTTCAATGTCTACTTTTCAAAATCGTTGCATTTTTTCCACGTACAGACTTCTATACTGTTATCTCTGATTTCATTTGGGTCTTTTTATGGAAAAAAATCATATATGTGAAGCTTTTTTCCCTGTAAAACACTTGCCAAGGAAATCTTTCTTGCAGTTCTCCAAAGGAAAGGTCATTTTTCCAGCAAGACTTGAGATCTGTATTTTCAGACAACTCACAAACACCCAGCCAACAATAGCAGGGGCATCTTTCAACTTTAACCTTGTGTTCTTTAAAATTTGTTTAACCAAAAGAAAAAAAAAAAAAGAGAAAGAAATTGGAAGAACTTTCATCTTTTCTATGGAGCGATTCTTTGGAAAACTCGGATAACAAAGAGAGGGAGAAAGGGGAATGTTCAAGTTTTTGTTTTGAAATAAACCGTGAATTTTTGAATTTAGATAAAAATGTTAAATTAAAACCCCCATGAAATATAGAACTTGCTCCTGGTTTTTTAGCCATGTGACTTTAATTGGTGTTTATTTCTGTGGATTAAGGCATTAAAAACTTTAGCAGCTTTTATTCCAATTTCTATTGAAACGAAACCCAAATGTTTCTTTATGAAAACCATAAAACCAATATTTCACTACAGCTTTCCCTGTAAATGTTTTTCCCTGAGTTATTTCTTGCTGCCTTTAGCTACAAGCATTTAAAACAAGAAACAGAGCTCAGGAATCTCCTTGAAAACAATTCTTCATCGGGGACAGGCAGCAGCTTCCACAGAGAAAACGAAACCTGAACCACTTAATGCCTCTATTAATTAAGTTTTTAGTGATTTCTCAGGCTGTTGAAAGTGTGGAGATGCACATGATGGATGTTTTTAGTTTACTCACTCCGGGAAGCTTCCAGGTGAGGGAGAGGTGGCTCCCATTTGCCTTTGGCTGCCTTTCAAAAGGGATTTCAAGGAGATAAATGGAAAATACAACACAAAATCCACCCAGAAGTTGTGCTCATACAGGAGCTGCAGGGACTCGTGGCTGGTGTTGCTTTTAACACCTGAAAAGCTGTTTTGTGCTTTAGCTGGTGGTAAAAAAGAGTGGATTTGGGATCTGGGGGCTAGGTAACTGCAGTATATTGTGCTTTTCTGTTAATGATGATTTATGGAGCAGAGGGATGGTATTTGTGGTTTATAATGACGGACCAAAAGTCAATTTAATGCAAAACCAGGACAATTCACTATTAATCAATAATAAGCAGATGGGTTTGGGGCCCAAATTCTCTGGTTTTGTGGCCAAATTCTTTGGTTATTAAAGGGGAATGTCACAATTTGAAGTTACCATTGGAATATAAACTTTCCAGAATCCCCTCCTGACTTTCCCCTCTCCTTTATTAAACCTGTCACGTCAGAGGTGTGAGAGATGAGGGAGGGGATCAGGGTGTCCCAGCGGGATCTGGGGAACATTTTCCATTATTTCTCACCAAGCAGAGGGTCCAGACCTGGACTCGCTTTTGGCATCAGTCCCCACATTCCGGGAATGTTCTCCCGGAGCGAGGGGAATATCCAAGGAGTTTTGTTTGGATGTTGGGAAGGTGCAGCATTAACAGAGTGGGAATTGGGACTGGTCAGCCCCCAAAATATCAGTGTGTGGTGTTCCCAAAGCTGGGGATGCCATGGGAGTCCTTTTCCATGGAAATTCCAAAGAAGGACAGAGCCAAAGTGAGGATTAGAGCCAGTGGAGCCATTGCTGTATCCAGTAAATAAAGCTCCTAATTAAAAGGAGAATATAATTGAGTTAGAGAGGAAAATATCTGTAGAGGATATTGATGATGATAATAATCTTTAGGGTTATGTTCTAAAGGGCAGATTTATTACCAAAAAATGAGGTTTCTGTGTAATTTTATGGATATTGTGACTCCTTTGGTGACGTGGGAGAGTGAAGGATAACGGGGGAAGAGTGAAATGGTGTGAAGAGCATTTGGGTGGGTGTCACATCTAAAAATCTGAATTATCATTGCCAGCACTCAGCACGAACTGGCGCAGGTTAAAAATGCATTAAAATGTGAATACATTAAATTCATGTGGTGTTTTAAAAGCATGATCCAAAAATTGTAAATAATAACAGGAATAACTTCGTAATTCTCCTAAACTCATCCTTTGGAGAGAACCCAGGGTCTTTTGGGCTGCTCTCTGCAAGAATATTCCCAAAAACTTCTCTGAATTAACAAAGTTCTACATCCTGTGGGTAATTTTAAACCACAATAAACCCCAGTGTGGGCACTATTGGACAGAATTCCAGAGGATTTAATTCATAGATCTTAATTCACTTTCTAGCCTAATTAGATTAAATTTAATAGAAGTCACTTGAATTATGAGTGAGAGTGCTGAGCGATTTAATTGAGTTTATTCCTATATTTTATCCCTTTATTTTTATACATATCCCTATATTTTATAGGGGAAAAATATGTATGTATCTCTATATTTTAGCCCTATATTTTTATATTGATCCCTATATTTTATAGGGAAAAATGTATATGTATTTCTATATTTTATCCCTATATTTTTATATATATACACCTATATTTTATAGGGAAAAAATGTGTATGTATCTCTATATTTTATTTCTATATTTTTATATATATCCCAGTATTTTTCCCTATTCCTGCTATGGATAACCACTCTGAAATATTTCCTTTTTCATGGGTCAGGACAGTCCCTGGCGAGAACAGGATTTTTTGGATCTCTGCCTATAATTCCAACGGATCAGAAGCACCACGCAGTTCCTTAATTTGTTCTGTCCATGTAAAATCAACCAAATATTCCATACGTACTCACTCTGTGCAGGAGTGCAGCTGGAAAAGGAAATATCCAGGATTTTGGGGGAGTGTTTCATATCTGTATTTTATCTTTACTCATCTGTGGCTGCAGCTTTCCCGGGGATGTTCTCTGGAGTTGGGGATTCGGGAGGCAGAGCAGAGGAATTACAGAATGTGGAGTTACACACTCGCAGGAAAAGCTGGAAAAGCTTCTCAGAGCTTGGACAGGACACAACTTCCATGTTTACCTGAATTCCAGAGCTTCCACCAATTTTTGGGAAGGCCACCTTGCGTTTCCCTGCCTTACCTCATGTGCCTGTTCCTCATTTTCGCAGCTGAGTTATTTTTTGGGGGTGAAATGGGCTCCTCGCACTCTCCACGCTTTCGTTCCGTGTTGTTCCCTCCCCAATTATCGGGAATTTTGCCATTGGTTTGACAGGACCTGGATCAGACCTTGACGTTTGCAGCTCCAGCTCCAGAACTCATCCCTTTAGGGATTTAAAAGCTGCGTGGATGTGGAGCGCAGGGACTTGGCAGTGCTGGGAATGTTGGACTCTGTGGCCTTGGAGGGGCTTTTCCAACCTAAACCAATTTAGGATTTGGGTATTTTTTTAGTTCCTTGGGATTTTCTACTTTATGGGCTCTGGAGAATCCAATGTTTGTTGTGTGGTGTGGAGGGAACAGAGATGGGAAGGGTTTGGAGCAGCTGGGGGGCTCAGCCTGGGGAAGAGGAGGCTCAGGAGGGACCTGAATTCCCAGGAGCCAGGTGGGAATCGGGCTCTGCTCCCAGGGAACAGGACCAGGATGAGAGGAAGTGGCTGAACGTGTAGGGGATGTTTAGGTTGGATATTGGGGAAAATTCCTTCCTGGAAGGGCTGCCCAGCCTTGGCACAGCTGCCCAGGGCTGGTGGACTCCCCATTCCTGCAGGGATTTAAAGCCATGGATGTGGCCTTTGGTGTCATGGATCCATTCCCTTGGCAGCACTGGGAATGGTTGGATTTGATGATCTTGAAGGGCTTTTCCAACCTCTGTGTTTCCATTTCACCTCAGGGCTGCATTTTCCAAGGTCCAGATCCCTAGGTTGTTTCACTGGTATTTTTGCTCTGCATTTGGAGCAACAGAACCCTGATTTCAGTTGGATTCCCATGGGGTCACCTTTCTGTGCTTCCCTCTGGAGCTGCCAGGATCCCTCAATCCCACCCCTGCCCGAGCTCCTGCTGCCTTATCAGTTCAACCTTTAAGCATTCCCAAATATTCCCTAAAAACCCTTCTGTCCTCCTCTCAGGAGCCAGAGGACTGAAATCCCTGGGAAATTCCCCGTGGGCTTTGGGAGGAGGGAGAAAATCCTTCAAATTGGCAAAATGCACTTGTCTGACAGCACCAAGGCTCCCAAATTTATTATTGTTTTCCTTCAAAAAGAGAAATTAAGGAGCATCTTGAACCACTTGCCCTAATTGGCCAAGCCAGTGAAATCCATGTGGATGCACATTATCCATAGAGAAAGTGGAGAATTGGAAATATTTCCCCTTTCTGACAAATGGAACCATTTGTTGCTCATTTTCCCCCTATCTCAACAGAGCTCCCGAGGCTGGGAGAGCCCCGGGGAGGGAGAGGAGGGGAATTTCTTGTCACGGAATCATCGGCTCTGCCTGGAATTTTTTCCCCTTTTTTATTTTGCTGTTCCTACAAATCACCTCCAAAAAAGGGGGAAAAAAATCCACGAGATAAATCAAGAAAACGATAAACCCCCTTTATTCTTGTTCATAACGCTGTAGAACACAGGGAAAAATGCTGGATAAACCTTCCTGTGTTGCTTCCCCGGAGAGATTTTGTGGAAAAAAAGTGGGAAAAATTATAGGAAACAATTCAAAAATACAGATAATAGCAATTCTTACAGACCAGAGTGAGGAGGGTAAAAAAGAAAGTTTTAGCAACAGTAATTTAAATTAAGCAAGGAATTCCACAAGCAAAACTGATCTTTTGGCTTTAAAAACATGGATTTTTTTTTTTCCCTGTGGAATTAATTCCATGAAGGTAAAAGTTCTGTGCTTTTTCAGGAACTTTTTAGGATTCATTTCAAACTATTGCTGTGTGCATGGGCTGATTTGTCCCATAACACTCCCAAATATACCGAATTTAAAAGCATCTGAAAGAGGAGAAAAACCCATCGTTTGTGGTTATTTCAAATCTTGATGTCAAACCTGGATTTTGGGTTGATTTTCTCGTTGCAGGTACAAATTAAATGATCCTAATTAGCAGATCAAAATTCATTCGTTTTCAGCTGAATGGAGAATTTACATTTTATGGAACTTTTTAGTACGAGCAAAGAACATTTGAGGTGCAGTGTAAGGAATAAAAAATTACCAATTTTAATGCAGAATTATTTTTGCTCAACGCTGCAGGATTTAAAATCCATAAATTTGCAATTAGACAGTAATTAGAGTGTATCTCACTAATTATATTTTTTCCTCCATTAATGATTTTTACTCCAGCAAGGATTTTTTTTCTCCATAAATTATTTTTAATCCATATATTATTTTTATTCATGATTTTAAGTCTACCTTTGCATTTTAACAAGGAAAAATCTTGAGGAATTATCGCAGATATTCCTCATTAATGTGAGATCCTAATATTATAATTCCAGGGCTGAATCAATTAATGAGGAATTGTTTAATTAAAGTTCCTTCCCAGTGCAGTTCTTTGTAAATATGGATTTTAATGGGAATTATAATTATTTCCCCAAAAATTGGCCAGATTTGGGTGCACTCAGGTTCCCAGGATCCTGGAAAAACTGAAGGAGCTCCTCTTTTCCAAGTTCTGTTCAAATATTTGGGATTCAAAAGGATCTTGAAATATTTGTGACAGTTTTTCCCCTCAAAATCTTTGAGATGGATTTGATTTCACTGTTCCATTTCAGCTGAACAAATTCTCCTTTGTTCTGCTGAAAATGAGCACCAAACTTTTAATTTCATTTTGACTTTTCAATTCTAATTTTTTCATTTCATCGACACAACAAAGCCATTTGTTTTTTTGCGGTGAAAAATTTGGCATTTTACGATTTCTGTGTTTCATTTCCACGCTGAATAATCTGATTTTTATGCTCCTTGCACCCTTTTAATAGATGAGGTTTTATTATTGATTTTTGATGTGCAAATTCCTTAAAGCCTCCGCAGCGAGCTCGAACCTCCTCGAGAAAAACTCGTTTGTGATCAACCCAAATCCAAAGATTTTGAGAAATATTTCGTGGATTCTTGGCAGCTCCTCTGAAGTGGGAACCAAATGTGAGCAGGGATAGCCCCAGGTCAGCTCCGGGTGTCTTTTAATGAGTTTTGGGTTTAATCTCAATATCTCAACTCGAAACATTTGCTTCTTGAAAGCAGAATATTTAATTCGCTGAGCAGTTGCTGACAGCTACGTGGAAAAGAGAAATCAAAACCAAGGAATTTGTTTCCAGCTAAAAAACAAAACGTTTCAAAATGTTTTTATTAAAAAAAAAAATCTCCACGACAGCCTTGGAATATCTTCATCCTCGGGTTTTATTCGCTCTGTCACAGCCGGGATTTACGAGCTCATGAAAAGGTTACAATCCCAATAAAGCCACTCGGAGCAGGGAATTAGGGAATTACGGGCTCTGTAAAACCCTGGCAGTGTTTAGTGAGGTGTGAGGTGAGGTGAAAAAAAAAACAGGGAAAAAGGACAGGAAAGCCCTCGGAGTTTAAGGAGCAGGTGGCCAAAGGTCGGGGTTAAACTCTCTCGGGGTTAAGCAAACTCAGCTTTGTTGGGTCTGGGTTAAACGGGGCCGGGTCCTTCCTGACAGGGAAAGGCAAGGAATGCACGGAATCGGAATTATCTGACAGATACTGGCCAAACCTGCTCCTGGTGCTGTTGGGATGGTGCAAAACGTGTGTTTAACACGGATTTTTAATGCTGAAAATTTTCCCCTTGAAGTTTTCCCTTCATTTTTGCCTTTAAGGAATTCTGGGAATGGGATTCTGTGTCTTTCATTTGGAATATCTGCTCAAGGCTTTGAAATCCTCTCTTACTTTATTTGCTTTGCATTATCGTTGTCCTGTGATGCTTCCCCAGCTTTCCACAAAATTCTTTATTTTTGTCCCGCCACCCTCATTTAGGCATCTTTAAATTCATTGAAAATCCAACGTTTTCCATAAAAAATCCAGGTGGATCCGTTACATAACGGATCTTTCATAACCTCGGAGCATTCCTTGAGCTCAGCCTCTCCCAGAGGGATCCTTCCCCACGTCCTTGCTCGGCCTCGTGTCTCCACAAACACGCGCCTCATCCCGAGCCAGCCTCCCAAATCTTGGACATTTCCCGGGAACATTCCGTGTCTGGGCAGTTCCTATTATTTACCTGCGATTGGAGGGGTGGGAGCCATGGAATTACTCAACAATTAAGTCACTCATTAGGCAGATATTTCAAAATCCTTCACGGTTTTCAACACAATTTGGGGTCGTTTTGCCACCCCGTAAATAACAAAATAACAGCAGCGGCGTGGGATGAACTCCCTGAAATATTCCTTATTGGAAATTCCTGGCTTTTGATAAAAACAGCCAATTGTGGTGGGCAGGGATTTGGAAACAGGACTTTCACAGTCGAAAAAGATCCCCTAAAATTGTTAATCTGATGTTTTTAGCACTTTAAGTCGTAAGTGACCAACAGACACAATAACTTCGTAAAGAAATTCAGGAACCGTTCCCTTTTGTTAGCACTGAGAGAGTGAAAACTTGGAAAAACAGAGGGAATTAGCAGCTTATTACTCATTTTTCTTCCTGCTACGAGAGATTTTACTAAATTAAATTTGAAAACAAAATCACCCACCCTTCCCAAATATCCTAAATCAGGATTTTAACCCTGCCTTGGCTCTCGGGGGTGCCTGGCACTGCTCCCTTTGACTCCTCAGTGGCCAAAATCCACTTGTGCTCAGGGCCAGAAATGCTGAAAATGTGGGAAAAGCGTGAGAAACGTTGGGTTTGTAAAGCTCAGCTGCCTCTTTATGTGCAGGGAATTTTGCATGATTTGTACCCTCAGCATCACCCAGGCTCGAGGCTCCCTCACCCTTTGCCTTGGTAGGATTTTGTTTTCCTTGGATAAAATCCTGCCCTGGTTCCCAAGCAGCGAACAAACAGATTTAGACAGAAAACCCGCAAATTGTTTGTTCTTTTCAGGCTCAAATCTCGTTTCCAGCCGCAGGAAAAACAATGAAATTGATGTTTGCTTTCTTTTTTTACCCCTCTGGTGATAAATATGATTTATTTTGAATTTTCTCGGGATATCTCAGTTCCTCCAGTGGAAGCTTTGGAGGGAGAGCATTGCTTTCCTTGCACAATTGGCTGCTGCTCGAGTGGTTTAAGTTTGTGCAGGAATAAAGATTTTCAATTTGAAATTAATTATTTTTCTTAATAATTTCCACTTAGAACTAAGTGCAATTCTTCAAAATTTTAATTATTTTAATTATTTTAATTGTTTCTCACTCCAGAACTTTCCCCTTCTGTTTGAAGCCTTAAAGACTGCAGCACAACAAAAATAAATGGGAATTCCCCATCCTGCAGAATTAGCCTAAACTATTATTTCCTGCACACCACATCCATGGCTTTTCTCAGCTGTTCATCAGGATAGAAATCCCATCCCCTGGACAGAAATCCAGGATTTATCTTCCTGTGGAATGAGTGGTTTTTATCCCTCATAGGTTCTGTGTACCTGCAGGAGCGGCAGCGCTTGGCAGCGCAGTTCCCAATGTTTTATTTTTCTTGGGAGTGCTCCAAATTCCACTGGAATTTTTATCCTGAAGATTGCCCTGGATATATCTAAGGGGGGCTTCAAACTTTTCATTTTCTGCCTTAATCCCTTTTGTGGAGTCTCTGTCCCTGCTCTCACCCTCACTCTTGGATTCCTCACGGATATTTAAATCCAAGCGAGCTCTTCCCACGTGTTGTGTGGAAACATTCCCAGATTTCCCCCCGTGCCATTATTAGAATTATTAGGGATTTATCCACGTTAAGTATTTCCACGTGCACCTTTCTCCCCTTCAATGCTGAGCCCTTCAGGCTTTTTTTTTTTTTTTTAGCATCCAAATAATTCCAAACTTCCCTCGTTGATAAAAAAAAACATTCAGAAATTCCAGAGGGTTTTTTCCAGCGTCTGACAGGATTTTTATAATTTAATCCTTGCACTTGCTGGTCTGAAGAAGGAATGTTTATTAATGATAATGTTAATTAGCTCATTAATTTATAGTTTTGCTAATTATTGAGAAATACAACAGGGTGCAAATTCCTCAGGTGGAATTTAGTGGTAATTTACTCCTTCCCAGGTACAGAAGGAGCAAAGGGACTCCTCTGTGTCTCTCTCCTGGTTTCTTATTCATTAAATTCCCATAAAATTAATAAACTAATATTTTATTGTATAATATAGGTGGTATATTAAATTATACATTATCATTTCTTGTATAATAGAAAATAATATCCTCCTATATATAACATTGTTAGTTATTATTTCTATATAAAATAAATATTATATCAGGTATATTATACAATAAATTCGATTATTATTTTATATATTATATATAAGGAATAATAATGTACTATACATGATATTGTTACATATATATAACATAGAAAATAAAAATAAAAATTAAGCATTAAATAAAAATAAAAATAAATTACTTATCATACATAGCAATAGAATAATAACATAATTGTATCCCATAATAATATATATATTATACAATAACCATTTCCCTGTGTGCCAACACTTTAGGAATCCCTTTGGGAATGGCAGCAGCAGCAGATTTTTCATGGAATGGGATCTGGAATGTTTGAAGCCGTGCATCCATCCTGACAGAGCCTCGGGCACTCAAAGGGGCTCTTTGTAAACAAAGCTGGGAGTGACCAGGGGAGCCCTGGGAATGTCCCCAGATTTGGGGGGTGGCAGCACATTTTTCCAGTGGCACAAATGGAAAATGCTGCCCGGCAAGGGGAAATGTCAGAAGGTGTCAGAGGTTCAGATGAAATCATTCCCATTGTGACTGGCACTGAGCTCACCCCAAAAACGCTGAGTTTTCCCTGGAATTCCCCCCTGACATTTGGGATGTGTTCATGCAGCATTCAGCAGAATCTCGGGGCTGGATCCAGGGGGTCACGGGTGGGAACAATGCTGGGATCTGCAGCTGTGAGCAGGAATTCCAGCAGGGAAAACAGGGAAAAGCTGCACCTCAGCTGCAGCAAGGGGGGACTGGGAATGGGATTGTTCTGGAGGGGCAAAGCCACCTCCATTCCCTGGGTTCAGATCAGCTCCTCACCAGTGTGGAGAAGGGAAATATTGGCTCAGTGCTCCCTTAAAATAAAAATTTGGGGATTGCAGGTGGAGCAGGAGCAGCTCTGGGCAGTGTTCCTAGAGTATCAATTCCTATAGAATCAGTGGGAACGTGGATTTGGGGGATCTGCACGAGCTCCAGAGGGTGGGACAGCATTCCACAGGGGTTTGTTCTATGGAATCAGTGGGAATGTGGATTTGGGGGATCTGCACGAGCTCCAGAGGGTGGGACAGGATTGCAGATCCTGCTCCATCTCTCTGGACTCTCCAGCACTGGAATTAACCCCTGAACAATCACATCCAGGGTGAAAATGGGCAGAAATTTTCATTTCCATGGACTTGGACCATGAAATTTCTTACAATCAGTGACTCCCAAGCCTTTTAAAAGTTCCCCCGTTCACTCCTTGCCTGCTCCATTCTAGGTGCCACCATTTAAACTTTAAAATCTCATTTCAAGTGAATTATTAACTCCTAATTGCTCTTCTTATAACCCTGCCAATCATACTTTGGGATGTCCAATACTTTATTATTGATCTCCAGTTTTAGGATGGATAATTCCTAAAGATTTTTTAAATCTGACTTCACATAAAAAAGAGAAAAAAACCATTTGAATGGATCTTTTTCAGTGCTGTTTCATGCCTTATCTCCTCCGTGGCTTATTTACTGTACAGTGGCTTTCTTTGTGCTTTGTGTGATCCAATTCCTGAGCGATACATTCAGGAAAAAGCTCCAAGTAGGTAAATAAAAGGATCAGAGGGAATTCTTGGTCAGCTGAAAATCTCCTTGGAGAGTCTTTTATCCCTTTTCTTTCCTGTGCTTTTATCTCCTTGTTATGACAAAAGCTTAAATAGCACTTAGTGCCTCCTTCTCCTGAAATCCCAGTTCTCCTTTCTCCTCAAAAAGTGTGAAACTTGGATTTAAGGGGGTTGGGAAGTGATTTTTGAGGGATAAAGTTCGGAGTCCTTGTGTTTGGACTGGGAATTCAGGAGGAAATATTCCCAGAATTTCCTTAGGAACTGGGAATTCAGCAGGGAAATATTCCCAGAATTTCCTTAGGAACTGGGAATTTATTGGGGAAAAAAATTCCCAGAATTTCCTTCTGCACTGGCAGTTCAGCAGGGAGATATTCCCAGAATTTCCTTCTGAACTGGGAGTTCAGTAGGAAATTCATCATGAGGGGGCACCAGGGTCGTTCCGGGTGTCTTTCCAGAGCTGCTTTTGCTGAACTTTCACCGTTTTTGCAGGATTTTGAAGGAAAAACCCCCATCATGTTCTGTGTTAGAGATGAAAAAGTGCTTTTTATGAGCACGAGCTGCATGGAATCTGTGCATGAACGGGATCTTGGCATTTTGCACTCCCAAGGCAGCGTCTGGATCCGTGCGAGGGCTGGAAATGCTCTCATTTGTATCAGCACCAGACTCCAGCAAGGCCAAATGTGGGTGGGTTTGGATTTTCCCTCAAATGCTGAACCCTTTTTCAGCCTTTTTTTCATCCCCACGAACAGCCAGACACAGTCAGGCTCAGACTGGAGGATGTGTGAAGGAAAATCTGCTCGTCTAAATCAAAATAATTCATCCCTTAATGGGCTGGGAGGAGGAATAACTTTCCCTGACACTTAAAACTCCTTCCCCATCCCACAAATCCCTGTCAGCCCCAGCTCTCTTTGCTCCTTCCCTCTGCTCAGCTTTTGGGATAACCTTATCAGGTTATCGCTTTTATTGCTGCCCGACTCTTGATGGATGCTTGGGCCACCAAAGCTGCCAAAAAAACAGGGTTTATATAGAATTATTCCATTTATTCAGCTCTCTTTGTCCAGCACTTCCCTCTCTACTCCAATAGCTGGAGTGTGCTAAGAATTAAACATTTTCTTACCAGACTTCCCAGGGATTGGAGAGAGGAAAGTCTGGAGTTGTGGAGGGAGAAGATTCCCAGGGAACATTGCTTGGAGAAAAGCACATTTCTGCTTTCAAACCTGAGGGGCTGACTGTAAAAATAAGGCACTTCTACCTTCTAAAAGTGGATTTTATTCAGCTCTGGTGAGCTTTAGTTCCACTTCCCACTCGTGTGGCCACACAGGGCCTGCTTTGGGGTGGGATTTTCCCCCTTTTTCCCTTCATTGAGATGAAATTTTGGTGGGTAGAACACGAGTGAGGCTGAACTCGCTGCACACAACCATTCCTGAGCACAAATATGTGCTCCCAGCCTGTATTTGAGGTTCTATCATAATTTTACATTATCCCAGCTGGGTATTAAAGTGAGCTCCAGAACTGGCAATGGGCTGGGGAAAAGCAGATGTGGAGCAAACAACACTTTTGGGTCCAGAGCTCTCCTTGATGTCTGCCTCAAACTCACGCTGCAGGGAAAAAAAACATAAAACAAAATGGAGAGGGCTTCCAAAATGCCTTTTCAAACATGCAAATGACGCTGGGAAAGTTTAACATGTATGCAAATGTAATCTGGAGAGGGGAATTAAAGACCTTTGGCTGGCCTGGAGGCTCAGCTGGTAGCAAAATAGAAATTTACTGCTGGATGGGAGAGCAAGGTTCAAGCGCAGGCCAGGGATGGCTGGGAGCTCCACGTAGGTGAAACTTGGAGCTGTGCAGCAGAGGCAGGGGTGCAGAGATGGGCTGGTTCCTGTAATTCCATCCCCTGGATGTGGCTGGAGTGGGAAATGAGCACAAAGGGTGAAGGAAGGGGTGAGGAGAGCGCGGAAGCTCCGAGAGCCCCGGCAAGGGTAAAACTGCCCTGACAACTCACATATGGTTGGAGTTTAATCCACGGGGGAGAACAGGCACTCCACACCCGTGCCAATTGTTTTCCACCCCCAAAGCAAAGAGATTTTAATGATTTATAGCAGAACAGGGTGGATGTGTTACCTAATGGCTTTAGAATGACTCGATGCAGTTTTCGAGGCGATGCAGGAAGTGCAGTGGATAAACAAATCCCTTCTTGTTCCTCTTTGTTCCCATTTGAAACAGAGCTTTGGTTCTCTGCTAAAATCCTGATCTCTCTGGGAGTGCTTTCATGTGCAAGCAGAAAATAAAATGAAATTTTAAAAATCCCTCCCAGCAAAATGATTTTATTTGCGGGCTCAACGTGGAGCGTAATTGGCAAATCCCGTTTTTTAAGGATTTGTACAATTCTTACACATCAGGCTACTGGCTTCAACTTGAGACAAGCCCATAAGGGAGAAAATTAATTCAAGGAATCAGGAATTCATTTGCAAAATCAGGAAAGCATGATGTGCAGCCCCAGAACTTGTAGTACATGACTTAGTCAAACAAACTGCCGCTCTCGGAGGATTCATTGCCGTTTTATGGCTGGGAATGAGAAAAAGAACATTTGCATCATTGCAAAGGCTTGGTGTGAGAGAAGCACCAATTCCCAAGCTTTTCTCCAGGGCATTGGAAACATTTGTCCAGTGTCTGGGCTAAAGGGGAGCACGTGTGGAATTCCAGCAGAAACAATGTGGCCTCAGGTGGAGAGAACAGCGAGAATTCGTGGCTTCTCTGTGAGCCCTGCTGGGAGTCAGAGGGTGCTGATTTGTGCTGCTCTGGGGTTGTTAAATCTATCAAAAACCAATATTTTATAAACGACAGTGGCTGTGTGGAAGAACATCCAAACATCCACCTCCATGGAGGAAATCCATCAGCTTTCCTAATTGCTTTTCTTCAGGACAAAGCTTTGGACATCAGAGATGATTTTCTGGGCTGGGAGATGATGGATCACTTTTAATATCCAGCCCATCTGCTCCCAGTTCTGGTCACCACCACAGCCACGCTCACCTTGCCCAGTGCCAGGAATTGAAATAAAATAGGTCAGATTTCTGTTCCTTTGGATTCCTTGGACGTGAGCTTTCCTAGGAGATAAAAGCCAGGATCAGAGCTGGAGCTGGGTGTTTTAATTCCTTTCCTACCAGTGTCCTGTAGGCTTTTGTAGGAGTGTTTGGAGAAGTGCAGGTGTTCTCTCATATGGTTTTCATTCCAAAGCCCAGCCTTTCCATATGTTTATTTTTAGCCTAAATTCTGGGATTCATATTCCCTTTCCACATGGAAATACACCTAAAACACGGAGAACTCCTTGTGTTCAGCACAGCTCTGTCACTCCTGTCAGGAGATTTGGGTGGAAAAGGAAAACTAAAGACAGCAGACAGCTCCAGGTTCTGGATTCCTTCCCTGTCCAGGACATCAGGGAACATCTTCCCAAAGGAGTGGGGCTGTTAAAAGAGAACAAACCCTGAAGGGCCGAGTCTGCTCTTTAACTTGGGTCAGGTTTCTACTTTTCCTTGTCCTTGGGAATTTTTTTTCCATGAATTATATCCAGAGCAGGTTTTTTTTGGTGCGAGTTTCTGTTAGAAAGTCATTAATGTAACTCAGGTAATTCTCCAGAGCGCTGTTTGCTCTTTAAGTGCTCTTTAATTGACAAGGACTGGCTTAGAACTTTCTCCAGCTCCTGATTTATAGCGCAGACTCCTCACTCTGCTTTTTCCTGCCATCCTCCTCCTGCTTTTCCTTTGAAGCCACCACGAACTTCTGATCCTGATGGATGCAACTCCAGCTGGTGACATCATTCCAGATCCAAGTGGAGGAGGGAGAAGATTCATTTTCTTGTGCCTTTTCCTGAGCTGTGCAATCCTAGAACTTCTCTGTGTCTCCGTGCTTGTTTTCCCCATCCATATTTCTCCTGGTTAATGGGGACGGTAGGAGCAGTGTTTTGTTACTCTGGCAACAAAAGCCAAACTTTCAGATGTTATTTTGCTTCTATTTAAAAAACCCCCACTGCCAGTTATGATGTAAACATTTGCAGCTCCCCCTAAATCTCTTTTCTTTCTGGGACTGAAGTGAAATGACCCTTCCGAGGGCAGAGTGAGGGATTGGAGCAGACATTTCCCAGCTGTGTGGGATTTGGGGAGATGCTCAGTGATCTGCTCGGGCTCGTTTTAAGTGGCATATTTACTGCCAGCCTCATTGGAGGGGATGGAGCTTCTCAGCAGCACTGAGAGGCCAAATCCTCCGCTGGATTTATTTAGGAAAAGATTGGATGCTCCTCCCGCTGCAATTGCCTGAAGTCTTCAGCAGAAGTGCTGAGAATACCCCAGCATTTCCCCTGACCTTTTGTTTTTAGCAGAACTAATCCCACCAGCAGTTCCAGACCTGGGTGCCATTTCAAGCCGTGTTCATATTTTTCAGACGAGCAGGGATTTGCCACGTTCAGATGGAAAAGGAGCCATTCCTTCAGGAATGAGGGATCCTCTCCCTCTTGGCTGGCTCACAGCACTCCAGCAGATTTCCCACCAGGCAGATGCTGTGTGAGTCACACCAGTTATTCCCTGGGATGGCCTCTCCCAGTGCTGGGCACTTGCAGGAGTCTGGGTCACCCGTCTGGGACTCCTTCCTTGAGCTCTTGCACTCGGCAGCTCCAGTTTAGGAAGATTTCCCTGGCCCTGGAGTATTATCCTCTGGATTATCCAGCCATTCCTTAGTTGTACATTGAATAAAACCCAACAATAACATTCTGCTGGAAAAAAAAAACCATTTAAGCCAAAGGCTTCTTTAGTATTGCTCGAAACAGTGAATTATCGTAGAGATCTGGAATTGCCCACTCCTGAAAACTCTTCCTTTGGGAAGCACTTCCATGGGTTTTGCTGCACTTGCTGCTGGCACTGAACCATTTCTTCACTGAACCATTTCTTCACAAACTTTTGCAGTTGTATAAATCTGGGGACTCCTGAGGGACCTTGAAGCTCACCCAGTGCCACCCCCGCCATGGGGCACCTTCCACTATCCCAGCTTGCTCCAAGCCCCATCCCGGGGACACTTCCATGGATGGGGCAGCCAGAAATTCTCTGGGAATTCCATTCCAGCACCTCCCCACTCTCACAGGTGAATTTCTTCCCAGTATCCCATCTAACCCTGCTCTCTGAGGAAGCCATTCCCTGTGTCCTGTCCCTGCATTCCTTGTCCAGTCTCTCCCCATCATTCTTGGAGCCCCTTCAGGCACTGCAAGGTCACAATTAGGTCAGCCTGAAGCTTCTCCAAGTTGAAAAATCCCAGTTCTCCAGCCTTTCCCTGTAGGAAAGGGGCTCCATCCCTCTGAAGTGCCCGAGAAGAGCCTCAGGTAACTCCAGAGCTGTCCTGGGCAGTTTCCCTTGGAGGACAATTCCCTGGGAGGGTCTCGGAGCAGGAGATGAGTCAGAGGAACCATCCAGATTTCCTTCCTTCCCAACATCCCTGTGAATTTGATACAGGGAATGAGATGAGGTAACTCCTGTTTCCATAACCAGTCATTTCTGCTGAAATTCCATCTGCGCTCCAACTGCCAATTAATTATAATTATAATTAACCTTTGCACGTGCTGCTCTCGAGTGGATTTTCAGTGGAAATCCGTGTTTGGATTTGATGCGTTTGACATCATTGTTCAAGGCCTGACCCATCCCTGCTGGAAATCAAAGCACAGCCACACTTTGCCATCCCTCCTCTCCCTCCATCCAACCAGAGCAGGCAGGAAAAGGGACATTTTGGGGACATTTAGGTGGCACAGTGGCTGCAGGTTGTGTTCCTGTGTTGGGATGGGAAGGGAAGCTCATAGCCAGGATGGCTTGGAAAGCAGCTGGGCTGGCTTATCCGCCTTGTACAATTAAATAATGCCCCTGCTCAAAACACACAATGGGATTCTCCTTTTGGCTTCTCCCCACTCCGTGGAGCCGAAATCAGTTTCCCTTTCCCTGCACGTGCTGCTCTCAAGTGGATTTTCAGTGGAAACCCATGCTTGGATTTGATGCATTTGACATCATTGTTCAGGGCCTGACCCATCCCTGCTGGGAATCAAAGCACAGCCACACTTTGCCATCGCTCCTCTCACTCCATCCGACCCTGGCAGGCAGGAAAAGGGACATTTTGGGGACATTTAGGTGGCACAATGGCTGCAGGTTGTGTTCTGCACTTCTCCAGGATAGAAAGGGAATCTCAGAGCCGGGATCATCAGGAATGCAGTTGGGATGGTTTATTCTTACACAGTTAAATAATGCCCCTGCTAAAAACACACTCTGGAGTTCTCCTTTTGCTTTCTCCCCACTCCGGGGAGCTGAAATCAGTTTCCCTTTCCCTGCCTGTAAATTTGGGGGATTTCCAGGAGGTGCTCCTTGTTCTATGGCCCTGCAGGGGGTTCCCTAATGAAGCTTTGACAGATTTAAGGTCACTTTCCTTGCACGGTTCCACTCAGCACTCCCAGAAATGCACAGCAGGGACAGTTCCTCCGCTCTGAACTGCTTTGATTTATGCTGAATTTCTTTTCATATTGGCACGTTTCACGGCAGAAAGAAATAACAAATTTAGGTGCAAGTTGTTGTTGGGGAAGGGAAGGTCTCCAAGGAAGCAGCTCATTAAATTCCCAGTGGAACCCTCAGCTTTAAAAGCAGTGGATGCTTTTTATTTTGTTTTCAGTTCAACCAAACACACTTTTATTTTCAGAGCAATTAATTGGGATATTAATGGGAATAAAGCACCTGAAAGCTCTTGCCAGAGGGATTTTCTGCAAACCCTCATCCCACAACCCCGCATTTCCTTTGCACTGGAATATTTGAGGATGTGAGCCACTAAATGAATGTTTTGTTGGCACTAAATGCAGGAGATGGTTTTAGTTTAAGGCTCCAAAAGTTTCAGACTGAAAAGAATCAGGGACAGGGAGTTATCTTTTTGAGGAGAGCTCTTATCAGCAGAGCTTCTTATCATTCCAAGGAGCTGTGTTTGTCATTTGAATGTGTTTGGCCATCGGTGGCCCAGGATTTTCAGCTTCCAGAAACATCCACTTGTTCTGGGATTCCAAACCTCACTTTGCTTTAAAGAAACACCATCTTTTACTGCATTCCTGCTGTAAAAATGGGAAGAAAACGTGGAAAAAAAGGCACCAAAATCCCGATGTTCTTGGTTCTGAGCTTTTTATAGACAGGAAAACACATGTGCTGGCCCAGATTAATAAAAGAGCTGAAAACAGGAGCAAGAATGATTTAGAATGTTCAAAAGTGGGTTTTAGAAAGTGCAAAAATGGGGTTTCGAAGGGTCAAAATTGGGGTTTAGAAGGGTCAAAATTGGGGTTCAGAAGGTTTAAAAATGGGGTTTAAAAGGTTAAAAAATGGGGTTTTAGAAGGTTCAAAAATGAGCTTTAGAGGGTTCAAAAATGGGGTTTACAGGGTGCAAAAATGGGGTTTTAGAAGGTTCAAAAATGGGGTTTTAGAAGGTTCAGAAATGGGGTTTGGAAGGTTCAAAGGATATGATAGGAACTGGTTGAATAATTTTGAAAGAAATTTAAAGAAAACTTCCTGTATTTTTTTTTCTTTTTTTTAAATTTCCCTTTCATGCCCTGGCAGTTGAATGTTAAATGGGAATTGTTATGGGATGAAATGGACATGGAAAGAAAGAGAGCCGAGAAAGTAGCTGGTTTTCATTATTAATATTCAATTTATCATGTTTTGTGTGATAAATATCTCACAAAGAAGGGTCAAAATAGAGAAATTTGGGAGATCAATTGTTTTCATGCCCCAAATCACCAAGACTTTGAAGAAAGAATGATAGAGGGGGGGAAAAGGGGGAGAGGAGAAAATCCCAAAGACAAAGGCAGAGATTGGGGTCAGTGGGATGACACGGGAGAATCCCAGAATCCTGGAATGGTTGGGTGGGAAGGGATTTTAGGGTCAGGGACAGGGACACCTCCACTGTCCCAGGTGCTCCAACCCAAACCATCCCAAGATCCTGTGCTCATGGGGTTGTTCAGTCACTCACAGCCCTGCTGAATTTTCCAGCTGAGAAATAAATGAGAACAAAGTGATTTCCAACCTGCAGGGGAGCAATGGGACAGAGGGTGATCCCAACAGCATCAGGTGCTTCCAAAACCAATACTGTGGGATGAGAGAATTCTGCTTATTCCTTAAAACCAGACTGGGCCATCCTTGAGCAGCTTGGTGCTGGTGCTGCCTCAGAACACCCAAGATCCCAATAAAATCCTGACAACGCCCCAAAGGTCCTTCCTGGAGGTCACCTCCTCTTCCTCCCACGCTCCCCGGGGTAATTCGGGTCCAGCCCCTTGTCCATGGCCACCCACCTGCAGATCAGCTGAGAAATCATTCCTTGGTCAGCAGAACCTTTGTGAACAATGTTATTTTTGCTCTTTGTTCTCTTCTTTTGGTTTGAAAGATTCCTTTTGTTCACTGTGTCCAAATATTTAAAAATCCCTCATTTGTGGCTCATAAAATTTAAACCTGAATATGAGGCTGGGTTTGAGAAACGTGAGGGGGACTTGTTATTTTTTATATACATTTATTTTATCCTGATTTTTGTTTCAAGAAAGGGATTAAAATGAGTTTATCCCAAGCCCATTTTTAAGTGCTTTGAGATGAATCAGTTGTTCTGTGGGTTTGAAGCCTGTGAGGAATTTGTTGTCTTCTCCAGCCAAATGCAGATGGGATAAACATAAGCATTAATTAGGAATTCCTAAACCTACACCTTCATTTTGGTAGGAATATGAACATTGCTGTGATGAATATTGGCTGTGGGAAGGAATAGCTTGGATTTGGGTATTGGTGCAGGAAAACCTCGCTCAGTGATTTCTGATGTTATCACACTCACAGTGGGATCTGTCACCCTGTCCCTATTAATTTGTCATAATTAACATAATTATCAGTCCCACAAGGCCAAATGCATTGAGCACCCAGTGTGGGAATTCATGTGCTCCATGTCCTGGGGGAAACCCTCATGGCTGGGAGCAGCTGGGACTGAGGGACAGGTTCCTTTGGAGGGTTTTGGTGTTGGATCTGAATTTGTTTGGATGGTTCATGGGGTGTTCAGGTTGGATTTGTTTGGGTGGTTCATGGGGTGTTCAGGTTGGATTTGTTTGGGTGGTTCATGGGGTGTTCAGGTTGGATTTGTTTGGGTGGTTCATGGGGTATTCCTGGTTGGATTTGTTTGGGTGGTTCATGGGGTGTTCCAGGTTGGATTTGTTTGGATGGTTCATGGGGTATTCCTGGTTGGATTTGTTTGGGTGGTTCATGGGGTATTCCTGGTTGGATTTGTTTGGGTGGTTCATGGGGTATTCCTGGTTGGATTTGTTTGGGTGGTTCATGGGGTATTCCTGGTTTTGTTTGGATGGTTCATGGGGTATTCCTGGTTGGATTTGTTTGGATGGTTCATGGGGTGTTCAGGTTGGATTTGTTTGGATGGTTCATGGGGTATTCCTGGTTGGATTTGTTTGGATGGTTCATGGGGTGTTCAGGTTGGATTTGTTTGGATGGTTCATGGCGTATTCCTGGTTTTGTTTGGATGGTTCATGGGGTATTCCTGGTTTTGTTTGGATGGTTCATGGGGTGTTCAGGTTGGATTTGTTTGGGTGGTTCATGGGGTATTCCTGGTTGGATTTGTTTGCATGGTACATGGGGTATTCCTGGTTTTGTTTGGATGGTTCATGGGGTATTCCAGGTTGGATTTGTGTGGATGAGTCATGGCATATTTGTGGTTCTGTTATTTGGATGGTTCCTGGGATGTTCCTGGTCTGGGAGTTCATCTCTCTTAGGAGGATGGGATGAGGGAGCTGGGAAGCCTCAGGAAGAGATGGATGAGAGGGAACCTCATCCACGTCCATCTGCAGGGAGGGGACAGAGCAGGGCCCAGGCCCTGCCCCAGGTCCTAGCAATGGCACAGGAGGGAATGGGCAGGAACTGAGCACGGGAAGCTCCACCTGAACACGAGGAAGAACTTTCCCTGTGTGGGAACAGCTTGTCCAGAGAAGCTGTGGAGTCTCCTCAGGGGACACCCCAGACCTGCCTGGACAAACCCCGTGCTCTGGGACAACAGGAGCTGGCTCCAGTTGCCCCTCTGGGTCCTCCTGTTCTGCCCTTGTCCATTCCCAGTGCTCACCCTCTCTCCTGCCCTCCCACAGGTGCTGCAGGGGGCTCAGCTCATCGCTGTGGCCTCAGCCGAGCCCGCGGCCGGCGGCGTGGACGGGTCCCCCCTCCAGGGCAGTGACATCCAGGTGCAGTACGTGCAGCTGACACCCGTGACAGACCACGCTGCCACCAGCCAGGTACAGAGGGACCCCTTCCTTCTCCACCTCTCTCCATTCCTCCACTTCTCTCCATTTCTCCTCCACTTCTCTTCATTTCTCCACCTCTCCCCATTTCTCCATTTCTCCACCTCTCTCCATTTCTCCATTCCTCCACCTCTCTTCATTTCTCCACCTCTCTCCATTTCTCCACTCAATGTGATTAACGTGCTTGAAACATCTGCCAGATGTGTTTTATATCTACCCACAAACACAGGGAGCTCATGGTCCCCTTTCCAAACCATAAAACCCATCATTTATAATAAGAAACATTTTTTTTTTTTTTAAGTAGAAATGATCCTTGACTGCTCCTGCTTTTCTGTCCTCGCTCAGTGCCTCTGGAGAAGTTATTTTGGTCACTGTTTTGTCCTTAAAGGCTGAGAGCCATCGCAAAGGACAGCACCAAAATCGTGCCTGCAATCAGCCAAAAAGTATTTTCAGACTGAGGTTTCCCTCAGAGAAGTGATTCCTGTTGTGACAGCCGTTTTCCAGTTGTTTTGATCAACAGAAATTCCTGCAGCAGTTGGAAGTGAACACTTGATCCTCTCCGTTACGGAGGAGGAATTATTGGGGTTTTTTTGGTCGCTTTTAATCAGTTTGAACAGCCGTGAATCCGAGGCTAGAAAAAGTCTGTCATCAGCTTGGAGCTTTGGTGGCAGCAGCACAAAGTTGATTTAAAACAGTTGGAGCACGTTTTTCTGAATTTGGTCACACGTGCTTTTGGAAATCCCACTCCGTGGGCTTCTCCCCTGGGGAAGCCGAGTGGTTGTGGATTTTTTTTTGCCTCAGCACTGCCCTTGTCAATATTTTATTTTTAAGAGTGCTCTGGGCACTGAGGGTGTTCTGCTGGGATTGTGCCTTGGTTTTTATGGATCCTCCATCACTGCTGCTCCCGTGGATTTAATAAATCCCAGAACAAGGGGATTCCCTGAGCTGGGAAGGACCTACTAGGATCACAACCCCAAATAAGCAATCAGGCAGTGAGAGGTGTTCCTCACGCTGCCGTCCCCACTCCAGGCATGGGGAATTCCCTCATTTCCCTCCCATGGGGTTTTTCCTGTGCTCCCTCCTCATCCAGCACCTCCCCAGGAAGGAATTCTGGAGCAGAGTTCCCCAGAGCAGCAGCCACCCCAGGAGTTCCTCCCTCTTCAGGGACACTTTGCACCGTGTTGGTTTTTAGTGCTGTGGTTAACCACAGAGCTTCCCAGGGAGAGCAGGGGAGGAATGTGACAGGAGAAGGGGATGAAAGGAAAAGCACACAAGCCCCAAAACAAGTCAGCTGTAAATATTTCCTCACTTTGCTCCGAGTGAAAGCCGAGGATCTGTGAAGGAGGTGGAGAAACCAACTTGGTGTTTGCATGGCTCTGAGTTTGTCCAATTCAGGAGGGTTTTTGTGGATAAAAATATGGAATTTTCCTGCGGAGAGGGATCTCTTATCTGAAGGGAAGAGTCTTACCTGAGGGAAGGGAAAACCCTCCAAGTGAGGCTGCACTGACACTTCCACCTGGTTCTTTGTCCAGGTGCTGAGATGTTCCCAAGGATTTTGCAGCTCTTTATCAATCCAAGCTCATTAAAGTGGAATTTATTTTCCACCAGGGTTGGATTCTGTGCCAGTTCCCTGTTTGAAACAGCACGAATGTGGATTTATTTCATGTCTCACAACAAGGTGCCTGTTTTCTGCCCTTTTTTCCCCTGAAATTAATCCCTGCTCTGAGTTCAGCTGGAGCACAGCAAAATCCACTTCAGTTTTGTATTTTCAGCCTATTCATGAATGATTTTTGCTTGGCTTCTTCTCATGTTTTGACAGCAGTTTGCAAAGTCTAGAAATACAGAATATTTGGATTAAAATTCTGTTCTCAGATGCAATGCTGGTGGTAAATTTTGTTAGATTTGGAAAAAACCCCACATCAATACCAAATATAAATTCTTGCAATCCCTTCAGGTCTGAGTGTTGGATCAATATTTGGTGTTGCTGTTGTGCTGATATTTGATAATTCTATTTACTCAAAACACTTTTCCTCTAAATGGGAAAGGAAAGATTTGAGGATTATTTAAAAATTTTTGGGCTATCAAATTCTGCAATCTCACAGATTTATTCAGCACCTTGGCATGGATTTATTGGACTTTTAAGCAAACACAAAATGCCCTTCAAATTAAACAGGAAAAGAATTCCTGTAGCTGAATGCAATTACTGGCAACAAGGCAGAGGGAAATAAATGAATTTAGGAGCAACACTTCATGATTTTGAACCTCAGGGGTTTTAATTTGAATAATAAATAAGCTGGGACTGTGTAGTAAAACCTAAAAGCTGGGAATTCTGGTGGATTTTCCACCTTTGTGGATCTCCTGGCAGATTTGAGGCTGGGAGCACAAAGCAGGGCCCCAAATGAGGCTTTTTTATCCTGTCAGAGAGAGAATTCTGTGTCCAGGGTGTTGCACAGAGCATCCTTTAGAGGTGCTGATGAGGGAAAATCCACCCAGGGCAGATCTCTGGAATGAGGGGGAGTTTAGAGGGAAAAAATCCTGAAATCCTTGCCCTGTGCTTGGAATATTATCTGTGCTGGGATCCAGCTGCTGGCAGGGGAAGTTTCCTGGGTGTGAGGGGCTCTCCCCAAGCCAGTGCAGCTGTTCTGGATGCTGCTCCTCTCCCAGCTCTGCAGGTGCTTTTCCTGCCTCCCAGGAATTTGGGATTCTCCCTCCCCAGCGTCGCTCCTGGTGGACAGAGTTCCTTTGTGAAGAGATTTCCTTTGAAGGTTTCCATCACTTGTGCTCACTTTTAATTCTCCCTGGTTTTCCTTGGGAAGTGAGGAGAATCAGCTGTGCAGGGGGAATTCTCTCTGAGGAAAAGCTGGAAATTCTCTCTGAGGAAAAGCTGGAAATTCTCTCTGAGGAAAAGCTGTGCTGTTCTCACTTCACCCTAAATAGGGAAAGGCTGCAGTGGGGAAAATCAGCATTTTTAGACCCCAAACTGCTCCAAGTGGGAAATTCCAAGGACAAAGCCAACAGGTGATTACACTCCCCTTACCCCCATCAGCTCTGGCACTCCAGGACTCCCTCCTGCCTTTTCCATGATCATCCTTGGTGGCCTTTCCAGCTCCATCCGTTGGGATGAGTCTTCCACAGCCTCAGTTTGCTGCCAGACCCTGGGTTTATTTCCTTTATTTGGAGCTGGTTCTTTCCTTGGGAAGAGAGAGGGAATAATTGCCTTGGTGCCACTCCTGATTCTGTAGATCTTTATCATAATTGCATTATTTCAGCCTCCTCATGAGGCTTGGTGGGGGCTCTTGGTGTTATTTTTGGTGCCTTTGTGAGTGTGTTCCCCTCCCCACTGTCACAGAGCCCACATCCATGTGCATTTTGCTCTGGAATTTTTTCCACTGGCATACACAAGAAGTTTATATTTGTTTAATAAGCTCACATTCAATAAAAAGCACTTTTGGATTGATTTCCTGCTGTCCTGTTCCCCTTCGCAGGGCACTGATTCCCTTCAATCAGCAATCCAGCCAGAAATGCAGATAGAACACGGAGCAATCCAAATCCAGTGAGAGGATTGAGGAACGCTGGGGACCTGGCCCTCAAACTCCAGCCAGAAATGGAGTGCAAGGAGCTGGAAAAACCAACCGGACCCAGAACCTCCAGCCATGGCCTCACCTGGAATAATCCCAACTTCAACCAGAGCTGCACCACGACACCAGTCAAATCCTGGCCTTCACAAGAACCCAGTGGGCTGCACTGAAATCCACTCAGAGAGGACAAAATGAACCTTTCCGAGGGAGGGGAGGAACCCTCCTGCACCCCAACTGTGAGATCCATCCCTGGGCACGCCGTGGGTCCCTCCTGGGAAGGCGCCGTTGGAACGCCTGTGGATGTTGGGAGGGCATTGCTGCCCTGCAGTGCCTGCTTTGCCACCCAGAGAAAGTTCCAGAGCTCAGATATTTTTCACTGTTGGAACAGCCTTTTTTTTTTTTTTTTTTTTTTTTTTTTTTTTTTTTGTGTTTATAACAAAACAAAAGAAAATAAGAAGAAAATATTTAAAAAAAGGAAAAATCCCTCAACAGCAAGTCTTGGCCTTTTGCTGGTGTTTTCTGTTCAGTGTCATGAAAACTGTATTTGCAGAAGACTAACACTTTTGTTTGTACTGTTGCTTAACTACTTTTTCTAGGGGAAAAATGCTTTAAAAATGCTGTAATTATGCATTTCTAATGAAAAATAAATGTGTATTTATGAATAGTGCAGCTCTTAAGTTGCTCTGCCTTGGGGATGAGTCCAGGTTGGCTGGGCAGGAATGTTGTCCTGGAGGAGCCGGGGATGGATCCACATTAAACCTCTAAGGAAGAGCCCAATCATTATTTTACCATTTTATTGCCTAAATTCCCAATCCCAGACATTTCAATATCTAAATTCCCAATCTCAGACTGTTTTATGACCTAAATTCCCAATCTCAGACTATTTTATGATCTAAATTCCCAATCTCAGAATATTTTATGATCCAAATTCCCAATCTCAGGCCATTTTGTTATCTAAATTCCCAGTGCACAAAAAATGGGATAATTGAGTTTTTGAGTCAGCAAAATTGAATGAATTTATGAAATAATTTTCTGTAATGTGAACAATTCTGAGCTCTCTCCCTTTCAGTTCCTCCTGCCTCCTTTATCCAGCAATTCCTCAGAGTGGGACTCATCCATCTGAGCCCAACATCCAAGATCCAGGTGAAATCCCCTCTCCTCTGAAAGTTCTGGGAAATTTCATACGGAATTTGACAAAGCACCATTGTCCCGTTTGCTCAGCATGAGTGGAGAGGAAACCTGCTTGCTGTCACCTGCTTATTTTAATGATGTGTGTTTGGGAAAATGGGGTTTGGGAAACAGGGTTTGGAAAACAGAGTTTGGAAAATAAGAGAGGGAGGTGCTGCTTTGCATTTGATTTCCAGCTGATTTCCCATCTGATCATTCCCAGCATGCATTTAATGAATTGATAAATGAGGTACAGCCACAAATCCCACGTGGTTAAATTCAGGATAATGTGAATTTCTTTATTTTTTGCTATCACTTGGTTAGTTTAATGATGCATGTTTGGGAAAATCCAGCTTGGAAGACAGAGTTTGGAAAACAGGGTTTGAAAAATAGGGTTTGGGAAATAGGGATTGGAAAACAGGGTTTGGAAAAGAGGGTTTGGAAAACAGAGTTTGGAAAATAAGAGAGGGAGGTGCTGCTTTGTATTTGATTTTCAGCTGATTTCCCACGTGGTCATTGCCAGTATATGGCCCATCATGCATTTAATGAATTGATAAATGAGGTACAGCCACAAATCCCACATGGTTAAATTCAGGATAATGTGAATTTGTATTTCTTTATTACCAACGGAAGGGTTAAGCACCCCCAGCCTCTGGGAATGCTGTCCCTGGTAAGTTTTACACTTTCTATAAATTCTTCCTTCTCTTTGGGATATTTCTTGACACAGCAGCACAAAGCAAACAACCACAGCTTGTGGAGCTCGGGGTCTGCAGCAGGCCAGGAATTTGGCTGTTCCTCAGCTCCTTTTTGAGTGGTGTTCCTCAGCCTGGGGGATCTTTGAAGGGCTTGGCACCCAAAGAGAGGCCTAAAAATAAAGCCAGGCCTGGATGTTTTAATAATCATGGAATCATGGAATGGTTTGGGTTGGGAGGGACCTTAAGGATCATCCAAATCTCATGGGCAGGGACACCTCCCACCATCCCTGGCCTTGGACACTTCCAGGGATCCAGGAGCAGTCACAGCTTCACTGGAAAATCCACTCCAGGGCCTCCCCACCCTGCCAGGGAACAATTCCTTCACAATATCCATCCATCCATCCATCCATCCCTCCATCATCCATCCATCCATCCTCCATCCATCCATCCCTTCATCCATCCAACCATCCATCCAACCATCCATCCATCCTCCATCCATCCATCCCTTCATCCATCCATCCATCCATCCATCCATCCATCCATCCCTTCATCCATCCATCCATCCATCCATCCATCCATCCATCCCTTCATCCATCCATCCATCCATCCATCCATCCATCCAACCATCCATCCATCCATCCATCCATCCATCCATCCATCCATCCATCCATCCCTCCAACCATCCATCCATCCATCCATCCATCCCTCCATCCATCCATCCATCCATCCTCCATCCTTCCATCCATCCATCCATCCATCCAACCATCCATCCATCCTATCCTCCATGCATCGTCATTCTATCCTGCCTCCATCCATCCATTCCATCCCCATCCTTCCATCCATCCATTCCATCCATACCAACCATCCATCCATCCCTCACATAGCCATCCATCCATCCATCCATCCATCCATCCATCCTCCATCCATCCATCCATCCAACTATCCATCCAACCATCCATCCATCCATCCATCCATCCATCCAACCATCCATCCATCCATCCCTCCATCCATCCATCCTCCATCCATCCATCCATCCAACCATCCATCCTCCATCCATCCATCCATCCAACTATCCATCCAACCATCCATACATCCCTGCCCTCAGTGGGAATCCATTCCCTGTGTCCTGTCAGGCCGAGTTGGGAATTCCCCTCTGTTCCTCTGGTTTGTGAACTCAGAATTTTGTTCTCTTTGCATTTTCCAGCCAAGGTTCATGAGGAGATTGAGCTCAGGAGACTCCAGCACTGAGCCAGGGATTCCGGTGAGTATTCCCTGTCCCTGCTCCCTCTCTGGGGGTTTGATCTCCTTGTCTGGGCAGGAAATGTCTCCAGGAATGCTGGATTGATCTCCTTGTCTGGGCAGGAAATGTCTCCAGGAATGCTGGATTGATCTCCTTGTCCAGGCAGGAAATGTCTCTAGGAATGCTGGATGTGTTTTCCAGGCGTCACAGGCTGTGCCACCAACCAATAAATCGTTCCCAAAGTGAGTGATTCAGGGATGAATTCCCTCCTGGGAATGTTCTGTGCAGTGGGAAGCCACTTTCACCTTGAGGTTGTACCAAAATCTCATCCACAAAACAGGAAGGAATCCTGGAAGTCTCAGAAGATGAGGAAGGAGGAGCTCCTGGGGGCCCTGAGGGTTTGCCTGGCTCTGAGCTTGGCAAGGTGTTGCTTCTCCAGGGATGTGGTTCCATCCTTGAAGACCATTTTCAGTCATTTATCTAGAAACACTCCATTTCCATCTCCTGTAACTCCCAGTCTCTGTCTTTTCTACCAACACCACTCTTTTTCCCTCAGCAAACCTCCCAACACCCTCATTTTTCACTCTTCTTTTCCTCCTCACGCTGCTCCTGCCCAAGAGAGATGGAGACCAGAAGTGTTCAGAGGACATTTTTGTAGGGTTAGACTTGGATCAGCTGTTTAATTTAGTGGAATTCATCTCATACCCTGCAGATTCCAGTTTTCCTGGCATGATTTTGGTGAGAGCAATATTTTGGTGTTCAGGTTTTGGGGGGGAAGAGCCTCTGGTTGCCCTGCTTGGCCCTCTTGGTTATTTTTAATATTAAATTCACTAGAACCTGGACCATTTATCCTCATTTTTACTCAAATTCTCTCAGTGGACCATTATTAAGACCCTTCACATCATTTAATCTTGAATCCCACCTGAAAACAAGAATCCTTAAGGGTTTCCATGCTCCTGATTAAAACTAAAACATTCTGGTTTGATGGATTGTACAGCAAGAAATCGGTCTGAGAAAAGTGAGGGATCTGGGGGATTTCTTTCCTGCTTTCCTTTTTCTTTCCTTCATTCCCTGTTATTTTAATGTATTTTGTCTTGCAAAAGAAATCCATAAAAGCCATCACCCTTTTGTGACCCAAATAAATGGGAATGTCCTCGTGAGCTGCACTTTCAGCCATTCCAGCACTGCCACCTTGCCTGGAAAGCAAAGAATTCCACCCAAAAAAGCTACTCTGGTGCTTTTCTCCATGGTGGATCTCCTGATGGTGGAGATCCTCTGATGGCCCTGGATTTCATTACCCAATTCCATGGATATGGGGTTTCCTGCTGGAAAAACACCGGGAGAAAACCAATCCCTACAAAAAACCCCAAAAGGCTGCGCGACCTCAAACTCCTGTTAGCAATCAGTTTTCCTGCTGAATTCCCAATTATCCCAGCCCTGCAAACTGCGAGCTGGAGCTGCAATTCAGCAGGAGCTGTTTCCCATTATCAAGGATAAGAATGTTCCTTTCATTGCTGCTGATCCCAAATCTCTGCTGGTTCAGAGGAGCCCTGGGCAGTCCGAGCACGTTTCCTGGGATGGAGCTGGGAATGAGGGAATCACTGAGCTGGGAAAGCTGAGATCCCTGCTTCGTGTGGAGCACAGAGCCAGGGATGCTGCCTGATCTTCCTAAAGGTGAGTTTGGAGCCCAAAAAATGGGACTGTGGGCAGGAGGAGCCGTGCAGAGCCAGATTCCAAGTCAGGGCTCCACTCTCCTCTTTCTCCAGGTGATTTTTAATCAGATCCTGCTCCTTGTTGTGATAAATTGGATGGAAATGCATAAAAATCAATTTTTTCCCATTTGGAATATCTCATACAAAGTTTAATTCAACAGCAAATGTCTCCTTTTTTACTTTGTTTTGCCTTTTTAAAAATTGAATTCTACTTTTCTAAGTTTTCTCCTCTTTTTTTTAAATCAATTTTTCCTTTATTGCAAAGGAAAAAATGTCTTCTAGTGATAATTAATAAAATTTTATATTTTGGGCAGAAAATATATATTTTACCTTTTTTTATTCATCACCTGGATTTTTTAAATTAACCAACAGGCTGGGAAGAGTTCTGTAGATCTGATCCCTCAGGTAAATCTGTGGTTTGAATGTTTAATTAAACTCCCCTGTTCCAGCTCTCCATCAGGTTTATTATGAGATTATATTTGATATAGTTATTATCATTTATATAATTGATATAATTTATATCATGGATATACCTGGATTATTCCAGGTTTTTCCTGTGAGTTAAAGTGGTAGAGAAACACAACAGAAACCTGGATGGAAAACTTGAGTTTAGGCTGAGCTTGTGCTTGTTGTCCCTCAGTGCTGCCTCTGATGGGATTTCAAAAAATACCCATGAAAATGAGAATTATCCCTGAATCCCACAGGGATTCTATGGCTCGCTGGTTCCTCTGTCCAGCCCGGTGTTAACCAGACAGATTCCAGCTGGCTCTATTTCCAGGAGTGCCCCTGTCCCCAGGGCGCTCTGGCAGCATCTCCCAGACACTCAGCCAGAGAAACTGCGGCCTGCGTTGTGGTGCAGGAACTGAGCTCGGTTTAGCTCTCAGCTGAAGGGAATAACGAGAGGGCCCTTGGTGTGCCTTTAATTGTGAGTGGATTTATTGCAGGGTCTTCACACAGAGGGGAGGCAGGGTCCAAGAGGGCGAGGGGCCCTCAGACACAGCCTTAAGAGTTACCATGTACCACCAATCACCAGGGGGGCTGGGGGAGGATAGGGAAGGTCCAGGGTATTTGGTCCTATGGGATGGGGAAGGAAAGGGGCTCAGTAGATAACAGGGAATAGAACAGAGGCTCTTTGGGGGAGGGAGGAGATGATGGACACCAGCAGTGGCTGCTCTGGTTTGTCCTGGGTTAAACCATGGTCACTCCACTTTCCAGGGGGTACCCAGCCCCTTTGGACTTTCTCCACCAGTGATCATTCTCTTTTTCTAAGTCATCTCCCCCTGGGGTCCCCAAGGACACATCCACAGCAGCTACAGGATTCCCTGCTTTCCTTAGGGAATCTTTGGGATCTCTGTTTTGCAGATGCTCTGGGCTTGGCTTGCACTGAGCAGGGAAATCACGGGGACTTTGCTGCCACAAGGACCCAGCTCTGCTGTCCATGGATTGAATGATTCCAGTTGGGAATGAGGAACTCTCTGTTCCATTTACCTTTGGCTTCCTGGGAAAAGCAGGAAAAGAAATGGGAGCTGCCCAGCACTGTTTGAGTGGCTGAAGGTACACTCCAAATATATGTTCTGATATATACTTATACACTTATTTATTGAGATTTATTTGTATAATTATATATTTATATATTTATTTTTTATATATTTCGTTTTAATTTATTTTTACACATTTATTTTTACACCTTTATTTTTACACATTTATTTTACACATTTCTTTTTACACATTTCTTTTTACACATTTCTTTTTTATATATACACCACATATACAATATATGTATATTTATTTATATGTGCACCATATATAAAATATTTATTTATATACACAATGTGTACAGTGTATAATATCTCATTTATATATATAAACACACCATACACACAATATATATGTATTTATTTATATATATGCACCATGGATACAATCTATGTATTTATATTTATACACCATATATACAAAACATATTTATATCTTTATATATGCACAATATTTATATTTATATTTATATTTATATTTTATATCTATATATCTATATCTATATCTATATTATATTTATCTATACTTATATTTATATTTACATTGATATTTATATTTATATTTATATTTATATTTATATTTACATTTATATTTATATTTATATTATATTTATATTTATATTTATATTTATATTTATATTTATTCTTTAATGTATATATCTATACTCATATCTGTATTTCTATATTTCTATATTTATATCCGGGGTTTTAAATGTTTTAAATTTGTATTTCTTTTTCATAGATTTATCTTTATTTTAATATATATTTATATATTTATAAACCCCTTGCTCTGCTACAATTCCATGCTCTGAATTCCATTTATCAGGAAAAACTAAAGCAATTTTAGCCCTTAATTTCATGCCCAGGGGAGATGCTTTTCCCTGGGTCGATTTTACAGCTCCCAAACCCCCCCCAGTTGGAAATTCCAGCATTTGATCTTAACAGGGAACATTTCCAGCCAATCCCCAGATTTTCCCACGTGGCAGCGAAACCAAACCTCCCTTGGGGAGCACCCAGGTGATGGAATGGGGAATTCTGCTGATTCCCAGTTTAGGCTGAACGACAAACTCACGGTTTGGTGCCTTTTCCACCCAAAATCCCTGCTCCCAGGTCCTGTGGGGCAGCCCAGTCCCGGCGGGGGTGGCTCCGATCAGCCCCATCCATGGCCTTGGTCCATGCCGGGAACGCCGCGCTCTCCTCGGGGCCGTCTGCCTTGCACAATCCCTGGGATTTCACAGCCATCTCCTTACTCAATCCTCCCTCAACTCTCTTAATCCCCCTGCTCTAATGGGCTCCCTGCTCTCCTCAGCAAAACCAGCGCAGAAATCAAAAAAAATAAAAAATAAAAATCCAAATGTTCGGAGAAGAGGAGGCGGGAGGAATCCAGGGAAAACGAGGCAATAAAACCAAACCAGGAACAGTTTGTTGGTTTGGTTGGATCCCTCCCTCCTTTTCCATGCTCAGGTTGCCTTTCCCTCCTCTCTGCAGCCCAGGGAGGGGGTTCCTGGGAAGTTCCTCATTTTCTGCCATAAATCCGTTCCCCAAATCTCATTTTTCCAAGGAGCAGCAGCGCTGGAGGTAGGCAGGGGCGAGGCGGAGGGGGGGGATTTTCCATCTTTTTTTCCCTTTCCCATTTTGTTTATCCCTTGCTGGGTTTTGAAGGAGTCTGTAAACATCTGGGGGGATCACATCTGGTTTGGGTTCAGCCTGGAATTCCTGGGAGCTGCATTCAGCTGAGCGTTAGAACGAAACCAGCAGCTCCTCTGGCAGGTTCTGCCTCAGGATTTTCCAAAAATAAACTGTGCATCCCCACACTTCCCCCTCTGACATTCATGGAAGTTTTCTTGTGTGGCAAAGAGCTCAAAGAACCTTGGGTTCAGCGACAAGAATGATTCCCTTATTTTTTCCATATTGTAAGAGGTGGGAGATCTTAATTTTCCTGCCAGAAAATTGACTTTGTCGGAATATTCCTTTGAAAACCTTGGAATGTCTTTGCATGGATTGACACTTTTCCATGCTGATCCTTTCTCTGAGCAAATGCAGCACTCTTGGCACTGAAAAAAATCCATGGATAGGAAGTGGTTGAATGTTCCGAGGTGGGGTTTTTTGTGTGCGGTTTTGGTTTTTTTTTTGGGATTTACCTGTGTCATTCCCTGCTCCAGTCCCGCTGGAATTCCAGCTCCGTGCTGCTGCCTTGGATTTGAGGTCCCTCAGGCTCTGGGCTCCCAGTCCAGCTCTTTGCAGCTTTAATCCATGTGCAGATTGATCAAGCTAAAGGTAATTTTAGAAGTCTGTGCTGTTGGGAAGACAAATTGGGGAAAAGCTCTTCAGTTTGGGCAGGGAGGGAATTTCACAGCTCCAAGCCAGGAAATCCAGGTGGGAATTGAGGCAGAGGGATTGGCAGTATCTGTGGAGGAGAAACGACCAAGAAACTCTGGAGTGGTGGATTCCTCATCTTTAGGTCCCTTCTGCCACTGCCAAATGTCACCAAATGGAGCCCCATGAGGAGCCTTGGGACAGGAATGGGGATGGGATGAGATGGGAATGGTAATAGGAATGGGAATTGGGATGGGAATGGGGTTGGGGATGAGAATGAGAATGGGATTGGGAATGGGAATGGGAATTGGGATGGGGTGTGGCAGCCTGGGATGGGTGTGCAGGGCTGATCCCAAGGGATGCTCCTGGATTCACACAATCCACTGGATCCCTTCCCAGGCTCCATCACAGAATGTTCCCTCTATTCCTTCTCTGTGCCAGAAAACACCACCCAAAAACGTGGGAAATATCCTAGATTTTGAGAATCAGGATTCATTTAGGTTGGAAAAGACTTTTAGGACCATCAAGTCCAACCGTCCCCCAGCACTGCCAAGGCCAGGGCTGGACAACCCTTCTAGGGAAGAAATCTTTCCTGATGTTGAGGAATTGTCTTGCTCACACGAAGTTCTCAAAGCAGGAGGGTTGAGTTGGCCTAAAAGTGCTTTTCACTGGGTTCTGACCAGAGAAATGATGGGTTCTTGTCCCCCTTGTTTGTGGGGGACAGCACATTGCTGGCTGGGAACACAGGGACTGATCAAGATCATGAGAAAAAAAATTGAGATAAAAGTAATTTTAAAAAGCCTTGAAACCCTTAATCCTTTGGTGCTGGTTTCTGAAGGTCCAGAATTAAAAATATCATCATTAAAAGGAGCTTTCTTACAGCACAGAGTTAATAAGCAGAGAACACCCATGAAAACACTGATTTTTCTCTTAAAATGCCCCGTTCTTTCTTCCTGTTGTCCCTGAGATTTTGGTGGGTGCTGACCAGCCAGACCCTTCCAGCAAAAGGAGGGTTAACACTGGAGAAAGGGGGTGGAGAGGGAATCCCAGCTTGGAACTTGAGACTTTCCAGCTGAGAAAGAAAGATTTGAAGATGCAGACGTAATCCCAGAGCTCTGCAATCAGCTCCCTGTCAAAAGGAAAAGCACAAAAAAAAACCTGTCCAGGCACTGCTGGGTGCAGGGCAGGACACGGAGCAGCAGTGCCACCTCCTCCTCCAGGGTGAGTATGGAAAAACTTCCTGCCTAAATGCTCAGAGAATGGATTAAATCTTGGGAATGGCTTGGTGGGAAGGTCAGGAGAGGAGTGAATTTGGATTGTTTGGTACCAGCTGCAATAGGTGCTCTCTAAATTCAGGTTTTCCTGCAGAACAGGCTCCAGGAATGAGCTGGGGGGGGTCTGAAGGAGGATCTCTGCTCCTTCCTGCCGTAAATCCACAAGTCCCCATGAGCTGCCAAGGACTGCAAACAAACTCATGGAGTGGGAATGCAAATTTATGTGGATTTCAGCTGAAAATGGGAGCACTTTGATTTGCATGGTTTAACTCCTTCAGCCTGAGCTGCTCTCCTCATCTGCAGGATTCCAGGTCATCCCTGAGTTCAGGATGGGCTCTGCTGAACTCTGGAGCATCCACGCTTTATTTGCTGCCTGTGGGATGCTCCAGAGCTCCTGCTCTGAGTGTGGGGGGTTTGTGTTGTGGAGGATCCAAGGATTTGGTGATTGATCAGGACACAATGAAGGACGGGAAGAGGGAAGAGATGCTGCAGCTTTGCTTCTCCACAGGGGTTTCCAAGCCCGCCAGGTGCATGGGATGGGATGTTCCAGCTGGGGTGGGATTTACTGAATTATTATTATTATTAATATTAGTATTAATATTAGTATTAATAGGTTTTATGGAGCAGTTCATGGTTAACATGCTCGACTTCCAGGCTGGGTTCTGTGGGGATGTGTTTGTGAAATGCCTGTTTTCCATTACGAATCCGGCAGATAAACGAAGATGACACTCACATTTTCCTAACATAAATCCCCCCCTCTCCCCCCCGCTCCTCCTTGGAACCCATAAATCCCAGCAGCCTGGCTGCCTGCTCCAGACATCAAAAGGCCCTGGGTTTACAAGCCCTGCTGGCCTGGGTCAGGTCCTGTGCAGGAGAGCCACAGATGATCCCAATCACCCCGGTGACAGCAGGAGCTGGGATGGGGAGCAGTGAGAGGAGGACGCTGGGCAGTGTGGGAGGGGAAGGCAAATCTCCTGAGAGGCCTTGTCTCAGCTGATGCACTTCAGGTGCTGGGGAGAGATTTTCCTGCTTTTTCTGGCCAGCCAGCATCTTCCTGTTTTCCTGCTCCTGCCCTAAGTGTTTTCAGCTCAAAGAACTCAACCTTCTGAGCTCAGACTCGTGGCCAAGTTGTTGTCTCATCACATCTCCGGGAATGCAACATCCTTTGCTCTTTGCCTTTTGCCCAGATCAGATCCATTCACAAACTTCCTCTCCTTGGCTTCTTCTTCCCTGTCACATCAAATACTCATCAGGGCTTTTGCTGTCCTCCCCTGGCCTGTCCTCATCCTGTTCTGCTCTCATTTACATCTGCTCCTCCTCCCCCTGCTACCTTCTTGCTCTTGGCAGGAGCAAAATTTCAATGCAAAGAATGAAAATGCAGAATTCCAATGCAGTTTCAATGCTTTCTTTAGTCCCATTCCTTGTTTTCCTGCACCTCCTGCCCCTCTGAGCCTGGATCATCCCTCCTTGTGCAGCACCTCTTTGTAGGATATTCAGAATAATTCATCCATGAGTTTCAGCTGTCACCAGCTCAGAGCTCTGCAGCAGTGATGTTTCTCTTTTTATTATAATTATGCTAAGATTAACCATAATTACCTCAGAGTTATGGCACTGAATAAACCCAAGGCTCAAGTTACAGATGAGAAACCTTGTTCTGGATTTTGCTCTGCTTTAAAAACTTCCCTGTGCTTTGAAGAGCAGCTCAAACCAACTGAGGAATGGAAATAACCCTTCTTTACATCTTCAACCTGCTGAGCCCTCATCAGCACCGGGAAACCTTCAGGAACCAGCACCCCAATGGATCAGAACAAAAATCCTGGAGCACATGAACATTCCTGGCTCTTCCCTGTCTTCCATTATTTAGTTCTTAATATTTGCCAGAGATCAATTCAGTTTCTAAGTCGTAATAATAGTAAAAATAAAAATAATAATTATCATAACAATAAAAATAATAATAACAAAAATAACAATAATAATAATAACAATAAAAATAAAAAGGAATTTTTTTTTAAAATTTAGAAATGGTAGTTCTGCATTGTGGGGCAGTGTCTGTCCAGCAATGCCTGAGCTCCTGTCCTCATGTGTCTGGAAAATGTTTATTTCTATCCAAGTCCAGAGGCTTTTCCCAGTTTCCAGGTGGGATTTGCTGCTCTGGGCCCTCTTGGCAGGGCCGGACTGGCTCTTACTCCTCATCTACCTAAGCCAGACATAAAATCCATGCTTTTTCCTCATCCACCTCTTTTAACCCAGACATAAAATCCACTTTTTCCCTCAGCCACATCTTTAAAACCAGATTTAAAATCCACTCTTTTCCCTTATCCACCTCTGTTAACCCAGACATAAAATCTACTCTTTTCCCTCATCTACCTAAGCCAGACATAAAATCCACGCTTTTTCCTCATCCACCTCTTTTAACCCAGACATAAAATCCACCTTTTCCTTCAGCCATGTCTTTTAAACCAGACAAAAAATCTACTCTTTTCCCTTAGCCTCCTCTTTAAAGCCAGATTTTAAATCTACTCTTTTTCCTCATCCACCTCTTTTAACCCAGACATAAAATCCATTTTTCTTTCTCAGCCACCTCTTCAAAGCCAGATCTAAAATCCCCTCTTTTCCCTCATCTACCTCTTTAAAACCAGGCATAAAATCCACTCTTCTTCCTCAGCCACCTCTTTTAACCCAGAAATAAAATCCCCTCTTTTTCCTATAAAATTCCTCTTTTAACCTAGACATAAAATCCACTCTTTTCCTTCAGCCACCTCTCTTAAGCCAGATGTAAAATCCACTCTTTTCCCTCAGCCATCTCTCTTAAATGAGTTATAAAATCCCCTCATTTCCCTCAGCCACATCTTTAAAGCCAGATATAAAATCCCCTCTTCTTCCTCATCCATCTCTCTTAACCCAGACACAACCCCTCTTTTCCCACCCCTTTTTTACTCCCCATGGATGTTCCCCTTCCCTCAGTGGGGTGAGCATTTGGCTGCTGTGCTGCTCTCAGCCCGTTCAGGGCTCAGGATTCCCAAATCCTGCTCTGCTGCTCTCCCCAAGGCTGACCTGGGCTGGATCCTGAGGCTGCCAAGAGCCGAGGCAGCTCCTGCAGGGCACACACAGAGCGTGGCAGTGCCTGACCTTTGCAGCTCCCCCTTGGGAGAGGGGAGACAAAAAGGCAAGAGATGAAATAAAGCAAACAAAACAAGGAGCAGCTCTGCCAGTGCCAGGAGCAAAAGTCAGTGCAGATACCGAGTTGGGCTTGTTTTGTTTTCCCTCTTCTATTTTTTAATCCGCTCGCTTTCATTTTTCTCTGGAGCTCTGGAAAGGATGAGTTTCTGGGTAAGGAGAAGCGAGTGGACTTGTGCTGAGACAGAAATAATCTGGGTAATCACTGCAGGGAAAGGGACACAGCACTACGTGACCACTGAGCTGAAGTTTGGGCAAATCCCTCTTTGTCTGGGACATTCCCCTGCTCTTGCACAGAGCTCCAGCCCCCAGTCCAAGCTCAGTGCAGTGTTACTGCAAGAATTCATCTCTGAAAGCCCAGCAGAATTTGTTTGGATTGCTGATTTCCTCGAGGCCTTGGGATATGCTGAAGTGGAGGAAATCCGCACAAGGTATCCAATTGCAGGGTCTCTGGGGGGTGGGAAATCACTTCCCAAACGTGCCTGATAGTCCTGGGGTGGAGAAGTTATTAGTGCTGATTGCACCCTGAACCAACAAACCATCAAAGGAGATCCCACCCGGGGAGGTGGGTGCTGAAAGAGCAGGGAGACAGATGGGAGAGCGGGGAGATGAAGGCTCCACGCTGCTCTTGCTGTGTTTTGTCCCAGGGCAGAGCCACATCAGTGCCTAAATTGCATTTCTTTCAGCAGAAATCTTAATGAGGAGCTCATAATTGCCAGCATGGAGGAGTCAGGCGTGGCTTTCATCCACTTCTTTGCTTTGTGGGACCCTTGGAAAGATGGAAAGCAGCTCGTTTTTACCTTTGGACTGACCTTGGAAACCTTGATTTGTACAGCTGAAATGTGTACCTGGATGTGGCAGCTCCTGTCCTTGCTGTCCCCTCCACATGGGGGGTGGTGACACTGCTGCTCACCCACCCCTGAGCCCATGGGCAGAGCTTCACCAGGCCTTGGACACTTCCAGGGATCCAGGAGCAGCCCCAGCTTCTCTGGGAAATCCATCCCAGGGCCTCCCCATCCTCCCAGGGGGAATTTAAAGGAATTTATAACAGCTCCTTCCTCAGGGACATCAGATTGGAAAAGAGACCCCAAATCAGCACCTGTGGGGTCTTAAATCTGCAAAATATTCCAGGAGAAACAGGGAAATCGGGGAGGAGAGAGGCCTGGACTTCCTGCCTCAAACAGAGGGATTTTCCTTGAGAATTTGACCTAAATCCCTGCAGGGACACCTGAGGGAGTACACCTGGGGGAGTCCTGTCCCTCCCCTGGTGACCCAGAGGCTGCTCTGACACCTCCAGGACAGCTCCAGTCCCTCTGGATCTCCAGGGATTCCAGAGGGGGCTGTGGATCCTGTGCCAGCAGGGACACTCCGGGTGACTGTCCCCAAGAACAGCAACACCTCGAGCCCCACAGCACCCCCAGGTGGGACATTCCCAAAGGAATGGCATTTTCCCTGGAAAACCTTGTTTTTCCAAGGGTGGAGGTAAGGGACAGTCGTGTGCAGGTGGCAACTGTGGTTCGTCCAAGGAGGTTTTGTGCTCATGAAAATCCATGTCTTGAAAACAACATCCCAGGGAAAATCCTGGAGAATTTCACAGAAATCAACTGTTCCCACTTTTTTTCAACCCCCTCCCCTCGTTTATTTAATGTTTTGACCCAGACAAACCACATTAACCCACATTAACCCAATTCTGATCCTTTCCACCAGGAATTTGTGCTGCTCCGCTTGGAAAAAAAAAAGGGATTCCCTTCAGGAAACTCCCCCAGGAGTGAGAGATCTGCAGAGGGAGCTCAGCTGGCAGCCCCCAGGGCCTCAAGGTTAGTGGATTCTCTGTTGCATCCATTTAAAAACCTCTGGAACTGCAGCAGGATGGGAAATTATTTTGGAGGATAAATATCCCCTGCAAGGAAGCTCACAGGGATATGGGAAGGTGTTCCAAAGGCCAGGTAAGCAGAGGAATCTATTTTCCCTAATTTATTCTCTCTCCACCATCCTGGATGGAAGAGGAGCCTGGGTTTGTTTGCACCTTATAAATAAATAAAATATAAACATAAATAAAATAAGAGAGATAAATAAAATAATTATTTTTTCCTAATGATTATAAATGGTATAAATTGACAATATCACAACAGATGAGAAAGGGCAACACCAGAGTTGGGTGTTAATTGTTCTTCTGATAAAGGTTGATATTGAGCTCATGTTTTATTAAGTTTAATCACAGGTTTAAGGACAGGTTTCAGCTCTCCAGGAATGAGGGAATTCCCTGAGTCTCTTCCCAGTGCTGGGTTTTCCTTGCTCAAGGGCTGCACTCAGGTTACCAGAGTTTGGATTTTCTCTTATTTCCTGTTTTATCCACGTTATTTTAGAAGATGCAGTGAAGAAAAAGGAGGATTTCATGCAAATTAAGGGGTGAGGAGGAGAAAATCCAAACTGTTTTGGCTCTGGGAATTCCCAGGGTTTCCCTCTCCAGCCTGGGGAGATGGGGAAGTGAAAAGAAGCAGGAAAGGGAAATCCAAGACAGGGAAGGCACTTTAAGACTTTTCCCATCCATCCCTCCCTCCCCTCCTGTGCAGCACCTCCCACTGCAGGGCAGGAAAAGCACAAAAAGTCAGGAAATGGTGAGGACAGAATTAGGTTTTAATTTGCTTTCCCCAGATTTTAATAATGCTGTTAATAATACATTTATATTCCTCGAAAGGACAGAACTAATAAGCTTCCTTTTTTCTCTAAGGTAGTGCTTGTTCAGGGGGTTAAACATTCTCCCAGGTGCTATTCCAGAAAAAGAGCAGGGATTTAAACTCCAGCAATTTCAGTCTGCAGGACAAAAAAAAAAAAAAAAAAAGAGACTTATTTGAAGCTTGGGTAGGTCTGGATTTTCAGTGTCTACAACCTCCCTCCCCCCTAAAATAACACTTGAGCCACGGTGAGGGAAACCTTGGGCCAAGTTTTACAGCTTAACCACATGCAGAAGTGCTTATGCAACTGCTGCCTTGAAAATGAACTCAGATTTGAGGCGAAAAAGGAGAGTTTTGGGTCACTGAGGGTGTCAGGCTGGTCTGGAGATGTGCTGGCACCTTTGGGGGCTTCACACCTTGGCTTCTGTGCTTTGTGGTGCTGCCAGGAGGGAGCTCAGAGGGTTTCCTGTGGCTCCCTGGGTGTCACTGAAGGTTGGGCAGGAGGGAGCTTTAGGGTATGAGCGGCACCTCCTCGAGTTTCTGTCTGCAGGTTAAAGCAACATCAGAAAAAAGAGATATAAAAAAGGAGAGAGATATAAAAAAATAGAGAGATATAAAAAATCCAGGCCCTTTTTCCAGCTGGTTCCATCTGTGTGGTCTGCTCTGCTCTGCTCTGCTCTGCTCTGCTCTGCTCTGCTCTGCTGGGGAATTCCTGCTCTGGGAGATCACAGGTCCCAGAGGGCTGAGGGAGATGTGCTGGAGGGGTTCATCAGCTCCTCCTCTCTTCTGGAGACCCTCAACTCTGGTGCCTCTGAGGTTGTGGTGGCCCCGTGGCCTCTGGATGTGTCTGTGCCACAGAGTCCCTGGAAACGAGCACAGGACCAGCACAGAGAGTGAAAGCAGAGCCTGGAGCTGGAGTCCTGGCCTTGCCCCAGCCTAATGGATATTCAGTGCTGGCCTGGAGCCTCTGGGATCAGCAGAGAGTTGTTTTCCTCAGGGATTTGGGGAAATCTCCAGCTTGGCTTCTCCGAGGCTGTTTCTTCCCCCGTCTCGTGACGCGCTCATCCTGTGAGCGAGAGCAGATGATAAATCCATTACCTCCTGAGATTCTCAGCTTTTTGTTCCTTTTATTTTCCCCTTTTTCCCTTTCACACAATGGCACCAAGGCCTTCCAGAAGGAGTTGATAGTTGTGGGCTTCCAAAGGAGAAGGATGGAGTTAATGGGAGCACTGTTGGCTCCCATTTTAATCTGCAGCAGCAGATTAAAAATCATTAATTACAATTAGTGAGAAGCTCCAGAGGCCTTTTCATGCCTTGTGCAGCTGGGTTGGGATGGGCACAAGCTCTTCCTGATGGGAATGACTCCAGTGTGGGCACACCTTGGGGTATTTAGGAATGACAGTGAGCACAGAGCTCCTCACAGGGACAGCCTTGGCTTTGGATGTTGTTTTCCTGCAGAGAACGAGCTGGGTTAGAAAAACACAACCCTCAGGGGATGAGCTGCTCCCTCTGAGTGCTCTTTTTACCTCAGTGTCCCTCAGCTGGGCCCGAGCAGGACAGAACTGGGGGGATTAATTTGGCTTTTCCCTGCTCAGTTGTTGGAGTGGCCCCATTTATTTGGGAAAGGTCTGGCCCGTTCCAGAGCAGGAGGTGGCACAAGGGAGCTGAGGGAGCTCCACCACTGCATCCAGTTGTTGGATTTGTGCTTCTCTTTTTGGGGCCCATCTGGAAAATCATTTGCTTCCAGCAAGTGGGAATGCAGGGAAGGATTTCTGGGATAAAAAAGGGGGAAATGCATCCAGGGAAATGGGGCCTCGTGTGTGCCCCACGCTCCTTTTGTGCCTCCTGGGAAAGCAGCCTGGGATACAAGGGCTTGGATCCAGGCTTTAATGGAAAACCTCATTTTTTTTTGGTGAGTCTTTGAGGCCAATTCCTTCCCCTTCTGCCCTCTCCCAGCAGCCATTCCCTTCCCTTTGGGATCGTGCCTGGGATGTGCCAGCTCTGCCCTCCTGGTGCCTGGGCACAACCCTGAGGGATTTCTGGTGTGGAAAACCCATCCCATTTCCAGCCTGGGCTCCTCAGGGAGCCTCTGGGAGTGCTGCAGGCAGGAAAGGGCTGGGAGCAGCACCCGAGGTGGTGCTGACATCCCCAATAAAGCTCAGGGAGCTCTCTCCAACTCCTGAGCCTCAGTGCTGGGGTTTAATGAGCTCCAGAGCTCCAGCACGACCCCAGAGCTCCCAGGTCATGGAGAACCAAGGATTTCTTTCAACACCCCAGGAAAACCATGAAAAACAATCTCCAGCCCATGCTGAGCCCACCCTGGCTCCCACCTCAGAGTGTCTGCCAGGAACCTCCTGGAAGAGGAAAACCCCAGGGCTGCTGAGCAGGCTCTGCAGGAGTTTGGGATGGATGGGTGGATGGACCTTTGATCCCCTTGCATCCTTGGGGGGCTGCAGCAGCTGCCAGTCCCACCAAACCCTGCTCTCCAAACAGAGATTCCCTGGCAATGTCCCTTGGGCTCCAGGGCTTTGGCTCCTCCCCAGTTTTGGGGGCAAAGCTTTGCTTTGCTGCACTGCTCTCAGTTCTACTTTTGTGCTATTCGTTCCTGGCAAAATAAAGCCCAACCAACTCTAAACAGGGCTGGATGGCAGCGTGTGCCAGGGGTTGTTGCTGCTCCTGCCATCTGGAGCAGCATCTCCCCTTTACCTCCCCCTTTTCCCCCCTTTCCCCCCCCCTTTTCCCCCTTTTTCCCCCTTTTTCCCCTTTTTCCCCCCCCTTTTCCCCCTTTTCCCCCCTTTTCCCCTTTTTCCCCTTTTTCCCCTTTTTTCCCCTTTTTTCCCCTTTTCCCCCCCCCTTTTTTCCCCTTTTTTTTCCCCTTTTCCCCCTTTTTCCCCTTTTTCCCCATTTTTCCTTTTTTCTCCCTTTTCCCCTTCTCCCCTTTCCCCCCATTTTCCCCGTTTTCCCCCCATTTCCCCCCTTTCCCCCATTTATCTCCTCTTTTTCTCCTGTCTCCTTCCAGCTCTCAGCCTGTTCAGTTTCTGCTCTTTTTCCCTCACATTTCTTTTATTTCCTTGTGCTCTGCTGCTGTTTCTGCCTCAGCCCTGTCCCTGCAGCAGCTCTGCTGAGCCCACAGGCCCCATTCCCACAGAAATGCTGTTAAAATGAAGCCAGGTTGATATTCCCTCACTGGGATGTGCTTGGAGAATCCCTCCCACTCCATGATGCCACTTCTGAGCTTTTTAGCATTTTTAGGATGATGTTTTTGAGCTGCTTCCACCTGTGTCAGCCAGAACCCAGAAATGGGGTGAAACGAGGGTGGAAATGTCCCCACGGGGGCCCAGGGCTGAGGAACCTCCTCCATCCCCACCTCCTCTGCCCTCATGGCCCTGGAGATGGTCAAGGAGAGGTTCAGACCCTCCCAGCAGGGAAAATCTCCCATGGATTTGCTCCCAGTGGAGCAAATTACAGCATTTGGTGTGATTTTAAAACAATAAAACACCCTGGGGTTGCTCCATCTCAGACGCCCCAAATGTGAGGTTATTCAGCCCAAAGCTCCCACATGGAGCATCTCAAGGCCACTGCTGCCCTCCTGAGCTGGGCAAAGAGGTGTCACCCAGAGGAGTCACCCAGAGGTGACAGCCAGGAGTGGGAAGGACATTTCCAATGGGAGCCTGGACCTTTTCCCTCCCCTCCCACTTCAGTCACAGCGGATGAATGATTTGTTTGTCATCAAATTAAGGCCCAAGCTGTGCCTTTGGCTTTGCTGGTCCATTCAGCAGAGTTTTGCTTTGTGTCTGGCCAAAAAGTGACTCAGAGGAGCCACGACCAAGGGGCACGAGCCCTCCTGCAGCCAGGCAGGGCCTGGAGTTCATCCCCCAGCAAATCCAGGGAGGGAGCTGGGTCAGGAAGCAGGGGGTTGGAATCAGGGAGGAAATGGCCAGGAAAGGACAGGCTGTGCTGATCCAATACCCAGGATAAGGAGCTGACTGGGTCAGGCCTCCCTGGAGAGCTGAGGGAGCTCCCAGACAGTTCTGCAGCTGGGTGGGATCCAGATGGAGCAGGCAGAGGGAGCCAGGCCGTGCGTGGGATGCTGAGGATGTGTTTCCATTCCTCATCTTCCACCCCAGCAGGAGCTTTTATATCACTATAAAGTGAAGGAATTCTGTGCTTTCCCAGTAGCACCAGGCTCCTGTTGGGGATTTTGGGAGGCACTTTGGGGGCTGGGAATGCAGGGTGGGGAGGAAAACCCATCCAGGTGGTCCTGGGGAGAGTTGGGCACCGTGGGAGGGAGGAATGGATCTGCAATTTTGGGGAGAGCAGGATCCCACTGGGAGCCAGTTTGGCTTCTGCTTCCTTTTGCATGGAATTGTCTTCTCCAGCTTTTATTCCAGGGCAGCAGCTCCTTCCTTCCCACATGGAAACCCCTCCAGAAGTCCAACCCCTGGCTGGGTTGAGGGAATTATCATGGGGTGGGATTGAAGGGCTGGAATGTGACCCTTTCCTGGGAAAGCTGGGGTTCCTGATCACTGAACCCAGTGAGCTGAGCTGCAAAGTGCTGCTGCAGCTTTGGATTCTGCTGTGGAAGGGACCAAACACAGGGAATAGTCTGTGGGATCAGGACACAGGAACCAGCAGAGCTGAAACCAAGCCCTGGCTCTGTCATGGACTCTGCAGTGACCTGAGGGTGTCATTTAAGGTCACCCTGGAAAAAAATCACCTCCTAATTTGGGGAGTTAAGTCAGGCTTTAAGAGTGTGGGGAGCTCCCAGGGCTTGAAGTTGTCCCCTGTGGAAAAGTTCCAAAGGGCAATTCCTCAGGCTTCCACCAGGAGATATTCATGGACAATTCCAGTACCTTGGATTCACGGGGTTGGTGATGGTTGACTTGGAAGGATGGGGGAGAAGGAACCCATGTCCTGATTTCTGGAATTTCCAAGGTTGGACTCTTTGGATCTTCACTTGCCTTGACCTCAGCGAGAGGTGCTGGTGCTCCCAGCAGGGAGGGGAGCATCCCTTACTGGGCCAGCTGGGATTTTCCATGGAGCCTGAGCTGTTCTTGCACATCATTCCCATCATTTCCACTGCAGTTTATGAGCCTTTGGTGCCTGCTCCTTTACAGATCCTGGGAAAACTGCTGCCAAATGTTCTGGGAGCTGGTGCCACCCAGAATCCAGCCAGGAAATTCCCCATGGAGTGAATGATCCCAGAGCTCTTGGATCAGCTCTGCACACATTTATTTAATCCCAATAAAAGTCTCTCCACTGGGCAGGGAGCAGCTCCCGGCTGGAAGGCCCTGGATGAGAGGATTGGGAGGGAGGCCGAGCTCAGCCAAGGGCAGAAACGCCTCAGTGCTGCTGAATTCCACGTGCCAGAGCTCCAGGTGCCTGTCCAGGCTGGGATGTGGCTGCTGGGGAGGGTGATCCGGGTGTGCACCTGCCCTTGGGATCATCCCAGCCTTGGGCAGCTCCACTGGCACCACTCAGGGTGAAAAAATGGACTTGGAATCTCCTCCTTTAAAGCCAGGGCAGCCTTGGTGGCTCTTTCCTTGGGATTTGGTTCCACCAGCTCCCAGGGCCTGTTTTCCACAGGGCTGGCAAGCTCTGTCTGGAATCTTGATCTTGGAATGGTGGGAGCAGAGCCTGTGCTGAGCCTGTCAGCTCGGGGGAACCATAAAAAAGGAACGGAGAGTTCAAGCAAACAAAACCTGGAAGGCTGGAGAGGGGAAGGTCATGGAGACACCCTCCCCATGGCAGGACACTGTGTTTATTGGGGCTGGGCTGCTCTGCCTGGCTCCAGATCTCTGGCACATCCCAGATGGACTCCATGGAGCTGCAGGAAGCAGCTCAGGATAAACCAGGGAAGTGTTTTTGAAGCAAAACCAGGTGTTAATCAAGGCTCAGGGAATGTTTCAGGTGCCTCCTCCCTCTCTGTCCAGAATCCATCTCCAGCAGGATGGAGAATTCCCTAGAAAAATGGATCCAGGCTGCAAACCCAGGATCTCCATCCCAGGCAGGGAATTTGCTTTGATTCCCTCCTGTTCCTGGAGCAGCAGTTTCATCCCACAAACGGGGAGATCCCAGCTCTGCCCCAATCCTGGTTTGTGGTGCACTGTCCCAGCTGCTGGACGTGTCTGCAGCCTGAGGTGCCCAGCATGGCTTTGGTTTCCCTCCTGCAAACCAGTCTGGGACTGGTGCTGGCAGTGAGGAGCTGCCAGGAACCTGCTGGCAACAATTCCCAAAATCTTCCCTCGCAGGGCACAGCAGGCTGAGGCTGTAGGGAGCTGCTCCAGCATTCCTGGGGCATTTCCCCATCTTGACCAGGGCACAAACCCCATCCCTGGAGGTGTCCAAGGCCAGGCTGGACAGGGCTTGGAGCACCCTGGGGTAGTGGAAGGTGTCAGGGTGGAACAAGATGAGCTTTGAGGTCCCTTCCATCCCAAACCTTTGGGCAGAGGGTCCTGTCCAGGTTTGCCAGGTGGGAATGGGCTGGGAACCATTTCTGCAGCCTGGAATGGGGCAGAGGCTCTTCCATCTCCTTCCCAAGCCTTGGAGGACCCTCCCTACTGAACCCTCACTGCTCCCACTGAGTGAATCCAAAGATTATTTCATCCTTGTCCTGTGGCCCAGCTGGCCCCAGAGCCAACATGAACGTGGCTTCAGGAGCTGGGGAGGTCCCCAGGATCCCAAACATCCCCAAAATCCCAAAAGATCCACGTGCACAGCCGGGATCTGCTCCGGCTCCCACCAGCCCTGATGTGCTGGAACGATCCTGGAGCTCCACGTGCAGAGGGACAAACTGGGAACAAACTCTGCTCTCCAGGATTTCACCCCTCAAATGCACCAGCTCAAACCATCCAGGCCCTCCTGGGGCTCGTGGCCTTTTCCTTTGTCTCCTTGTTGGGCAGTGAAGCTGATTCCTGATTCCTGTCAGGAAGATAAATATTGTCTCCGAAGCTCTGATAAGAAGGATGAAATCTGTCCTTCACCGAGGGCTCTGCAGAGGTTTGGGGGATGCAGTTGGAAAATCGAGATTAGGTTTGCCAAGAGCATGGAGGCTGATCCAGGGGGTTGGATGTTTAGGGGGAAATGGATGTGAACCCTTTCTTGGAGGTGATTTCCCTGTTTTCATCCTGTTTCCATCCTGGTGGAGCAGTGTTTCTGTGGGATCAGTGAAACTCAGGGATATTCTGGTGAGGAAAGCCTTGGAAGCACAAGGGCAGATCCCAAAAGGTCTGGTTTTCCCTGGATATGGGGACGCTGGGCCTCCATCCCATTCCCACTGCTGGTGTCCACCTGAGGAAACCCCACCAACATCTGTGAGGTGTCAGGTGGGGTGGAGATTGTGGCACCTCTGCTCCCCAGTCAGTCCTGGCAGAATCCAGCCTGGATTTCTGCCATTCAAGCAAAGAAAATTTCTGAAAACTCATGGTGAGCCCTTTTTACCGAGTGCAAGTGGTGAGAAACACAAAATTCCCCCAATAAAATCAGCAAAGTGCTGGGTGGCAGCCCTGGTTCCCTTGGCTTCCCTAAAAACCCAGCTCTTAATGGATCTGCTGGAAAGTTTTTGAGATGCTCTTTGAAGTCTGGGCCGGGTTTGTGTTTTATGCAGGAATTTGGCTACAGGAAGTCTCGGTTCTTTCACGTATTTTGTATCAAAATCCCTTTATAGACCAAATAATCCCTTTTCCATGGCAGAGCCTCTGCCCCATGCCCAGATTGCTCCAACCTGCTCGTGCTGCTGAGATGATTTCTCTCTAAAAGACAAATCTGTACCTTTTCTTTTTCTTTTCTCTTTTTTTTTTTAAATTTCCAGGCTTTTGCTGTTTTCCAGGGAGATTTTCATGGGGTATTTTAATGGGAAAACCCCCAGGAATTTCGAGAGCTGGAATTTCTGGGGAAATTGAGGTTCATGAGGAGCTGGGAGTGCACTGAACACAAATGAGCTGAGCTGGTGGGTGCTGCTGGAGCTTTGGCTTCTCTTCCAGCAGTGTGTGAGGAAGTAAACATGGGGAGAAAATCCTGCGGGATCAGGAAACAGGAACAGGAGAGGAGAAAGAAGAGAGGAAAAAGAGAGGAAAAAGGGGAGAGGAGAAAGGGGAGAGAAAGAAGAGGAGAGGAGAGGAGAGGAGAGGAGAGGAGAGGAGAGGAGAGGAAAGGAGAGGGGAGGAGAGGAAAGGAGAGGAGAGGAGAGGAAAGGAGAGGAGAGGAGAGAGGAGAGGAGAGGAGAGGAGAGGAGAGGAGAGGAGAGGAGAGGAGAGGAGAGGAGAGGAGAAAGAGAGCATCCCTGAAAGAAAGGAGAGGGGAGCAGAGTCGGAGCATCCCTGAGCGTTCAGCGCTCGGAGCCGCTGACCCGGAGTCACCTCCGCTGGCACTGACGGGAAAACCTCGCCAAAAATTCCTGCCGTTTCCCAGCCCCTGGGCTGCCGGGGGTTCGCAGCATCCCCAAAAGCAGCCGTGCCTTCAGGAATGCCCCTGTGGAGCCGGCAGCTGCGGCTGCTCCATCCCGCCCCACACATGCCGATAACGAGCTGGGCGAGGCTCTTATCAGCATCCCGCTGACATCCCCGGCACGGCGATGAAGGCTCGGGCTGCTGGAGGCTCCGGGAGCCTCCCGGCTCCTCCCGGGACACACGGGATTCATTAGGGATGTGCCGGCTGCGGGGATGTGACGGACAGGGAAAGGGGAATGAGCTGCGGGAGATGCGGTGACAGCGGCCGGGAGATAACGATGTGGTTTTCACTTCAGCATCCCATTAAACGGGAGGGGAATGTTCCCGGCTCTGCGCGGGGATGGAGCCGGCAGGGCGCCAGATGTGGCCGGGAATGAGATCCCAGGGATTGCAAATCCCGGCTGGATTTGTCTCCTGAGCCTTCCACGGGAATTTGTGCTGCGCAGAAAGAGAGGAAAGTCCCGACGTGGCTTTTGCAGGGCTGGAAAATCAGGAGAAGGCAAATTCCTGACTGTGTTTTTCAGGGAGAATTTGGCTCTTCCAGCACCAGAATCCAGGCTCTGGAGTAAAACCAGGAATTTGCTGTTTCAGGGGGAGCAGGCAGAAACCAAACCCTCTGTGATGACATTTAGTGATCACCAGGGACATCCCTGGCATCCCTGGGGATTGGATTTCCCATGGGGGTGGATGTTGAGAAAGCCTCCTGGACACCCAGCTTGAGGGATGGGATCAGTGTTCCCAGTACATCCCAGTCTGGTGCCAGGCTGGACTGGTCATCCCTGCTCACCCCTGGATCTTGTAGCCTCTGCCCAGCCACTGCCAGGCTTTCCAGGGATGGACACCTCCAGGGATGGGCACTCCAAAGCTCCCTGGGCAGTTCCAATTCCTGAGCCCTTTCCATGGGGAAATTCCTGCTGATTCCACCCTGAGCCTCCCCTGGCCCAGCCTGAGGCCGTTCCCTCTCCTCCTGTCCCTGTTCCCTGGGAGCAGATCCCAAATTCCCCCCCTGAGCCCCCTCCTGTCAGGGAGTTGTGGGGATCCACAAGGTCCCCCCTGAGCCTCCTTTGCTCCTTTTCTCCTCATCTCCCTCAGCCTCACCAGAGTTCCCAAACTGAGCTTCCATCGGACACAAACCCCTGGAAACTCGATTTTATTCCACAAACAGCACAACGCTGCTGCCCTTGACCAATCCTTGGTCCAAGGCCGGATTGAGGAGCCAGGCTGAGCTTTGCCTGAACTCTTGGAAAGGCAGGACCCGGAGCCTGGGCCTCTCCTGACCTTCCTGGAGCGCTCACATGTGCGGAGCAGAGCCGGAGCCTCGCCCGCTCCGAGTGCATCATGACCTCAGTTAAGCAAACACTTGCTGTAATCGCCTCCAGATCTGCCCTGGCTTTGATCAGCTGCAGGATCACTTTATCTTATGATATAAATATGTAAAACATCCATTTGTTTTCGGGCAGGATGCAAATAAATCATTGCGTAAGTTCGGGCCCGAGCGCAGAGCGCAGCCATGGCTCCAGAGCTCCTCAGGCCCCACCTCCTGGGAGGTCATTCCTGCAGGAACACGGAGTTTCTCCTCCCTGCTTTGCTTTATTCCAGTGGTTCCTGGCACCCATGGACAGCTCTGGGTGTTCCCAGTGGAGCAGTGACAGTGGCGTGGACGTGTCCCATGGAACAGTTCCTGTCCATGCCTCCAATCCCACCTGGCTCTCCCCAGTGCTCCAAAAACAGCTTCAAACTCCTGCTGGGGTCACTCAGAAGGTCTGGTGGTCATCATTGTGGTGGTCACCTCCAGCCCTGCCACCCATTCCAGGTTCAGCCCGTTCCCAACACCCCTTTGCCGTTTCCACAGGAACGATTCACCAGGCAAAGAGGGTTTATTTTTAACCCCCCAGCCTTTCCCACAGCCTGTCCCCATCCCAGCCCCCGACCCCCCTGCTCCTGGTGGGATTCCATCCCTGGGTCCCATTCCCCAGGGATGGCCACAGGTGGTGCTGCTCACAGCTGGAGTTCAGCAACAATTCCCAGTTCCCAGTGGGAAGCTGCTGGATGTGGCCAGGGTGCTTTTACAGAGGTTAAGCTGAGCCCAGAGCTCAGCAGCTCCTCCGTGGTGTCAGCCAGGCTTAAGTGCTTGGTTGTTTGATGGGAAATTGGGATTTGGGCTTTCCCCGGCTGAGATTCCTCAAAATCAGCTTCCTGTGCCTGTTCCCAACCCAGGCTTGAGCACAGCCCCTGTTTGGGATGTCAGGGAAGGGAATCTCTTGCCAAGAGATTCAGGAAAAATTATGAAAAACAACAGCTGATGGCTGGGGAACCTCATTGGCTGAGCCAGGAGAGGCAGATGAATATTCCTGTTTTTCCAGAGCTAAGGAAGGATCTGGGTCTCCACCAGCTGTGTTCTCCAAAGGTCTGGCAGCACCTTCCCAAGGGAGAAGGGATTTGGGGCAGTTCTGGTTTCATTCCTACTTGAGGCCTTATATCCCACCTTCCTGCAGGGCCTGGATTTGAACAGGGTGCCAGAAATGCCGTGGATTCCTCATCCCTGGCAGTGTCCCAGGCCAGGCTGGACGGGCTTGGAGCCCCCTGGGACAGTGGAAGGTGTCCCTGCCATGGCAGGGGTGGGCTTTAAGGTCCCTTCCCACCCATTCCATGATTCTGTGTTTTTTCCTCATTATTCAAAGGATTTTCCAGTCCTTATCCCAAATGCTCCTCTGCATTTTGGGGCAGAGCCCTGCCCGTGTTCCCATTTCCCCAAATAACGCAGCAATTCCAGAGAAGAACACGGATCCAGGAACAGGAATCAATATTCCAGTGCTGCTCCAGGATGTCCTGCAAGGGGAGCTTTGGGAAGATAAGCCTGGGTGCATAAAGCAGTGCCAGATGATTAATGAACCTTTGTCCTGGCGAGGGAGATAAAACCCCCGGAGCTGCTGCCCCCTGCTAACAGCTTTTCCATCACTTTGGAAATATTTTCCCTCATTCCAGAGGTATTTCATTATCTGTCTTCATCCAAGGGCAGATGGAATTGGAAATCTCCCCCAGCCCCGTTCTGCTCTCACACCACAGCTCCTCCCTGTGCTGTTTGTTCTGTTTTCTCACCTCTGCAGGCTCCAGAGTCGGGAGAATCCACATCAGTTCCTGATATCCCACTTTCTCCTCCTTCCCAAATTCCCAGCAGGGCGTTTTATCCCCTGGATCCCTGGCTGTTCCCAAGGGTGGAGGGAAAGGTGGATCCCTACTAGAGCTTTGTCATTCCAGAGGGATTTTCACCTGGAAAAGAGAGGCAGAGCATCCAGGGCACTCTCAGGGTGCTCAAGCTGGGATGGAGTGGGAGAAAACACCAGGATTTGGATGGGCAGAGCTCTGGAGCCTTTGGAGCTTGGAAAATCCCTGAAAAAAATCCCCCTGGTGCCTGAAAAAGCTTGTTCTCCTCCTCTTCCAGCTCAGCTTTCTCCTCTCATCCTTCCAATTTTGCCACAGCTGATCCAAGGAAAGCCCTTGTGACAGGAACAGGCTGGGATTGCTCCCGCTGGGAATTCTCCAAGGAGGCAGCCGGGCTGGAAGGTTGAGGACACTGCTGAAAAGTTGGGAGTGGGGTGGTTTGGATGCTCAAACCCTGCCTGATTCTTGCCTTTTTCCATGGAATTCCCATGGAATTCTCATCACACGATCAGCACAATCTGTGGCTCTGTCCCTGGGAGGGGAAGCTGTTCACCCATGAACAAAAATTGTGTTTTCTGTGTTCGGAGCATTTCCCCAAAGATTCCATTGCAGAGCAGGTTGTGTTTGGGAGCTTCATCCAACAACATTCCAGACAAACCTGTGGATACTGGAAATGCCGTTTCCCTCAGTTTGGGCAGATTTGGCAGAGTCCAATCAGCCTCCCAGCACAGAAATGAGGAGCTCAGATTCTCTGTAAGGTGAAGACTCCAGCCGGGACAATCCATAGGAACATTCCCTGCTGGAATGAGTGCTGCTACTTTTATCCCCATTGAATTCCTGGATTTCGGCGAGTTTGCTCCCAATTTATTTCAAGTCCAGGGCTTGGAGCAACCTGGGATAGTGGAAGGTGTCCCTGCCCATGGAATGGGATGAGTTTTAAGGCCTTTTCCAACCCAAACCAGCCTGGAATTCTACAATTCCACACCGTGTGAGGTCACAGCCCGGCTCTAGAAGAAGATAAATGCCTTTAAATGTTTGCTGCCTGGGATAGGATGATCCTTTTCCCCTTCTTTTGGAGAAACCCCCTGGAACGCTGGATAATTCCAGTGAGCACCTGGCCCTGGGGGAATTCTCTGTGCAAGGCTGGGCTCAGCACAGACAGGACCAGAGCATCTCTGGAGCTGCTCAGGCTCCCTGAGGAAGGACAGGGGTGGAATTCATCCATGGAGAGAAAAACCAGGGGGAAAAGTCCTGGAAAGGCTCTGAGGAGAGGGATCCATCGGGATGGGAGCTGCCAGTGCCCTTCCCTGGATGCCCTCCGGAGCAGCTGGAGGAGATGATCGGGATGGGAGAGCCCTGCCCGTCCCATTTCCCCACCTGGCAGCGGGGTTGGAACTGCCCATAAATTCTGGTTCCATGCCAGGGGTAGCTTTTGGTGAAGGTCCTGCCCGGAGCTGGCGTTTGCTCCTCATTTTGGAGTTTTTGGGCACAGTGAGTGAATTAGAGGATGATTTCCCCCTTCTTGGCGGGGTGCAGAGATCTCGATGACCCCCTGGATTTTGGGGATGAAGCACCATGGAAACTTTGTCGCCTCTTGTGGAACCCTGGGCATTTTCCAGCCCTTTGTGAACAGCAGCGCCGGAGCTCAGCGGGTCAGTGGGGTCTCTGTGTCCCCAGCAGGGCAGTGAGCTCTGTGTCCCCTCTGTGTCCCCAGCAGGGCAGTGAGCTCTGTGTCCCCTCTGTGTCCCCAGCAGGGCAGTGAGCTCTGTGTCCCCACTGTGTCCCCTCGGTGTCCCCGAAGTGCCCCTGTTGGAGTGGAATGGATTGGGATTTCCTGGGATGTGCGGGAGTGAGGCTGAGCTCTGCCTTGGGCTCCTGCTTGGAGTTCAGAGAGGTTGGGATGCAGAGCTCGTCCTGGAGCAGGGTTTAGTTCCAGCTGCTCAGCCCCGGGGCTGGAAATGCTCAGGATATGGAAACCATTCCTGCCTCACGGGATATTCCCTGCTTTGCTCTATTTTCCTCTCCATTTCTCCCAAACCTCATCCCTGCTGCTCCTGTGCTCCACCAGCACCCCAAGGTACGGCTGTTATTTCTCATAATCCCCTTCTTTATCATTTTTAGGTGCTGGCAGGTGGCTGGTATGAATATTTGGCTTTTATTGGGCTGGATTTTGCCGTTTTCCTCTTTTATTCCTCTCCTTGTGTCCCGTGAGCTCCGCCTGAGCACAGTCCCTGAAATCTGAATTTTGGGGTGTCTCTGACATCCCTCTGCTCCCCTTTGGAAAGACACAACTGTCTGCCACTAAAAATCCTCCTTTTTATTGTCGCTGCAATAAAAAAACGAATTCAAACCCTTCCTGCTCCCTGGACACGGATGGGTTCAGTTGGATGGAATTTTTGGGGGAAGCAGGAGCGGCTCCGTCCCGGGCGCTGCCACCGTGACCTGCTCTGCTCCTCACATCTGGAAAAGGGGAACAAAAGCGCTTTGTGTTCCCCCTGGAGTGAAATCCTTGGGAATTGTGCAGGAAAAGCAGCGCCTGGGGCTGAGCCAAAACCTCGGGAAGCCGCCTGCAAGATTTCCGTGGATTTAACGGGTTTGGAGGCGGTGCTGGGATGGTTTTTCCTCCCTTTTGCTTTCCTTCCCCAGCTGAGCGTCCCCTGTTCCCAGCTGGAATCACTCAGGATCATCAGCCCCCGGCTCCGCCCAGCTAATTAAGTAATTAATGAACCCCCAGGGCCGCGCAGGTGCCGCCACTTTGGGGTTAATTAGGGGGAAAACGGCCACGTGCCTTCCCAGGGATCCTTTCCAGGCTGTCCTGGATCTGGGATTTGTGTTCCAGGGGGAATTGTCATGAATGGAAGGAGGAAACGGGGTGTTGGAGTTTCTCTGTGTGGGTTTTATCCTCGGCAGGAGGGCACAGGGAATCCCAGATCTGCTTCCCTGGATTCTGATCTGATTAAATCTGGAAATAAAGGTTGAGCTGCAGACGTCTCCCAAATAAATCCATCCTGCCTTGACTGGAATATTGGATACCTGGAGAGCTTTAAAGTTCCTTAAGTGTCCACAGGGTCTGAATATTTCTAGCATTAAAAGGCAGGTGAGCTTTTAAAATTTCTTTTTAATTTCTATTCTTTTCTTTTTAATTTCTCTTTTTTTTTTGGTTTTTTTTTGGGTTTTTTTTTGTTTGTTTGTTTGTTTGGGGTTTTTTTTTGTTTTTGTTTTTTTGGGTTTTTTTTTTGTTGTTGTTTGGGATTTTTTTGTTGGCTTTTTTTTTTTTTTGAGAGTATCCCTGCTGATGCAGTTTTGGCCTTGCCTTCATCTGTCAGGTGTTGCAGAGCTTTAAAAACCTGATTTGGGGTTCCTGGAATTTTTGGCTGCACTCTTGAACCCCTGTACCAAGTGCTTGTATCCAATCATTTTCCTAGGAATGAAAAGGGAAGGGTTTCCTGGGAAAAGAAAAAAAAATCTGTTTTCTCAGGAGTTGCTTGCCTGTTCCTCCAGAGGCTGCTGCTGCTGGGAGGAGGAGGTGGGAAGAAGGCTCTGGTTTGGGAATTAGCACTGGAGGACACTGGGATGGGAAGCTGCTGATTTTTGAGGAAAGGGGAAGCAGGAGCTGGTGCCTCCATGGTTGTCTGTGGTTGTCATCTTTAGGAGCTGGGAATGGCTGGGCTGGTTTGTTTTCCTAACTGGAAAATTCTCCTCCTTTATCCCATTTCCTTCCCAACTGAAAATACAACAATTTTTTGAGGGGGGAAAAAATTAAAAGTTCTGTTTGCTCGAGACTTTGCTGCCAGTGCTGGAGAGGGGCCAGGCCTGGCTGGAGGCAGAGATTTGGGCTCCAGCCCTGTCACTGCTCACGGTGGCATCGCTGGGCTGCGTGTCCTGGTGTGAATTGAGTCCAGGATTTCACCTCATCCTCGGCTGGGAGGGTGCAGTGCCACCACTGGAACCCCAAAAGGGAAATTATTGACACCTGGAGTGCTCAGGGGTCTCAGGGAGAGAAATGGAGGGGGAGAATTAAGAGCTGGAAGGATGGGCTGGAGCAGGACCTGGCTGATCCTGTGTGGATGCAGGTCCTGGCAGCTTTTCCAAACATCTGCTGAGGCCAAATTTCCCGGGGGAGGTGCAGGAGGAGCCCCCAAAAGCCGAGGATGGTCAGGGTGGGCACTGCCAGGGCTGCAGGAGCAGCACATCTGCAGCACAGCTGGCTCAGCATCCCAGGAGCAAATGGGGAAATAAATGGACTGGATTTGGGATCAGGTTGCAGCACAGCCCCGATAAATGAACATCCCACTTCCCCCAAATGGGGGAACCCAATCCTGGAGGTATCAGTGCATCTTTTAATGGCCTTGCTCTGAGAAACACAAGGATTCTGTTGAAATGGGATTTTAATGGTTCCTCCTTTTCCCCTGCTGCTCCCTGCAAAGCCTTTTGAGCTGGGAAGGAGGCAGGGGGTGCTTGGAATGCTGGTTCTTTGTGGGCAGCCCAGTTACAATCTTAATTATCCTGGTTATCAGGCAGTAAAAGGCTCTCTGAGAGAAAAGGGGGTTTTTATTTCTATGTGTCAGACAGCAAACCTGAAATGCATCACTCGATACCATAACTGTGCTCCATTCACCCATTTCTGCCATTCCAACAAAAAACAGGGGAAGTTTGATGCTCCTTTAATGCCAAGAACGACAAAAAAAGGTCAATTTAAGTTTTACTGGCTCGTTAATTCGAGCTGTTTGCTCAAAGTGCATCTTTCCCATGCAATGGCCCGGCCTAAAATGTGCTTTTATTTGGGTTTGGAGATAAGTGGCTCATCCAGGGAGGATCCTGGAGCAGAGATATGTGCAATAAAGCCAGCAAAATGGGCATGGAATGATGCAGATGGGAAAATCCTAAATCCAGGATAGGAATGTGGGTGCAGCCCCTTGAGCCTTGGTTTTGGTGGGCAGCTGGGGGGGTTTTCCCTTCAGGATTTGTTTTCTTTCCCTCAGTCAGGCTTTGCTCCCAGGGAACAAGGGCCAGGACAAGAGGAACCTGCCCCAGGTTGTGCCAGGAGAGGTTTCAGTTGGATTTTGGGATAAATTCTTGGCCAGGCTGGCACAGCTGCCCAGGGCTCTGTGTTCCCATTCCTGGAGGGACTTAAAATTTTTTTTTTTTAATTGTACTGAAATAGCCCAATTTACAAATTTACACTCCCAGCTGCCGTAAAATTGCTGAAATCAGGGGATATTTTCCTTTCCTTCCCTCCCCATCCCCATTTTCCTGCCTCTGTCTGCCCCAGGTCCTGCAGCTGCTGAACCTCCCCAGCGTCCAAAATGCATCTTCCCAAATCCACCCCAAAACCTGTGGCCCTGGGAGAGGGAGGAGGGTGGGAAGCTCGGTGGGATGGAGCTGGATCCCAGTTTTGCAGGGAGAGAGGGACAGGTTATCCTGGAATTCTTTTGTCTTTATAGAGGCTTAAATTCAGGGATTACCTTTAGAACCAGAGGGTTTTATACACCTGAGGCTGGAGGGCTCCAAACCCTTCCTGGCTCTGGAATTCCTCCTGCTGGGAGCTCCACCTGTGCCTTGGGATGGGAATGGTGGTGGAGGGAAAGTTCAAAATGCCCAGAAAACAAAAACTGTGCTTTGTACAAAGCTGGAGTGGTCGAGTTCCACACTGGAATGAAAACAAGACCTTGGAGGCCCAGGGTTTGTTCCTTTGGTGCTGGAGTTTTTTTTCCCTTTTTTGCATGGAATGGAGTCAAAACATGAGGTTTTTGGATGGGAAAGGCTCCCCCTCCCACCACTGCCTCCCTCCATCCCTCTGGAGGGATCACGCTGGACCTGGGATTCTGTTCCACCAAATATTGTCAGAATTAATCCCAGTCCCTGTGGATTGTTTGGGCAGAAAACATCGAGTTCCTTCCATGCAGCCAAGAGGAACCATGTCCTAAGCCCTAATCCCAAAAAAAACCTGGGATGAAAAGCTTCACTCCCAGCCAGCAAAGATGGTCCTGCTTAAATCGAGTGCCACGGAAAACTTCCTGTGCCTCATTCCCTGTTTGAAACGGGGATGGTGCAAGCACAGCTGGTGGCTCCTGGATCTGCAGCCACTTCCAGGAGGGGCTGGACTGTCCCCACGTGCAGGAGAGGGACCCCGGGGTGCTGGGAGTGCCAGGTGGGAAGTGCTGGTACCAGGGATAATCCCGGTGTTCTGCTTTCCCTTTGGATAAGGGCACAGCCTTGTTTTTCCAAGGGGTTTAAAGCCTTTTCCAAGTGGAGCTCTTGGCTCGTGGAGGCTCCGGGAGAGGCTGGAGCTGCAGGAGCTGCCAGCTCTGCTATGAAAACACTGCCTGGATCCAGAATCCCTGCGGAAGCGCCCCCGGCTCATCCCGGCATTCCCAGGGGATCGCGCTGACCCAGATTCTGCCGGAGAGGCTGAGGTGGAGCCTGCCCTGCAATGTGGCTTTTATCTGTTCCCAGAGTGGATCCAGAGCACGTGGAATGTGCAGGGAGCTTTGATCTCCTTGGAAAGCCATCGTGGCCAGAGCTGCTGCCACATGGTTGGGCTGATCTCACTCCCTACTCCTTTTGGAGGGGTTCAGGAGGGGTTTATCATCCACTGGGAGAATCCAGGGATTTATCAGACACCTGGAAGGGTCTGGAGCGAATATTTGCTGGGATGAGCAGCTTTCCCTCTTTGAAGTTCCCATGTGCTCCAGGCAGACATTTCTTATCTGGGTTGTTTTTGCCGGGGGGTGCAATGCCATGGGAAAGGCACTTCCATGGAATTCCTGGAATAACCCTTAGCAGGCTGGGAAGAGCAGGATGTCTGCAAGAGTCCCCTCTGTGGGTTTGCACCAGGGGCTCTCTGGGAAGGAGCTGAGGGTGGGTGCTGGAATTCCTGCACCCAGGAGCCTCCCAGTGCTTCCAGAGCATTGGGGGGTTCATTCCTGAAGGTGCCACCTCCCCATCCTGGAACTGGGATGAAAAATGGGGCCTGGGAATTGTTGTGGGCTTGTTCAGGGGATCCCCAGTGGCTGAGTCATGGAATGGGTTGGGTGGAAGGGATCTCTGAAGGTCCTTGAATCCAACCCCTGCCATGAGGATTCCCAGCTTTCCACTGTCCCAGGCTGCTCCAAGCCCCGTCCAGCCTGGCCTTGGGCACTTCCAGGGATCCAGGGGCAGCCACAGCTGCTCTGGGCACCCTGTGCCAGGGCCTGCCCACCCTCACAGCCAGGAATTCCTTCCCAATATCCCATCCATCCCTGCCCTCTGGCAGTGGGAAGCCATTCCCTGTGTCCTGTCCCTCCATCCCTTGTCCCCAGTCCCTCTCCAGCTCTCCTGGAGCCCCTTTAGGCCCTGCAAGGGGCTCTGAGCTCTCCCTGGAGCCTTCTCTTCTCCAGGTGAGCACCCTCAGCTCTCCCAGCCTGGCTCCAGAGCAGCTCCAGCCCTCAGAGCATCTCTTTGGCCTCCTCTGGACTCATTCAGCAGCTCCACATCCTGATGTTGGAATTCCCAGAACTGGAGCTCCTGTGGGGTGTCACCTGAGCAGAACCAAAGGGAAGAATCCCCTCCCTCCCTCCCCTGCTGGCCCCAGTGCAGGAGGATTCCCTGTGCTCCCCTCTGGGTGCCATCTCCCCTTCCCAGAAGGGTTTTCCTCCCTGTCTGTGCCTTGGACAATGCCCAGACCGAGGGAAATGGGATTGAAATCCCAGCTGTGCTCGGGATCAGCACAGTCCAGGTGTTCTGGTGCCATCTGCACACCTGGGCACTGCTGGCTGAGTTCCCTGTGTGGCTCCAGGAAAAGATTCCCTGCTGTTGCTGTGCCACGTGTGCTGGCCCTGCCACGGAGTGGGAATTGTCTCATGGAGCAGGAATATTTACACTCCAACCCCCCTCCTTTTGGGCAAAGGACAGCCCAGGCCCATTTCTCCGGCCTTGCTTTCATTAGTGCAGGGCTGCAGTTCATCAGCCCCCATAAATATTTATATCCTGAGCATTCCTTGCAGGATTCCAAAGCCTGGCTGTGATTTCACAGGATGCTCTGTGCTGTTTGTTGTGCAACAGCTTTGCCATGGATGCTGTGACAGGGAATTCCCTGGGGGTCAGCAGGGCCAGGGAGGGATGTTCCCCTCTGGATGTGCTCGTGGTCCTGGTGGGAGCTGCCCTTCCCTGAGTGGGTGTGGAGCGAAGGCCGGTCGGGGATTCCCCCATGGATGCTCCGGGTCCAAAGGATTTGCGGCTCTGCCAGCCCTAAGCACTCAGAAATCAGGAGTTGTTTCCAAAAAATCATGGATTTGTAATAAATTAAGGAACAGAGGAGGATTTTGGCTCATTTCCCAAGAGCTGTGGTCCTGGGTGAGATCATGGGATGGGCTGGGTGGGAAGGGACCTTAAAACTCCTCCAGTCCCACCCCTGCCATGGCAGGGACACCTTCCACTATCCCAGGGTGCTCCAAGTCTGTCCATCCCAGCCTGGAGCACTGCCAGGAATGTGTCCCCTCACTGCAGAGGCAGGAAAAGCCAGTGTTGGCTCTGATGGATAAGGATTCGTTTGGGTTTTGGACCTTGTTCTTGCTGCTCCAATGAACCTGGCTGTTGTTAATCCAGCAGTGTTAATCCATCCAGAACACTGGGAATGGCAATCCTGGAATATGAGAATTGGAAAAGACCTTTAAGATCATTGAGGCCAAGCAGGTGCTGAAGTTTTAGGTGTTTAACTGTTTATTTTATATTTTTAAACGGAGAAAATTAAAATAAAATGGGCTTTCCTGAAGGTTTTCCCAGAGTTCTGTGGAGTAAATGGGGATGTGTGGCCATTCCCAATATTTGGGAATTCCCTGATTTGGTGCCTGAAGGAATCAGCTGCTGAAGGAGTCTGTCCATGGATTCCTTCAAGACTGCTCCAGATTTTTCTTCCAAGCTTTTTATTCATTTGAGTGAAGGTTTTTGGAGAAAAAAAGGAGGCAGAATTAGAAAATATTATTAATAATTACTATTTTAATTACAATTATCATTTATTTTAAATTTTTAATATTATTATTATCACACAGAAGTTCCTGGTGTAAGGAAAAATACAAACTAGAAGCTTCTACTACTTAATAAATAAATCTGCTCAAATGTTGACAGCTTTAATGAGTTAATTATCTTTATTCAATTAGAGAAGATCTTCATTTCAAATTTTAACAGAACATTAATTTTCCTTCTTTTTTTTGTCCCAGGAAGGATTATTGACTCCATGCTGTGGGAATTCACCTCCTGAACACCTGCACCAGGTATTGCGTTTCTTCCATTGCATTTCTGTGCTGGTTTCCCGTTGAATGCCAATTCCAAAGGTTTTCATACTGGAATATTTGTTCTGTGCTTGGATTTTAATTTTACTTTTGGAGGTCTGGGCTCTGTGTTTTGCCCGTGGGCATCCCAGATTTTAATTGCAGGAAGAGGCGATGGGATGCTTGGAAACAGGGATGTCATTGTGCAGAGTGAATTGAGATTCTTGGATGCCTTGGAAAACCTGGGATCTTTATTCCAAATTGCTCCTGGATTATGTGGTGAAGGCCCTTGGGAACAGGGATATTGTGCAGAGTGAATCAAGGTTCATGGATGCCTTGGAAAATCTGGAATTTTTATTCCAGTTGTTCCCAAACCTCATGGTGAGGGCCCTTGGAAATAGGGATATTGTCGTGCAGAGTGAATCAAGGTTCATGGAGGCTTTGGAAAATCTGGGATCTTTATTCCCAATTGCTCCTGGGAATTCCTGAGTCTTTGGAAGCAGGAATATTGTTGTGCAGAGTGAATTGAGATTCTTGGAAGTCTTGGAAAATCCAGGATCTTTATTCCCAGTTGTTCCCAAAGCTCATGGTGAGGGCTCTTTGGAAACAGGGATATTTTTGTGTGGAGTGAATGGAATGGAGGCTTTGTAAAACCCAGGATCTTTATTCCAGTTGCTCCTGGATTGTGTGGTGAGGACCCTTGAAAACAGAGATATTGTTGTGCAGAGTGAATCAAGGTTCATGGAGGCCTTGGAAAACCTGGGATTTTTATTCCAGTTGTTCCCAAAGCTCATGGTGAGGGCCTTTGGAAACAGGGATATTTTTGTGCGGAGTGAATGGAATGGAGGCCTTGCAAAACTTGGGATCTTTGTTCCTGGTTGTTCCCGGATGATGTGGTGAGGGCCCTTGGAAACAGGGATATCATTGTGCAGGGTGACCCAAGGTTCATGGAGGCCTTGGACAATGCAGGATCCATCCTGGAGCACGTGCTGAGGGCCGGATGAGCACCTGGGCGTCTCCGCTTGCGCTCTCCCCGTGCCTGCGTAACTCAATCCTCATCCCAGCTGTTCCTGATCCCAGATGGAGCCTGTCAGGAGGAGCAGCCCCGTGTGTGACCCGAGCCATCCCCGTGGTTTGAGTGTCTGAAATCCTTTCATGCTCCTGTCAGCCCGAGCCCCCCGCCCGTTTCATCACCTCCCAGTTCTGGCGTGTGCCGGCACCGCAGGGCCCGAGGCAAACTTGGGAAGTGCTTGACCAATTTCTGGGATGCTTTTCAGATGGGATTTTATTGGCTTATGAATTGTTACCTCCGTTTCCTCTTCTAAACGAGGCTGCAGAAGAGGAGAGGGAATCAAGGCCAATTCTGCCTCTTTCCCAACACGGGGAAGCCGATCCCATGCGTCGGCCCCGCTCCCATCACGTGCTCATCATCCGCGGATATTTTTCAACCCCAAACCCGCTGCTCTGCTTTGCTGGTGCTTTTTGCTCCTTTGTTTATTCCCCAGCCGCTGGGGATGAGCGCAGCATCCCGCTGGCAGGAACATTTGTGGGAAATCGCATCACGTTGCGCGTTTGCGCCAGGCCAAATCCACCAGAGAGCCCCCGGCGAGTGCTCGCGCGGCCACGCAGCAGATTCTGTTCCCATTACTCACCGGAGAGGCTCGCTGCGTGTTTATAGCTGTTGGGTGGGCAAGAAAGTTGGGAAGAGCCGGGATTTGTTGGGGCCTTTGATGGCTGAGGCTGGGTGGGAAGCGAAAGCAGCTGGCCTGGGTTGAGTAATGGGGTGGCACTGGTAGCCCTGACTCGTGGTAACTCATTTCTCCCTGGAGTATTTAATTTCTCGCTGGGATAACTCATTTCTCTCTGTGGTGACTCGGATCTGCCTGCTCAGCCCTGCAGGAGTTGCTGGAAGGCTCCGAGTCAGTTTTGGGTTGTTGTGACTCGGCCTAAGAGCCGGATTTGCCGGATAAAGGAGCCGAGGGAACTTTGTGAGGGAAACGTGAGGGCTTTATTTGGCAATTCCAACTTAATGCCTGTGCTCCCGGAGAGCTGCTCCTGTGCCATGGTTGGTCCCAAACTCTCTGCTTCCAGTGCCCTCCACTGATGGACAATTTGGGGTTTTCCTGCTTTTCCCCTTGGAAAATACTGGGAAAAGCAGCTGTGGCTTCAATACTCAGATTGGAGCTCACAGCTGAGTAAAGCATCCCTTGATGTCTCCATTTTCATGCAGGGGAGCAGAAAGCTCCAATAAACAATTCCAGTTGTGGTTCTGGAAGCAAATGGGGGCTCTGGTGGATGCTTTTTAAATGGAGGTCAAGCAGGAGTTGCCTCATCCTTGAAGGATTTGCTTGACAAAGGTGGCTGGAATAAAGCCGGGTGTTTTTCTGGAGGGCTGGCTGCGTGTCTGAGGAGAACAATCAGTGTTTTACGGGCTGAAGCCACACCAAAGGGATCCAAAACTGGCTGAGACATCTGAAATAAAATTATTCCTCATCAGGGAGTGCTCAGGAACTGGGAATTTGGTGCTTGGGCTCCATGAGCTTGGCCTGCTCTTTTTCCATCCCCTCGTGGAGGCAGGCGGGTGCTCCCGATGGCACTGCCCAGGGAATAAAGCCTTCGGGAAGGGCAGGATGAGCTCCCAGCTGGGCAGGGAAAGGTGACTGGGGTGCTGGGATAGGTGTGAATGGGAGCCTCGTGCCCCTCGCCAAACCATGGGGGATTGGACCTGTTTTTCTTTTCCAAAGGATGTGAAAAAGTGGAAGTTAATATAGAAAAAGGGCTAAAAAACCCCTGAGAGCGAGAGATGGAAAAGCTCTTAATCTACTGCATTTCTGAAGAATAAACTAAAATAAATGGAGTGACTTGGTATTTATGCACTGGGATCGTTTTGAGAGAGAAAACTTTGGAAACAAAAGGATAAGATAGAGAGGGAATCCGAGCTGGAAGCAAAACCCCAGCACGTTCTGCCTTGGACTCAGCCCAGCGTTTGTGATGGAAGTGCCACAGAGGATTTACTGTCCCCTGGTGCTCCTCAAACCAGGCCTGCACGGGAGGGGTGCCAGGACCCCAATTTTAGGGTTTTATGTAGTCTTAGGGTTTCTTGGAGCTGGGTGAGTGGGGGAAATGGGATTGTTGGGGTGGTGCAGGAGGTCAGCACTGATGAGTTCATGGTCCCTTCAGGACTCACAGCTTTGCAAAGAAATGCACTTGAAAATCCTCTTGTTTTCCAGAGGAAGGGGATTGTTGTTCCTGGGGATTTACAGGAGGCTGAGACTTGGAGCCATGAGAATGTCCCTGTTGGCTGGAGTGTCCCACCAGGAGGTGCTGGCTCCTGTGTCTGCTGTGTCCCTCCAGGGAGTGAAGCTCTTGGAGCTGATGATGCTCATTACACTAATGAGTTTTCTCTCATTAGACATCACAAAATATATTTAGAGGAAAGGCTGGTGAAGGGAAGCAGTTGTTTGTTGTTTGTTGAATGTTTTTAGGTGTCTTTCTATTATGAATTTTTGAGGTTGAGGGCAGTTTGGTGCCTTGCTCTGGGAGCTCTGAAATGGGCGATGGATTTTAAGGAAAAGGAAACTCTCTGTCTCCTTTTCCTTCTCTTCCTTTTAATCTGATTTATCTCCGGACATCTCCATGGGTACCGTTCCATTTGTCATGTCCAGAGTTCCATCAGAGCAGACAGCTCTGAGACAGAGGGTGGTGATAAATCCCCCCCTTGAACCCCATTTATTCACTTCCCAAAATAAATCATTTTGGGAAATCAAATATTTGTGACTTTGGGTAGCAAAACGAGGAAAAAAAAAATATTTCCATGTGAGCTGCATGACTGGTGACAATTCCTTGTTCTAATCCAGTGCTGGGGGATTGATTCCTGCTCCCTGAAATCCCACTTTCCCTCCAGGCTGTGCCGTGCCTGTCCTGCCTTTCAGTCCAATTCCATTTTGCTTCTATTATCATAAACCTCAGCGAGTTTAATGAGCTGTGCTGTGCTGAATTGCTTCCAGACTGGAGGTGCAGTGCCTCCAAGAGCAGGTAAATAACGTTTTCCATGCGATCCTGTTGGGATGGGATTGAGGGATGCTGAGGAGTTGCTGCCTCTCCTGTAGATGCTGAGTCCGTGGTGAGGAGTTTGGGGGCATTGTCCCTTTTGTTGTTGTTTGAGCTGGAAAGGAAACACCTCTGGTTGTCCCCTGGAATGTAAATAATGCCCATCGTGGATGAGGATCGTTGGGATTCGTGGGTCAGGATCATTGGGATTCATCTGCTCTGCCCCTTCTGAGCCACAGGAGGAGCAGAGCACTGTGAAAAACCAGAGCTGCTTGCGTGAGGTTCAGAGCCCTTTGAGCTGAGCAGATGTTCCCAAAATCCCTGTGAAACACAGCTGAGGATGGGATGGATCCAGAGCCATGAATATCCCTCAGTGTGGCACGTGGGGATGAGCTCCTGAGTCCTGGGAGGAGCTCAGGACATTCTCAGGACAAAAGACTGGTGTTCCAGGAGTGCCCTGTGGCCTTGGGGACACAGCTCTGCTGGCCTGGCAACATCTCCAGGTTAGGGAGGCTGGGAGAAGCCCCCCCAGGACCATCAGCCTGGACCTTGTAGGAGGGATTTAATCCCAAGGTTTAGTCTGCTGTGAAGCTCCTTTGGGGCAAAGCTGTTCCTGGGGATGTCCTGGGAAACAAAAATGTGGCTGAGAGATTCCTGGAGATAATCTGGAAAGTCAAAAAGTGGCTGAGGGTTTCCTGGGGATGTTCTGAGAAACAAAAAGTGGCAAAGTCATTCCTGGGGGTGCCCTGTAAACCCAAAGAGTGGCAGAGTGTTTCCTGGGGTTGCCCTGAGCTGGCTGTGGCGGCTGGGGTGGCAGGGTAGTGTCCCCCAGGATGGCAGTGACAGGCTGCCACAGTGGGCTCAGGATGCCCAATTCTAAATAACATCCACCCATCCATCCCAGAAAGGGGAAAAAGCCCCCAGAAAGCAGCCAGAATGACTGGATGGATAAATTTTTTGACCACTTAAGCCCAAGATTTGAAAAGCTTTAATGGGAATGGGGGGCAGGAAATGGGATCTGGAGGCCCAGCTCCCAGTGCCTCAGTGGGAACATCACTGTCCTCGGAGGAGCCGTGCAGACGTTTCCTTTTATCCCAAACGGAGCAATTTCCTGCCCTCCTCCTGCTCCAGTGTGCCCGTGCTTCCCGGGAATCCTGCAGCAGCAGCAATGTGGCATCCGTCAGCACGTGCTGCAGGAGGAGCACAGGAGCTGAGCTGGGCTTCACATGGGGCTGAGTGGGATTGAAATAACAAATCCCTGAGCCTGGCGCAGCTGCAGGAGCAGGGAGCATGTGGGGAACACCAGGATTTTGGGATCAGGGGCAGAGGAGGTGGCAGAAATGCGGGTGACGAGTGTGGCAGGCTGGGGACAAAAGCAAACCCCAGCCTGTGGTGGCACAAGGTGGCTGGAAGGATTTTGCTGAATTGCTGAAAGGAGCAGATTTCAGCAGGGTTTAGTCTGAGGCGGCTTCAGCTCTGCGGGACTTGGGAGCTCTCAATTAATTGGGAGCTAATTAAAAAATTACCCTGTTTGTTAATTTGCTTTTTTGGCCAAAACCCTACTGCTGTCCCAGCTGCTCCTCCTACATCCTTGAAGTGTTGCCACCTCTCGGAATCACAAATTGGAGGCTCTGCAGTGTCACTTGGATTTCCAACCAGTCACTTGCCCAGTGGATTTAATCTGAGTTTTTGGATCTGTTTGTTTAAACCTTACCTTAGATACTGGGCTAAATTCGAATGAATTCTCCCTCCTGGGTTGGACCTGGGAGTCTCCTGAAGGTTTTTAGGCCCTGTGGAGTGGCCCTCACACCTGATTTATGCAGTGCAGGTGCCACCAGCAAAAAAAACTTGTCCTGAGTCAGCTCCTCTCTTGTAATGCTGATGTTTTGGATCTGTTTGTTTAAACCTTAAATACTGGGCTAAATTTGAATGAATTCTCCCTCCTGGGTCGGACCTGGGAGTCTCCTGAAGGTTTTTAGGCCTTTTAGGAATCTCCAGCACACCTGATTCATGCCCCCAGCAAAAAAACCCTTGCTCTGAGTCAGCTCCTGCCTCATAGTGCCTGAAAAATGAGACCTGTGCTAATTGGGGTAATCAAGATAAAAGATTTGATTATCAGCATTCCCTGCCCCAATATTGATTCTGAGAAGGGAAGGATCTCCTTGAAGGAGCTGAGGATGCTGATTCCATCCCATCCTGGCTCCACGTGGGATTCTCCAGAGCAGCTCTGGCTGCTCGGGCTGAGCTCAGGGGTTTATTATTTCTTTCTTTATTTCCAGGAGCAGCGCAGGAGGGGTTTGTGCTGAGCCTACAGAACAGTGCCCTCTCGTGTGCTCACAGGGCTGGGAGCTGCAATCCCATCCCAAACTCAAGGATTTTGGAGTGTGGATGAGGAATTCAGCCTGACCTGTGTGCACAGGTTGTGATCTGTGGTTTTTTCTCTCTCTGGCTCGATGGCTCTAAAGGTTTTCGTGACTGAGATTTTAAATCATGGAAATAATTTAAATTTCCATATTTAATGGGTGAACGAGCTGTTTTATACTTTATAGTTCAATACATTGAATTTTTTTTATTCTAACAAGGAGAAAAGCCTAGTAATTCAATTTTTTTTTTAAACTTTCATGCTGCAGCTGACACAGATTGCAGAGCTCTGTGTGCAGTGGCAGCAGCTGTGCTCATGTGCCAGGAACTGGAGGTTTGAGGTGTAGATCCCAATTTCAGAGTGGTCCCAAGAGAGAAAATTCACCATTAATATTTGCATTCCTGGGTGGGTTTGGTTTGGTTTTCACCCATCACTGTTTGTCACTGCAGTGGGACTGTTTGAAGTGCTCAGTGAGGATCAAATCCTTGTTTTTCCAGAGGCTTTGCAGATCCCAAACCTGTCTCTTCTCTCCTGTGCTGCTCTCTGGGCACAACCTCCCAGTCCAGCCCAGTTTCTCCACCATCATTTCACTGGCTGGGGATAATAAATCCCATTCCTCATCTCATGGAATCCCTGAGGCTGGAACAGATCTCCAGGACCATCCACCCCACCCCTGCAGCCTGTGGCAGTGCTGGTCCTCGTTGTGTTCTCTCTCCATTTATTATTATTATTATTATTATTACCATGTTTTATTCTTGGCATGATCCAAGTTTGGTTCTTCCTGCAGGGATTAATCCAGGTGAGGTTCTCCAGCCTGGAGCTTTATCTGCTCTGTGGACAGATGTTATTTTATATCTGGGCAGACTGGAGAAATCAACTTCATTCCAGGCCCATACGTGAAATAAAAATGCTGCAGTGCTTTTAGGCTGGCCCTATAATAAATGCACCTACAAATTAATTCCTTCTGGAATTGCAGGAGAGCCTGTGCTGGGACTTGACTTGATTTGGGGGAGTGTTTTCTGAACAGATTTAAAAATAATTAATCTGGTAAAACTAAAATTCGTGATAAGGTTTCCAATGCTGATTTGCTGGTGCCTCCTCCCTGCCGCAGGCGAGTGCAGTGTGCCTGACTCTCCCTGTGATTGGGGAGTGTTTTCCAGCGGGATGGATGGATGGAGGCTGTCCTGAGGAGGAGGAATGTGTGTTAAATAAGCAGCCAGCACGGGCCCTGCTCGTGCTGGGTGTGTTTGCCTGATTTTTAGGAAGGGGGATGTGTTTGGATGAAGGGTTTGGATTTTGCGCTCGGGCTCCCTTTGCGCTCGCTCCAAGGGCTGAGATCCCGCCTGTGGATCCAGCCAAGGGAAGTCAGGAGGGGACTGGAATTGCACAAAGCAGAGATGTTGTCCATGTGGATGAGCCTGGAGTCCAGCATCTGTAGGATTTTGCTGTCGAGGGTTGGCCTGGATGACCTTTAATGTCCCTTCCAACCCAAATTATCCCAAATTTCTGTGGGATCTAGGCTGGAATTGGTAGCATTTCCCCATGGTTGGTCCTGTTTTGCTTCCAGCGCAATTCCTGATCGGTTCCTGGATGTGAGGATGGAGATTCCAGAGGGAATCTCGTGGAGGCTCCTCTGCTCACAGCCCCAGCTTGGTGGGGGAAACAATCAAACCTTGATTTTTGTCCAAGTGGAACAATGGGAATTCCCATTCCAAGGGCTGGGTCCCTCCAGCCCAAACCATCCTGTGGGAGCTCTGGCCTTGCAGAGGAGCTGAATCCAAAGCAGTTCCAGGGAATTTCCAGAGTTTTCCCAGAGAGTGGCTGTGAGTGGGGCTGGTGGCATCTGTGTCAGACAAAGGGACCAGGAAAAATCCCTGGGAATGCCCATGCTGTGCCTGGGGATGCCAAGAGAACAAGAGGCTGCTCAGACAGAGCATTGGGTTTAACCTGGAAATCTCTGGGAGGGAATTTTGCCTGAGTCAGGGAAAATGAGTTGGTGTGCACATTTTTCAGTTTGAGTGAAGCAGCTTCCCATTTTTCTCCTGGAAGCCAGGCAGGAAGATCCTGGGCACTGGCAACCCAGGAGGGGGGGAAGGGGCTGGTGCTGCACCTCTGCTTCTCCTGTTGATTGATGACAAAAGTCCTTGCTCTGAGCTTGGTGTTGACCCCAAAGTGGAAAGGCAGCACTAATCCCACTTTCCTGACCCAGAGAAGTGCCAAAATCTTGGGATATTCTGTTCTGGAAAGCCCAGCTGGTGTCAGAGGGTGCAGAACTGGGCTGGGCTGGCCCAGCAGCTGCTGAGGCCTCGGAGCTCTGAATTTCTTGCCTGAATTCCTTGTGACCCCAGAATTATCTCCCTGACATTGTGCCTGCACCAGCAATTCCATGTTCTTACAATCCCCCCTCTCGGATAAAAATCAGCTGGGAACAAATGGGCAGCACATGAGGACTAAAGACTTTTATTACAATATCTTTTTAATTATCAAGGTGGGGAATCACATTTTACAAAGTCCAATAAATTGAATTTTATTCTGGTTTGTGTGAGGACTTATTTAATAGCAGATTACACAAGACGCTGACACAATTCCTTTTTCTTTCTCCGAGGTTTATTTGTCACTTGTTGAGCTCTGGGAATGGAAGCAGAGGGTGGCAGATCCAATCCCAGGGATGGCTCGTGTTCATGGTTTAGATTAGCTCGGTTTCATTCCAGCTTGTGAGCACTTGGAGCAGCTGGGAAACCCAAACCCAGCAGTTCTAGGGCTTTATGAGGAACGAGCTCCTGCTCTTTTCAAGAGGTGCTTTGGGAAGTCTCAAATCCTGAATTACGGCTGTTTGCTTTGGAAGGAGCTCCAGTTCTGCTCTGTCCTCCCTGGTGTTGGAACTCGGGGCTTCTGTGCAGCCTCCTGCCCTGGGCAGGTGTGGAGAGGGGATGGATTTGGTTCCCTGAACTGGAAACTGCTGGATTATCCATGGAATAGTTTGGGATCTTAAAGCCATCCAGTTCCAACTTCCCTATCCCAGGCTGCTCCAAGCCCTGTCCAGCCTCACCTTGGGCACTTCCAGGGATGGAGCAGCCACAGCTTCTCTGGGAATTCCATCCCAGCCTCTCCTACGGGAGTTTTCCTTCCCAATATCCCACCTCACCCTACTCTGGTGAAGCAGCCCCAGGATTCTGTGGCTTTGTGCTTTGTTGGGAATTTTTTCACTCACACCGAGGTTTGTTCACAGCGTATTCAGCTCTCGGTGATGAAAAGTTCCCCTTTTGGATTTCGGATTTATTCTTTGGATTTATTTGCTTGTATTCCCTGTTTCTGACAGTTTACAGTCTCTGGGAGGGTCAGTCCATACCAAAACCCCCTTTCAGTTCTGGATGCTGCCGCAAACAAAAGTCATGAGCCGTGTTTTGGACGTCGAGTTCTGAGCGTTGAGGAAATGCCAGTTTGAGGGAATTGCACATGGAGCCCCTTCCCAAATTTGTGCTTGGAAATGCAACAGACAAAACTGATCCCCGTGCTGAATAAATGGGAGCACGAGTTACAACATGATCAGGTTTATATTCCCATTTTAACTCCTCGGAAAACTTTTGGAAGTGAAAACCAATCCTATAAACCCACAGAAGACCTTTCTGGCCCCACGGCTACAGCGAGCACAGACTTTTAAGAGATGATTTTCATATGCATGGAGTCATCTTAGAATTCTGGAAGGGAACGGTTTGTCTGGGATTCATAATAAATTATTCATCCTTTTATTACCATAATAATCGCTTTTTATGGTTACCCAAGTGAATGTTATTGTGAAAGCACAGAAAAATCTATTAATTATTTTCCAGGATTTTAGAATATTTGGTTTTTTTCTAGAGTTTTTTCCCCATTCTGGGGGTGGGGGTTTGATGTTATCAGAAAGCAAAGCTGTTATTTTTTTTTTTTTTCCAAAGATAAAAGTCTCTCTGTGCACTTGTTTTGTGATCAGAGCTGGAAGAACATGAGAACAATTTATCCAGGGAAAATGCCAGTCTGGAGAACTCATCCCTGCTTTTTGGTCCCTATGGATTCTGGGGCGTTTCCTTTAACCTTGTGCAGGTCCATAATTTATTTACAGAAAATCACAAACATGGGGTGTGGGGTCTTAAAAATCAGAAACGTTGCCTTGTGCCAGGAACAGCTGGAAACAGCCTGGAACGGAGGATTTTTACCCCTTTCATAGGAGGAGGGTTTAGTGCTGATTAATAGGAGCCTCCAGGGCCTAAATTTGTCCAAAGTTTAACTGGGATTTGTGTTAAATTTATAAATTTTTGTTCACAACCTGGCTGTTGGAGGGCTGGGCGTTTGTTGGTTGGGTTTTCCCAAAATAAATGATTCCTGTGTGGATCAGCAGCTCCCAGTGATGTTCATTTCCATGATTTTGACCAACCTGGTCTATGGAGGCTCAGCCTCAGCAGGGGGCTGGAATGAGGGGATGTTTAAGGTTCTTTCCAACCCAAACCACTCCAGGATCTTCTGGAATTTGCTCTGGGTTGTTGCTCTGGGGTTTGTAATAACTCTGGCTTTGGAGGGAGAAGCTTTATGGAATGTTGTTGAACCAGGTTATTGGGTGGTGTTAGGGGCTGAGGGAGCGTGAAAAGGTTGAATAATTCTGAATTTTGTGTCCCTCTTGATGGACTGAACTCATGTAATGCAGAGTTCAGGGTTGCCTGTGATGCTCTTTGGGTCTGTAAGTGATGCTCAGCCTGTGGAGTGCTGAACACCAGGAAATCTTGGAATAATCGAGGGATAAGCTTGGAATTCTGTAGTGAGATCAACTCTGTTGGTCAGAGCCTGGTGCTGGTAACACCAAGGCTGTGGTTCAATCCCTGCATGGGCCTCACTTAAGAGTTGGACTTGATGATCCTGTGAATCCCTTCCCACTCAGAATACCCAGTGACCTGGAAAAAAGTGGGAATGAACAACACTTCCAGAGCTTCTAAAGTGTTCTAAAAAATCAGTTTTGCCCATTGGATCTCCTGAGGGAACCCTGCTGGATGTGCCCACGTGGTTCTGGTGTGACCCCACACGTGAAGGGGTTTGAGAGTAGGAAATGATGATAAAAGCCCGGCCCAGCTGGGAGATGGATCCTGGTTCATCCCAAATCCCTGAATTCCTGCTCGTGATCCAAGCTGGACCCAACAGGACTGGCTTCAGCAGCAGAGCTCAGCACAATCCTGAGCTCAAGCATGGGACTAACCCTGTGGAACAGCAGCCTGGATACCTCAGGGAAAATATCCTCCAGGAAACCTTGCCTTTGGAGCTGCTTTTATTCTGTGCATCCATTTGGCCTCTGGGTGCTGGAAGGGTTGGGAAAGGGTCACCTTTTGGGGCCTGGGTCACCTTTTGGGGTCTGTGCCAGTTCTGGGTCCCCTTTTGGGGCCTGTGCAGAGCCCAGCCCAGTGCACACAAAGTCCCCTTCCCACAGTGTTTAAACCCTTCCTACCCCCAGAAAATCCTGGAGGAGTGCACTCCAGGCTATTTTATGGTGCTTCCTTCGTGTTCCTGCTTCATCCACGGAGCAGCAGACTGGAAGGTCCAGTAGCCCTTTGGCCACCTGGTTTTTGGTGTTGGCTCCTTGTCAGCTGGGATGTGGCTCTGGGAGCTGGGAGCAGCTGCTGGGAGCTGAATCCTCCCCTGCCAAATGCCAAGGAACTGCTTTTCTCTCCAATTTTTTTCCTGTTCTGAGTTTATTATATTAATGAAGAAGAAGTACTTAAAGCCCTCAGTGGTTGCTCAATGTAGCCTTTGGCACCGTACGCAGCAGCGGTGGAAAAAAAGCAAACAGAAGTGTGAAGAGCCCGACAAAACACATGGAAAATATCTTGTATTATATAAATGGGCTCAGTGCCTGTGCCTCAAGTGCTGCCTCTCGTTCGAGTAAATTCCTCCCACCGAGGAGGCACAAAAACCAGGAATTCAGAGGCAGGAGCAAGGAAAAGGGGGAGCATTGCAGTGTTTTGGAGGTGTTTTGCCCGTAGTGGGTTTTTAGAGTGGTTGGAAGGGAGTGTAAAGGATGGAGATGCAATGATTCTGATGTTCCTTCTGAGAATACACAGGCAAAGAGGTGCTTGAACAGGAAAATCACCAGGCTGGGTTGTCAGACGTTGGGATGTTGCACAATCAGGCTGGGACCATGAGCTCCACAGGTTGCCACTGAGATAAGAGCCAAATGATGTTACAAAACCCAAAACAACCTCCAAAAATAAAACTCTGAACCGCAGCTACAAAACCCCAACAAAAATCCCAACTAAACAACATCCAGGAGTGGAAATCCCAGGGTAATTGGGATGGGAATGTTTTAGTGGTGACCATGGTGTTGCTGGGTCAGTGGTGGGATTTGATGTTCTGAGAGGTCTTTTCCAACATTAATGATTCCAATGACTCAAGGTGAACATGGAGATCTATAATCCAGAATGTATGGTTTGGGTTTTTTGTTTACTGTCATAATTTGGGGGATTTTCTTCCTCTCCATGTGGTGGCAGAGGTGAAGGTGAAGATCCTTTCCAAGAGATCTGGTGGTACCTCTGGTATATCCAGATAATTTCAGGGAAATTACCTTTGTAATTCCTTCGTGATCCAAGGTTTTGGGGCTTTTGGGGGTGAAAGAACCCTGTGGGCTCTCGATGCAACCTCCCCTCTCCATCCTCCAAGGAACATCCTGCCTCTTATCCATTCTCTGCTTCCATCATCTTTCATCTGCCCTTAATTAACTTCTCTCATTCTGCTGAGCGTCCAACGTCCCAAGATTAACCTAAGAGGGAGTGCAGAGCTCCCAGAGAATTGAAAATCAATTTCTCTGTCTTCGTGTACCTGTCAGGGATTGAGTGCCAGGGCTGGAATTCATCCTCTGGTAGCTGATGGTATCGAGGCCACCAAATCACCTTTCCAGCAGGGCTTGAGATATGTTAGGCTGAGCTCCCTGGCTGCCATCCCGTTCTTGGTGGGACAGGGAAGCAGAGAGGGGCTGGAGTCAGCACCGACTCCTCCATGTCTGGCAAAAATCTGGTTGTGTGGAGCAAGAGGAAAATGCTGGCTGGTCAAAATTCCTGGGTGTCCTCATCCCTGACAAAAGCTGAGCTCTGCTGTTTATAAAAAGGATTGAGGGCCTTGAGTTGGGCTTAGTCAGCTGCTGATCCCTGGGAACGAGGAAGGGGGGTGTTGTTTCTCCATCTAATCACTTGCAGGCTTGTGATTACAACATTTAATGATGATGGCCGAGGTCAGTTTTTAATTAGCCGAGCCACATGATGGGCTCTCGCAGTGCCAGCAAAGCCTTTCCTCACTGATGTCTGGCGTGGTGCTCCAGAGGAGCAGCTGTGCCAGTGCAATCCTGGATTTATGGGTTAAATCACGCTGTGCGTTTCCCAATCCCGAGCTGTTTTGCTCTGATCTGGATGGGACACGGTGGGCCCAGATTGCAGCGTGCAGCAAGTCCCTGTCTTTGTTCAACACGCTGAAGAGCGAGCAATAAGTAGGGAAAATAACACTCCAGAAAGTCTTGGGAAGTTGGCAGCCATGGCTGTTACCAGGACTCACATGATGCTGTGAGTGGAATGGAGCTGTTGCCGGTTGAATCACATGTTTTTGTCCTGGTAACAACCAATAACACCCCGCTCCTTCCCAAAAATCCTAAATATAGTCCTGAGAAGCTCCAACCAGGGGAGGGTTGGCACCGGGCTGTGCCTTTTCCACAAGCCCCCGTGTGATGGCCGGGATGCAGAGGGGCCGTGCCAGGAGCAGATGGCAGAGCTGGCTGCACATTCCTGAGTCACTCAGCTTCTCCCTCTCCCCTTCCCTGCGAGGAGGGATGGGATCCCAGGCTGGATTCATGCATGGCTTCGCCTCCAGCGTGGATGGAAAGGTGTTGGAAAGGGCAAACGGATGACTTGGGTTTTCCTGGCCCACACGTGGATGATAACAATCCCCCCAGCTCCCTCCCTGCCGTGGGATGGGGTGGAGGAGATGATTCCCTCAGGGATGAGCCAGCCCCTTCCAAGCTGAACGCACACATTTGTTTTGCTGAGCGTACATCTCGACACGCTCCCCGCACGCTCTGCCCTTGACCCCTCTTGCATGTGAGCTATAAAATTTTCCATTGATTTCCTGGAGGTCTGGAGCTTTCAGACAAGGCTGGGTCCCTTTGAGCCGTGCAGGTCTGGAGTGTGTTTAGGGGATGAGGTTTAGCCAAGTCTGAGGTCGCTCAGAGCTCTGCACGTGAGCAGATCTTTCCTTATCGTGCTGCTCTGCCGAGCCAGGGACGCATCCCTGGGGTGCTGCTCCTCAAGCTGGGCTGAGTTCTGGGGGGTTTTCACCTCCCCTCAAGTCTGGGGCTGGTCCCTGCTGAAGCTTCCAACCTGTTGCATTGCTCATAAATTCATCAAATTTGGCTCTCAGACATCACTACTGGGATTATTTTTATGTTTCCCTGCAACATGTCTGTCAAGTTACGGTTCCTCAGTTGTTTTGTGTTTGCCTCATTCTTGTAATCAGCTTTAGCCCAGTTTGTGCTTTTCCCCCTTGCTTTTGTCACCACATTTAGCTCAGTTTGTCTTTTTCCCTCAGTTCAGTCACCAGGTTTAGCCCAGTTTGTTTCTGCCTTCCTTGATTCCCCATTCCTCACCAGGAATCCTCCAGCCCTGACCTCAGGCACATTTCTGCTCTAAAGAGAAAAGAAGGAACCTCCTACAAACCTTTTTGCTCCCCACTCTGGCCAGTTCCTGCCACCCGCTGGTCCCATTCCAAAGGAAATGTGCTGAGTGAACTCTCTCCAGTTCCCTCACACTCAACTTTGAGCCTTTCACAGCACCCAAGATTCCCAGTAAGAAAAGTATGGAATATGTGGAAGTTCATCCCACATCTCTGTCAATTCAATACTTGAGGATTTTTCTGCTCAGGTTTTGGTTTATGCAAAGCTGAGTTAAACTGAGGCTGGGTTTTGCCTCAAGGATTTATGTTGTGCTTTATGGAGTTGGGCAATGTTCTGTCCTCTGAGCCTGACCTGGAGTTGCAGTTCCTGGGGAAGCTGGAGGGAAGAGCTGTTTGGATTCCAGGAGCAGCAGTGGAGTGAGGTGAGGGCTCTGTTTGGGATGTTCCCCCTACTTGGGGTGGGAGTCATTCCTCCTTTCTTCTTCAGGAAATGAGAACAGCTGGAAAATCTTTCAAAAAAGCTCAGGAGCGAACTTGGGTAATCTGAGGTTTGTTCTGTTGCTTTGGCACTGTCTGTTAAACCGGGTTGGCACAAATTTGACTCTTAAAATTCCTCAGGATGCCTGTAAAGATGAGGATGAATCCATTTCCTTGCATTTTTGTCTGGAAAGACGCTTGCTCAATCCAAGAATATCCAGTTCTGCCTGCAGGGAAGGACGAAGAGCAGAATTTGGTGATGTTTGGGGTTTTTTTCAGGCCACCTGGGGTTAAGCTTTGATGTCAGTGGTTGTTCTGCTGGAAAACTCAGGGCTTGTGCAAGGAGATTGCAGGGAAGTGTTAAATCCAGCTGGGGCTGAAACAGGATACGGCTCCCACTGGGAGCTTTCCTTGTGTCTGGACAATGCCAGTGCCTTTCATGACGATCTCATCTTTTCACCATCCCAACTTCCTTTCCTTATCACTACTGGCTTTACACGCGAATTCCCATCACCAGGCGAGGCCTTGGAGCTCTGATCCCAGCCGGATCAATTCCAAGGGCTCCTGGACGTGCCAGTCAGGAAGGCACTGTAGCGTAGCCTGATATGAAATATTTTGAGTGTCCTGCTGTAGGTCCTGCCTTTATAAACAAGAGCCATTCCAGAAGTTCAGCGAGGATTGATAGGATCAGGATGTATTTGCAGGGAGGGCTGGCTCAGATGGAGCAGCTGCAACTCGCCCTCGGCGGGAAGTGGAATCTGCTGCTCTCCCTGTGTGGCTGTGAGGGGAAAACGGCCTGAAAATGAGGAGAAACTTCTTGAGCTGAGTTGTGTTTTCAGGATGAAGTGTTACAGGAGGGGTTTGGGATGTTCCAAGGGTGCGCTTAATTAATTCCAGTCTTAATTAAAAGGATGTACACAACTCCTAATGAGTGCAAGCACGTACTTGGGGTGTGAAGTGAGATGGAACATTTGGGATATTTGGGAGAAATCCTTCCCTGTGAGGGTGGGGAGGCCCTGGTAGAGGTTCCCAAAGAAACTTCGGCTGCCCCATCTCTGGTAATGTCCAAGGCCAGGCTGGATGGGGCTTGGAGCAACCTGGGACAGTGGAAGCTGTCCCTGCCCATGGCAGGGGTGGAATGGGATGAGCTTTAATGTCCCTTCCAAAACCATTCCATGATTCCTTTAGTGCTGGGTGTGCTTTATCCCAACATCCAGGACCTTGGGATCCAGCTGCTCCTTTGGGAGCCCATCCTGGCTGGAGAAAGCTCTGGAAGGTTTGGTGTGGGCAGACCCACCTGAATTGGGGGTGTTAGAGGACACACATTGGAAGAGCTCCATCCCAGGGCATCTTTCCCTGGGATCAGCCCCCAAGCTCCACAAGGCCGAGCGCGGCTCTCCCGCTTTTTACGAAGCCCCATTTCCATGGCGTAATTCCACCACACCCTTCTGGAACAACGCAGGATCCTCGGGGAAAGGAGAAGGGGACGGGGTGGGGAGCCCTTGGTGGAGCTCCACACCCACCCTTCAGCTGCTCTGCTGGCCATCCCTGTGCTGGGGACCACTCCATGCCTGGCTCGGCGGCCCCGCAGCTGTATCGGAGTTACAACACAAACACCCTCAGTTATCCCAGTTGGACGCGAAAGCGGCCGCGCGTTCCACGGGAAGCGGCGATGCCAGAACGAGGAGGTCAAGGCTCTGTGCAGTGTTTTTCTGGCAAAGGAAAAACCCCGTCGGATGGAAGGCGGTGCCTGGGGAATCTCCGGAGCGGCGGGATGAGCTCCGAGCACGCCTGGAGATAATGGGGCTTGGGGAAGGGGTTGAGCCAGGGAATATTGGAGAGGATCCAATCCCCCAAGCCCAATGGCCACCCTTCTTCGGGATGAAGTCATTGGAAGCAGCACAACCGTTTATCCAACCTGCTTTTTCAGGAGTTTTGGGATCATGGTTTAAACAGGTTTTTGTGTTCCCAGCCCTCTGTGCCCACAGGTGCTGCTGGTGCTGCCTCATTTCCCCCTCAGAGCAGCTCCGACTCATCCCGTTCCCTTTTTCTTTAATCCAGGAAAAGGCTTTTAGCTCTTCTTTCCTGCACAATGAGGTGCTCAGAACTGTCAGCACCACATGAGCCATTCCTCCAGGAACAGCCCCACATCCAAGGGATGGAGGCAATGTGTCAGAACATGTGGAAAAATCCCCCGGGGCTTCCAGTTGACACTGGAATTACTAACAATAAAAAAGCAGAGAAAGCGCTCACGGAACTCCGGAAAACGCCACTGATAAGGATCTCTTGTGAGGCTATTCCAACTTCTCCCATGAAAAGATGAGCTCAAAGTACCAAGGGTTGGGTCTGGGTTTGCAGTTTTCCACACTTTGGGGACTTGGAATAATCTTTTGGCTTCTTGCACAGCGTGAGAGGGACCAAAGCTCCAGCAGCAGGAGGCACCTGGAAGCTGCCGGAGATGAGCATGGAGCTGATCCTCTTTTCCTGGACAGGGATGGAGCCAATGTCCAGGTGATGGTCACAGCTCTGATGAGCTTTGGATGAGTTTTGATTTAGCTCTGCAGAAATCCGCAGCTTTTCCTCGTCGCTCCCCAGAACTGGATCCATTCTGAGGAGCAGCAGTACATGGAAAATGGAATATTTTGCTTATTAAAGACACTTGGAGAGCTGCAGCTCCGAGGTTGGCAACCAGAGCTCAGAGAGGCTGAAGGACCTGGAGAGCTCATTGTTCCCCTTTTCCAAGAGAAACTTCCACGAGTGCCAGCACTTTTATTTATAATGCTCAAATAAATGGAGTCCATTTAAAGGTATTATTGAGGGAGCAGCACTTCAAATATATCATTTTTATGTTATTAGGCTGCTCAGGGTGAGGTGTCCTACTGCAGGCAGATAATCCATCCCCCTGCCTGGATTCCAGGCTGGAACTTACTGGAAGCTTTGCACCACAAGAATCTGAGCAAAGGGATTATTTTCAAGGAAAGAAAAGGGAGCTTGAGGAAAATAAGGCTGGAAGGCAGAACCTCAAACCACGGTGGAGAAATTTCCTGACAGCAGCTCCACATCTCGTGACCACCTGATGGCTCCTGAGCTTTTTTGGGATTTTTAGCAGATGCCCAAAGGGGAGCTCAGCTGGCTGGGAAGGGTTTGGGGTAGGCTGCACCTGGAGTTGGGGCCGGCTGCCCCCCTTCCTTCATTCCATCCATCCTTTTTTTGTTGGAACGAGGGAAATCCTGAAGGGATCCAGACGTTCTGAGAACATCAAATGGTTGTGCTGACCTTTGCAGGCTGTTCCTGGTGTCCTGTGTGGGATCCATGGCACGAGGGAATGCTGCTGCTGGGACGGGACTGGGGCATGAAAGGTGGTGCAGGGAGAGCCAGAAATTCCAAGGAACAGGAGAGAGGGAAGATGGACTTGCCCAGGAGCACCGAGCTCTGGGCTCACAGAGGATTCCAGGCCAGAGCACGATCCCTGTGTCCAGCTGAATTCCCTGCAGCCAGGAATTCCCAAGGGCTGATTCTGCACTGTGAAATCCATGGGGTGATTCAGGAGCACCAGGGCTGTGCATGAGCCCTGTGAGGATTTGAAAATTCCCAGTGGAAAAGTGGCCCATGGGCAGGTGTAGGGTAAAGAGGGATAATTCCCCGTGTATTTCCCCGTTCTCACAGATGCAGAAATCAGGATTCAGCCATAGTCAGAACTACCCCAATAATGTCAGAATCTGGCAGGAAAAGCCTTTAAAAAGTGGGAAGGGAAGAGATGTTGTACCTGGTTTTGTCAGAGAGGAGTTAAACTCCAGCTAAAGGGAGGCCATGGAATTACAGAGAGGAGCAAAACAAGATGGAAATGTGTGGAGTGCAGGGGGGATTGGAAAATCAACTTAATTCCCAAGTCTTTGGGAGCTGGTTCTGGTTTTCATCTGCTCCTGGTGCAGCCTTGCCCCACTTCCTCCAGGTTTTCCACACATCTGAGTCCTTCAGGAGCTAAGAACAAGCTGGAACTTTTTTGCCAAAAAAGGATTTTCATGTGAGCTTTGGAAGCTCAGGAAGAAACTCTTTTATCCTGAACTGGGCATCTTGGTGTGAGGCTTTCAGGGAGCTCCAGGGCTGCACAAGGTGGATCCTGGAGAGGGAAAGCTTCCTGTGGAGGCTCTTGGATGAGCTCTGTGTTATTAAAAGTCATTTGCTGCTATCAAGGAAGTGCCTGGAGGCCAGGGCTGGGATCTGTCATTCCCACTGAGGTGCCCAGGCAGAACAAGAACCAGAGGAAAGAGCAAATGAGGTGAAGGAGAGGAGGAGGAGGAGGCAGAATCCCAGATTCTGGCTCAGGGTATCCAACACCACGATTTTCCGGGGCTTTTGTCCCAGTTCTGATATCCCTGCAGCTGCAGGAAGGACCCATCCTAAGGTGAGTCCGGTCTGGTGTCTGTAGATTCCACTCTCGGTGTTCCTGACAGTAAATGTTCCATCCTTAGGGAATGTCAGGACTTTGTGGCTGTGCTCGGATGGTTGGGGTGAGATGGGAAGCAGAGGTTTGCAGATGGAAATAAATGGACTGGGGGCATTGCAGGTCAAGGGAAGGCGTGAGCGTGGCCGAGAAGCCAAAGGGAATTTATCCACGGAAATGTATCTGCAAGGGTTTCTCCAGAGAGGATTCTTGGAGCTTTTGGGTGAAATCCCCCTCTCCCACAGCAGCTCCCTCAGCAAATCCCAGGCTGTGAGCTCGGGGTGAGGACCAGGCTCACCCAGGAGCTCTTGCTTTAGTGGAGCTCCTTTCCCTGGAGCTGAGGCTGTTCCCAGCTCGTTCCCAGAGCAGGCAGCCCCAGTGGAAGTTGTTTGGAGCTCTTGGTCAGAGCAATGTCCGTGTGTGCAATGGGACTTTGCAGGAACCATTCCCTGCATTCAGCTCTCCTCCTGAGGGGAAAACTGCAGCTTTCCATGGCTCCATGACCTCTCCCTGAATCCCAGCACAGGAGCAGGGATGGGGAATGCTGACAAATCCTAAAAACCTCGAGGCTGTTTGGGATCCAGGCTTGAATTTGGCTTTGGCTGCTTCCATCCCTTGTGCCCAAAAAGCTGCAGGTTTGGGCAGCTCATTCCTGGGGGGAAGTTGGGAAAATCTGCCTGTCCCAGCACCTTGTGGTGTTCTCCATGTAAGTCATCCCAAAACATTCAGATTTCTTCCCTCATTCCCTTCTCCAGGATTTTCTGGGAGCCTCTGGGGGTTCAGTTTCCCTCTCTGGTGCTGCAGCTCCAGCTGATCCCTCCTTACCCATGCAAAGAATAATCAATAAATGGGTTTTCCATCAACCCTGGAAGGGCCATGGCTTTTATCCTAAAGTATCCCAAGGCTCAGGGTGGCTTTTTCTCTCCATGGAGGACAGAAATAACTGGTTTTCCTGAAGTTATATGAATTTCTGGTATTTTTTAGTGCCCCTCCTTCCTGTGATAACAGCAGAGCACTCCATTGCATTTTCCTTTTCTCCTTAAGGATTTGCTGGAATTTTGAGGTTTTATGGCACCTTGGCTGTCCTTGCCATCTCATCCTCTCTTCTTCTTATTGTTTTTGGCCTCAGCAGCTGTGAGATCCCCAAAATCCTTGGGAAAGCTTCACCTGAGCCAACTGGGAGCATTCCCTGAGGACCACAATCCTTAGGGATTTATAGAATTGATACAAACTTCAAATCTGGTGCATTTTTCACAGATATTGCTGAGCAAATGGTTAAAATGAGGACAGACTGAGGGAACACAAGTTTGCTTCCCCTGTTACTATTTTTATTTTCCTTTCACTGTGTGGTCACAGTAAAAATTCTCCTTCTGGAATCCCAGAGTTTTCTTTCCCTCTCACCCTGATTTAGGGCAAAGGTTTGAGCTCCCCCCCTCCTCCTCCTCCTGGCTCCTTTGGATGAGGAAAATGAGGAGTTTTTTTCGGAATCCTCTGTTCCCTCCCCGTTTCCTGCCAGTTGGCACCTCTGCAGCCCCTCCGCCGCTGCATATTTGGGGATGCAGGAGGTTCCTCCTGTTCTTTGAGGTTTGCTGCTGTTTGCTCGAATTTCCCTGAGCTCCTCTGGGCAAAACCACCCAGGTTTCATTGGGAAAAGCCAACGTGGAGCTGAGCTGTGTCTGGCTGGGTTTGCTTGGGAAGGAGCAGCCCCTGCCTTGGGTCGGCCGTGTTTTGTCTGGGAGTTGTGGCAAACAGGATGATTTGGGGTTTTATTTGCGTTCTGCACGGCCAGCCCTGCTGGAGCGCTCCAGGGTGGCATTTTTATCCCGATCCAGCTGTTTGCAGCTGTTTTCCTGCTGCTTGGGCTCCCAGATGTGCTCACAGCTGCATCCAGCCCCAGATGTGGCTCCACGGAGCTCGCTCGGAGCGTGGCAGGGAGAGGAGGCGGCAGATCCCTGAGGGGCTTTTTGGAGGTGTCCCATCGGAGCTGGATTCCTGAAGAATTCCCTTGGGTGGTCCTGCAGCTCCTGGGATCCCTCCGGAATGCCAGGGGAGGGATCCCAGTGTTGGTGGCCCTTTCCTGAGATGGGCACCTGCCAAACACCCATGGATGCACTGATGTGGGCTGGGGTTGGACCATTAACTCCAAATGCCATTCCCAGCTTCCAAAGCCTGGTAAAACCCCAAATTCCTGCTCTGCTGAGTCCCCTCCCACAGGGATCCTGCCCTGAGCTGATTCCTGCCCTAGGACAGGGCATTTGAATGCTCAGATTCATTGGAGGATGGATATTCCTGACCCAGGCTCCAGGGAATGAAACAGCCAACAAATCCCATCCCACGTGGTGGATTCCCACAGGATTCCAGCCTCCAAACCATCAGTCAGGGAAAAGGGGAGGGCAGGATCAAACATTTCCTGAAGGAAGTGTCAGATCCAGAGCACGGATCCAGCTCCAGCAGAATTCCTGCTGTGGGATGAGCCATGGGGAAACCTGGGGGATTAGTTTAGATTTTAATTTTGGATCTGAGCTCGTTCTTGGCTCAGTTCCTTCCCTGGAAAAGATGGATCTGCTGATTGACCCCCACTGGGTACCTGAAAGCACAAGGATCAGGGAATCATGGAATGATTGGGTGGGAAGGGACATTAAAGATTATCCAGTTCCAATCCCAGCACCTTCCACAGTCCCAAGGTGCTCCAAGCCCCATCCAGCCTGGCTTTGGACCTTCCAGAGATCAAAGCCACAGCTTCTGTGGGGAATCCATTCTAGAGCCTCCCCACCCTCACAGGGAAGATCCAAGGGATACTTTGGAACTGGAAATTGACTTTTATCCATTCTTTGGCCCGTCTGGGGCCTGGGGCTGCTCTGGGTTTCCCCCTGGACCTGCTGATCCACTCTCCACATGTCCAGCTGATGGAAAGCAGGAGGTGGGATGGCATCATCCCACCCTGCAGGAATCTAATCCCACTTGACAGGAGTAAACTTTTCCCTTTTCCTTTTGTTTTCCCTTCTTTTTCTCTTTACACAGAATCTTTGTCCTTTTCCAGAACAGACAAAGGATGAAACCAGCTTGGAAAGCACCTCACTGTCACCTCTCCAGCTTTTATTTCCCTCTGGCTTCAGCTCCATCCTTTTCCAATTGCATCCTCTCTATTCCCTATCTTTGATTAGAAACAGGACCTTTTCCAGATCATATTTAGGGTTTAAATAACCCTGAACCTCTGAGCACAAAAATAATCCTGGTGGGGAGATCCCAGGTGAATCCTGGGCTCTTGGGAGCCAGATATTCCCTGCTGCTGGTTGGGCATGGGATGAAGGGTGCAAAGAGATGGAAAAGGGGACTCTTTTCCTTGGAAACTTCCTATATTTTAGGGGGAAAAAAAGGTGGAATGGCTCCACAGTGAGAGAGAAGCTTCCCCAATCCTGGAAGTGCCCAAGGCCAGGCTAGGTGGATCTTGGAGCAACCTGGGATAGTGGAAAGTGTCCCTGGGGTGGGATGGGGTCATCCTTAAAATCCCTTCCAACCCAAAGCTTTCCATGATTCTCTCTGGAGGGAATAATAGCGCACTTGATGTGGAGTGGTGTCTATCCAAAATATTATTTTCTATCCAAAATATTATTATTATTATTATTAATATTATTTTTGAAAGGGGCAATTTTTAATTTTCATGCCAGCAATGTAAATTATTACATTTTGACTTTATAATTCTGTGAAGAAATTAGCAATGAAATTCCTCCCGTGAACTTTTAATTAATTTTGACAAGAAAACCAAACCAGTTTTTCAATGGAATATTCTCAGTTCAAAACTCTTTGCTCCTCCTCAGGGTGTCCATAAATCTTCCTATTAAAATGTTATCAATTCTGGGGAAACTCCTGTTATTCCTTCATTCCTTCAGTCTTGCCTTCACCTGGAACTGGATGTTGTGGGAATTTTAATGTATTTTTCCCCATCACCCCTCAATGAATAATCCAAATTTTTGCCTCAGCTGTCGGAATTTGGGGCAGGCTCGGGTTTTGTGTTACGGAGCAAATTCCCCCCAGAATGATCAGATCCTGGAAGAGGGATCTGATTTCTTTCCACAGGGCCCTGAAACTGTGCCAGCCCCAGCACCCCCAGCTTTGGGTCAGGGCTATTTATGGGCTGCAGCAGAATCTCTTTTTCTTCCAGACTTCCCTGAAATCTCTTCCCACCTGGAATTCTGAGCCACAGGAAGGCTGTAAAATGTCAGCTCCTGTAGCTCCTGTCAGACCTCCAGGCTTTGGAACGGGACCTTTTCCCCAGTAATTCAAATTTCCACCGCTTGTGGTCACGGTGGGATTTGCCCACAGGATCCATGAGCTGGTTTGGGTTTCTTTTTTTTTCCCTGGATAAACTGTGCTGCACTTCCCTTTGCTTTTCCCAAGTCCTTGCCACGGCCACGGCTCCATCTTTTCTCTGGGAAATCTTTGTGCTGCTCTGTGTCAAAAAAAAAAAATCCATGTGGGAAGATCCCAGGTGAATCCTGGGCTCCTGGGAGCCCCGTGTTCTGTGTTGTTGGTTGGGCATGGGATGAGGGGTGCAAAGAGGTGGAAAAGGGAATTTTTTTTGTTGGAAACTTCCTATATTTTTAGGGGAAAAAAAGGATGGAATGGCTCCACAGTGACAGAGAAGCTGTGGCTGCCCCAGTCCTGGAAGTGTCCAAGGCCAGGCTGGATCAATGTTTTTCCCCTGGATAAATTGTGCTGCACTTCCTTGTGCTTTTCCCAAATCTCTGGCACGGCCACGGCTCCCTCTTTCCTCTGGGAAATCTTTGTGCTTGGGAGCACATGGATCAGCACTGGCAGGTTCAAAGGGAGCTGGATCATCCTCCAGGAAAGCCAGAGCTCTGGAGCACATCCCCAAAACTCCTGGATACCCCTCAGGTCTCAGCACAGCTCCCATAAAACTGGGAATGCCACGGGCTGGATCGTGGTTGATATTCTGGACACCTCCATCCTAAACCTGTGCAGCCTCCTTGGATTCCAGCCTGGATAATGTTCCCCAGGAAACCTCTTTTTCTGGATTCCTCGAGAGGGGGAGAAGCTTCCAAGCTCTCCCAAGTTCAGCAGGGTTTTCTCACCTCCCAAAAATGCCTGGAGTGGAAATGTTGGCGATAAAAGATTTTCAGGGCGTGGGTCCCTCTCCTGAACTCCCTGCTCATCCCGAGGAGCTGTGTCCAAAGGAAAATGTGGAGTTTTGAGCAGGAATAAAAAGCATTGTGCAAGGAAGCGAGCAGGGAGAGGAGCTGCTGCTCTCTTCCTCCAGCTGATCCATTCGTGCTGAGTTCCCAAATATTTCTGAAGGATAATAAACCAGAGAAGGTGGGCAGAGCTCAGCACGTGAGCAGATGGCTTTTTGATCTGCGTGTTTTTAATCAAACTGGTTTTGTGGCATCTCCAAATCCCCTGGGCACAGGAACGGGATTTTTCCCACCAATTGTGTGGAGAAGAGCCGGGGCAGTGCCCAGGTTGGTGCTGGGCTGCAGGGCCGGGCGTGGAGGGGCTCAAAGCCTGGCAGGAATTGGCCACCCCCGTTTTAGCAAGTTTTTTGTCATAACCTAAATGTGGATCCAGTGCAGAATTCCATCTGTGCCTGCTGCTTGGAGCAGGGAGGGAGCACATCTGGCCAGATGTGCTGGGAAAGGGTTTGCAGTGCAAGCCCAGCTGTGAGGGCTGGGATGGTCTCGTCACCTTCGTGGTGGTGATACCCAAAATATCCCAAAATGCTGCTTAAAAATAGCCCAGGATCTCTCCCCTTCCTGCTGTTATGGCCAGAATCCCTACAAATGGATTTTCAGGGAAGGGTTTTCAGGGTGGAACAGGGAGAATTAGGGAGAAAAGTGCTTTGTGCTCAGCTTTGGTTTAATCGTGTGGTGAATGAAGCCTCCAAATGTCTCTTTTGGGATCTGGAGGGAACCTTTGCAAGGAAAATGGGAATTTCTGAACTCAGCAGCATGAGGATTATTAGGAATCCTGGATAATGGAAATGTGCCAGGTACCAAATAATGTCATTTATCAATCACTGTGCAACATGAATCAGTGTTCAGTGTAAATCTTTGTCCTGTCACTTTCGCAGATCCTTTCAGATTGGCTTTGACGTTGGCTTTTTCCACTGGATTCACTTGGAAAACACATTTTCCCAGGTGCCAGACATCTTTGTGCACAAGGAGCTTTTTTTTAAAGGATAATTCAATATTTTTTGAACAAGTCGTAGTGATTTTAGCAAAGAATTGAACGGTGGAAGGTGTCCCTGCTCCTGGCAGGGGGTTGGAACGAGCTGAGCGCTGCTCCCTTCCAACCCAAACCATTCCACCGTTCTGGGGAGGTGAGGTCATAAAAAGAGCCTGGACTTTGATCTCTTTACATTTGGCTGGAATCCACAAATCATGTGGAGCTTAAACTTTTCCAGAGCGATCCCGAGCCGGCGGAGCAAAGACTTTGTGGTGACATTGAGGGGAGAACAGAGATGAACCTGCCAGGATTGGGCTGTCACTCCTTCCTTCAGGAGGATTTTGGGATCACCAGGGCTGTGTGACACCAAATTGCTGTCCCAGGAGGGGCTGGAGGTGGCGTTTGGAGCAGGGCCCTGCCCTCATCCCGCTCTCCATCCATACGGTGTCCACAGCACTCAGATGTTCCCCTCCCGCCCTGCCAAATTTCCAGCTGCTGCAAATGAATGTTTAAGTTGCTCTGAGCTCATTGTCGAGGCAAACAGCTGGGCCTGCTGGAATATGGGTTTGGATGGGGTTCCTCGGGATGGGAATGTCATTAATGCCTTTGTGTGAAGTGAAGTGAAATGAAATGAAATGAAATTCCTGCCGCGCGCCCCGCTGGATTTCAGCGCTCCAAGTTCAAGGGAAACGGGAAAAATCCCTTTAGTGGAGCTCTCAAAGTTGAGCTCCCACCAGGGATGAGTGAGTTTGTGACCTGGGCATTGAGAGTGTCTGAAAATCCTCCTGAAATTCCAATTTCCTGCTCTTTATTGTTCACGGAACAATTTATTGTTCAGCCTAATTGGGGTCGGTAGGGGAAAGGCAGGGTTAAGATGATGATGATGATGATGATGATGATGATGATGATGATGATGATGGAGCTGCTGGGATTGCAGCTTTTCTGGGAGTTTCCCCTCACATGTGTGAAAATGAGGCATTTCCTGGTGTCTCCTGGGCTGTCAGCAGGCTCTGAGAGCTGGAATGAGTCGGGATAAACCTCGGGATCCCTCCTCTTTGCTGGCTGGGCTTTCCTCACCTTCCTGTGGGGAGGAGTGGAAGGAGGAAAAATCCTGTCCTGGTTTCAGCCAGGAGGTGGAACCTGGATCTCCAAACTCTCCTTTCAACCCTGGGCATGTTCACCATTCCCAAAATGCTTTCCCTGAAATGCAGGTGCCACCTGTTGGGTGCATCCCCACAACTTCCCCCTCAGCAGGGAGAATCCAAGGTGGGAATTCTGCTGGCAGGATGGGCTGTGGGACTGTGACAAATATTGGAGTGTGGGGAAAAAAACAGGAGGGAAAAGGAAGGAAAAAAGGAAGGAGAAGCCCACCTGGCTTGTTTTCAGCAGCCCTGATTGCATTGTCTCTCCTCAGCACATCCTGCTCAGCAGCTGAGTCCTCTCCCCAGAGCTTTTCCACACCCCCTCTCTCTCCTTCCTGCAGGAGAGCGTGGCTGTGCACATGGCAGTTGTTTGCTTTGTGGTTGCAGATCCATGAAGAAATTATAAAGGGAGGAAAAAAATCCCCAACTTTTCCTTTTTTTAGGGTTAGAGAGTGGAGTCTCTTGGTCTGTTGGTCTTGGGTGTTCACCCAGCTCCAGGGCTGGGATGGGATGGGAGCTCCCAGTGTGGAATCCCAGACTGGAGTGGGTGGGAAGGGCCTTAAAGCTTCTCCAGTTCCAACCCCTGCCATGGTTGCTCCAGGTTGCTCCAAGCCCTGAGCACTTCCAGGGATGGGGAATTCCCAGCTCTGAGCATCCAGGTGTGGGGAAGGAATGTGGGCAGGCAGGGAGGGATTGGGAGATAATTCCAAGGGAGAAACTTGGAGATAATTCCAATTGCTCTCCATGCTCTTCCCTGTGCAGCTCCCAGGGCTGGCAGTGCTCCTGCTGCCTCCAAGGATAATGCACTGATGAGGATTTTTAGGATGGGAAAGGGCAGGATAATTAGGATGGTGGTGTGGAGGCTTCCAAACTACACCCAGAGTATCCATTTCCCAAAATATGAGTGGTATCCAAGCTCCCCTTGGGGTCTGTTGTTGATCCATGATGGATTTGGCATTCAGGAATTGCAGCACTGAGCATCCAGCGGCTCAGGAAAGCTGGGAAGGAGCAGCCAACTGTGCCAGCCTCGCCCTTCCTTCCCCTCATCCCTCCTGGCACAGCCTCCCAGCAGTGGAAGGGAACGTGGGTTCCCTCTCTCCATGCTGGGAATGTTCCTTTGGGAATGGGATGGACGGGAGGGCTCGGCACAGCCGGGGGATGTTTGGAGGATGACCCAGTTAACGACTGCCCCAGGGATTTTATGGAAGTGCTGAAGTTCATTGGAAGCCAGGGTGGGAAGTGGGCGAGTTGGGAGATGCTGTCAGGAGCGTGGGGCTCCCTCCAGGACCACCCAGGAATGCTCCATCTTCCGGCAGCTGGAGCTGGAGATTCCCGCTGCTGCCGGCGGCTCCGGGTGAGGATGAGTGGGCAGCAGGGAGCAGTCCCAGGGGCCTGAGCTCACGTCACTGGGATGCTGGGTGGGGAAGCAGCAGGAACCAGGAGCAGGGATGCTGGGATAAATAGGGACAGAGCCCGGACACGGCCGGGGGAGCGGCGGCTGAGAGCAGAGGTGTCACTGCCGTGAGCCTGGACAAGGATCCGGGAGCGATCTCCAGGAGAATCCCACGGGATCCTGAGGGAGTGTGGAGGCACTGACCTTCCAGGTGAGGGGCTTTCCCAGTTTGCTGCTTGTTTCCAAGCCATGCCTGGAAACAGGAGCTGGAATTCCTCAGGAGGAACCTTGGAGTGAGCCCTGGGCTTTTGGGATGGTTCACTGTGGGGTTTTCCCTGTCCCAATCCCACCCATTCCTCCTCAAAGGAGGGCTTGTCCTCCTTCCTCCCATCCAGGGATCTCCGAGCCCGTTCCTGAAGGGAGCAGGCAGCGAGGGGGAGCTGGGATGGGTTTGGGATGGGTTTGGCACTTTGCTGGCTCGGTTGGTTGAGCTGGGGTTTGTTTGTTTGTTTGTTTGCTCCGAATGGTTTTGCTCTGGCTCCAGCTGGAGCCGTGTCCCGAGCTCCAGGGGGTGTTTTTGGGGAATCAAAGGACCTTTCTGCTGTGAAATGCAAATGTGAGGGTGCTGTGCGAGGCAGGCTGAGGGCTTTGTGAATTTATATATTTATATTTATAAAAGCTCCTTTATTTCCTCGGCATTCTGTGGCTGCGCTGCTCTAACAAAGTGAGCTCTGATTAAATTTGTGGTTCTTATCCAACCTGCAAACAAGGCCGACTTCTGGAAGTGCTTTAAAAGCCATCAATTCCGGCAGGCTTTTCCTCTCAGAGCTCATTACAACATTTCCCTCCTGCATTTCTTCCTGAGTCCCACACTGTAATCCAAGGATCCTGCCCTGGGATGCAGCTCAGAGGTGAAATCCCTGGAATTCTGCATGGATTTCACCTCAGGATTCCTGCTTTGTTGCACTAAACTAATCATCTCAAACCCTCGCTTGTCTGGGGATTTTATTTCAGTTGTTTTTACTCATTTTACATTTTTCCCATCCCTTTTTCACCTGGTTTTCCATCTTTTACCTTTCCGAAGTCGTGTGCAGTGTCATTACTGCTGGAATGAGCTTGAAGGTTCATTATGGCTCAGGGAGCTGGGTTTTGTCCTCTGGTTTATTATTGCACCTGTCTTGGCTATAAAACAAATTAATGGGGAAAATCTAATAAAATCTGGGGCAATGTTTGAGTCTGGGGTGTTGTGCAGCCCAGGATGGCAGGGCAGGAGCTCTAATTCCAGGGATGAGTCGGAGAAATCCTTCCCTGTGAGGGTGGGGAGCACCTGGAATGGATTTCCCAGAGAAGCCGTGGCTGCCCCTGGATCCCTGGAAGTGCCCAGGGCCAGGCTGGATGGGGCTTGGAGCAGCCTGGGATGGTGGGATGAGATGAGCTTTGAGATCCCTTTCCACCCAAACCCTTCTGAACTGGAGACAAACTGCTCTGTACTCAGAGCTGCTGGTTGGAACTGGGAAATTTGGGAATTCCAGGCTTAAAAACCGAAGCAAACTGGAGAGGGATGGATCCCTGCGGTGGGAGCTGCTGAGGAGCAGATGCGGCCAAGATGCTGCTCAGTCCCTCAGCCACAGCCACATTCTCCCAATCCCATTTCCCTCCCCTCTGGCCATTCACTGGGAGTGAGGAATGCCAGGGATCCTCCTGAGGGATGTTGTGTCTGCAGGCAGAGGCTCGGAGTGCAGAGGTTTTCCAGCGAGCTGTTGTTTTCCCACAGCGAGTCTGGGTTTGGTCTCCCTGTTCCTGGTGGCTCGGGAGCTGTTTGATGGATTAGCAGCGGCTCTGATAAATACTGGATGGGTTGGAGAAAGTCCGAGGGATTCTCTGTCCTTGGGAAAAGGCCTGGCTGGGATTCAGGTGTTGTTTTAATTCCTAATGCAAAGGTGCTCGTGCGCCAGCTCAAGCTGGCAGCTCCTCGTGTTCTCTGCACCCCAGGGAAATCTGTACAAAATGCTGCTCTCGTGGGGTTTCCACCAGCAAATCCCACAAAAAGCTCTCGGGGTTGGGATGAAATGTCCCAGCCTTGCAGTCCCAAACTCTGCTGGGAAAGGATGAGGTAGAGCTGGTGACCTCCTGCTGCCCAGTGATTACCTGGAGGAGAGGGAATGGGAAGGAGCTTTAGGGATGATCCCAAAGTGTGGAATGAGCTCTCTTGAGGGCTGGAGGTGGCTTAGAATTTGATTTATCATCTTTTAACTTTCCTTTTTACTCAGAACGCCCCAGCCCTGTCCTCCACCCTGACAGGCTGGAAAAGCAGCTCCTTTTTGCTCCATCCAGTGTTTGAATCCCTTTCTGTGTGTGTGGACAGGGGGATTTTGTCCGGGTTCAGGAGGAAATTTGGAGACCCTTTGCCTGAGGAGATGCTGGAATCCTGAGTCACCCAGAGCATCCCAAGGACTCCATGTGCTCTCCTGGAGCTCCATCCCAGCTCTGAGTTATGGTTTGGAGTTTCAGCTTTAAGTTTGAGCAGATGGGTTCATCCCAGAGCAATAAACACAACAAATAATTCACAATTCACGGATGCACAAAGTCCCCAGGGTCCTCCTAAAGCCCTTAATTGCTGCCTGGAGCTTTTCTCCCTCCATGCTAATGAGCCTTTCTGTTTTCCATGGATATTTCCCCTCTGCAAGGGTGCTTCAACTCAAGAATTCTGGATTTAAAGTGAGACAGAGTCGGGCTTTGAGGCCTCAGAGCAAGTGCTGCTCCTGTCCCGAAGAATTTCTCGGCAAATCTGAAAAGGATTTTTCTCAGCAGCTGTTTGTGTCCCCGGGGGTGAAATTAGGTGACCTATATTCCATGGAAGGGCTGCAGGACAGGGCTCGTCCCGAGGCAGGAATTTCACTCCTGATGAATAATAATCAAATCAAAAAAGGAGCAAACCACATCTGACTCCTGATCCCGCTCGGGCTCTGCCCGTTCCCAGGAGCCAGCGTGACTAATGGGATTGCTCCGGGGCAAGCTGGATGTTTCACTGGAGTAAAAATAAAACCCAGAAGCCCAGACTGATGTGTGTGACGTGAGTCATCCTCAGGCTTCTGCAGCTCCGTGGGATCAGACAGCAGATCCCTGCTGAGCTCCGTGCCAGGGCCAGGAAGGGCACGGAAAGTCCTGAAAAAAATCACTGGGAGGTGACCCAGCCGTGCTTGGATCTGCTCTGAATCCACGGCTGGGATATTGGGGAGTTACCCAGATTTTGGCATGGGGTGGCCTCGTTGTGGTCCCAGCTTTGGGGTTTTCCAGCTGGGATTGCTCCTTGCACAGCCACGGGCTCCGTGTGGCATTCCCACCTTTCCGGGAGGTGCTGGGCTTGGAGTGAGCTGGGATAGGGAACCCCATGGACCAGGATGAGCTTTGGGGTCTTTTCCAGCCCAGACCATTCCATGGTGGCCACCAGAATGGCCAAAGTGAGCTGGGGTGACCAAAGAGGGATGGATTTGCAGGGAATTGTGGAATGTGGGGATGGAACTGGGAATGGGAAGAGCAGAGAAGCACTTTTCCCTCTCTCCATGAGCAGCAACAGCCCCTGGAGACACAGAGGCACCTCCAAGACCTTGGCTCACTCTCCTGAGGTGTCCTGGTTTTGCTCCAGGAAGGATTTCACCCAAAATAGACCCAACCTGGCTCCAAAGGGAGCGGGAGCCATCCCGAGCCGCGGCTTTGAAGGCGCTCAGGTCATTTCACACTTGGGGGTGAGAACTGGGCCAAAGAAGGGAAAATAGCCCAGATTTCCACCCAAAACCAGGCAGGAGTTGAGATCTTGGACTGCGCTGGGATTGAGTCATTGAGTTTGGCTGCAGCAGAAATGAGCTGGAATCGCAGTCGGTGCAAACCAAACTGGCTGAAGGCACAGGGAAGGTGCCAAAAGTGGGAAAAGGTGCCAAGATTTGAAGGGTTTGGGCTGAATTCCTGCTGGGATGGAGCTCCCTTCCCTGAGGGACAGGGGACAGTGACCTTGAGGGGGCTGCTCTGGGGTGACACAATTCAAATATCCTCAGGGAACACGATTATCCTCCTGTTCTTTACTCCCCATAACTCTGCTCGGGAAATGTGTCCCGGTCTAGATAAAAATGGAGCTTAAAAAAAAAAATTAAAAAATCTTCCAGTAGTGTTTTGGTTGTATAACACTGAAAGCATCACTTATTTCTTGCCAAACCCCCCTGATAAGACCCCTCTGTGTTTTTCCTTTTAATTAAAACAAGGCTTTTTTTTTTTTTTTATGTACAAATAAAACACTGGTGCCATATTTTTTCTTTTATGGAATATTATGTCATGGCAGGATTTGTGGCTGCTCCAGACTCTGAATTCCCGGCGGGAGGGATGTAAATCTCCTCAAAGTGCAGTCTCCAGTCCTTCCCTCCACCACTCCTCACTGATATAAAGAGCCCCAATGCCTGCTCATAAATATTCCCAGCTTTCCAGAGGATCCTGGATGCCTCTGCTGCTTTAATGCTTCGGATTAAGAGTTGCAAGAGGGACATAAATTTAATCTCTGGCCCTACAGAAAGGAAAGGGCTCTCTTACTTTTAAAAATGTTTTTCTTTGCAATAAAACCAGCAGAATTATTGATATGAGTTCCTGGGACTTGCAGGGGTTTTTATTTTTAGTTTTTATTTCATTTTATTTTAGTTATAAATGCCCTGGAGCAGGGGGGGGGTGTTTGTTATGTGCCAGCACAGCCGCAGCCTGGGCTGCTCCCAGAGTTTTGGTGGCATTTGGATTTGTTGTGCAGGAAATGAGGAGAACAGGAGGAGATGTGGGGGGTTTTGTGTGGGTGACACTGAGATTAGGGCTGGATGTGCAGCAGAAGGTCTGGAATGATCCAGCTCTTCTTGGTGGCCTTCCCCAGGGAGGGAAAAGAGAGAAAACCCCTGGACAGGAGTGAGAAATCCGTGGGATTTCGGGGAATTATAAGGGGATGGAGTCAGCAGCCCTGGAAGTGTTTATCAGATTAAAGGGAGCTGTGACTCAGTTTTGGGGACATTGAGGAAGTTTCTGTCGGGTTCAAGATGTTCATCCTTTAGTGGGAAAATCTCCCACCCTGCCAAGGAGGGAGAGCAGAAATCCTGGGAGTTTGTGAGTGTGATTCCTGCAGATTTATAGGGAAAACTTCACACTGGAGAGGGGCTGGTGCCAGTTCCTGCTGAAACCTGGACGTTGAGGAGTTCCCTCCGAACCCATGGATTTGTTAAAATATTGGAATTTATTTGGTGGGGGGATCCTGCAGTGCCTTGCGGAGGGATCTGCTGCCGGAGTCATCCCATCCATCCAGAGGAAAGCACACTCCCAAATCTTCCAGTGCCTGATCCGGGCATTCCTGGGCTGGAATTCCAGCCAGTTTGCTGGAATGATGTCATCTGTAGAGCTGGCACGAGGAGAGGTCTCCTGACTTGCAATCCTACACCACTTTCCACCTGCCTTTCCATCTTGGCTGCACATGGAAGGAAGGAAAATCCATTGTTTCCCATCCCTCTCGATGTTTTGGGGTTGGAATATGAAGGGTTCTGGTTTCCCTCCCAGGAAAGGTGAACTTGGAGTGTTCCTTGTGTGGTTTTTGGGGTGTTTTTGAGCGTGGCCCCCCCTCTGCTGCTGGCAGGGTCTGACTCCTGCCCAGAGGAGCTGCTCTGGCCCCCTCTGCCCTTTCTCCACGAGCTTTTTCCAAGGGAAAACTCATAAAACACAGACTCTTTCTTCCCTGCTCCCCTCATCTCCTGGCTGCCCTGGCTCTCTCCCCAGAACACGTTATTGGATTTCAGTGGAAATGCTCTGGGAGCCCCCCAGAGTTTCCAAGGGGTCTCTCACCCCCTCAGCTCCCTGCTGCTGCCTGGGCTTCCTCACCTTGGATTCTTTTTCTGGACTCTTCCCTTGTCCAGCTCCTCTTATCCCTGATCTCCAGGATGCTCTTTGCTTTTCCCCTCTCAGCCTCCTCCTCCATCATCATCTCTGTCACCATCCTCTCCTTTCTCAGGGTTTCTTCCCTTTTTGGAGATTTGTTTTATTCCCTTTTCACGTTTTTTTGTTTGTTTGTTTGTTTGTTTTTGGTTTTGTTTTGGTTTTGGGTTTTTTTGTTTGTTTGTTTGTTTGTTTGTTTGTTTGTTTTGCCTTTTCCTGTTGCTGCTTTTCCAGCTCTGAGCAAAATTTCTGCAAACGCCTTTGAAGTCATTTCACCTTTCTTGCTCTGCTGGCTGCAGCCAGGATTAGGGCAGTGCCAAGGAAACTTCCCAGAACTTTTTCATCACTTCCTTTAGCCCTAAAATCCTCTATTGTCTCCTAATTTAATTATCCAGCTTTGTGGGTCATGGAATCCCAGAATTATGTGAATTGGGAGAGACCTTGAATCTCATCCAGTGCCCCCCCTGCCGTGGGCAGGGGCACCTTCCACTGTCCCAGGTTATTCCAGCCTGGCCTTGGACACTGCCAGGGATCCAGGGCCAGCCACAGCTTCTCTGGGAAATCCATTCCAGGGCCTCCCCACCCTCCCAGGGAACAATTCCTTCCCAATATCCCATCTCTCCCTGCCCTCCTGCTTTGTGTTGGCCAAGCTTTGGCCTCCTGGAGCCCTCTCAAAGCGAAAAATTTCCTTCTCCATATGAAAAATCCACATTTTCAAGGAGCTGCTGGGATCTAAGGTCAGGGAGAATCTGGGGGTGAGAGAGAGTTTCTGCAGGGTTTGGGATTAACATCAGGCAGGGGAAGGGGAAGGGGAAAAGGAGAACAATCCCACACTGAACATGTGGCTGCTCTTTTGCCTCGTTGTGCATTGTCAGCCCAGTGATTTACACCGGGTGAAATCCATTCCAGAGCGTGAGAGCAGATGAATAAAGAGGGGATTTTGGAGCTGCTTGACCAGATTTTTGTCTCTGGGATGGCTCCCTGAAGGTGTGGCCTGTGTTTTGTGGATCAGCCCCTTTCCAGGAGCATCCCTGACATGGATTTGTGGCATCAGCAATTCCTGAAGCAGCTTCAGAGCGGGGAAAATGTTTGGTCTGGACTTCTTTTTTTCTGGCTCCGTCCCTTTCAGTGTCTATTTTTTAACCTAAAGTACGTTCTTGGCTCAGCCAGGAAGGCCAACCAGCTTCTCTTTTTATGATCCTTTATTTGCCAAAGATATTAAAATGTATATATTTATATATATTTCTATATTCCTAGAGGAAGTTGCCAAAGCAAACTGTCCTCACTGTGTGTCTGCTCCCGGGCAGCTCTGCCAAGGAGCAGCTCTGCATTTTCCTCCTAATTCAGCCTCCATCTGTGTCAGGAGCAAAGGAACGGGAGCAAAATCCAAGTGTTCCCAAATTGCTGAGCTGGTGCCTTCCCCTCTCATCCTGGGGCAGGGAAAAGAGGGAGTGTGGGGTTGGTGTCCATGACAATGTTCTACCAACACTGCTTGGGAATATCCAAAGTGGAGCATTCCCAATGAATCCGTGCCAGACTTTGGAACATTTTGGTGGCCAACATCTCAAAACAGCCCCGTGTGAGTGCAGGGATGAGGGGATGGAGCTGCAGGGATGAGGGGATGGAGCTCTGGGGATGGAGCTGCTCTCAGGGATAGAAGGATGGAGCTCCAGGGATAAGGGGATGGAGCTGCCTGAGGGGATGGAGCTGCTCCTGGGGATAAGGGGATGGAGCTGCAGGGATGAGGGGATGGAGCTGCAGGGATGAGGGGATGGAGCTGCTCCAGTGCTCAGGCGGGTGAGTCACGGGCCCCTCTGAGTCACATCCATGATTTCATCGCTGGAGGTTGAGGCTGAAAGTGCCCCAAGGAGGGAGATTGATGACCCTGGAAGTGCAGAGGAGTGGGAGGGGGATGTTTCTGGGGAGTGGAGTGAAGCTCCGAGCTGGATGAGGCCGGCACGTATGGGGATGTGCTGATGTCATTGTGTTGACAATGTGTGCTGGAAAGAAAAGCTCCAGGCCGCAGTGTCCAGGTTCCTGGAAACTCTGAGGAGGATTTATTGTTCTGTGCTGCTGAATGGGGCTCAGCATCCGCCTTTCCCTGCCTTATCCCAAGGTTTGGATGTGTGGTGTCGGGGCTGGAGCAGTGCGTGGCCGCTCCGTGCAGCTCCAATCCTTGGGGAAGGAAGGAACTGAGAACTCCCAGGAACAAAATCCCCTCCTCAGCAGCCTCCTCAATTCCCTTCCCAACTCTTCCAGCTTCCCTGTGCCTGCAGGCAGTTAATGAGCCTTTGGGAGCTCATCCCTGGAACTGTTTTGTGGGATCAGCTTCCCCCGGCTGCAGCTCCTGAGTTTTCCTTGACTCTTCCTGCTGGGAATACCTTGAGGCAGGTGCAGCACCACGCTCCAGCCTGATGCCTTTTGCAGTGAGGATTTCCAGAGAAATGCAGGCTTGTGAAATCCCATCACTCTGCACCGGCTGTCCAGCCTGGAAAAGGGCTGGCCAGGCTGGAATATTCCCAGGGAGGTGGTGACTGAACAGCAAAAACAGGGAATGGGACAAAGACCAGAGGGTTCTTTGCTGGGATCTGAGGGTTTCTGCACGTTATGAGGGAATTTGAGCAGCCCCATCCATCTACCTCACTCAAAAATCAGGGATGAGCTTGAGATGTGATACCTGTGGCTTTCCCAAACCTTCCCAAGGGCAGGAATCTGGGATTGCTTCTGATGCTTTTTGCAGCGAGGATTTCCAGAGAAATGCAGGCTTGTGAAATCTCATCACTCTGCACCTGCTGTCCAGCCTGGAAAAGGGCTGGCCAGGCTGGAATATTCCCAGGGAGGTGGTGACTGGATAGCAAAAACAAGGAATGGGACAAAGACCAGAGGGTTCTGTGTGGCTTTTGATGGGATCTGAGGGTTTCTCCACATTGTCAGGGAATTTGAGCAGCCCCACCATTGACCTCACTCAAAAATCAGGGATGAGCTCAAAATAAAATACCCATGGTTTTCCCAAACCTTCCCAAGGGCAGGAATCTGGGATTGCCTCTGTCTCTGCTCCATGGACAATTCCAAATTCAATCCCTCTGCCTCAAGACCCTGTTTTGGCCTCTAAAGCAGAAAAGCAATAACACAAAAGTAATGAAGCTTTGGGGAGCTGTTCTGGGGAGATCTCTCTGGTTTGTGTCACAGACTGAGAGCCGGGCCTGGGGCTCTGCTTTAAACCTGATACAATCAGAAACAGCCCCAGAAAAAAGCTGCTTAATTAAAGAACTCCTTAGCACAGCTCAAATAAAACCCCAGCTCAAAGCCGGGGGATCCTGGGAGGAGATAAAGGCACGGGGAGGGAGAGGTGGATGCTCCGTGGCCTCGGGCACGAACAAAGCCCAGAGCAGAGCCAGATGTGGGCTGGGCTGGGCTGGCCCCGCTCCAGATGTGCGCTCGGAGCTCTGCCCACCTGGGGCTGCAGCTGGAGGCACTGATGGGATCTGGGGAGTGCGGCCAGGAGGGGGAGATTTCCAGGGAGATTGGGATCAGGGAGGGCAGTGCCGGGCCAGCTGCTGCTCCTTAGAGAGGGATGAGAGGATGGAATTTGGTCCTGCTCTTTTCCCTTGGGTGATGCTTCTCCCTCTATTCCTGTCAGTTTTTCTCCTGCAGCACCTGGGGGCTGTGAGGACCTGGCACCTGCAGGTCCCCAGTCCTGCCCCACTGTGTGTCCTTGGGATCCCTGCTTGGATTTGGCCTTGGCTCCGGGCAGTTTAGCTTCACAAAAATCTCTGGAGCAAGAGGGGCTGCTCAGCTCTTCCAAACTTCAGGGGTTTCACTCAATATTTCACTTAAGAACTCCCAATATTCCTACTTTACATATTCCTCTACAATCCCAATATTCCTACTTCATATATTCCTCTACAATCCCAATATTCCTACTTTATATACTCTTCTACGATCCTTTAGAATCCCAGTGCCTCAGGCTTTTTCCTGCAGTAACTCCCTCTCCTTTGAATCCAAAGGTTCACAGCATTGTGACTCTCGATCACTTTGGGAGCTGGGTGAAAGCTCCTGTGGTCCTTCCCATCTTTCCTGGCCTTTGGATACCCCTGTGGCCTCGCTGGAAAGCTGCCCCCAGCCCTTCTGCCCTTTGGTCTGGCCAAGACGTGCTCAGTTCTGTTGCATTTCCTTCCTCACTCTCCATCCCTGACCCTGCTGGGAAGGAGGATGCTTTCTGGGATGTGGGATGGGGATCCTGAGGAGCTCAGGATGAACCTGGCTGGAGCAGCAGCCAGAGCTCAGCAGGTACCAGGCCCCCACCTGCCATTCCCAGCTCCCATTCCTGGCACAGATGGAGCAGGAGCAGCTGCCAGGGAGAACGGGAGGAGGAGGAGGAGGAGGAGGAAAAAGCCCATTTGGATGTGAAAGCAGAGGAGCTGTGCAGATCTTCCCCCAAAACAAAAACAGCAGCTCCAAGTGCATTTGGAGGAGTTCTGGCACCGCTCGGCCGTGGATGGGAAGCACACTGGGAATTGTGCCTGCTCTGGAGCCAGCAGCTGTGATTGTGTCCACTGGAATAATCGTGGCAGTGAACACTCAGCACAGCTTCCCTGCTGCCCTGGCATGGCTTTGGATCTCTCTGGAGTAAATCAGGCTCCAGGGAGGGCAGTGCTGTTACTCCGTCTATGCCAGGCCTGGCCTGGCTTTTCCAAGTCCCATGGGTGGTTTTTGATATCCAGAAAACAAATCCTCGGCATGGATCTGACCCAACCCCCTGGATTTGAGCTCTTTGCGAGTCGAGATCCGGATGCAAACTCCCAGCTGCACCCTCGTGTCCCTGAGCCCAACCAAACCCTGTCTCTGAATCATCCACAGGCTCCAGGAAAATGGGGATTGAGCTCAGCTCAGCAGGGCCTGGAGCCAGCACTGGGAGCATCCCCAGCCCCTCTTCCCTCTCTCCTTGGTGAGAACTGAGCAGCCCATGGAAATCTGCTGGATCTCCCCAGCGTGGGCTCAGCTGGAAACGTGAACAGAATCAAACCTTACAGAGTTTGGGTTTGGTTTGTTTGGAGGAGGGAGTGAGCTCCCATCTCGTGCTGGCCTGGCTGGGGAGCTCAGCACTGCCAGGAGGAGCTGGGCCTGGACCAGCCCTGCTTGCCCAGGACATTGCTGGGGATGTGGTGTCAGATCAGGGCTGGTTTAGTTCCAACTTCAGCCCTCTCAGTTCATTGGGAAAGCTGATGAAGAGTGGGGAAGTCCTGGGAGAAAAGCAAGGATGGAGGAGAGCACTGTGTGGGGATTTTATAAAGGAAACAGCAGCATAAAACTCCTGAGAAAACCTTTCCCTTCAGTTCAGGCTGAAGTGGGAATTTTGTCTTCTGCCATCTCTCAGTCCTCTCTTTACAGGGATGTGCAGAATGACCCAGGTTTAGTGCAATATTTCTGTGGTGGCTCCAACTCAGAGTGGTTCTTGCTGCCTCAGCCCTGAGCTGGATGGGTCTGATTTAAGTTTCCCTGGGCAGGTTTTCCCACCTGGAATGGGAATATTTCATTTCCTTGACATTTAGAAGGTCTAATCCTCAGATACAAACTTTTCTTGTTTAATCATTAGTTTTTCAAACTTCAGGGGTTTGGGGCAGGCATTTAATTTGTTGTGTTCCTTCTGGGCAATATTTTCATGATAAAAACTCGATGTGTGCAGGTCAAGCCCATCTTTGGGTGGCAGGAGTTGTGCTGGATTTCATTTTTGGATACTATTCCTCTTGGATCCTTGAGATCTCCCTTCCCATAGAAGCAGATCTTTGCCAGGTGTGCTACCTGTGTTTATTTTGCTGTTTAATGGGGGGATTTTGGGTGCTGCTTCTCCGACTCTCCTGGAGCAGCAGCAGTTCTGGGAACAGAAGAAAAGCCTTGGCTTGCAGGGAGCAGAGCTGGGAGCAGTTGAATTCCCAGGGTCACGGGTTTGCTGTTTTATGGGAGACCATGTGCTGCTTTCCCAGCAGATGAAAGGGTTTTGCTGTCAGCACTTTGAAAAACACCCAGAACAAACCAAACCCGAGCGGGACTCTGGGTCTGCCCTTGGCATCTCCTGGGGTTTTTTGGGTCAAGCCACCACTGGAAAAATCCCCCAATTCTTTCCACTGGGAAAACTCACCAAATGGGCTGGCAAAGGGAGGACAATGTGGGCGCATTCACAGCCAGGTAGTGGGGCCAGGCATTTTTAGGGATGCTCCCATGGATCATTTAACCTGTTTAAGCACCTGGTAGGGCAAAATTGCCATCTCCTACGCCCTTTTTTTCCTGAATAAAGGAAGAAAATCCCATTATTTCTCTATTTTCCTCTTAAGCTAACCACCGTTAAATCACTTCTATCAAAGTCCTTAAAATGTTTCCACGCCATGGCTCGGGAACGTTCGGAGAGGATCCAAACCTGGATGTGGTGATGGAGATTTGAGCTGAGCTCAAATCCTGGAGCTTTGTTTTTGGGAATCTGCAGAGATTTGGGCAACTTTTTCCAGGATGAGGAGTTTATTTGCCGAGAAATGCAATTTTGGGGTTGACTGCAGCTCTTTACGGAGTTGGCACTGGGAACTCATCTTTCTGGAAAGGGCAGCTCAGTTTTGTTCCTACATTTTCAGAGCTCAAAATTCCCATTCTTCCATTTCCCAGAAATATTTTGTAGCCTCCAAACCTTTCTGCAAAAGGGGAAAATGTTCAGGAGCACCAAACCAAAACGAAGGGATTGGTCATGCTTTGGGGTTGACCTGAACTTTAAAGGATTATTTGGGGTTTTCTTCTGCTGAGCGGAAAAATAAATCCGGAGCTTTTCACTCGGAGTGCAAACACGACCTTCCCTCACCCCTGGAACGAGCCAGGGACTCTCACTGTGGCATTGGCCTGGCTGGGAGTGCAGAGCCAATCTCCACATCCCGGGTGCTTTCTCAGCTTTCTCATCAGGATGATGATGAATTAGCACTTAATTCATGCTTTGATCTCGGGAAGTGAAGAGTCCCGGATCCTCATTCCCTGTGCGTGCTCCCAGACAAGGCCCTGTCTTTGTCCATGGTCACTTTGTTCTTGGGTGCAACCAGGTTAAATTCATGTGAATGCCAGGAGGGCAGATTCAGACCTCAATTAACTGGGTAATTAACTCAATTAACACAGTGAGCCAAAGGTCAGGATGGGCTTTTGGGAACTCAGGGCAGCACTTTGAGCTCTGGGAATGCGTCCATAAAATTCACCTCTTTTCCAACAAGGTGTTCCTGAAGATTGAAGGGGATCCCTGCTGGGGTTTGGGCAGAGGGGTTGGATGTTCCTGCTCCGTGGTATTGGTCTGGAATTGATCTCTGCTGGTCTGGAATTGGACGAGTTATGGAATAGAATCACGGATGGGTTGGATTGGGATGGACTCAAACCTCGTCTTGTTCCATAGGCAGGGACACCTTCCACAGAGCAGGCTGAGAACATGAGAGCATCTCCTGGGATGATTTGGTGTGGAACAGGCTGGAATGCAGAGCTGGCTTTATCCCAACACTGCCAAAGCCTGGAATGTGCAGTGCAGGATGCAGGGGGACACTGGGACACTCAGCTCTGCCACTCCCACCTGTCCAGGAGCAATCCCAGCTGATGTCCCTCCAGCAGCCCCTGAGGGTCCCTGCAGTTGCTGTTCCTGGGGGGGTGAGAGCTCTGACAAGGAAGAGCAGTGAAGGATTGCTCCACTCCTGTCAGCATCTCCCGATCCAGGCTCTTGGAATGCAGGAATCTCATCCCTGGCTGGGAGGGAGCTGGAGCTCTGAGCTGGTGGTGTCACAGGCTGGGAGCTCCAGCAGGGCTGTGCTGACAAGTGATGGCTCTGTTGGAGGCGCTGACAGATTCCGGGGGAGCTCCTGGGGCCAGGTTCTGTTCCTGGATGTACAGAAACCCAGGACACTCCCATCTTCCTCCCTCTTCCAGCTCTTTCCCTGCTGCTTTTCATTTTCTTGCCCATCTCTCTTCATTTAGAGATTCCCTTTTGGGAGATGTCTCTCTGTTCCATCTTCCTCCTGCTCATCCCTCACGTCGCCTCCTCCTTGCTTCTCCAGCCCTTGCTGTCGGAAGCAGTTTGTCCATGATTTTCCACGTTTATTAATGACACATCCGTTATCCTCAGGGCTGATTTTTTTTCTGTGGATCTCCCAAATTCCTGCTGCAGTTGCATCTCCCAGTTTTCCTGTTGTTTTCTGGAGCTGGGGAATGTGGCACAGGGGGGTTCCTGCGTGACAAACTCGGAGCTTCCCGGCCTCCTGCCTCTTCTCAAATCCTTGCTAATCAAGATAAATATTCCCTGTCCTGCCATCAGGTGGACTGGGAACGTGCAAACCTCACTTAAAATGAAAGACAAAACCGTTGCTGGGTTTGCTCAAGTCAGCCCCACGTGCAGAAAATAAACGTTCAAATTATTCCAGAGGGCAACTCGCTCATGTGACGAAGCCACCCAAGAGTTTTGGGTGGATTTAAGGGCAGGAAGCTGCATCAGGGGAGGGTTAGGTTGGATTTTAGGGAAAATTCTTTATCCAGAGGGTGGAACAGGCTCCCCAGGGAATGGTCAGGAGCATTTGGACAATGCTCTCAGGGATGCACAGGGTGGGATTGTTGGGTGTCTGTGCAGGGCCAGGAGCTGGATTTGGATGATCCCTGTGGGTCCAACTCACTTCACTGCATTTATTCCTGTATTTTTACCAAAAATACTCCTAAAAGCACCTGTGGGTGATCCCCCTGTTCCTGTGGAGCTCCAGATCCCTCTGGGAATTCGGGACACACACACTGCAGCCCTGCAGTCAGGAATGTGCCTTTGTGGGTGCTCCTTTCCCCTCTGGGGCCCCAAAATCCGGATGTGTGTGGCAGGGAGGCTCTGCAGACATCAAACCCCTCTCCACATTCCCCCTTCAGGTCAGCTTTGCCTCTCCTTGGATGGAGTGAGAACAAACAGATGTTCCCAGAGAGCTGGGCTGACCTGGAAACCATTAATTAGGGAGTGAGGGAAAGAGGAGAGTGCAGGGTTTGGATTTCCTTTAAGGAGAACTATTTTTAGGCTCAGGACAAGTTAACAGCAACCTGCTGCTGGGGCCAGTGGGGAAAACAAGGAATAATGGCTTCCTTTTGGAGAGGGGTGGTTCCTGGAGTGCTGGGATTCCTGGGGTTACTTTAAGTGAAGTTTAGATGTATTAATTTTGGGGGGAAAAAAGGAAGTGTGGATGCGTGTCCCTTGTCTTAGTCTGAAAGGATTGTAGGATCATGGAATGGTTTGGGTTGGAAGGAAACTCAAAGCTCCTCTTATTCCATCCTCTGCCAGGGGCAGGGACACTTTGCACTAATCCCAGGCTGCTCCAAGCCCCGTCCAACCTGGAACACTTCCAGGGATCCAGGGGCAGCCACAGCTTCTCTGTGCCAGCACCTCACCACCCTCCTTGTATACCTTCACCTGCTTCGGATCCCAACCCGTTCATGGGATCATTTTTGTGGGATTGTCTCTTCCCACCAGCTCAGCCAGGCTCATTCTTGGGCTCTGGGTCGGTCATGGTTGGTTTTGGTGATGAGCTGGCAGACTCCCGGAGCTGTGCCACCCCTGCAGAGCAGGGAAGGGCGTTAATCCCTGCTTTGCTTCCCCCCAGCTGCATTCCCAGAGCTCGTGGGCTGGTGTGAAATGACCCCAGCTGGGTTTGTCCTGTCCTGCTCAGCCCTGGCAGGCCAAAGGCCACACGAGCTGCTTTAGCTGCTTCCTGAGCTCCCAAGCACCTGGTTCCAGTTCCTAGAAACCTGAGAGCCGTGGAAGCAGCACATGGAAGGGCAGGGCTGGAGCAGCCCTGGGGATTGTGTGGGAGTCCTGGTGTCGTGTTCGGCTCTGGAACCTCCCCAGCTCCATCCTCGGGGAGGGATCTGTGCTGTCCTGGAGCACTGGCCAAGGAGCAGAGAGATGAGAGCAGCACAAAGGCAGGGATGCAGAGCAGGCTGTGGCACTGGGAATTGCAGGGATGGCGATCCCTGGGCATCCACGGCTTGGGCACGGCTTGGCACTGCCCTCTTGGTGTGGTCAGTGCTGCCCAGGGAGCTTTTCCAGCCTGAGTTTATCCAGGCAGGTGTTTAAGCCTGGCTCTGTGTGCTCACAGATGTTTTCCGGCCCAAACACAAAGCCAGGGCCTGGGGTGGGTTCCCATCCTCACTGAGGGATTTCTGTGGGAGTTTTTTCTCCTCTCTCCACGTTTTGGGGGTGTAATCACCGCAGTTCCTCTGCCACGTTGTGGTGGGAGCAGTGCAGGTCCGGATTTAGCATCCCCTGTCCCTGAGGAGCCCTGGGGTGACTCACTGTCCCCAGCGAGGCTGCAGGTCCCTGCTCAGCAGGAGGGCTTCAATAAATGAGCTGGACTTCTCTTCAGCATCACATTCCTGCCTCCTCTGGAAATCAATCATCCCTCTGTCAGAGCCTCCCCTCTCCCCCAGCCCAGGCCTGCAAGGCTGGAGTTCCGTGGAATTCAGGAACATTTATGGGAGCAAGACTTGACTTGCTGCTCTGGGAAGGAGGTGATGGACAGGGTGTGTTTCTGTGCAGCCATGGGAGCACTGGGGGTTCACCCAGATTTAATCACTGCAGGGACAGAGAATTCCCTTCCGTGCCTCAATCCATGTCAGGCCTGGCAGGAGGAGAGGGGCTCTCCCCTCTGTTGTGGGTGAGGAGCCGGAAGATGCTTTCCTTTGGAAAGGCTCCTGCCTTTGTGTGTTGCATTAAAAGGTGTTTAATCCTATAAATCTTCTGCTTGTAACACTTCCATAATCCCATCCCTGGATCATCCTAATCCCTGGATCATCCTAATCCCTGGATCACCATCCCTGATGTGCTGGTTTGGGGCAGGGAGGCAGCTGAGCCCAGGCTGGACAGGCGAGTGCCTGTGGCAGAGGGACAAGGTGCTCTCAAGGTGCTGCTTCTTCCTGTGCAGCCAAGGAAAACATCAGGGAGGGTGGGATTGCAGAGCCCAGGGGGAGAGCAGAGCTGTGTCCTCCAGCACATCCTTAGAATTGTAGGATCATGGAATGGTTTGGGTTGGAAGGGACCTTAAAGATCCTCTCATTCCTGCCCTGCCATGGGGGCACCTTCCACTATCCCAGGTTGCTCCTGGCTTTGGACACTTCCAGGGATGGGGCAGCCACAGCTTCTCTGGGCACCCTGTGCCAGTGTTTTACCACCCTCATAACAAATCTCCACCTGCTTCACATCCCAATCCAGCTGTGGGATTATTTTTGTCGGACTGAACTTTCTCCCAGCTAAAACAAATTTATTTTGGGGCTTGGTGTTGCTTATATTTCTTAGGAACAAGCTGGCAGGTGTCCAGCCACCCTCTGCAGGTGAAATACCTGCAGCAGAGCTTAGATCTTGTGTCCAAGTCATTTCTGTTGCTGCAGCATTGGATTTGCTGGGAGAGGCGTGGGATTTTTTGTGTCATCTCTTGCGCGTGAGGAAAATTCATGGCATAAGCACAGCTGCTGAGCGTGAGTTGTGTTATTCTGCATGTTCTCTGTTTTTTAATAAAAAATGGGTCAGCTGAATAATGTGAACAATTTGAGCATTTTCCATAGGACTGAATCAGGGGGATGTTTGTTTAACCTACAGCAAGAGACCCCAAACCTGTGGGGTTTAGTTTGAACACATATTTTACATAGGTGAGATGACAAGGTTATTAAAAGAAGGATGTAAAGCACAAACAGAGATCAGCAGTGGAACCTCTGAGGGGGCTTCTCCTTCCCCCCAGCAGAACCCTCCACCCTGCAGCCAAAAGCTGAGTGTGACATCACAGTATCATGGAATGGTTTGGCTGGGAAGGGACCTTCAGGATCATCCAGTTCCACCATCCCAGGCTGCTCCAAGCCCTGTCCAACCTGGCCTTGGGCACTTCCAGGGATGGGGCAGCCACAGCTGCCCTGGGAATCTGTGCCAGGGCCTCCCCACCCTTATCCTTAGGGAAAAGAAATAAGGATTGGATGTGTCAGTGACTGTTTGGTTTTCCTTGGTGTTTTGGTTGCTTTGGGGGATGAGCCAGACTGAATTTCCTACAAATAAGGGGTTGTCCATGTGGGAATGGATGTGGCAGCTCCAGGCAGGGGCAGTTTGTAAGGTGAGACAACTCCAGGTCTGGAAGCATTTGGGATAAAAGACAGGTGGAGGTGGCGTGCAGGAGCTGAGGGAGGATCCTGGGGGGGTTTGATTTATGTTCATCTTTAATCAGACTCCTCAGAGCTCTCAGTGCTGTGTTTGAGCCGTGTCCATCATCCTGCAAATCAATCAAATCCCAGCAGCTTTGCCTCAGAGCAAGCCCAGCTGCAGCTGAGCAGGAGCACGAGCGAGGGGCTGCTGCAGCTCCGCATCTCCCTTTGCCTCACCTCGGGGAGGAAAACAAGGAATCACTCAGGAAAAGGACATGGAATGTATTCCTGAGCCTGCTGTGGCTCTGTGGGGTGACCCTGGTCACTGCAAATCAGACTTTTATCCTTTCCCTCTGTTCCTCACCCCCCTCTGTCCCGTTAATCCTGAGGATAATCCATGCTCATGCTGGAGGAATGCTCTTGGAGCAAGCCTGGTGTGGGTTTTTAGGGAATGATGCACTTGTGGTTCTTCCTGCCTTGGTGCTGATGGAGATTCCCAGCACCTCGGAAAACTGGCTCTGGAGTGAAAGGCCTTTAAAGGAATGTGAAACACGTGGGATGAGGCAATGAGGGCTGGGAGAGGGAGGTGCTGCTGGAGAGCCCCAGCCAGCAGCACTGAGGATGGGCTGGAGGACACAGGGAGTGTGCCAGGAACACATCCAGGTGCACATCCCAAAATTCAGCTGCTTCTGGCTCTCAGAAGGAAGTGGGAACACCAGGATTTGCCCTTTCCAAGGTGTGTTGTTTGTGCTTCCAAAGAATAAAAGAGAAGAAAGAGTAAATCAATTGTTGGATTTCAGTTTCACTGGGATAAAAGCAGAATGTGGCATCATCCTGCTCATTAATAATTAATATTCTCCTTTAATTAATAATTAATATTCTCCTTTCTACCTTCTTTGGAGGCAGATGTTTGGTTTGAAGCATCTCTGTTGCGTGCGTGAGAGAAATATTAGGAGCAACTGGAGCATTCCTGCAAATCTGGGGGGATTCCTGATTGCTTCCCATCCCAACAGCAAAACCACTTGGAAAAATGCCCCGTGGCCCCCTGGCCTCCCCGAAGGGCTGTGTGATGACATGTTCTGAGCCTCATCCCAAAATCCCAAATAATCCTGCTTTATGGCAGTTGGAAGCCGTTCCTCTTGTCTGTCACTACCTGCCTGTGCAAAAAGTCGCTTTCCCTCTCTTTTCCAGGTCCTCTCTAAGCACTGGCAGGGGCTCCAAGCTCTCCCTGGAGCTTCCCCTTCTCCAGGCTGAGCATCTCTGTGCTCTCCTCTGGATCTGCTCCAACAGCTCCTTGTCCTTCTCGTGCTCAGGACCCCAGACCTGGGCTCAGGATTACATTTCTGAGCTCGATTTTCCAACAAGATGACATTTCCATGGCACAGATCCGAACGTGGAACCCACTGGGGAGAAAAACCCGTGGAAAATTTAAGGCACCTCCTGTTGGAATAGGCAATGAGTCTGTGCCACCAAACTGGGAGCGTGGCACCAGAGCTGACGGTCACAGCTCTGCCCAGGGCTCCTCAGCTCCCTTGGCACCCATTCCAAAGCATCCTTGGAGCAGGAGGATGAGCAGATGCTCCTTCCAGATGCAGTGGGGGGGATCCTCGCTCCATTCCTGAAGGAAAAACAGGGACATGGAAAACCAGCAGCTCCCCCTCCTGCTCTCCATACTCCCTGCTTATCCCTTTTGGGGGTTTTGTGTCCATGCTTTGGGAATTTTTTCATACTCCTGGAATATCTGAGAGCTCACAGAGCCCCCCAGTTCCTGGGTGTTACCAACTGACCACTCGTTCTGAGTTCTCCCGGGATTTTTGCCTTAAATCCTGAGGAGGGGAATCCTGACGGGGCCGGGGCTGTCCCGGCAGCTTCGCGTGCGGAGCCGCTTGTCCGGAGGAATCCAGAGGCTTCCCTGGGGCTGCAGGATTTGCACAACTCCCTCCTCCCCCGCCACAGCACGGCTGGCTTGGAAAGAGGAGGAGGAGGGAAGAGGAATCCGTGAGGAGCAGGGTTTGTCCCAGCCCGTGTCCCTAATCCTGGGTGGTGCTGGGGCAGGATGTGCCGGAGCGCTGCATCCCGGCCAGCCCACGTAGCACCTCCAGACATCCCAGGAATGCTCTTCCCTGCGAGCACTTGGACGAGGCTCTGAGTGAAGATGTCCCTGCTTTTTTTGGGGCCTGGAAGTTTCCTTTCCAACCCCAGTTATTTCGTGATCCACACCTGATCCACACTCGGAGCCCGAGGTCCTGGTGGATTTGGGAGCACAGCTGGGCTGAGCGATGCTCAGGGAGCTCCAGGACACTGATCCCATAAAGCAGCTGGTGCTGGGCTCTGCCAGGGCTGGCCTCACATCTGGACACCTGATCCAGGCTTTTCCTGCTCATCCCATCATCCAGCAGTGGGTGGGTTCAGTGGAGCAGCCGCTGGGAAGTTCTCCCAGGGAGCTGAGACAGCACCAGCTTTGCGCTGGAGGTAACACCTTGTCCTGAGCTTAATGGGAAACATTTGTGGGAGTGCTCGGGCAAAAGAGGTGTTTGTAGCAGAATTCCAGCTTGGTGCTGCTGCTTCTGTCAGGTTTAGCAGGATCCCTTCGATTCCCGGAGCAGTTTGGTGGTGGCACAAGAAGCTGAAAGAAAAAGGGATTTGCCCAAGGGAAAACTTGGATTTTCTCCTGGGGAGAACAAAATGCAACAGAGAAATCTGTTCCCAAATCACTGATACCTTCTGGGAAAAGGGATCGTTTAACAGAATTAATTAAGTCCTCATTTGTCACCCAAGCACAGCCGTGCCATTTGTGGGGCTTTGATCAGCTCCCACACCTGACTCTGGTGCAGCAGCTCCAGCTCCAAACATCCACAGCTGCTTGCTGGAGCTTGGAAGCGGTGCCAAGAGATTGGAAGGTACTGCCAGGAAAAACTCAAGTTGACGAATGGGAATTACCCTTCCTGGGATGGCTGGGAGTGTTTTTAGGAAATCCAAATCTCTTGCTAGTCTCTGGCAAGTCGTTTGTATTCCAGGCAGGATCAGGCACTCACCTCCCATTTTAGTTTATTTTATTTCAGTTTATTTGATTTTAGTGGAGCAGCCTCAGCTCTGTGTTTTCCTTGAGCAGGTGAGTGGGAATTGTGTCCGTATCCTGACGTGGGAGCTGGAGCTGGAGCTGAGGGGAGGTGGGAAGCAGGAAATTGCCGTGTGTGGCAACAATTAATTCCTGTTCCTTCGTTTATCCCACCCTCCCAGCCTGGAATTCCTCTCTTCCCATCTCCCTGGAAGCGTGGCAGGTCCTTGGAGGTGCTCTGGGGTTTTGGTTGGAATGTCACCTTCCAGTGTCACCTCTGTGGCTCCTCATGGAGAGCCAAGCCCCTCGTGGCTTTCAGGAGGGTTGTGCTTGGCCCAGGGAATGTGGAGAGGAGATGGATTTTCCATCCCCATCCTCCAGTCAGTCACCCAGGCTGTGACTTCTCCCTTCTTTCCCTTTTGGTCCCCATTCCCTTGGGAGGTTTGATTTCCCTCCTCCTCCTCCAGTTGGAGATGGAGCCTGTGCTTGCCAGGGCCCAAACTGCATTTGGAGGTTGCAGTATTTAAAGCTCAGTTCTACTGATGATTTATTATTATTATTATTATTATTATTATTATTATTATTATTATTATTATTATTTCTTTATTTCTTTATTTCTTTATTTATTTATTTTCCTTGGACTTGGAATCAGCCTCCCAGCCCAACAGCAACAGGGAATGTTTGGGATAGAAGCTCACCCTGGCCAAGTTCTCAATGCAGCTTCTCCAGAAATGGATTTGTCCTGTCCCCTACACTTTGGAGAGTCTGCTCCCGAAGAGAACGCTCACCTGGATGCTTTTCTGCTCGGCTCTCTTGTTTCCCCTTTCTTTTCCTTTTCCTTCCTTTTTCCACCCCTTTTCTTCCCACCAATTCCTTCTGGAATGCCTCAGACCCCTGGAGCTGGGTCTGGAATGATCCAGATCCCTGGAGCCGGGTCTGGAATGCTGATGTGCTCCTCCTGCTAGTGCAAGACCCTAATTTTTGATACATTTCTGTACAGACATATTTTAAAAAAATTTTTTTTTCACTCCATTGAGCCCAAGAGCCAAGGAGAGGAAAAGTGCAAGGCAAAGAGCAGTCAGCAGCGTGGGCTGGAGCCCAGGCAGTTTGTGTTGCCTGCCCTCCTCCCTGCCAGAAGGATTTGGAGATCTCTGCACAAGAAAATGGGCTTTTAATTTGCCATCGATATCTGCAGAGCGCAGGACGTGGAATTCCAATTCCAGGTGTGGGTGGTGTTACTGAAATAACAGAAATGTGGGAAGAGGGCTCCTAAACTTCCCACGGAGCCTCGGAGAGGGCTGGATTTGCATAGCAGCAGAGCTGCAGGAGCTGCAGGCAGGATGGAATTTGTCTCTGTGGCATTCTCTGCTCCTGGAGCTGGGGATGGATGGGCCCAGACAGCCAAGGACGAGCGTGCTCCCCTCTCTGTGAATTTTAAAGGATACGCTACTGAAAGTGTGGAAAACGGCTTTGACTGGAGCTGGAATTCCTCACGGAGCTGCTCAGGGCCCTGTCTGGAATTAGGGAAGTTGTGGGTTTTTTTCTTTTGTTGAAGAATTAACTCAAAGTCTGAGGGTTTCTCCTCTTCCCTCAGCCCTTTTGTAGCTGGAGTCTCCAGTGCTTTTCCTGGTGATATTCCCTGGCTTCTCCTGCCTAATTCCTGGTGCTCCAGGTCCCTACCCCGGTTCTGTGCATGTTTCAGAACCATAAACATGATGGATCCCTTTTTTTAGCAAGCTGTTGAATTATTTATGGACCTGCTGGGATGCAGGAGCTGCCAGCTACAGGCACGAGGCCAGCAGGGAACGGAGCCAAACTGGGAAAGGGAAAAGCCTTCCACACTCCGAGCTGAACTCGGGGAACATCAGGTGTGGGATCCTGGGGTGAACATCCTGCACAAGGTCTGGAGCATCCCTCAGGAGCAGCTTCCTGCTCTGCATCTGTGGAAATGCCAGCAGTGGGAAGGGCTGGAATTCCACACACTGTGCAATAAGATAGATTTAATTCCTGACCTTTTGAAATCCCGGGAAAGGGCTCGTTGTCTGGGCTGAAGCGTTCTCCAGCTGTTCCCTGTCTGGGGGGTGCCACAAGCCAAGGCTGAGGTTTCTGAGGAGGAGCCAAGGCTTCCAATGTCAGGGTGACCTGCAGGGAGCACACCCGGGGCTCCAGGACAGCTGGGATGTGGGATTTGGGATTTGGGATTTGGGATTTGGGATTTGGGATTTGGGCTGGGCGAGGAGCACGAGGGCTGGGAGAGCCACGTGTGGATGTGGGAGGTCTGTGCCGAGGACTGGGCAGCGAGGGTGGGATCCAGGCTGGAGGAGCAGGAGGATGAGGGATCTGGAGCACGTTCCTCTGGCAGAGCGGTGTGGGACACCTGGCAGAGCAGCTGCTGCTCCTCATCCTCCCTCTGCCCATGGGATCAGCCCTTTGGGACCAGCTCTTTGGGATCACTGTCCCCACAGGATCAGCCCTTTGGGACCAGCTCTTTGGGATCACTGTCCCCACAGGATCAGCCCTTTGGGATCAACTCTTTCAGATCTGTCTCCCCACAGGATCTTCTCTTTGGGATTACTGTTCCCACAGGCTCAGCCCTTTGGGATCAGCCCTTTGGGATCTCTCTCCCCACAGGATCAACCCTTTGGGATCATTGTTCCCAAGGCATCAGCCCTTTGGAATCCCTCTCCCCACAGGCTCAGCCCTTTGGGATCAGCCCCTTTGGGATCCCTCTCCCCACAGGCTCAGCCCTTTGGGATCAGCCCCTTTGGGATCAACCGTTTCGGATCCCTTTCCCCAGAAGATCAGCCCTTTGGAATCAGCCCTTTAGGATCAGCCCTTTGGGATCTCTCTCCCCACAGGCCCAGCCCTTTGGGATCAGCCCCTTTGGGATCAGCCCTTTGGGATCCCTCTCCCCACAGGCTCAGCCCTTTGGGATCAACTCTTTCAGATCTGTCTCCCCACAGGATCTTCTCTTTGGGATTACTGTTCCCACAGGCTCAGTCCTTTGGGATCAGCCCCTTTAGGATCAGCCCTTTAGGATCCCTCTCCCCACAGGCTCAGCCCTTTGGGATCTCTCTCCCCACAGGCTCAGCCCTTTGGGATCTCTCTCCCCACAGGCTCAGCCCTTTGGGATCTCTCTCCCCACAGGCTCAGCCCTCTGGGGTCTCTCACAGCAGGAACACCACTCACTGTTGGTTTTCTTGGAGGTTTCCTTAAGAACCTTTCAGGAGAGCAGCTCTGTTCAGCTCCCAGCTGGAGGTGGGAAGGTATTTTGGGATGTGCTCCCAGACCCGTTCTAAGGGATGGTGTCAAACAGGGGCTGAGAGGGCTGTAAACTCCTGCCTGCTCCAGGCTTTGCACAGATGTTGGGCTTGGGGAAAACCTGGGTGAAGTGAGAACATGCAGAGACAAATTTAGGGTGGAATCCACCCCAAAGACACAAAGGTGGGCACTGGTGGGGTTTGCAAAGGGGATTTTCCAGCCAAACCTGGAGCCGATGGATGCAGGGAAAGCCTTGGAAAGGAGTCTGGGAATGGGAGCTGTTGGTAGGGCTGCACTCCGGGTGCATTGCAGGGATAAAAGTGCATTTCTGAGCTGAGCTCAGCCCTGCCAAGGGACACGGGGCCAGCTCCAGATGCCTGCCCTGAACCTCCAAACATCCCACATTGCTGGGCCCCTGAGTCACCCTTGTGTCAACAGCAGGACAGGCCAAGCATATTCATTATTCCTTGGGAGGGAAACGGCTGGAAAAGACAATTCCTGCCTTTTTAAATTCCCATTTCACCTCCAGGTTTGGCATCCAGGAGCCAGCTCTGGTGCCTCTGCTCGGCAGCAGAGCTGTGGGGTTGTGTGAGGGAAAGGGAACCACCCCAGACCTTCCTAAAATATCCTCTGATGTCACAGCTCCTGGGTGGGGATTTTTGGAAGAGGGAGAGGACAGACTGGGGCTTCTGCTGGGAAAAAAATAAACAGAGAGGAGAAGTCTCCCATTGATTGGGTCTCCCAAGGAATTAGGCAGGAATTTGCTTCACATCCCTGCATATTTTTCTCCTTACCTCTCCTGAGGTTGAGGGAGGAATTTTGAGCCTCCTCATCCAAGGGTGACCCCCGCAGAACTGGGATGAGGGCGGTGCTGGTTCCTTTGACAGCATCCAGAGGAATGGGGAATGTTCTCCTGAGGGATGCGAGCTCAGGGCTCCAACACAAACGGGCAGGAAAGCAGGGAGGGTGTTTGAGGGAAGCTGGAATGGCTCTGGGATTGAGGCTGGTGGCGTCTGGAATGGAAGGGAATCCATGCCAAGGGCGGGCGGGGAGGGTAAAGCCTCGGTGGCATTAGGAAATTCCATAAAAAATTCATATTTTTCTCCTGACCTTTCAGTTTCTGGAAATGCAGACACAATAAACAAACGTGGAAGGGAGGAGTTGGTGCTGGAATAGCAGGCTGGAGCAGAGTGGAAAGTGGAAAGCAAACAAGGAAGCAATTAAGGGCACAATGAAGGGAATTAAGCACCGTGCACTTCATTCCGGAGTTATTTATACTCAGAGGCAGAACTAAAAATAAACATAGGATTTCCACAAGGAAAACAAGCTCAGTTCCCTCTTTTAAACAACTCTGTGGAGCTGTGATGGTTATAGATGGAGAAATTCCTTGGATCTGCTTCTCCATGTCCTGATTTTTGCCTGCAGCAGGGATTTTATAGCTGGAGCCTGGGATTGCAGAGCTCTGGGAAGGCTCTGCTGAGCTCCTGCAGCATTCCAGAGCAGGGCACTCACTGCTCTCCAAGTGGAAACTGCACTCTGGAGCTTCTGGAGACGACCAGCTTCTAAAGATCAAAGAATGATCCTTGGGATGCTTGACTTGGGGCCAGGACAGCATTGGGATGGACCCAAACCTCATGGAAGAGGTTCCAGGGTAGCAAAGAGCAGCTCCCAGTGGGGTTTGGAGCCCCAGGGTTGGTGGAGGGAATCTGGGAAGGGCAGAGTTTTCTCTGGGATGCTGCAGGTGCGGAGTCTGAGCCACCTCAGGGATCCCCTCCAGGGCTTTAATGCTCGCCATGGGTTTGCTGGATTGGGATTTGGAGGTGGTGAATGCCCAAAATTTGGGCTTTTGGAGTGCACGGAGATGTGTGAGGAGATCCAGGTGGAATTACTTCCTGGTGGGAGCTGTCATGGGTGGGATAACATCAGTCCTTCCACTGGGAGTCCTTCTTGTGGACACGAGGCAGAATCTCTCTGAGCAGGCAGGAATCTTGGAATGGTCTGGGTGGGAAGAGACCTTCAAAGGTCACCTCATCCAAAATTTATTCGATGGGCAGGGACCCCTTCCGGAGGATCCAGCAGCATTCCCAAGTCCCTGTAAGCACTGGGGTGTGTTCCTGTTGGAAACCTTTCCAAACCCTGCTTTTCCAACCTCTGGGGTCACATGAAGCTGGTTCAAGGCACGTTTCCCATTCCTTGTTCCCACTTTGGCTGCTGTAGGCACTGCCTGTATCCGTGCTGGGATGGGGACTGTCCCCGTAATCTTGGATCGTTCATGGATCCAACTTCAGCTGTCCCACCCCTCTTTTGGAAGTGAGCAGAATTCCCTCCTGGCATGAAGGGTTGGCACTGCTCTGTCCTACTGGATAATTCCAAAAGGAACATGGAGAGCTTGGGATCTCCTCCCTGATGAGCTGCCACATTCTCCAGGGGAAAGTGGGGTGGGAAATGCTTTGCAAACTTCTTCCTTCTGCTCCAGGATTGCCCAGGATCCTCTGGGATCATCCGAAATCCGCGTTCGTTGTGGGAATCGCCAATTTGCATAAAGCTTGGGAAATGTTATGGAAGGGCTCATTAGTGCCAGACATTGTTATTAATTCCCTAAAATTGAGCTTGTTGTTGTTTAGTCTGAGGGCAGGGCTGTGATTCCCAGCGATCCCGGGAGGAGCTCAGTTAATGGAGCTGTGCTCGGGCCCCTAAACTCTGGATGTGCTCGGGAACGTAGAGGGGAGGGGGATTTGCCTCATTTGCCAATCAGTGAAATGTCTCTGTGGATATTTTTGGAATGTTTAGGCTTTTCCTCTTCCCAGTTTAGATGAAGGATGGGAAACATCCCAGGCCGGTTGCTTTGGAGCCATTAGAAGGGAATGGAAATGAGGGGGGGATGAAAAGATCAAGTGTGTCGGGTGCCACTTGTTCTAAATCCTTCACTCCTCAAATATCCAGGCACTTCAGTCTCTTATTAATTAATTAATGTATTTATTTGTTTGTTTATTTATTTGTCTATTGATTTGTTTATTATTTGTTTATTTATTTATTACCTTTCTGCTGCTTTTCTTGGGCTGGCACTTTAGGGACAGAGATGTCCCAAAGAAAGAAAAAAGAAATAATCTCTTGTTTAGCAAGTTAAGGGAGGTGGGATCCCAAATCCCAGGTCAGCTTCTCATTCCTCTGGACTAAACCAGCTCCTGGGAACTCCCCCTGGGATTCCCCTGGATATGTGGTACCCAAAATGTGTCTCAGGCCTCTCTCCTGCTTGAAGATTTTGGTGTGGGGTTCATTGAGCTTGAGATTCCCTTGTTCTTGGAAGGTGGGAGCTTTCCTAGGGATGGACCAGGAGCTGTCCTTTGATCCGCAGCCTCCAGTGGTGATTCCCAATGTCCCTGTCCTGTGGCTGCTCCCTGGAACCAGCACAGACCCCCCTGGACTCACTCGGTTCTCCCTCCTTGAAACCCCCCTGGGTTCCCACCCAAACGTATTTTGGTTTTTCTCCTTTCCTGCACTGTTGGATTGTCTCGTTTGGGCTGTGAAAAACTCCAAATTATCTCCAGCTCAGGAATAAAATGGAAGGGATTGTTCCCTGTGAGGGTGGGCAGGCCCTGGCACAGGTTGTCCAGAGAAGCTGTGGCTGCCCCTGGATCCCTGGCAGTGTCCAAGGCCAGGCTGGATGGGGCTTGGAGCAGCCTGGGACAGTGGAAGGTGTCAGGGCTGCAACTGAATGATCTTTAAGGCCCTTCCAACCCAAACCATTCCAGAATTCCATAAAACCAACCATAGCTAAAAAGCCCTTGAGATGCTGAGGAGCTTTGGGAGCTGTGCTGGCCCTGAGCAATTGGAAAACGAGCCCGTTCTCCTTGGATTTCCTTTGTTGTTGTCCCAAATGTGCGTTCCCTGAGACTTTTGAGGAATGTGACATTGCCTAGGGAGCTGATTCCTTGTTCAGGCTGTGGTGGTGAAGCACAGGGGTGTGGAACAGATTTTATCCCTCTCCTCTGGAGTTTGCTGTTGCACCTTTCCTCAGCTGTGATCTTTTCCTTCTGGTCTTTCCCTCAGTCCATTCCTGGTCACATCCCTGCCCTCTGCTCCGCATATTTTTGGGCTAGAAAAGCCCAGAGAGGTGATTTATTGTCCTGTACAGACGGGATTGCATCCCGTTACCTCCCACTTGGAAGTGATTTTCCCACTTGTCGTCCCTGAGCTGTTGCACAACCCCTCTGGCAAAGGCACAGCCAGGCTGGGCAGGGATGAGGGATGTGCTGGGAATTCCTGCTGGGAGCAGCCTCTGGAGCCTCCCGAGGACCAGAGTGTGGGTTGTGGAAACAAAAGGGGGAAAGGGGCTGGGTTAGGGTTGATTATTTCTGTACCATGAGGATTTTGGGTGTTGCTGACTCCGTGTCACCCTGGAAAACGTGTCCTTCGGGGACAGAGGAGGGAAAATCCATAGGGAATGAGACATTTGTGGGGGATGGAATGCCATCCCAACCAAGCTGAGCCTGAGCCTCAGACCATTTTCCACAATTCCCTCCGTGGGCTGGCGTCACAGTCACCAACTGGGCCCGTCAGCAGTGATTTACAGACCCAACCCAAACACTGGCACGATCCAAAACGGCGACAGGAAAAGGCAGGAAAGGGATGCTCTGCCTCTGGCAAGCCCCGCTCCTCGCTGGCTCCTGCTTTGCATTAAGCTGGGACTTACAAAACCAAACAAACAACTCTCCCTGCTGAGGGGAGCAGCGAGGAAGGGCGCTGGAGGCTGGGCCGTGGCTCGGGGCCGGGGTTTGCAGGGATCACAGTCCATGGCAAAGCCGAGCCTCTCCAACGTGGTTTGTGTTAAATGTTCTTTTCATCCCGTGCAGAAGCCACGGATGGGCAGGGAGCTCCTCACACATGCTGGGTTTGTTCCTTTTTTTTTAAATTTCTATCACATTTTTTAGAGGTTAAGGTTTTTGGGGTTTGGAAGGGAGGAGTTCTTGCAATGGTTAGAACTGCTTCTTCCTTGGAAATTCTCCTGAATTCCTCTCAGAAATGGATAGGGAAGGATCCAATGGTTGAAAGCGAAGCAAAGCATTTGTAATAACCCGAGATGAATTTGTAACATTTTTTTAATGAGCTGAAAATTTGAAGGGCAATGATTTCCAGTCACTCAACATTTCTGAGAGGATGATTTCAAGAGGTTGTCAACAAATAGTAGCTCTTGTCTTGGTCCTGCATTCCCAGTGGGAATTTCCAGTCCCAGAAGTTTGAGATGTGATTCAGACCCAGCTTTAATTCCCTGGTGCTTTTTGTGTTTCTGGAGTCCCATCACAATTGTTCTCCCATTAGCAGGGAAACCCAACTCCTCCTCTGGAGCAGCCAAACGTGGGGTGTGGGATTGGGAATGGGTGTGGGATTGAGAATGGGAATGGGTGTGGGATTGGGAATGGGAATGGGTGTGGGATTGGGAATGGGAATGGGTGTGGGATTGGGGATGGGTGTGGGATTGGGGCTGGTTGTTGTTGAAGCGCAGTTCAGGTTGAGCTGGGTCTCACCTCAGGTGACACCAAGGGACACCAGGCAGAGTCATGGGGCAGAACTGGAGGAAAACCAGTTAATAGAACATCCAGATCTGTGGATTTGGGGAGAGAATGAAGACCTGGGGCTGTTGTCTCCATCTCCACCCACAGGGTTCCGGTGCCTCCCCAGCGGCATGAGCTGAGTGCGGACAGCCCAGGACCAACCCCAGCTCACAAATCTCAGGCTCAGCAGGGAGCACTTGTGCCACAAACTAATCAGGGAAGGGCTCAAATCCCACTTAGCGACCGACCCCTCAGGATCCGAAATGCCTCATTAACAGGGAGCAGGGCAGGAATTCCTGCCTCTCCTTTGTGCCCTGCTAATGATTTACATGGCAATTAGCCGGGCCAGTGCTGTGCCCATGCCCAAGGCTCGTGGATCACAAAGCCAGGGCATGGAGATGAATTGGTATTTGCCATGGAAATGAGGAATTTGGAGGGTTTGTGTGATGAGGAGCTTCTTTCCCTCCTCTACACCTGCAGTGTTGATTTAGTGCTGCTCTCCTCCTTTTTTCCAAAATCCCCTTCCCGCCTCTCCTTTTGCATTCTCTTCCACTTACACAGCGTTGTCCTCAAGGGCCTTGGTGCTGCAGCCCTGGGTTTTGAAGGATTTGGATGGAAACCACAGTCGGGTGACATTTTTCAGCCATAAACAGAGTTTGTGCCCACTGGGTGTCATTGTGGGATGTGGAGGTGCCAGGCAGGAATTCCTGATTCAGGAATTGGGCTAAGGCAGGTGCTCCAGACCCAGCCCTCTGCCCAGGCTTGTCCTGCTGGATCCACTCAGGGTTTCTCCAGCGGAGCAGAAAGCTCCAGCACATTCCTGGGATCCCATCCACGGAGGGCAGAGCCTCTGTGTTTGCCCAGCTTGTGTCAATGGGAACAACACAAAAAATTCCTTTAAAAAGTGAGATTCTGAAGGGTAAAATGTGCAGCTGGAGCCCCTTCCAGATGTGTGAGGAGGAGGGGCATGCAAACGCTTTAAAATACCATTTAAATACCATTAAATACCATTAAATACCATTTAAATTCCATTTATTCCCCTATGCTGGCCTTCACCCCAGAAGACCCTTTAGCACTTCCACCCAGATGTGTTTGGGTGCTGCTGGGTCCCCACTCATTTGCATTGAAAGCCAAAACTCACTCGCAGCTGCTTGAAAAATCAAGAGGGACATTTTGTAGCAGGAATAATAACGTTGAAGGAAGGAATCCCTGGTGGATTTTCCCAACCGCTGCTGCTTAATGAACCAACTGATTGAGCCTGTGGGGTTGAAATAATCCTTCCAAGGACCTTGGAGCCGTCCCATTAAGTCAGGGGAAGGATTTTACAGCACAGTTTTTGTTAATGAACCCAGACTTTGTTGTCAGAGGGAGAATTGGGGCTTTCTCCAGCCCGACTTGAGGTGCAGGTGAAGAAATTTAATTTCTTGTCCTGTATTTTCAGCTGACACCTCATCATCAATAAAAGCTGTAATGTTTCTTCCTCTTCTTCCCTTATGAACTGAGGGACAATGGAGAGGTTTGTAGGAGGAAAATCCCCCGAGCCCTGTTTAATGCAAAGACAACTCCTCCTTCAGCTCAGGAAATCCCTCAGCTGCTGATTTTTTTAGGCTGGGGGAGAAAAAAAAAAATCACAGTGTGTTCATTATATTCTTAAATCCTTCCTTAAAATCTGCCTTTGGCCACTTCCAGGGACAAAAAACCCTGAGCTGGATGGACCTTGGAAAGCCATTCTCACCCTCGGTGTGGTCAGGGTGGTGTTGTCTGTAATTAATGCTGGGGAGGTGTTGAGGGATGGCTGCACAGAGGGGGTTTTGTTGTCATCATCCTCATCCTGCTTTCCTTCCCACCTCTCCTCGGCTGCTCCCTGGCTTTCCCTCTGGCTGTGGTTCCTCCAGCCTTTCTCCAGAGGTCAGTCTTGGCTGCCTGTTGTGGGTTTGATTTCCCACCTCGCGCTCCTGAGGGTGGAATTTCTTTCCCCCTGGACATCAGAGAAGGGTCAGCTCCACCGTGGAACACAGCAAATCTTCCCCACATTTCCAGAGGAAGGGTTTCCTATCTGTGTGTGCTTTAATGTCGATAATCCTCTCCCAAATCCAAGGAAAGGGAATTCAGTGAATAACTTTGTGTGGAAGGAATGGACTCTTACCAGGGACCCCACAGATCTGAGTAGGGGCAAAGCACTGCTGGGATTGGAGCTCCCTGCAAATTTAAAAGCTCTGGATCCACTTAAACCCTTGGAATACCTGCAGATCTGCTTCACTCCTCACCAGAGACCCCTCTCAAAATACAAACTGGGATCTGAGCTGAAAATCCCCTTGCTGAGAAAGCCAAAGACAAAACTCCCCTTTCCTTAGGTGGGACCAGCCCTGCCCAAGCCTGTTTGACCTTGGAGCAGCCAGGGGATGAGGAAAGCTGCTCCAGAGTGACCCAGACAGGCTGTGGGTGAAGCCTGTGAGGAGAGAGCCCCTGGGGAGGAGGCAGCATCATCCTCATTCCCACCGAAGCCATTTGGCTCCCACTTGCCAAAGCCGTGCCAAGCCCCAGTGACCTTTCAGCCTCCTCGCTGCGCTCCGAAGATTTACAGTGGAAAAAAAGCTCCTTCTTTGTGAGGGAATCTTGCTCCTTCCTCCCAGGAGAGCCTTCCAGCCGTGGTGACTCATCCCTTCAGCATCCCGGCTTCCCGGATCCCTCCGGCCGGGCAGCGGCTCCGAGGCTCGGGGAGAATCCGTGCGCTCGCCCCGGAGCCGGGCTGATGTCACCTCCTGCTCTGGCTTCCCTCAGCTCTCCAGGCTGCCCGCAGTTCACAGCTTTGATCTCAGCTCTCCGTCACCACTCCTGGCTCAGGCCCCGGCCAGCTTCTCCTGGAATGATGACATTTTAAAAAGGCTTTGGAATGTCAGAGGTCCCAAAGTCCCCGAGGAGATGGAGGTGAAGCTTGCTGGAAATCGGACCTGGCTTTCCCAGAAGATCCCAGTCACTGCCTGCTTGTTCCAGGCAGAGCTGCAAACCACAGGCAGCATTTGGATGGGGAATTTTCGTTCCCAGATATTCTCTACAAGGTACCCTGCAGGGCAAACCCTTGGAGGAGGAATTCTGGGCTTCTGGGATAAGTGGAAAAATAAGTACACCGAAGTTGGGAAGGAGATTTCTGCTCCTCAGGTAAAGAGGAGCTGGAAAACAAACTGGGAGATGAGTCCAAACCCTGAAAGGGAATTTGGGACAGATTTCCAGCACCTCAGTCAGGTGCTGATTTTACTTGGGATGAATGGATTGCCAGGTGGCTGCCACAGGATGGATCCCATGGGGGATCAGTGCATTGGGCATCAGGAAGATGCTGATTATCTGTGGTTGCTCCATCCCAGCAGAATTTTTGGGACCTTTAGGGTGGAAAGCTGCACCAGCAGAGCTCATAGGAGCAGAGCTGGGCTTTTCCTTCCCTCCCAATCTCTCCTAGGTTTGTGCTGTGCCTCCTCAGCCTGGAGGAATTCCAGCACTGGAGGATGGAGTTGTCTGGAGTTAACGAGGCCACCGTGATGATCAAACCTCAGCCTGGAACATTATCCCAGACAAATCCCTCTCTCCCTCTGCCCTGACTGAGTGGACAGACCAGAGAAAAACTCCTCCAGACTCATTTTTTGGGATTCAAACAGAGGTGGAGCAGGGCTGGTGCCAGAGATTGCACAACTCTGCCCGACTCAAACCAGCTCCAGACCAGCAGTGGATGCCTGATGAGGGCTCGTTAGGGATAATGCATAATTAGGTGTGAAATTTTCAGGAATGGCAGCTCCAGGGATGCAGAGGAGTGTGGGAATGAAGGGGGGAGTGGAGTGGAATCCCATTTAGCACCAGTTCAATCTCTGCTGGGTTTTCCATGGGAAACTGGCAGTGCTGGCATAAGGAAAGCAGGTGATTTGGGAAATGCTTGGATTTCCTTCCCTTCCCCTCCAGCTTTTCCCCAGCAGTGCTGATCTGCCAGCCCAGTCCCGAGGAGAAGTGACACATCTGGCACTTCCAGCCAGGAACTCCAGCCCAAATTGTTGGCCTTTGCTCACAACTCAATCCCGTGTCGTATTCCAGGCCACCCGTGAACCTTGGAGGAGTCTGAAATGCCAAGAACCCTCCCTGTCCAGCTCTTCCAGAGGGATCAGGAACAACAGAGGTGGCCACAACCTGCAGCCTGTGATGGTCCCAGCTGCTGGGTTTGTGCTGGAGTCTCCCTCTCTGGATTCCAGACACAACCCCGAGCTCTGGGATGGCTTGAGCAGGGGGGTCGGACCGGATGAGCCTTGTGGTGCTTCCCAAACTGACCCATGCTGGGATTCCATGCTGCAGGTCACGATGCTGAAGGTGTTTTCTGGGAAGCATGGGGACAGACTGGTCCAGGATTGTTTTTCCATGGCTTTTAGCTGCTCTCAGGGCTGGCAGGAGGGTGTGACCTGCGTTGGCATCTCAGCAGATGCCTGGGAATTATCCCAACAATTCCCTCTGCTCTGGGTGTGCTGTGAGATTTCAGACTGCTGCTTCCCAAGTCAGCATCCAGGAAGGGAAGCTGCTGCTCCAGAGGTTCTTCCACAGCTTCTGTCAGCCACAATTTGAAGGGAAAGCACAAAAATTCCTCTTTATTGAAAATGTCCCCAATCTCCAAACTGCCTGCACTCATCAGACAACTGCAGGGATCAAAGGGGTTTCACATTTTGTTGTTGTTTTTCAGTTTTGGGACTTTTTTCCCTAACATTTTTCAAGTCCCTAAAGGTGGTGCATTAGGAATTGCTGAGCGAGGGAATTGTTTAGAGCAGCTCCTTGGGGGGACTCTTGCTTTACGTGGAAAATGTGTTGATTTGGGCAGGTGCCAACCAGGAAATTCCAAGAAGCTGGAGATGGCCCCATTACAAACAGTTTAACCAACCTCAGATGTCCCCTCGCTATCGGAATAGGGAGCACATGGTCCTGGAAATAACGAGATAATTAACAAATACACAGAAACCAAACCCTTCGGCTGCCTCCGGGAAACACCAAATCCAGTGGTTCCAGCTGAGATCTCCCAGTTTCCCCCATGTGCCCTGGAATGGGCGTTTTTCCAGCAGCCTGTCAAGGTCCGGGGTTGGGTTTTGCATCTCGTGTGTGTCACACTTGAATCCTTCACTTTCCTCACGAGGAAAGGCTGGATGAGAGGCTGAGGGAAAGCAGGGATGGTGCTGCCCTGAGGCACAGGGTTGAGGTTGGGAAAAGTGGGAGACACTACTGCCCATCCAGGGAAAGCTGCACTTCCCTCTTCTCTTGCCTGACATCTGTCCTGCTGCTGCCACTTCATTCTGGGAGCCTAAAAGCCAAGGGAAGAAGGAATTGAGGCAGGAAAATCTCGGGAAAACTCACAAACCCTCAAAGCAGGGAGCCTGGAGTTGGGTTTTCCATCTCTCCTTTGGTATCCCAGTAATCGTTTCATTTAATTTAACCCCATTTAAGGAGAGTGCTGGGAGCTCTTGTGGGTTGTAAGGAAATCAGGTCACTTGTCCCTGTGCCAAAAGATGGATCCAGGAGTCCCACTCTGAGCATCCATCCATGGAAATGCTGTCCTAGATTTTCATTCTTGTGTCTGGGCTTCCATTCCTGGGGCTGGGATCAGCACATGGGTGCTGGACTTGTGTGTTTTCCCGTTAGAGGGAGGAGGAGGAGGAGGAGGAGGAGGAGGAGGGAGAACGGTGTCCAAAGGAGATGCCTTCAAAGCCATGAGGGTTGGGAAAGGTCTTCTCCCACCTTCCATGGTGGTGGGAAGGATTGGAGATACCCGGGATGAGGGATGTCCCCTATCCCGTAGCCTGATGCCGAGATCTTGGGGTGGAATTATCTGGGCCCTGGAGAGGATTCCTGCTGCATTCTGCACTTCAGGGTCTCCACCCTTGGAGCATCCGTTGAACTTGGAGCATGGATTGGGAGCAGTGCATTCCCTGAGCCTGGGAGGGAGCAATGAGCCGTGCACTTGAACATCTTCAGCCCTTGCCTTGTGGAGCTCCAGCCTCGCTGTTTGACCTCGAGCATCTTGGGGAGTTTGAAGCCATTTTTAGCTGCCGAGGGGAAGGGAGGGAGAGAGAAATTCCACGAGGTTGGAGTGGCATCCCCGACACAATGGGAACTTTTCTTAGCAATTTTCCACTGTGCTGCAAATGGCAAAGATCAGGGATATATTTGCGTGTCTCAGACTGTCCTGGGGAATTAACTTTCCCTGGGCTGGGGTAATAATTTTCGCATCACGTTAATTTTGGCATTGGGAGGGAGATCTTTGCTATTACCTGGTGTTCAACCTCAAAAAAAAAACCACGTTTAAGAAGCTTGATCCTTTTGTGGGATCAAGAAGAGGTGGCAGGTGGGCAGTGCCTGTGCTCCTCAGCCCAGCTGCAATGACAATAAGGATGTTTGTGCTCTGAGATAAGTCAGGATTGGACCAGATTTAGGCTTGGCTCTGCAGAGGACGTGCAGCTCTTGACAGCCTGAAAGCAATTAGCCCAAGAAAACAAAGCAGAACCAACTGGGGCTCGCTGCAGCTTCCAGGACCATTGGATCAGGCTCTCCTTGACTCCAGGCCAGGGCCCTTTTGGGGTTTTTCCCCCCAAACTGAGATTTTGCCCAGTGCTTGCTGCAGGGGGAGTTGTGTGGTCTGCCTGAAGCATCCCCAGAGCACTGGTTGAGGGCAGGGTGGAGGCTCAGAGGGTTCTGCCTCTCCTTGTCTTCACAGGAGGGGGCTGTGGTCCCTTCTCCCAGGGGACAAGGGCTTTAGGAAGGTCCTCAAGCTCTAGGATGAGCTTAATTGGACTTGTAAACTGAACTGAGAATAGTTTTAGATGGGATATTGGGAAGGGATCCTTCCCTGAGAGGGTGGGGAGGCCCTGGCACAGGGTGCCCAGAGCAGCTGGGGCTGCCCCTGGATCCCTTGGGCCCAGCAGTGTCCAAGGCCAGGTTGGACGGGGCTTGGAGCAGCCTGGGACAGTGGAAGGTGTCCCTGCCAATGGATTGGAGTTGGAACAAGAGGATTTTTAGATCTTTTCCAACCCAAACCGTTCCATGATTCCACGATTCAATACAAACCAGGTGCTGTGTGAATGAGACACCTCCCTGCACTCTGCTCTGCTGGTCCCAAACCCCATCCCAGGGGAAAAGGCACATTCCGGACAGCGGGAAGGTCGGAATGGCTTTGGGGCTGCAGAGCATCTGTTTGTCCTTTCTGCTCCCAGAAAAGTCCTTCACGTTTGCCACATCTGGACAGCAAATGTGCCCTCCTGGGGGAACTCAGGTTTGACCTCTGCTCGTTTTGCTGAAGAACAAATCGAAGACAAACGTGGAACATTTGCTCTGGGAACCTCCTGTCAGCGCCACGGAGAGGTCGGGAGCTGGCTCGGCCCTCCTGCTCCTGTCACGGATTTCTGGAGGCGTGGATGGAAATGCACGCCTGGAGTCCATTCCTTGTGTTTGGCTGAGGCTGGGGAGGTAGAGCCTCTCTTTGAAGCGGGGGAGTTGAGGATGTTGTCCTTTTAGATCCGTGATTTTTGGTGTTCATGGCAGCAGCGAGATCTGCTGCAGGTCCTCGGGTTCATGGCTTGAGTTGTTGAGATGATGAAGATTGATCAAGCACCACAATTAATTGTATTTATTAAATAATGTGGTGCTTTATCCTCCTTTTGTCTTGCACCCACAGGGCTCTGCACGGACTCTTGCACAGGCAATGCCTGGATCCAGCATTTTCTTTGGATTGTGGATCTGGACCAGCCAGTTTCACTTTTTTGGGTTGGTCCATGTTTTCCTTCCAGTTCCCATTGGTTCTTCCAGACAGGCCTGGGGGCCTTTCCTTTTGTGCCAAGAAATGGGGCTTTGACAGTCAACCAAAACAGCCCCATCCCTCCATCCCGTGTCACTCCTGGAAAACTAAGGAATGTCTCTTTTTCTGTTGTTGTTGTTGTTATTTGTGACATGACTTTGGTTTAGACCACAAAGCCTGCTCTGCATCCCACCAGTCCAAGGCTGTCCCAGATTTTGGCAGCAGATCTGGTGGCAGATGGTCCCAAGCAGATGGGTTTAGTTAGGCCAGACTCAGTGGCAGATCCCAGGGATGCCCAATCCCTGCTCCTTCCCTCCTTTCTTTGGTCATCAATGAAGCCATTGAGAGAACCTTTAATAAATAAACAACAAAAAAGCATTTTTGGATGGGCAGTGGGATGGAAAATGACTCATGGGAAAACAGGGATGAAGTCCACTCCAGGATTAGGCATTCCATGTGTCGAGTTTCTGCCGGGGCTCCAGGAATGCTGTGGTTTTTTCTCTCGGGATGATGCCAGTGTGGAATGATGTCAGTGTGGAGTGTTTGGTCAGGAGGAGCTGATGGAGTCTGGTGGTTACTCACAAATATAGGTCTTTCAGCTTTTGGAAAATCCGTGGCCAGCGTTTTTTGGGAGGCACCAGGCAATTATTGCCATCAGTGTTTCCAGCCTGGCTGAGTGCCAGGCCTTGCTCTCCTTCATTTTTCTAGGACCTACTTTGTTTTTTTTCCTTGGGATTGGGTGCAAACAAACCGGGCAGGATCCTTTGTGTTGGTTTATTCCTACCAAAGGATGGATCCAGACCTGGAGGATCCAGTCCTGGGAGGAATGTGCATGATATTGATGGGAACAAAGAGGAAAACCCTCAAGGGATGGAGGAAAAGCAGGAGAGATACCCTACACAGTTCAGGTTGGGGTGGTGATCACCAAAAAGGCTTTGGGAGGAGAAACCTTAATCCAGTAACCCTTGATCCTGCTCTGTGAATATTAATGGGAAAAGGGACATTTCCCGGGACACTTGCACTTGTTCCAGAGACTCCTCTGCAGAGTTTAGGGATTCCTGAGGGGATGGTGCCCAGTTTCCCTTTCCCTGTTTTCAACACCATAATCCCCAAACCCACTGCTGCATCCATTCTTTAGGAGCTGCTTCCTTCCCATTATTTATGTGAGCTCATCATGAGAAAGGGGGAATTTAAAAACCCTTTCACAGTTTAATTTCCAGCCTCTGTGTCCAAAAAATTCTCCGTTGTGATGATCCTAAGTCTAGGATTTATAATTCCAGAATCCATTAGGTGGTTTCATCTCTTCTCCCTTCCTGGCTGATGCCTCATGTAAAATATAAATATAAACCCGCAGAATGTATTTATAAACTTTATAAATAAATTATTGGAGAATCCTGGAATGGTTTGGGCTGGAAAGGACCTTAAAGCTCATCCCATCCCACCATGGCAGGGGACAATTCCCACTATCCCAGGTTACACAATTGTTGTTAAAACATAAACGTGGATTGGTGGGAGAAGGAGGGAGGAGCCACCAGTTGGGTTCATTCCCAGGGGCTCCCAGTGCTGGGATGAGCTGCTGCATTCCCGGGATGGGGCAGCACCAGCTGGGAAAAGCCCTCCTGGCCACATCCCATCATGGCAATGGCATGTGCCATTCCTTCCATCCAGCTATCCTTCATGGGCTCATTGACCTGGAAGTAAACTCCTGGAAAAGCTGGAATTCCAGCCTGGCCGACCCCGAGCAGCGAGCGGTGAGGCTCCAGGGCAAGGGGCAGGCGTGTGGGGGAAGCCAGCTTGCCATTCCCATGGATGTTTTTGGGGGATTAAGGAGGGGATGATCGTTCTCCAGGCCTGTCTCAAGGTTGAGGAATTACCTGGAGGGCCCTCTGGAATCCACTTTTGGATGACTGGAGATTTTTCCCTATCTGCAGTGACAGGAGGCGAGTCCAGCGGGCTGGAAACGGCCCCGGAGCTGTTGGAGGAATGATGGCAGCTCCCTGTGGCTCCATGGAAAGCTGATCCATGGCCAGCTGCACTGGGAGCTGGGACCAGCTCTGTGCCTTGCCATGGACAGCCTGGGGACAGGGGACACCCAGCCTGTGCCTCAAACTGTGGCCTCCACCACTTGGGTTTGGAGAGGAACAGAGGGAGAGCAGGAATTACTGACAATTCCTGCCTTTCCTGAGGTTCAGGATTGCCTGATCTCCAGGAAATGCCCACATTTAGCACAGGGATGGTGTTGGAGAGAAGAAATTTGGGTCTCCACCACTTAGATCATCTCCATGAGCCTGGAGGAGCCACTCCTCCCACGGGCCTGGCTGGGAACTGGAACCATGGGGAGTGTTTGGGGAAAGAACTGGAATTTGGGGGGCTCTGAGGAGCCCTGATTCCATCCACAGCATCATCCCAGCGGTGTAACTTCCTGGGAAATCCTTCCCAGCCCCGTTCCTGGAGGACAGGGATCAGTTCCACTGTCACCAGGGATTTTTGCTCTGCCTGGCAGCTTTTTCTCCTCACATTCCTCAGGTGCTTTGCTTTGTTGCTGTTCCATTGCTGATATCCCTGGATAAAGAGAAAAGTGGGAAAACAGAGGAGCAGCAACACAGATCTTCCTGTTTGCTAAAAAAAATTAAAGGCTTAATGGTTTTTTTATTCTTCCCAAAGGTGTCCAGGGGCAGATGAGGGGCTGGGACTGGAGCTGGAGTCTGGATTAACACCAAGGCCATCCCAGACAGCACCACTTCCCACTGGAGTGTGGATCCAGCCAAGGAGGGTAAGGAAACACCTCCTTATTTTTTCCTGGATTGCTAAATCAGATGACAACGTGAAGAATGTTTTTCATGTTTTGGTCTCTTGCGTGGACTTTGCCTGTGAGGTTTTGGTCACTGATTGGTCACCGGCTGCTCCCCGATTCCTGCATCCATAAGGACTGAGCCGTCCTTTCCCAATTTATGGATCTGTTTGTTGTGCGTTCTTAGGGTGTGATGCCTTTTATAGGGCGAGTCCAAATCATCCTGCGCCTTCCCAAACAATTCCTCTGCAGGATCCTGTGAAATCCAAACTGTGAATCCCATATTTGGGAAGCAGGGAATGTCTCGAGTGGAATCTTTGCCACTGAGGTTGGATGTGTGATGCTGTTTCCATGTTTTCCTGGATGCTTCGGGAGAGAGCTGAGCTCAGGGTCCCATGTATGGGACACTCTCCGTGGTTTTGGGTGGAAGGATGTGTTTACAGCCCAAAATCCAACCTAATTTTTCCTTGAGCTGTATCTTTCCCAATCCAACATCCCAGGCTGCCTGGTTTCCAAATCCAGGATTTTATGGCAGTTCTTTCCTGCAGGAAAAATAAATTGTGGGGGAAACAAAATCATTTTAGAAGTTGAGCAACACTGGGCACCCTCCGAGTAAGGGGTGCTCCTCCAGCAGCCTCAAGGTGTGCCAGGGGAGGCTGAGGTTGGATTTTAGGGAGAATCTCTGCCTGGAAAGGGCTGTCCAACCCCGGCAGTGGTGGAATCTCCATCCCTGCAGGAATCTGAGAACCGTGTGGATGTGGTACCTGGGAACGTGGTCAGCAGTGGCCTTGGCAGCGCTGAGGGAATGATGGGTTGGACTCAGCCTTAGAGAGCTATTCCAATTTAAATGATTCCATGATTTTGAGAAAACATGGGAGAGAGACAGCAGTTAATGGAGGAGCCTGTGCCGTGCAGAGGTTTTGGACTGGGCAGGTCTTGTGGGCAACCCTGAAAAAACCCCAAGCCCGGGATGTGTTTGGGAACAGGCAAAAGCAGCGACGGAAAAGAACCATTTCCCTTTCCAGCTTCTCGGGAGCTGGAACTCGTGTGGAAAAAGATGTTGTGAGTTACTGGTGATGAATGAGCCTCTGGCAGCCCCATTAATCAACGCTAATCATCGGGGTTGTTTGGGGAGCGGGAATTTGTCCATGCCGGGGTTGATTCCTGCATGGAACAAACGGCTTTATCGGGATCTGCCCCGGAGTTGGACACGAATCCAGTGCCTGATGTTTGCTTGACCGTCTGATGACTCAGGAAAATCAGGAGGGCCCAGCAGAGCTTTTTGCTGGCATGGGGAGCTCCGGGGAATCCTTCCAAAAGCAGCTCCAGAGGTGGATTCACATCCCCTTTGGTTCTTGGGGGGATTTTTAGCTCTGCTGTTGATTTCTGCTGCTGGGTGTGTGCGTTGGCACCTGGGCATCTCTGTGGTGCAGAGCTGTGATTCCAAGAGGATGATTTATTCCAAGTGGTTGCTCCGTGAAAATCCTCTCTCCAGAGGCTCCACAGCAATTCTGCGTTGTTCCCGCTCCTAAATCCCTGTAAAGGATCTTTGCTTGTTGAGGGAAATCCCTCTCCTGCTTTGCAAAACGTAGGTGTGACAGAAAAGGTCATTCCAAAGGTTTTATCCAGCTTTATTCCTATAAAACCACTGAAACTCCTCATCCAGGAGACTGGAGAGGGATTCAAGGTGAGAAGCGCTGGGTGAATTCCCATTTTATGGTCCCACAATTTGAAGGGGACCACAATTCCATGCAGAGAATTCCCATCAAGCCCAGTGAAAGGATCTCTTCATGCAAATCAGAGACTCCAAGGATATTTGATTTAAGGAGAAGCTGAGCATTTTGTGCCCTTTTTGCACAGATTTCCTTTTGCGCCGCAAAAGGAACGGGGAAACTCCTTAGTGAGCCCTGATCCCTGGATCATCTGTTCCAGAAACAAAGCTGGATAGGAAGGGAAACAGGAGGAGGAGGATAAAAAGTTATATCCCAGGTTTTACCACAGCTTTGGAAAAGGTTGAGGAGGTCACCAGAGCCACCGGGAATCTCAGTTTTAGGGAAGCAGCAGCCCGGGAGCTGCTCTTGGCCAGGGACGCTTCCACCAACCACAATCCACATTAACATTTTTCATGGTGGAATCGGGATTATGGTGCAGAAAAATAAGGAATCAGGGAAGAAAAATGCCCATAAAGTGCCATGGAAATCCCCTTTCCCTTCCCATCCCTGTGAAAGAGCCTTTATGGACCTGGTGTGTCAGCAAAGGCTCGGGTTTGGGTTTTTCCCTTTGTCTCAGCGCTCCGGGGACCTTTTTCGCCGTGCAGTTCCCGAGGTTTATTTGCTCTCCCAAAGAGCTGATAGCTGGATCTTTCCCCAAAATCAACACTTCGGATTGTGCTGTTTATTTAATGACTTTCCCTCACTTCGCAGTGATTAAGTCCGTCTGCAGCCGGGTGTTTTGCTTAGCGTTAAATTCCCGTTATTTTGGGAAGTTCATTTCCACACCGCGTTCTCCCCGTTGCCTTCCTGTAAGTGAGGAGGGTGGCTTTGCATCCAGGTTTTCCTCCCCTCCTCTCCTCCCTGCTCCTGGATTGCGATTTTCCCTCCCTGGCTTGTGAGCAGCTTCCAAATTCTGCCTCTTGGAGTGTGAAAATCCACCCTGGAACGAGAGGCTTTCTCCAGGAAAGCCCAAAAATCTTCCTGTGGCCATGGGAAAAATTCCAAACCTGCATCCCTTCATAGCTTTGGGAGATCCCAAAATCCAGTCCCTTGCAGGACATCCCGAGATGGTGGTGGACATCAAGGTTAAAGGACTTCTTGAACTCTGTCCATGTATCCCAACAAATGATGGCTCCAGTGGTGACATTTGGGATCCAGGGGTGGGATTTTCCCGCTGTGGGATCCAGGGAAGGCTGAATCCGGGAAGGGACCGCAGGACTGAGCTGTGTCACAGCAGCCCTGCTCCACCTGGAGGTGAAAGCAAATTCCAGTGGAGCTCGGGGCCAGCAGCAGCTCATCCCAAAAACCCAAAGGGGAGAGATTCCCCTGGTGGGGTTGGATTGAGGGAAAGAATCCATGGTGGAAAAGCAGAGGGATGTGGAAGTGTCGGGAGCTGCTGTGCTGGGAGAGGAGGCTGCAGCTCTCCGGGATCCATCCCAATCCCTGCTCCTTCTGCAGGACATGCTGAGCTCTTTGGGTCCAGCTGGGAGGACTGGAATTCGATCTCCTTTGATTGGAATTAGGGATCTCCCCTGACTGGAATTAGGGATCTCCCCTGGTTGGGATTAGGGATCTCCCTGGTTACAATTACAGGATCTCTCCTGATTGGAATTAGGGATCTCCCCTGACTGGAATTGGGGATCTCCCTTCCCAGGGCAGGGATTTAGTTTGGGTTTGGGGGATGAATTTTGGTGCTCCTGCTCTCAGCCCCAGAGCTTCCTTCTCCTCTAATTTGCCCAATTAGGAACATTTATCCTAAATATCCTTAATGAACCCATCCTGAATTCCTAAAATTCCCCCTTCAACCTTCTCACCATTCATGGGTCATTTATAGAATCCTCATTTTCCAATTAGGAGCAATTTACGGGAATGAAGTCACCCAGATTAATGGGAATTACAATTCCAAGTGCTCAGGAATTTGGGAGAAGTTGGGGCTGTTGTTTGAGGTGTTTTTTTGGGATCACAGCTCCCTGTTAGCTTCAAAACACAGCAATGAAGGAGCCAGGGGCTGGATGCACAGAATCATGGAATGGTTTGGAATTTGGCTAAAATTTATTTATTCCAGCTCCACCTTCCACTGGGCCACATTGCTCCTGCAATCCAAAAAAAAAACAAACCTTCTGCTCTCTCTGGAGATATTTTACACTTCAATATTGCTCCGAGAGAAACGAATCCCGAGTTTATGTAGAAAAGCACCCCAAAAATGGAGCCACGTATTCGACAAGACTTCCAGGAAATGAGCACAAGTGAATTACCCCAAACAAAATTACCCTGCCCAGAGCACGTGTGTTCCAAGGGAGGGCTCGGAAACCAGCAGAGGCTTTTTTTTTCCCTTGGAAATTTAATGGATCTCATCATTTTGCCCAGCCCTATTGGAAATAGGAAAGAACCTGCCGTGTCCAATTAGGAATTAGAAGGAGAGCAGCAACAGGGAGAAAGATTTCTGTTTATATTAAAAATAATAGAAAGAAAGGAAAGTGAATTGGTTCTTGAGCTCCATGAAATCCTGCTGAACTGGGAATTCTCTCCTGCTGGATTGGGAATTCTATCCTGCTGGATTGGGAATTCTATCCTGCTGAACTGGGATTTCTCTCCTGCTGAACTGGGATTTCTCTCCTGCTGGATTGGGAATTCTCTCCTGCTGGATTGGGAATTCTCTCCTGCTGAACTGGGAATTCTCTCCTGCTGGATTGGGAATTCTCTCCTGCTGGAGTGGGAATTCTATCCTGCTGGATTGGGAATTCTATCCTGCTGAACTGGGATTTCTCTCCTGCTGAACTGGGATTTCTCTCCTGCTGGATTGGGAATTCTCTCCTGCTGGATTGGGAATTCTCTCCTGCTGAACTGGGAATTCTCTCCTGCTGGATTGGGAATTCTCTCCTGCTGGATTGGGAATTCTATCCTGCTGGATTGGGAATTCTATCCTGCTGAACTGGGATTTCTCTCCTGCTGAACTGGGATTTCTCTCCTGCTGGATTGGGAATTCTCTCCTGCTGGATTGGGAATTCTCTCCTGCTGAACTGGGAATTCTCTCCTGCTGGATTGGGAATTCTCTCCTGCTGGATTGGGAATTCTATCCTGCTGGATTGGGAATTCTATCCTGCTGAACTGGGATTTCTCTCCTCCTGGATTGGGAATTCTCTCCTGCTGAACTGGGAATTCTCTCTAACACAGCAATATTAGCTGGTACCAAGAAAAATGCTGGGATTTTGTTGCCAAAAAAGAATTTAAAATGCACCAGGTTGAGGATGAAGGAAAAACCAGGAGGGATGAGGTGCTGAAGGCGGCAGCTCTTCCAGAATCCAGGCCCACATTCCCCAAAATCCGAGAAGCCCAGAGCCTCATTTGGGGTATTCAAGTATTTACTGCTGCCTCAGGAAACTGAAAATTCCTGCTGCCGTGGGGGAAGCACAAAGTTCAGTGGGAAAAACAGGGAGGATAAAAAAACTTGGAAAATGCGCTTGATCCTGATGGGATGGAGCAGCCTCTGGATGGTGATTGATCCTCCCAAGAGCTCTGGAGCAGGGACATCCGATGGCTCAGGGAAAACTGGTGGGGTTGGAGGCGCCAGTGGCAGCTCCAGAGAGCTCCAAAGCCCAGCCCGGAGCTTTTCCCAAACAATGCTCGGGATCATCGTAAAAATCACAGAGCTGGCTCTGGATGGGCTCAGCCTTTGCAGTTTCTGAGCTGTGTTTCCCAGCTGGGCTCCAATTCCATCCTGCTGGAATGTGCCTGAGCTGCCGTGGTGTCCCTGCCGTGTCCTGCTGGCTCTGAGGAGGGCAGGGAAGGAAAGGAAAGGTCAAACTCCTCCGGCATCAGGTGCATGGAAAACAGATCCCTGTGAATGGAAAACAGATCCCTGTGCATGGAAAACAGATCCCTGTGCATGGAAAACACATCCCTGTGCTTGGAAAACAGATCCCTGTGCATGGAAAACACATCCCTGTCCATGGAAACACATCCCTGTTCATGGGACCACATCCCTGTGCATGGAAATCCCATCCCTGTGCATGGAAACACATCCCTGTGCATGGAAAACAGATCCCTGTTCATGGGACCACATCCCTGTGCATGGAAAACCCATCCCTGTGCATGGAAAACACATCCCTGTGCATGGAAAACACATCCCTGTGCATGGAAAACACATTCCTGTGCATGGAAAACACGTCGCTCTTCATGGAAAACACATCCCTGTTCATGGAAAACACATCCCTGTGCATGGAAAACCCATCCCTGTGCATGGAAACCACATCCCTGTTCATGGAAACCACATCCCTGTTCATGGGAAACACATCCCTGTTCATGGAAAACACATCCCTGTGCATGGAAAACAGATCCCTGTGCATGGAAACCCATCCCTGTGCATGGAAAACCCATCCCTGTGCATGGAAAACCCATCCCTGTTCATGGAAAACACATCCCTGTTCATGGAAAACACATCCCTGTGCATGGAAAACCCATCCCTGTGCATGGAAAACCCATCCCTGTTCATGGAAAACACATCCCTGTGCATGGAAAACAGATCTCTGTGCATGGAAACCCATCCCTGTGCATGGAAAACAGATCCCTGTGCATGGAAAACCCATCCCTGTGCATGGAAAACACATCCCTGTTCATGGGACCACATCCCTGTCCATGGAAAACCCATCCCTGTGCATGGAAAACACATCCCTGTGCATGGAAAACACATCCCTGTGCATGGAAAACACATTCCTGTGCATGGAAAACACGTCGCTCTTCATGGAAAACACATCCCTGTTCATGGAAAACACATCCCTGTGCATGGAAAACCCATCCCTGTGCATGGAAACCACATCCCTGTTCATGGAAACCACATCCCTGTTCATGGGAAACACATCCCTGTTCATGGAAAACACATCCCTGTGCATGGAAAACAGATCCCTGTGCATGGAAACCCATCCCTGTGCATGGAAAACCCATCCCTGTGCATGGAAAACCCATCCCTGTTCATGGAAAACACATCCCTGTTCATGGAAAACACATCCCTGTGCATGGAAAACCCATCCCTGTGCATGGAAAACCCATCCCTGTTCATGGAAAACACATCCCTGTGCATGGAAAACAGATCTCTGTGCATGGAAACCCATCCCTGTGCATGGAAAACAGATCCCTGTGCATGGAAAACCCATCCCTGTGCATGGAAAACCCATCCCTGTTCATGGGAAACACATCCCTGTTCATGGAAAACACATCCCTGTGCATGGAAAACCCATCCCTGTTCATGGGAAACACATCCCTGTGCATGGAAAACAGATCCCTGTGCATGGAAAACACGTCGCTGTTCTTGTGGCAGCCTCAGCACAGCCCTGGAAAAGCAATTCTGGAATGGCAATCCTGAAATGGTAATCCTGGAATGACAATGCTGGAAAAGAGATCCTGGAATGGCAATCCTGGAAAAGCAATTCCTGAATGGCAACACTAGAATGGCAATCCTGGAATGACAATGCTGGAAAAGCAGTCCTAGGATGGGAATCCTGGAATGGCAGCGGGGGAAATGCAGGAAGGGAGGGTGGCTGTGGTGATGGGGAGCAGTTGGAGCTGCCTTTTCCATGGCGTTCAGCTCTTCCTGCTGCTCAGATCCTGCTCTCCAGTGCAGGGAAGCTTTTCAGGAGTGACAGGATAAAAGGATAAAAGGGAATGGTTTCCCCCTCTTGATGGGATTTTGGGCAGGAATTGTTCCCTGTGAGGGTGGGGAGGCCCTGGCACAGGGTGCCCAGAGAAGCTGTGGCTGCCCCTGGATCCCTGGCAGTGCCCAAGGCCAGGCTGGACACTGGGGCTTGGAGCAGCCTGGGACAGTGGAAGGTGTCCCTGCCTGTGGCCTTTCCATGAATTCCATGAGCCAGCACAATCTGTGGGACACTCTGCTGCTGGCACATCCTGCTGGGATCACGGGTGCCCGTGCCCTGCTGCTTTGGTCACCCCAAACACCACTTGTGGCTGTTCCCTGCAGAATTCCTGCTCCTTTTTGGGCGTGCCCTCCTCTCCCTGGCAGCTCCATCCTCCCATCCCAGGGCACTGGGAGCTGCTCCCTCCAAACCCATCCTGGCTGTGGCCAGAGCAGGGTTTGGTCCCTGTGCCAGGGCTGTGGGTGCTGCCAGGTGAGATCTGTCAGCTCCACCACACTGTGAGGACTGAGGGAGCAGCAGCTCCCAACTCTTGGAATGCTTTTTCTCCCTGTGGAGTTCACTGCGAGGTCAGTGCACTCCAGAGGGGTTTTTGTGCTGCTGTCACAATGGGGAATTCTCTGGCTCGGCCTCTCTTTGCTCCCAGTGGAAACTCCTTGGCAGGTGAAGCGTGGATTCACCTGCCTCACCCCAGGCAGCTGAGGCAGATGCCAAAGCTGAGCTGATCATCCCAGAATAACCATGGGAAGGCACCTGGAATGTTCTAAAACAGGTGGCTGTGGGGTCTCTGTGAGCACCAGGAGTCCCCAGGACAGGGGGCATGAGAGGATGCAAATCCCAGGCTCTCCTGGAGGTGTCTGAGCAGCCTCTGGGTGTCCAGGGCAGGACCAGGACTCAGTGTGGGGGTCTCTGCAGGATTCAGATTCTCTGGAATCTCCTTTATTTTCCCAAGGGAAATCCCTCTGGATGAGGCAGGAAGGTTTCCCTGTCTCAGGACATTTTGCTGCTCCAGCATCATCCCAGAGAAGCTCCCAGCACCTGGAATCAGCTGCTCCAGCACTTTGTCTGGACAGGCTGTTTTCTGCCCCAAAATGTTGTTGGATACAGAAAACTTTTGGCTTCCACTGAATTACTGGAGTGCTGGATTGGATGTGGGGTGGACTAAAATTCCCTCTGCACTCCCTGTCCAGCCTTCTCCCCTCTTCCCTGAAGAAATCCCCCTCCCAAACAAAGCTTTGTTATGTCTCATTGTCTTCTCTGGCACTTGGAATTGTGAGTTTTTCCCATCTCTCCCTTTGGCACCGTTCCACGCTCTCCAAGGCTTTGTTGGTTTTGCAGCGATTCCCACTCTGGGACTTGACTCCAGGACCATGGGAAAGGCTCCGTGGCTGGGATGGGGCAGGGATGGGGCTGAGGAGAGGCTCCTCTGACCCTGCAGGGCTGGGCTGGGTGAGGAACATGCAGGAGGTGCTGCTGGACTGCACCCACCAGGATCTGCTGGGATCCTCGGAGGAATCCGCATTTGATTCCTCTTTTTGTTCTTCAGACACAAAATCAGTCCCTGCTTTGGCACGGCAGAAACGTGGCCTTTGGTGACACGTGTCCTTCTCTTGGGGACAGAACTCTCTGCGGCTGGGCTGGGCTCTGGTTGTGTCCAGTAATTCCAGAATTTCCAGCATCATCAGGTCATGGAATCATGGAAAGTTTGGGATGGGAGGAGCCCCTAAAGCTCATCTGCAGGGACGCCTTCACCTGGAGCAGGCTGCTGGGGCTGAACACTGCCAGGGAAAGCTGAAGCATTCCAGACTGGGAACTGCAGTGGAAGGAAAAGATCCCAAGGCAGAGCCCCAGCAGAGCCCGGAGCTGTGGGGGTGACATCTCCCCTGGGGCCGGGGGACACCAGGACAGCTCCTCCAGGAGAGGGGGATTGGGAAATACCCTGCAGCCTTTTTCCAGCTGGAAATCTTTTCCTGGAGCTGGAATAAATAAAGATTTCCCCCAAGTACAGTAAGATCCTTGGATATCCCAGCGTGATGCTGGTCCTGCTGTGCCTCCATCCCCCTGGAATCTGCAGGGCCACAAACCTGGACACAACGAGGGCTTCTCCCTGACTCTGCCACTCCCTCTGGAGGTTATTCCCAATCCCCGGGACATTTTTACAGCAAATGAGATTTCCCAATCACTGGATAAGATCTGCCTTGCCCTCAGTGGAGTCATTAATTCAATCTGCTGCAATACCACTTTAATTGGGTTAAATTAGTGCTCACCAGTCCCAGGAGCAATGGAATAAAGCTCCTCATTGTGTGAGGATGCAGAGTGCTGGGCGGGATCCTGCTCCTTATCTCCTGCTCTGTCTCCCAGTGCATCCTGTGTCTCCCAGGCATTCCCGGGACCAGCATTCCAACAATCCCCAGTTCAAACCTCGACTGCCAGAAAAAGCAGAGTTAAAATGAATCAGTTTAATCAGAATTAATCAGAGTTTAATCAGAGTTTGGTTGCTTGTGTTGTGCCAGGTGTGATGATGATCCCAAATTCTGTGTGATGTCCCGTGTCCTCCATCCGCATGTCCCTTATCCTTATCCCCATGTCCCTTATCCTTATCCCCATGTCCCTTATCCTTGTCCCCACGTCCCTTGTCCCTGTCCCCACTTCCCCCCTGAGCTCTGCTCGCTGTAGGACCAAGCTGAGCTTTGTCAGGAGCGTCTGATCCATGAAACACCTGGCTTTGAGCATGGGAATGGATTTGAGGGATTCACTCAGGTGCTCTGCAGCGAGCAGGGAATCCAGCCAGGATGAATCCAGCCTGGATTGTCCCAGTGCCAGCTCAGCCTTGGAGCACACCAGCAATCCCAAAGAAACCCTGGTGCTTTATTCCAGCAAAGCCAAGGCAAAGATTTAGACAAAACAATAAATGTCCAAGTCCATTTTCCTTCTTCTTCTCCCTTAATGCATCGTGAAAGGTCTTTGAACACAATTCCAAGTCCTCTAAACAGCCCCACATCCCCCCTGCTCCCGCTCCGATGCACCTGAGCTCCCCTCCAGGAGCCGCCCTGGCTCCGTTCCCAAAAACAGCGGCTGGGAAATCTTCCCTTTCCTGACCTTCCCGTCCTTTTTCAGAGGATCCCTGCTCAGGCCCAGCGTGGGATCCAGGCGTGCCCCAAGCTCTGCTCCCTCATTCTTCCAGGGCCGGAATTCGGCTTTAAAATTCAGCTTTGTCTGAGCGATCCGGGTGTTTCTGGCTGCACGGCTTCCAGAGGCTCATCCATGGAAAACGGCAATGGGAAAAACAGATCCAGGAGGTTTTCAGTCATAAAACACAGCCATGAAATGCCCTCGGTGAGCAGAGTTCACAGGCAGGACGTAGGCTCCAAAACCATCCGGGTTTTCCTGGATTTTGTAGGATAATCATGTTTTTTCATGGATTATTGGGATAAGATTGAGAAATAAAGCCAAAAAACCCCATCTTCAGTCCTTTAAGATTCTACCATCCCATATTCCCGTCATCCGAAATCCCAGGAGGGCTGGAGTTCGGGCTTGGAGATGCCCAAAGTCAGGAAAAACGGCGGTCCTGGATGAGTTGTGGCTGTTCCCACCCAGCCAGTTTAAGGAATTGTGTGAGTGTTGGGAGAGAAGCACCGGGAATTCCGGGAGGGAAGTGCTGGGAATTCCCAGCTGACCTGGGATCGAGCCTGTTGGACAATTACCCCAGAGCAGCGCTAATTGCAGCGGCTCTAACGAGCTTTTCCAAGCGCCACATCCCGGCTCTCCCTCTCCTTCCCCCATCCCATTCCTGCTTCCAGCATTGTTACGGTTTCCTTCTTTTCCCATTTATCCAGTGACAATCCTTAATTAAGGAAGGAGGTGCCGGAGCTCTTGGAGCATCCCTGGCTGTGGGAAAGCTCCCAGTGGAATTTCCAGGAATATCTGCCTGTGCCACCAGGCTCCGGGCTTGTTTATTTGTGGGAAGCAGCAGCCAGAGACCTCTCGTTCCACGCTTCCCATTTGTCTCAATCAGGGAGCTTTTCCACACCTCGGCATTCCTGGCAACCAGGGAGTTCCCTCTGGAGCTTTCCTGCCTTTTTCCTGCCGTTTTCCTGCCTCTCCACAACTTTTGAGGGAGGTTCCTGCTTCTCCTCCCACGCTGTCACCTCTGGGCAGGGACACAGGGGTGACTCCAAACCTCTGGATCCTCCCTGTGCTCCAGCAGCAATTCCTGTCCCACTGTTCCATCCCCGCTCCAGGAAAAAGCAGGACAACATCTACCTGTGAATATTTTAATTGATGAGAGAGTTCAGACCCGTTCATTCATTGATTTTGTGACAGATTTGGTTGAAATCTCATTTACGGTTCATTTTTTGGCTGCTGCCGAAGGGTAAATTGTGGATTCCGGAACTTTTCCCCATTTTTGGAGCCTTAAAATGGGATTTGAACATCCCCAGGCAGCTTTGGGGACAGCACAGGGTGGCTTTGGGCTGCTGTGGCAGGAAATAGAGGGGAAATTAGGATCAGAATCCATCAGTGCTGGGGAAAGGGGGAGAAAAGCTTTTTCCCAGTTTGCAGCATTTTATTTACAGGGATGGAAAAGGTTTTTCCATCTGTTGGGGGGGATTTGGTTGATTTTGAGGGATGCGATGTGGATTCAAGGATTCAATCCCAAAAGTGCTCCTGTCCCGCTTAGAACCCACCCTCGAACTTCCCAGCTCCTCTCATCCCTGGAGGCAGAGTCGCGACTCCCGGCATGGATTTGCGTTTTTAAGGCTCCGCTTAAATCCAGCCGAGCTCAGCTTAAACTCCAGGATTCCCGAGGCTGGGAATCGCGAGACTGCCGCACCTCAGAGCCGCTTTCCCGAGCTCTGCTCCCGGCTGCCTTTCCCATTCCCGGGGAGATTTTCATGGAAAAGCAAACTGGAATTGCCCCTGGAGCATCGCGGCTCCCGGCCCGGAGGATTCCTGGGCTCGTCCCGGCTGGAAGCGGCGGGAGGAGGGAAAATGGGGATTCCACGCCAATCCTGGGGTGCGGGGCTGAGCCCGAGCCGGGCATTCCCTGCAGATTCCCGTTTTTCCATGGAAAAGGCACCGCCTGTCCCTGGGATGTCTCTGCTGAAGCCATTCCCGAGCTCCCTCCCAGCCCCTCGCACTTCGCGGTTTTCCAGAGGAAACTTCGCTCCAGAGCCCAGGGCTCGCTCCGGCTTTTATGGGATTGCGCAATCCAGGGGCTGCTCCAGAGGTTTTGGAAAGGGGGAATTTTCTTTTCTTTTCTTTTCTTTTCTTTTCTCTTCTCTTCTTTTCTTTTCTTTTCTTTTCTTTTCTTTTCTTTTCTTTTCTTTTCTTTTCTTTTCTTTTCTTTTCTTTTCATTTTTTAATTTTGTTTCTTATGTTTTTCTAAATTTTATTTTATTTTATTTTCATTTTATTTGCATTTTATTCGCATTTTTTGTCTTTTTCTTTTACTTATTTGCCTTTATTTTATATTTGAGTTTTTATTTCTCTTTCTTTTTTGCTTTAATTTTTTAAACCGTACTTCTGATTTTACTTGTTTTACTTTATATTTTTCTTTCATTTTTTTATCCTTTTTCTATTTATTTTTTATCTTATTTTTGTCTTTTTATTTTCTTCTTCTATTTAATTTGAATTTATTCTTTTTTTATTTCATTTCACTTCACATATTCTTATTTCTATTTCTATTTCTATTTCTATTTCTATTTCTATTTATTTTTATTTTTATTTTTATTTTTATTTCTATTTCTATTTCTATTTCTATTTTTATTTCTATTTCTATTTTTATTTCTATTTCTATTTCTATTTCTATTTTTATTTCTATTTTTATTTCTATTTATTTTTATTTTTATTTTTATTTTTATTTTTATTTTTATTATTTTTATTTTTATTTCTATTTCTATTTCTATTTTTATTTCTATTTCTATTTCTATTTCTATTTCTGTTTTTATTTTTATTTTGCATCTTTAATTTTACTTTCTATTTTATTGTTCTTTTGACGTAATTTCTCTTTTCAATTTGTTTTATTCGTTTTTATTTATGTTTTTTCATTTCAATTTTTATTTTATTCCTTGCTGGGGAATGTTGGTGGCAGCTCCCACCTGTGATAAAGCAGAGGGAGAAGGGAATAAAGCAGGGCCTGCTTTCCATTGGAGCTGTTAAGGAATGATGGAATCTTGGAATCCTGGAACGGTTTGGGCTGGGAGGGAGCTTAGAGCTCATCTCATTCCGTGGGTCACCTCCCCCAATCCCAGGCTGCTCCAAACCCTGTCCAGCCTGGCCTTGGACACTGCCAGGGATCCAGGGGCAGCCGCAGCTTCTCTGGGAATTCCATCCCAGCCTCTCCTCACCCTCAAAGGTGAATCTTTCCTCACCCTTTCCCAAAAATCCCATCTGCCTTCCTTTGCTTCCTTCCTTACCCCAAAATTCCGGTGCAGGTTGGAGATTCCAGCTTCTCACGATGGGCAGGGTGGGTCCCTCACCTTCCTGTGGGGTTATTTTATCCTGAATCCAGAAAACATTCCCTGGAATGAATGTTCCCAAAGCTGAATCCCTGTCCAAGGGGATGGATCGCTCAGGACTTGCCTCAAAGCTGCCAAACTCCAGCAGAGGGAATTTGGGATGTTCCCTCTGCAGGTTTAATCCCAAAAGTTCAGGGATTTGTGCTGAAAGGGCTTTGAGGAAGCGAATGGGAAATGGGAATATTCCCATGAAAATGGGGTTTGGAAGTCCCTGAGGAGCTCTGGGAACAGCGCAGGGTGGCTTTGGAATGCTGTGCCAGGAAACAGAGGGAGAATTATCCACATGGATCTGGGGAAAAGGTTCAGGAAAGCTCTTTGCCACTTTGACTTTGCAGGACATCAAATGCTTTTCCTTCTGTCGGGTGGAATTCGCTTCCAGGGGGGAATTTTGACATTCCCTCCCCCTCTTTTGCCCTTTTTTTGACGGAGCATCCAAGGAACCTCCAGGCTTCCGCAAGGTTTCCAGCTTTTCTTTTTCCACGATGTAACCTTTTAAAAATTCTTCCCCCCCTTAGGAATCTTGGGATGTTTCAGGTTTCCTTGGCCAATCCAGGGCCTTGTGGAGCTCAAGCTGTTCCTCTGAAGCCACAGAAGGCTCAAATGCAACCTAAGGAATTTGCTACCAGAAAGGGTGGAAAATTCCCCCTCCTCCGGGACGTTCCCTGCCGGATTCAGTGGCGAGAAAAGGGGAGGGAAACAAAAAAGGGCAGGAAAATAAAAATGAGGAATAACTCAGCACTTGGGGCCCAATAAAAACAGGGAATCTTAAAGCAAAAGAGGAAAAAAATGGAAAAGGTTTACGGGTGTTTGAGGAAAGGTCAGGTTTTACTGGATTTTCCTCCCAAGAAGGTTGGAATTTCAAAGGGTTGATCAAGAAATGGTCCCTGTCTGGTTCTGCTGAGCTAAAAGTGGAAGTTGTGGGGTGGAAGTGGTGACAAATCCCATGAATTTTTAATTTCCTGCAGTTCATTAATTTCTCTTTCATTGGCTGCAGATGAAGCTTTGCTCAGATCCACCCCAGGGATGTTGGGATGGGGCTGCAGCTCTTGGGGCTCCATCTCAAGACTCCCATAAATAATTGGAATTTGGAATCAATTTTCCAGTACCGGCTCCTTGGGTTCAATGGGGATGGGATGGAGAAATGGGAACACCAGTTTGGGGACAGGATCTGCAACACTTCCTCATCCCAAACAGTCCTGAGGGGGATTGTTCCTGCTTTTTATCTGAATTCTCCATTTGGAGATTATTGTGTGTTCTCAGTTCCTCCAAATCCAATCCCAAAACCGCACTCACATGGAATCATGGAATGGGTTGGGTTGGAAGGGACCCCAAAGCTCATCCAGTGCCGTGAGCAGGGACACCTTCCACTATCCCAGGGTGCTCCGAGCCCTGCCCAGCATGGCCTTGGACACTGCCAGGGATCCAGGGGCAGCCACAGCTTCTCTGGGAAGCCTCTTCCAGCACAGGAATCCTCTCCCTTCTGGCAAAGCCCTGATGAGCTCAACCACCCGGCCCGACCCATCCCAGCAGCTCCTGGAGCTCCTCCAGGCAAACCTCGGCACAAGGAGAGGCAGGAGAGGGAATTCTTGGCTTCTAAAAATATTCCTGGGGGGAAAATCCCTCCTGAGCCCCTTTTGGTGACACGATCCCAACTCCGCACTTGGCCGTGGTGGCGGCTCCTGCCAGAGGCTGATCTGGAACTCCCGCTCTGTGCTCTGGCTCTGACTTTTGCTGGTTTTCCTTGGGAGCAGTCGGGATTTGCACGTTCAGACAACCTCCTGATGCTCCTCTGGCAGCGGGCAGGGCTGGATGCAGCGTAGGAAAGTTCCTTTGTCTCCTGTTTCCATTTTTCTTGGAAGGGAGGGCAGCGCGAGAGGCGGCGGCCGAGGAGCAGCGGGCTCGGATCCGCCGGCCAGATTCCTGCATCCAGCAGCTGCGAGCAGGGAAAAGGGGATTTATCCCTGATCGGAGCTTTGGCTTGGAGGCCACAGCTCTGATGGGTGCTGGCAGGAAAACTCCAGGGAGGATTCCCCTCCTGGGGCTGGATCCAGAGCGGGATGGGGAGAGGGTTGGAGCAGCGGGATGAGCACGGGAAGCAGCCCCCCAGCAGGAATTCAGGTCCCCAGGTGGGACAGTGGCACCCCAAATCCTGGGGTGGTGGCACCCCAAATCCCATGCTGCTCACTGACTCCCTCAAATCCCCAGCTCGTGGAGATTCCTGGAGATTCCCAGGTTCATTAGGACTAAAAATGATGGAACTGGAAGCCCAAGGAAATATCAGAGTGAGGAGAGAATTGAAAATCCACCCTTTTTTTCCCCCAGTGGAATTATTTTGAAGGCAGCATGGCTTTGCCTGGTGAAATCTGACTCAGGAATTTTGCCTCCTTGAGGCTGGCAGGGCTGGCAGCGGGACAGAAACGTTTGCTCCAAGAGAACTTGGCAGAAAGTGGATTTCCAAAAAAAAAAAAAACAAAAAAAAACAACAAAAAGAAATCCAAAAATCCCCAACCCAAACAAGAAATCAAGTTAATCCCTTCGTTTTCTCTGTAGCTTTTCCCTCCCGAGCTGCCTTTCCCCAGCCTGCCTGGGTGTGTTAGGGATCCCAGGTGCCTCCCAGCAATTAAGCAGAGTTAAAATTCCTTCCTGACCTTGGGTTTATCAAGCGCCGCACTCAGGTTTGGCATCTGTCAGGCTGCTAAAAACAACATCCCTCGTGCCGGGGCTCGTTCCCGCAGCCTGGGGGCACGAGGGGATCGGATCGGGAGCAGGTGGGACCGGGAACAATGGGGGAGGCGGGAGATGCTCACTCGGAGCCGCGGGCAGCTGGAAAACACAGCGGGAGCAGGAGGGGTTGGCAGGCAGCCACCCCGACAGACACTCCCGGGAGGTACCTGTCCCTTTGGCTCAGCCTCTGGAATTCTTCATCCGTGTGTGGATGAAGAGTTGGATCTTCCTCTCCGCTTCTCCCATAGGTGGGGCAGCCATGGAATCATGGAATGGTTTGGGTTGGAAGGGATCTTAAAGCTCATCCCATTCCACCCCTGCCATGGGACAACTTCCACTATCCCAGGTTGCTCCAAGCCCCATCCAACCTGGTCTTGGATACTTCCAGGGATGGAGCAGCCACAGCTTCTCCAGACAAGCCTTCATCCCAAATATTCCCCTGCTGGTATTTCTGGTGGTGACTGGGACTGGTTTGCCCATGGGGAAGTGGAAAATGGGATTTTCCAGCTGCATGCGGTCGATGCCCACGTCAATCCCCATGGGATGAACAGGTGGGATGAACATCTCGGTTTTGTGTGGTTCTGATAATCTTTAGGTCTGGAAAAAGTAAAGGAAATGGGGACAGGGCCCTGATTTGGCTGTAAAACCAAGGAGTCACTTTAGGTCCCTGTGTCCCGCCCCATTCCCAGGGCAAGTGGCTTCTTGTAAGGGAAGAGGGCTTGGGAGAGGGGAATATTTATCCAGAATAAAATAACCAGGCAGCAGAGGCTGCAAAATTGACCCAAATTCCCGAAATCCATCTAAACCTGGCTTTTTTAGACTGTGTGTGGTGGGAAATGTCCTCTTCTCACATGAGGGAATGGCCCCTCTTCTCCCACTCCACAAAACCCCCCAGGGCTTTCCCACGAAATCAGGTTAGGTGGGATTTGTAAGTGAAACCTCCTCTGACCAAACTTCACGTTTTCATTTCCTCCGTAAAACTGGGAAATCACCTCGTTTTTATTGGGAATCAACCGCTCTTCCCCAGCTCGGAGCAGCGAGTCCTCCCTTGGCAGAGCTGCCGCTCCATCCGTCCAAAGGGAGCGAAAATTCCAACCCAAACCTTTCAGAAATATCCCGGCCATGGCTTGTTTTGGCCAGGTTGCTCCCATGGGCTCGCTCCAAGCTGGCAGGGAAGCGGGGAAGATCTGCTGGAGTAGGGTGGATGTGGGCGAGCGCTGGAGCGAGGAGAAGCCCTGGAAAGTTTGGATGGATTTGGCTTTTCGGGGCGGTGTGTGGAGGGAAAAGCGACTTTTCCATGGATCCAGCTGAACTTGGAGGCTCCTAAAGCCAACAGGCCAAGATGCCACTTAAGGAATTCAAATTCCTCCTGTTTTGGTGGGTAATGATCCCATAAATAAACCCCTCTCCCTCTACGGGAAGCAAAGCAAATACCTTAAAGAAACACATTTTGTGATGGAAAATTTCAATTCCCCAGCTCGGGCCGGCCCTGAAAAAATCCTTTTTTCCCCCCTTTTTCCTTGATTTCTGTTCTTCCACAAGACTTTTAAAGGAAATGATACCAGCAGCGGGAGAGGAGCCGAGCGGATCGTGCCAAGCCCTGTCCAAACAACCCCGCAGCCTCGAGCTGCTCCCGGCTGGATCCTGGAATTCTCTCCCGCTGGCTGATAACGTGAGCGTGATTCACGCTCTGGCAGATCGGCGTCAGCTCCTCACGGCTCCTTTGTAATGCAATTCCCTCGCGTTTTCACGGGAGTCCTTGGGAAAGCTGCCGGGAGAAGAGGAGTGGGAGGGAGAGCGCGACTTTTGGGGGGTGAAAGTGCTCCGGGGTCACTTTTTGGGGTCACTTTTCGGCATCCAAGGTCTCTCAGGCAGCGCTGGGATGCGGGAATGATGCTCTGGATGGAGCAGCCTCGCAGCACTTCCCTGCACAGCAGCGTTTCCCACCTAGGGAGGACAGATTTTCCCTGGATATCGATTAGGAAGAGTTCTTAAAGCTGTGCAGGGATGCGGGAACCACAAAAATCGGCTTTTCCCAAAGTGTTGCTGCTGTGCTCTGATCCCATCGCTGGCTCTGCTGAGTCCAGCAGGAATTTTGCACCCATTCAGAGCCGTGGCTTTGGAAATCTGGGTTTGACTGGCACCAGGGCCCCTTCTGCTTCCAAGGAGATGGATTTTGGAGGGCAGAGTTGGGGATGGAGGTGCTCCCTGTGTTGTTTTACAGAGGTCACGTCGCTCTGTGACCGCAGGAAATTATTGTGCCCCAACTCCAGGAGTTAAGACAGGGGAAGGAGAAATCCATGGGAAACAAAACAAAGGGAAAGATGAGAGTCCTGAGAAATCCAGGCTGTCCCTCAGAGAGGCAGTGTGGATGGAGGGGAAATTCTGGTCAGAAAGGTTTTGTTGAAGGGAAAAAGAAGGACACAGATCTTGCACAGCTCCTGCACCTCTTCCCTCAGGCATCAAAGGGAAAAACATCCTAAAATACCTGGAACATCACAAAATTCCACTGGGCAATGGGAACACCCTCGGTTTCCTTTGAAAAGGTCAAAATGCCACAATAATTGAGATGGATTCAGTCTGGGTGAGGCTCCGTGCTCCCCCAAAACATGTTTTTCCCATTTTTCCCATGGCTTTTCAGCTCATCCAGCCTCAATTTTTTTTCTCGGAGCTGCCCTCAGAGTGTTCCCCCTCTCCCGGTTCACTGGAATTTACAGTGATCCAAAAAATCAGTCATTTTCCCACCACTCCACCTGAGACTGGGATGATTTCCTGGGAATTGGGATTGGCAAAGTGCTGAGTGGTGAATTTTGTGCTGGAAAATTCCCCTTTTTCCATGGGAATTTGGCTTCGAAGCAGGAATTGTTGGGAACAGCAAATTTCCCGTGGTTTATTGGTCTGTGCTGGGTTTGGGCAGGGATTGGCATCACCATGGCTGCTCCTGGGGGTTGTGCTGGGTCCCAGAACTTGGAGATGGTATTTTCTTGGTTCAGGCATAAATAAAATAAAATTAAAATTTAAATTAAATTAAATAATAAAAGACAGTAAAGTAAAACAAAACAGAATAAAACAGAATAAAATAAAATAGCCAAAGCAAGTCTAGAACTAAATTGTGCAAAACAAAATCTACAACTTTTCCATGCCTTCCCCCATTCCCGACTGGTGAAATTCCAGCCAGCCTTCAGCAGCATCCCTACATCTTAGGTGATGGGAGAAAGCAAACCCCGGCACAGAAAAAGGGGGGGAAAAAAGGCATTTCCAGCTTCCAAAGGGTGATCCAAAGAAAATTGGGCTGTGGCTGCTGAAATCGTGCTGGGAAAGTTGACATGACCTGGCTGGGTCGTGGGTGAATCCTGTCCTTTCTCATCCCCCAGTGAAGGAATTGGAGATGCTTGGACAACATCCTGGGAAGGGGCTGGGTCTGTCCCTCAGTGGGGTTTGTTTACTTTAGTCTGGGGCGAAGCTTCGGGAGCACTTTGGAAGCATTTCCCAGCGTGTCCGGTGGCTGCTCCTTGCGGAATCCACATTTTTCCCGGTGACCTCTGCTCTGTCCGTGGCCTCTCCTCGTTCCCCCATCCCTCACCCCTTGGCAGCAACGGTGTCAGCAAAACTCTGCTCCCAAAAACGCAGTCTGACCCTTTTCTGCTCAGTTTTGGGGGTAGTTTTTCCCTCACTGCTGTCCCAAATTAGTGGATGGATGGATTGTGGAGGGATGGAGAGATGGACAGAGGGATGGGGGATGGATGGATGGATGGATGGATGGATGGATGGATGGATGGAGGGATGAGGGATGGATGAGGGATGGATGGATGGATGGATGGATGGATGGATGGATGAGGGATGGATGGATGGATGGATGGATGGATGGAGGGATGAGGGATGGATGGATGGATGGATGGAGGGATGAGGGATGGATGGATGGATGGATGGAGGGATGAGGGATGGATGAGGGATGGATGGATGGATGGATGGAGGGATGAGGGATGGATGATGATGGATGGATGGATGGATGGAGGATGGATGGGATGGATGGAGGATGGATGAGGGATGGATGGATGATGGATGGATGGATGGATGGATGGATTGGATGGATGGATGGATGGATGGATGGATGGATGGAGGATGGATGGATGGATGGATGATGGATGGATGGATGGATGGATGGATGGATGGATGGTTGGATGGATGGATGGATGGAGGGATGGATGGATGGATGGATGGATGGATGAGGGATGGATGGATGGATGGATGGAGGGATGGATGGATGGATGGATGAGGGATGGATGGATGGATGGATGGAGGGATGGATGGATGGATGGATGGATGGATGAGGGATGGATGGATGGATGGATGGATGAGGGATGGATGGATGGATGGATGGATGGATGGATGGATGGATGGATCTTGGCTTTGATGTTGGGTTTTCCCAGCTCGTGCCTGCCCTGGAGCTGGGGACACAGGGAGGTTTGTTCTGGGAGCACAGTGGGGTTTCCTGGGAGCCTGGTGGATCTCACTGGTGGGAATTCGGTGTCAGCAGCTGGGGCTGCTCCCCCTCAGCAGGGCACGTGTGGGGAGAAGGAAGCTGCTGCCAGAAAAATTCCACGAGGAATTCTCTCTGAGATGGAGAGAACTAGGCTGGGTGGGAGGACTGTGCTTTGAGGTCAGATCCATGGCCTCGGGGTGGAGCTCCTGGATTTTGTGGGAATGCAAAGTCTGACACTCCAACCTGCTCTTCTCCATGTGCTTGGATGATGTTGGAACTCAGAGCATTCCGGCAGAGATTTCCTTGAAGAAGCAAAGCTCAGCCTGTCGGTGTTGGGCTCCCTGTCCACGTCGAAGGTTCCATCAGACCCCTATGGCTACTCGGGAAGGCGGCACCACCACAGCATTCCCAGGAGGATCCTGCCATCGATCCAAGGATCAGGAGAACGGACAAGGGGCAGAGGCAGCAGATCCAGGCTCTCTCCGCTCTGAAATGACAGCATCAGTTGTGGGATTGAGAGGGTGAGAACTGGGATGAACTCTCTCCAAGAGGGTGGAGGGAACGCCCAGGGGATGGTGGCACAGATTTGGCTTTCCCCAGGCAGCTGGGAGCAGCCAGCTCCACACACTCCGAATTATCCTGCTGGGAGACTTCCAGCACTCAGTTCCCATTGAATTCCTGACCCTGGAGCGTTATTGTCAGGATGCTTTTGTCTGACTCGGGCCACTCCAATCCCACCCCAAAGCGTTTCCCAGCCTCCTCCCAGACAGGAGCACACAGTGGCTGCGGGGTTTCGAGGAAGCCTCCTGCTTCCCTGTCCCTTCTCCGTCGGCTTTTCCTCACCCTCCCACTTTTGGGGCAGGCTGGAGCCCATCCATGGCATCTTGGAGCCCATCCACAGGATCTTGGAGCCCATCCATGGGATCTGCTGGTCTATTGTTTGACTGCTTCCTAACCAGCTTTCGTCTGGTTGCTTTTTGGGGGTGGCTCAGTGAGAGCTGTTCTCAAGGAGAAACTCGGAGAATCCCAGAAAGTTGGGAAAATGTGGCTGCTGGAAGTGTCAGAGCTCATTACCAGTGCCAGACGTGCCCTTTCTGCTCCCTCTCCTTTGTCATTCCGCTTGCTCTGGGTTGGTTTTTCCAGGAATTCTCAAGGCTGTAAATAGCAATTGCAGAGTGGCAGCAGCTGATGAGGAGCTGAGCCCACCCCCCGTTGCCCAGCCCAGCCACACTCCGTGGAAATCCCTGGAACTCGGCCACCAGAGGCACTTTGGGAAGGGTAGAGCTGCTAGAGAGCCACCAAGGAGCCACCCAAAGCCACCCCAGCCTTCCCCACCCACAGAGTGTTTCCCAGCTTCAAAACTGGGAATGGGCTTGGGATGGGAGGGGTGATAATCCCAAACATCCCCACGTGACATTTCCAGAGGCTGTAGATCCATGAGATCACAGGATCACCAAGGCTGGAAAAGAGCTCCAAGATCATTGAAGCCAACCTGGGACCGATCCCCGCTTTGTCACCAGGAGATGCCACAGGAGGAATTCCTGTGGGAATGACTGGACCATGAAGTCCTCACAAGTGGCAGCATGAATTTGCTCCTGGCCTCCCACGCCTGCCCCTCTCCATCTGCTCCCCTTGGAGATGGGACACTGGTCTTGCTGGGACAGAGGCTGAGACCCAGGATCCATCATTTCCCAGCTTTGGGAATGAGCAGAGGGCTCACAGCTCCTCTGCAGGCAACCCTTTGGAAGCCAGGATTGAAAGGAGACAGAAGGAAAACAGTCTGGGTGATGTCTCCTGCAGCCAGGCAGGATTTATCCCATAAATTCCCCCATGGAATGTGCCCTTTAAGTGCTGGCACCACTGCAGAGCTCTGGGGGAGATGCAGAGGCAGCAAGGAGACCAAGACCCCTCTGCAAAGTGTGCTCACCTCGTTGGGTCACCCTGGAAGTTGTCCCTAAAACACCCCTGAGGATGGATTTTAGGGAAAAGGGTGGATGTGCTCCAGGATCTTGCTATTGCTGGAAGGGATTTCAGCCCCTGCTGCCCTGAGTTTGCACAACTGGAGGGAGCAGCCCCACACTGCAGAACGTCCCAGGTGTCACCTGGGGTTATCCACCCCGAATTCCAAGGCTGGCATTTCTCCCATGCCCTCTTTGGAGGGATGAAGCTCCCAGATGAGAAGCCTCCAAACCTTGCTGTGGTTTTCCAGCGCGGCTGGGAGGCTGTGGCCGCCCGAAAGGAGCGGCCAGCATCAAACATCTGGGTCTGATATCTCTGTTTACCACAGGCTCATTGGGAGACACATTCATGGCACGTGAAGTCATCTGGCGTCCTCTGGAGATGCTTCCCTGCAGCACAAAGTGGCTCCCTCGGATCCGCAGCGCTCCAATCCCGCCTCTCATCCCACTCTGCATCCCTCTGGCTGCGAGGAGACAGAGGGGGGAAAAAAAAGCTGTGTTGATTTGAGCATTGTGTGAAAGTATTTTCCCATCGTTTTCCATGAAAAGCATGATTTAATTAACATTTTTAGATGTTTATTATTGAAGAAAGCTTTTGCTGCCGCCGCCGCCGCCTGGGTTGGGTTGGTTTTTTTTTTTGTTTCCCTTGGTTTTCCCCAAGTTGTGTTTGTTATGAAAGAGTTGAGTCACATTCCGTGGGATAGCTGGGAGGGAGGGGGATGGATGGATGGATGGATGGATGGATGGATAGGTGGATGGATGGATGGATGGATGGAGGGATGGATGGAGGATGAGGGATGGATGGATGATGGATGGATGGATGGATGATGGATGGATGAAGGGAGGGATGGAGGGATGGAGGGATGGATGGATGGATGTGGATGGATGGATGGATGGATGGATGAAGGATGGATGGATGGATTGATGGATGGATGGATGGATGGATGGATGAATGGATGGATGGATGGATGGATGGAGGGATGGATGGAGGGATGGATGGATGGATGGATGGATGGAGGATGAGGGATGGATGGATGGATGGATGGAGGGATGGATGGATGGAGGGATGTATGGATGATGGATGGATGATGGATGGATGGATGGATGGATGGAGGATGAGGGATGGATGGAGGGATGGATGGATGGATGGAGGGATGGATGGATGGATGGATGGAGGGATGGATGGATGGAGGATGAGGGATGGATGGATGGAGGTATAGGGGATGGAGGGATGGAGGGATGGATGGATGGAGGATGAGGGATGGAGGGATGGATGGATGGATGGATGGATGGATGGATGGATCGATAGCACCATCCCAATGTGCCCCCCCTGGGCATTTGTGGGGTGTCAGCTTGGTGTGGTTGGTGTCCATGCACGGAATAATTCAGGAATAGTTTTAAATGGCCTTCGAATTCCCAGACTGGCATTTTTTTGGTGGTTACACCACAGGTGTGAGCGGGATCCATGCATTGACCTTCTTTCCATGGTTATCATGGAATCTGAGAATAGTCTGGTCTGGAAGAGACCTTTCTGATTGGACACTTCTGGTTTAAACAGCATTTATTGGGATTTATGGCTTTTAAATCCCTGATTCTTGACTTTAGGAAAAGGAATTTTTGGGATACGTGCTTCCAAAGGGAGATCACCCAAACCCAGGGGAGGAATCAAGGTCATGGTGAGGGTCTGATGTCTTGATCTGGGAAAGGGGGATGTTTAAGGGATTTGGGGCTGTAAGGGACAGTGCCAGCCTGCTTCCTGGTGGGATGTGCAAATCCAGTGGACACTTCCCCTCCGTCCATCCCAGCAGGATGAACAGAGGTGTCACCAGTGGTGTGGGCAGTGGAGGTGGATCTCAGGATGCCAAGAGATCTGTCCCAGCTCCTAGGAGTTACTTTCCAATTTTACAAAAGGAATGAAAACATAAACTTTGGTCAGAGGAGGCATTCTCACTTAAAAAGCCCACCTAACCCAGCTTCCTGGGAAAGCCCCCGGGGATTTGGTGGAGTGGGAGAAGGGGGTTCTTTCCTAATCTCCTCTAAGCATGACTTGACCTGATTTTCAGGGTCCAGCAAACCCCATCCAGGTTCCTGATGAGGGTCCAGCAAACCCTGGCCAGGTTCCTGTCTCGGTTTTCCTGGAGACCCCTTGGTCTCTGAGGAGATCGGTGTCAGATTTGTGCCAGTGCCTGGCCTAAGAGGCACAGCCTTGGGTGCTGGCTCTTGGAACCAAGTGACATCTTCAGGTGACAGGTTTCAGGTCTGGATCAGGGCCGTTTAGGGCCAAAAATACCCAGAACTGAGGTTCAAAGTTCATTTTTGTCTCCTCTGCCCAAGGAGGGAGTGGTGGTGGTTGCAGGGTTGCCCTCATGTGCCAGTCCCTGGGATGGGTTTTTTGCTGTTTTTGTGGCTTTGCTAAAAAAAAAAAAAAAAAAAAAAAAAAAGGAGAAAAGAGAAAGAAAGAAAATCCATTTTTAGCCCTTTAAGCACATCCTTAACCTCACACCAGCTCCAGAGGCTCCCCCGCACCAGCGCCGGGGCTTTACTCATCAGGAAAGTAAACATGGGCTTTAGGGCTCTGAAACAGCTTAAATCCTAAAAAACCCGCCCTGGAGGACAGGGATAAACAGTGCTCAAATGTTATCGTTTGTGCAGGGGGTGCTGGACGCGGCCATGACCACAAGAGGTTCCTCCCCAGCCTGGAAAAGCGCTGGGGAGTTTGGCCAGGAGCAGCTGGAGCAGGAATGGATTTGTTTGGCATTGTCTGCCCTTATAAACAGCCCCCCCATCTTCTGGGGGGCCCCATCTCAGGGGTGACTGCAGGGTGGGAGCTGGTGGCTCCCCGGTCCCACGAAGCCATCAGCGAGATGGGTTTGGAAAACTCCCTCTCCCAATTCCCTGATCCTCCACAGCCAGCGCCGTTTCCAGAGGGTCCCAAAATGGGTCGCAACCAACTCTGGCTGCCTGGGAGCCTATCCTGAGGAGGCCCTGGAGTCCAGGTGGGATTTTGTGCTGGTTAATGGTTGGGCTGGATAATCTTGGAGGTCTTTCCCAGCTGGAATGCTTCTGGGATTCTCCTGCTCCGTGCATCAAACTTGTTCCGGGAGCTTGTGTTGCTCTGCTCCAGGAGACGCCATAGGAAGCAGGGAAGGTGTGTACACATATTTATATCCCGAAAAAATCCCAGCCCTCGGAGGCTGGAGCTGCAGAGGGGCCCTCTCCTCGTCTCTCTGGGGCTAAAGATAGCCCTGAGTGCAGCTGAGCTGTGAATCAGGAGGAAAAAATGTGGGGCAGCTCCTGAACGGAGCAGGGAACGCTCCGAGACTCGGCTGCTCCCGAGCTCGCTGTGCTGGGGAGGAATCGGGGCTGAGCCTGGCAGATCCCACAGCTGCTCCTCATCCTGCTCCAGAGGCTTTGGGAAAGGCTCCCAAACCCCCGGGATTGATGGATTGTGGGGCCGGGATCTCAGCAGGGTTAACTGGGGGCTGTTCCCAGGAGATGGAGTTGGTGCTGGGAGCAGGGATCCAAGTGGTTAAACATGGAATTCCCAATCCATGGATGTGCACACATGTGTGCTTGGTGTGACATCTGCCTGTGCCAGGGCAGGGTGGATGCACTGAGGGTCACCTGTGTCCACGGACAAACTGATGGACACTGATGGACACACGTGTCCTGCACACGCTGATGGTCACTCATGTCCGTGCGTGCCCCCGTGGCCGTTGGGAAGCAAGTCCCTCTTTTCAATCAAAATTTTTCCCATCCCACTGTTGCAAAATCCACTCCTGTTTTTTTCCTCGTCAAAGAAAAACCTGACATGGACTCGGAACCAGGCAGAATCCCAAAGGACAGGCAGGAGGCTGGAGCTGGGAGCCCTGGGAAGTGTCCCTGTTCCTGCTCCACGCTCCAGGTGCGCTCACAGAGGAGTTACTTTATTCTTCCATGCTTTGCTTTCCCCTTTTCTCTGCCACGAGTGGGTTTCCCTCTTGAAGGCAGCTCTGCTCCTGAAATACGTGAGGGAGAGGGTGAAGGCAGAGGTGGCATTTCTGGAGGGTGGCATCACCTGGGACCCATTTGGTTCCTAAAATCGTAAAACTGGTGTGATTGGAAGGGACTTTAAGCTCATCCCATTCCCTGAGCCGTGGGCAGGGACAGATCCCACCATCCCAGGTTGCTCCAAGCCCCGTCCAGCCTGGAATCACACCTCCCCATGTGGAAGGGACATTTGGTGCCGTGTCACAGGTTAATCAGTGCCCGAACCGCTTCACCCTCTGCCCAAACACAGCAGCTCCGGGCTGGGAATCCCATCCCTGCTTTCCCTTTCCCTTCGCCGCCGCTGGAAGGTCCCGGCAGAGCTCGGAGGTTGAGGAGATAAACCCGGGACGTGCTGGGAGCCATGAGCTGCAAATCCTGGGCGCAGGAATTGCCGTGGGACGGAGGCTGAGCCGGTGCCTGGCGCTGCTGCTCCAGCTCCGCTGTCCCGCGGATTTCCACCCTCCCGAAGCCCCGCGCCAGGAAATAGTTAAACCACTCCAGGATTTTGATTAGCAGAGCCTTAAAGTCAGTAAAATAGACAGTCGGGGAGAACTCTCAGGAGCATGCTAATGAAGTGAAGTCATCCGCACACAGCAGAGGAGTATCCATGCCTGCTCCACGCCGGAGGATTCCCGGAGCCCGGCGCAGGTGGAGCGGGGCTGGCGGGGACCCGCGGCTCGGCCATCCCGACGCCTTCGCTCCCCTCCTTTTGGATATTGCCACGCTTTCCCTGGGATTTTTTTTTTCGCCTCACTGGAGCTTAATGATATTTCCAGCTCGGCGGGAGCTGCGGGAAGGCTGGAGATAGTGCAGAGAGAGGCTTGGAAAGGCAGCAAAGGGCAGCTCCCGGCTCTGCGGGAAAGGTGAGGGCGTTCTCCTGGGAAATCCCTTCTACTCTCAGAAAATCCCTTGGGTCTCTCTGTCGCCGGCGCCGGGGCTGTGGCACTGCTGGGGGTGGGAAAGGGGGAAGCAAACGGAGCTGGCTGTGCAGCTGGAAAGTTTGGGAAGCGGGATTTGGGGGATGGAGATGTCCCAGCGGGTCCAGGGGTGTCCAGGTACCGAGCTGCTCGGAGCAGGAGCAGCCTCCTCTTAGTCCCGCTTGGAATAATCCGTGGGCAGCTTTTAGAGCATTAAAAAACACCCTTCTCCTCTTGCGGGACTTTGCAAAGAAACTTTGGGAATGTTGGGTCCTTTCTCTCGGGATCGGCACCTCACAGGTTCCACCTTTGCTGTAAAAATGGGATTTTTGGGAATAATTGAGCAACTTAGGACAAAGCAAAGTTTTAGTTAAGCTTTAGGGCTAAACCCGGTAACTCCAGCGTGGCCAAATCCACGCTGGAGCTGATGAGTCGCCCGGGCTGTTTAATTTATAAGAAATCACCCCCATGAAAACATTGCATTTTTGTTTATGGGAAATGCAAGAAAAATATGCAGGCGAGGTTTCGCTCCTAAACAGCCGAGGTTAACCCATTAAGGATAATGATTCCAGGATTATTCCTGGGATAAGCTGAGCACAGATCACTTTCCAGCGGTTAGAAACGAGCTGGTGACTCAGCGGCTGCCTCGGGTTTAGCGCTGTGCAGATCCTGGGTCTGCCTGTTCCCAAATTTTGTGTTTTCTGCCTCATGGAATTTTAATTTTCCTTTCGGAGCAGTGTCCAAGCTTGTGGCACTGTGAGGATTTTGAAGCAGGCAGACACCCAGCTCCTGGGTTTCGGAGAGCTCCTGGAGTACCCCGCTCCTCGCTGCAAAAATGCGTCCATAAAAAAACCAGAATCTCCTGATTTTATCCATGTGGGTTAATGGGATATGAAAATTCAGTGGATTTTGGGGCCTAGGGACTCCCAGCAGGGCTGGTGTCACGGTTACATTTTTATCCTCTGTGGAAGCATCCTTTCCTCGTATCCCAAAAATGAGAGTTACTCCAAAAGCCACATCTCTGTCGCAGAGCAGAGCCCTGATCCCTGGAAAACAGCTCCATGATCCCTGATGTGCCCATGGGATCACCTTCCTGGGAAGTTTGCCCCTTTTCAGGATCCCTGTGCTCCCAGGAAAGGCACCTTGTCCTTGTGCATTGCACACCAGGGTGACATCTCAGCAACCCTGTGGTGGCAGCCCAGGTGTGACCGGAGTTGGGGAAGAGATTCTTCCCTGGGAGGGTGGGGAGGCTCTGGCAGAGCTTTTCCAGGGAAGCTGTGGCTGCTCCATCCCTGGAAGTGCCCAAGGCCAGGCTGGACGGGCCTTGGAGCAGCCTGGGATAGCGGAAGGTGTCAGGGTGGGAATGGATAATCCTTAGTGTCCCATCCAATCCCATTCTGGGATTTTGGGGTTCCCCGACTCTTGGTGATGTGTCCCATCTCTGTGCTGCCTTCCCAGACCAACTTCCCTCTCCCAGCTCTCGGGCTGATCCTGGCATTCCCCAAATCAGAGATTCCCCCGGTGTGTCCTGCCTGATCCGGGCTTGTGGCTGCACCGAGCTGCCCAAGGAACAAGCTAAAATTCCCAATTCCTCCTTTTTTCATGTGGGTAGGATCTGATCTCCACACTCAGCAGCAGGTCCAGATGTGGCCAGCTGTGGGTGGCAAAGCTTGACCTTGGGGTCGGCTCTGGCTGCCTTCGGAGGGAGATAGGAGCACGTTCCAGAACCTGGAATGCTGGAATGCTCCTCTTCCCAACCAGCACATGGATTTTGTCCATCTCCCAAGCCCTGTTTCAGCTGGAGCTGCTCCATAACCCTCTGGTTGTTCATCCCATGCAAACATCCCGATGGCTCCTTGCACTTTTGGGATTTTTCCTGCAGATTTCAGGCAGTTGCAGCACCCCGAAACCCAAAAATCATCCAAGGGGGAGTTTCGAACCCTCTTGGAATGTCCCCCATCCCTTTTTGGCCGGCGGTGCTTGGAGCAGAAAGGTGTTAAAGGGCCCGTGGCCACTACTGAGCAACAGTTACCAACAACCTCAGGCAAATAAAATGCGGGAGATGATGGAAACAGGGAACGGCAGCCGCTTCCCAGCGGCTCCGCGGGGTGAGTCAGGAGCGGGTGGCTGCTGCTCCCTGCTCCTTCCTCGATGACAGCATCCACACATCCAGCCCTCGGAGACTGCACAGCCTGGGATATTTATGATGCTTTCACACAAGCGGCAGAGCGGGAGCCAGGAGCTGGGGTTTGCACGTTCCCGTCCTTTGGGCTGGGTTTTTAGGGCTGTTACGGGATGTTCCTGGTGCTGTGGGCTCTTTTCCTGGGAATTTTGGGCTCCTTGGAGGTCATCGAGCCTTGATTCAAGAGGGAAATCCAGGTGTGGAAGGAAAGGTGTTATCCCACTGGTGTTTGACACAATTCCTCGAGAAATGGATCGCTCTGGGTTAATTTTGGGGAGGCCCTGGCACAGGTTTTCCTGAGGAGCTGTGGCTGCCCCATCCCTGGAAGTGTCCCAGGCCAGATTGGAGCAGCCTGGAATAGTGGAAGGTGTCCCTGCCCATGATGGGGTGAGATGGGATGAGCTTTAAGGTCCCTTCCCACCCAAACCATTCCAGGATTCTCTTCCACAGAGTTCCCCCCACAGGACTGAGTATTCCCAGGGAGATACCTGAGCTCCATCCAAAGGTGGGAAACCAGGAATCACTTTTTGAGGTGCCCATCCTGCTGCTGATGCCCATTCCAGGGAATACCAAGCGGACACAAAACTGGCATTTACTCAAAACCTCTGAAAATCAGTGATTTTATCCAGTTTGCTGTTCCCAAGGCAGCTTTCCCAGGATGGCCCTGCTGCTGCTGCTGCTGGAAGGGCTGGAAGCCACTGGAAAGGCATTTTCCACATGCAGGTGGATGTATTTCAGCTCTGAGCTGCCATTCCCTAGCTCCACATAAATAACTGTCCATGGACATTTGTCCATCTGTCCAAGCCATTCCCAGGATCTCCTGGGATCCCAGAATCTTCCAGGATTTGGGGACAGCAAGCCCTGCTGCAAGGAAGAGTGTCCGTGCCAGGGCTGCTTCACCATCCGACAGGCTGTGTCGCAGGCTCTGACTTCCCAGTGATCCCAGCTGTGCAAAAGGAACGGGATTTGGGTTGGTGGAGGGGACCTGGCTCCTGCAGTGCTTTGGCTGTGACCTTCCATGACTCCTGAGCCCTCTCCAAGATGGAAATTTTGGGCTGTGCAGCGTGGGTGAGCCAGCAGAGCCCAGCTCCTGCAGGAGGGGCAGGGAAAAGTGGCAGAAAATCAGGAAATCCCTGTGAGCAGGGGAGTGTAGCTGCTTTTCCCAACTTGCCTTTAAGCACATCCCATTCCTCCTCACCCTGGGAATTGCCTTCAATCCCATCATTTCTCATCCCGCCACTCGTCGCCGTTCCTGTGGATGCTCCCTCTCCTTCCCAGCCTCTGTCACCCCAGGAGCTGCTGAGGATCCTCTGGAATTTGTGGCTGCCACCTCCATAGCACATCCAGCTTTTCCTGGGCGAGGAAGGAGATCTTTATCTCCTTCTCTTTATCTTCTCCTGCGGGAAGGATGGAGATCTTTATCCAGGTGCCTCTGGAGCTGTTGTCCCTTTGCATCCTCTGGCATCGCCCACGAGCCCAGTTAGCCACAGTGACAATCACAAGGACTTGGCTGAGAAGGGCATCACTGCCGGATGTGGCACTGCCCGATGTCCTGGAGCATGGACAAGGCTTGGAGGAGCCTCTCCTGGAGCTTCCACCTTTTCCCTGGGAGGACGGGGAATGAGACAGATTCCAGCACTGGGATTTGGTTCAGAGAACGACTCCAGCAACCTCAGATTTGCTCCTCTGGGAAATCAGGATGTGGGGATGCAAAGCCCTTGGAAGCTTCTGCATTTGTGGGAATTTTGGGGTGGCATCGCTCCAGGTGCTCCGCAGAGAATATGGGGGCAGAGGTGGCCACAGGCAGCTGTCCCAGCACTGTCCCCTCTGTCCCCATGGCCCTGTCCTCTCTGTGCTGCATCCCTTGGTTGAAGCAATTCCTGGGAACATCCAGCACATCACAGGTGCCTCCTTCCCTCCGAGATGAGGAATTTCTCCGATGCCACAGGTACACGGGAGATGCCCCCATTCCGGTTACATTCCTGCTGCTCCAGAGCCTCGGTGCACACAGATCCTGCAGAATTCCAGCCCAGGAAGTGCAGGTCCGTGCTGTGAATGGGTTCATCTTAAAGGATGGATCTCTGCTTCCCTGCGGGAATTTTTCCCTCTGCTTGACACCCTCGTGTGCCCCTTCTTTGCATCCTAAACACAATTCCTGTGTCTGTATCCATGGGATGATGCACCTTTCCCAGAGCATCCTGACTTTCCTCTTCACTTCCAGGCTCAAGGGGAAAATGCACTTTCAAGGGCTGGAGTTCTATCCCATGCCTTGATTAAAAGGGAACGGAAGGAGAGGCTTTGCCTTGAGTTTATCCTAATTAAAGTGCAGGACAAAGCTTGGGATCACCGCGGCACCGCTCTCCTTGGCTCCCAAAGGATTCCTGGGGGGAACGTGGGCCAGGGAGGCTCCGGGGAGGCTCCCGAGCGGGTTTCGGACAGCAGCCGGCGTTTTGGGGCGGGAAGCTGAAATCCTGGAGTACAACATCGCCACCTGTTTGCCACACGCGAACGTACAGCGGGAAAATCCTGGCTGGACGGAGCCCACCTTTTTACCGGGATGGATCACACCGGGATGCACGGCGTTCGGGATGGAACCCATCAGGATGAACACCACTGGAAAGAATCTTTCAGGATACAGCCCACCGGGAAAAATCCCTTTGGACAGCCCCGGATCAAGATGAGGCTTATCGGAATGCGACCCATCGGGATATGTTCTACTGGGATGCAACCTCAGCTGGATGCAACCCTCCACCAGGATGAACCCATCAGGATGTATCCCACCAGGATTCACCCATCAGGGAGCCCTACATCAGGATGCAGCCCACTGGAAAGTCCCAAATCAGGACGAATCCCACCAGGATGCAACGCCGTTGGGATATATCCCACCAGGATGATCCTGTGGGACAGCTCTCCATCAGGAGGGCATCAGGACGAAAACCCAAAGCTCAGGGTCACCCTTGTGTCCACGTGAAAGCCCTTAGAGCCTCCAGATAAAATCCCAGAATTATTTGGGTTGGAGGGACCTTAAAGCTGATCCAGTGTCACCCCTTCCATGGGCAGGGACACCTTCCACTGTCCCAGGTTGCTCCAAGCCCTGTCCAGCCTGGCCATGGACACTGCCAGGGATCCAGGGACAGCCACAGCTTCTCTGGGCACCCTATGCCAGGGCCTGCCCACCCTCACAGCCAGGAATTCCTTCCCAATAATCCATCCATCCCTGCCCTCTGGCAGTGGGAAGCCATTCCCTGTGTCCTATTGGAACAGGCCCTGCTGAAAAGTTGGGATATTTCGGATATCTGACAATAAACCGAGGATTCCTCCTGTGCTGGGTTTGCCCTCCTTCCCCTCAGAGCTCAAAGCGCAGGATATTCCAAGCCTTGGGATAAACACCCCCTGCTCCCCCTGTTCCCATGGATAACGTGCTCATGGATTAAGTGTCAGGCTTTTGTTTGAAAGGAGCTTTCAGGAAAATGACTCCACGAGACCTTTCTGTGTGTTTAAATTTGTCGGGATTTGAAATATTTGGATTCTGTGGATGAATCCGGACATTTAATGGGCAGCCCTTGAATGGAAAGCTCTGGCTGCTCCTGCAGCGTGTGCCCACTCCCACAGACCTCTCCCTCTGAAAAGTGGGAATGGGCCAATGGAGATTGTCCATTAATGGGGATTTATGGCACAAATCCGCTACTGTTTGGTCGGGACAAACAGCCCTAAGTGGGATGTTAGTGCTGGAAATGCAGCCCTGGAGCTGGAGCTGCTTCCTAGCTGCTCCTAGAGGGCTGAATTCCCTCTGCAGGGGAGCACAGGGAATAAATTGAGCCAAGAACCACCAGGATTTGGTGTGGGAAGCAGAAATAAGGTCAGGCTCATGGATTGGGGTCCTTTACCTGCGCTGCATTTTCTCCTGGGAAGTTTTGGTTGGGGAACTCGCTCCTGGTTTTCCCTTTGCTGTTTTTGGTGTTCATCCAAATACAAATAACTCCATGGTTGGCTGGTCCTGGATCCAGCTGCTCAGGGATGGAGGTCCTGCTCCCCCAGGAACTGGGGGTGTGCTGGATTCTCCTGGTGCTCCTCAGAAACATCTCAAGAGGGGCTGGGGTTTGGGGCTGGGCTCCGGGGCTGAATGCCCCAGGCTGGTGGCACCGTGGGGGAGGACAGGGCAGCTTGGGGTCGTGCAAAGCCATGGCCATGGAGAGACTTTTTGGGGAAGGGGAGCCCAAAAGTGGCTCTGTCTCCACCTCCAGGTTCCCAAGCGGGTTTTGGGTGTCTGGAACAACCTTGTCTTCATCCATTTAGACGGAGCCGTAGGTTTGTTCCGGTTTGGTTTGGATCTCCAGGAATGTTGGCCAAAGCCACGTTCCAAATGGTTTTCCCCACATTTCTGCAGGGATTGGGTCTGTGCCAGTGGAAATGGGGCATTTCTGGGCAAAGCAGCACCAAAACCCTTCCTCTTCTCTCACTGAGGTGAGAGATCTTTCCTCTCACTCCTGAGGGTGTCTTTATTCTTTTCCCAGCTCTCATGCTGTATTAAAATGATGGGATGGTTTGGGTGGGAAGGGACCTTAAAGCTCATCCAGTTCCAAACCTGGCACCTTCCACTATCCCAGGTTGCTCCAAGTCCTGTCCAACCTGACCTTGGGCACCTCCAGGGATGGGGACTCCAAACCTCCCCCGAGCAGTTCCAAGGCCTGACCACCCTTTCCATGCAGAAATTCCTCCTGAAGTCCATCCTGTCCCTCCCCTGGCACAGCTTGAGGCCACATCCTCTTCTCCTGTCACAACTTTGTCACCTTCTGCCTGCACGGGAGATGGGTGGCCCTGGGACCGTGTGCTGGCACTGCAGGTGACAACAGGGGGCAGGCAGTGCCTGAGCCGCGGTGGGGCTGGAGCTGGTGGAGGCTGTTGGGAGCTGCTTGTGTGGAGTGTGGAGATGGAATTGTTCTGGTTGTTGTTATGCAAAGCCAAGTCCTAAAAAAACTTGAATTTCCTCCGCCATAATTTGGAGGAAAATCACTTGTCTGGAATTGCACAGTGACTGGGGGGTGTTTATCCATCCAGGGCACCTCAGGGTGGGAATGAATCTGTGGACAGCAAACACCCAGACCAGGGCAGAAACCTCCTCCTCCTCCTTCTCCTCCTCTTTTTGTGACTTTTTAACCCTCCAGCAGCTCAAAACCCCCTGAAAAGCTGCTTTTGATTCACACAGTCCAGAAAAATTCAGGCTGAGCCACTGCGGCTCCAATAAAATTTTAAAGAGGGTCTGGACTTGGTGGTGGGAAGGAGCTGGGATGGAAATGGGAATGAAGGGAAGCCTGAATGGAATTTCTGAAGCTCCTGGCTGTGGTGACATTGGGGGATGCAGCAGGACTGGATGCAGTGTCCCAAGTCCCCAGAGCATGCTTGCTCCAGGGCTGGATCAGCCATGGTCCATCCATGGTAACTCTGGGATGATCCCTGCAGGACTGGAGCACGGCCAGATCCAGGACAGGAGGAAGAGGAAGGTGCTGTTCCCTCCTCATTGTTCCTCTTCAACTCCAAATACCAAAAAAAAAACAGGAAAAGGATTTAATTCCGGCCAGGTTTGGGGGAGCTGGAGGCAGGAATGGGCTCAGCCTTTGCAGGTGACACCCAGGAGATTTGTTTGGAAATGATGGAGCTGGAAAATCTGGGATTAACTCGGCTGATTGGAAATGGAAAAGGATAATCAGTCCTGGTGCAGTGCCAAGCACAATCCATGGAATCCAGAGCTGGAAGCTGTGGTGACACCTCCTGGCAGGTGACCCCCGTGGTGGCCAGAGGGTGCCAGGTCCAGGACACCCTGGCCTGGGGAAGGAGCTGCCTCACTCCTGGAAGATTCCCAGCTTTTCTTTTCCAAGGACACCCTGAGCTCTCCCTCAGGAATCCCTGTGTACAGATGGAAATCCCGGAGCCGGGACAGCTCTGCCATGGAATCGATGCTAAACCCATGGGAAAGGTGGCTCCTGCTCCCGCCAATGCCAGCGGCCACCCTGGAGTCACCTCTGGCACAGGATCTGCATCCCAGCAGCCTTGGTGGCACGGGAAGGGGTCAGGGAGCTGATCCCCATCCCAGCTGGATGCTCCAGAGCATCCCTTCCACCCCGAAGGCACAGGGAAGGGTTTGGCACCGCGCTGCCGCCTCCACGGTGCCTATTTTGGCACAATCCCGGTCCTCCTGCATCTAAACAGCCGGAAAACTGAGCCCTGGAGTTTCACATCTGCGGGGTCAGAGCGGAGCCCCGGATCCATAGCGGATTCCTGGAGGGAAGGGGATGGCAGCCTGGGACCGGGAATGGGGACACAGCCGGAGACACCGCGCTGGCATTCGCCTCCCGGATGGCATCGGGGCACCAGCGGGATCCCACATCCCTGCAACCCAAACAGGAGCCTCGGGAATGGGGCAGAGCGCTGGGGCCACCCTCCAGTGACGTCTCCAGTGCCACCGATTCCCCGGAGCCACCTTTACCTCCTGCCCATTCCCAGCTCCGCTCCGTTTCCCGCTCCCGGGCACGGCGTTGGAGTTTTTTTGGCTCGGCAGGAGCTGAGGCCGGGCGAGCTGTGGTTGTTTTGATTCCAGTTCAAAAGGAAGCCTGAGAGCAGCCGTGGCTCCGAGTGCCGATCCCAAATCCGCACGTCCCGGCCGGGCCGGCACAGCCAACAGCAAAATCCTCACGTCGGCGGAGCGGCTCCAGCTGGGGAGAGCCCGGGGCATCCAGCAGCACATCCCAGTCCCGGGACATCCAGGAGCAGATCCCAATCCTGTGAAATCCAGCAGCAGATCCCAATCCTGTGAAATCCAGGATCAGATCCCAATCCTGTGAAATCCAGCAGCAGATCCCAATCCCAGGGTGTCCAGCAGCCAGATCCCAATCCTGTGAAATCCAGCAGGAGGATCCCAAGCCCATGCTGAGGCTGGGGGGGATTTGGAAGCAGCCCCAGCCCCGGGCAGATCTAACCCTGGGGTTCCCCTTTTGCCTTCACCGGCTCCCAGGGAATGTCACGCCCCTGGGATGGGGAACTGTCCTGGGATAGTCCTGGATCAGTGCCCTGGGTCACCGAGAGTGCTCCCAATGTCTGGAAGGAGCAGCAGGGATATGCCCCTGTCCAATCCCATATCCCAGCCCAGGCAGGGTGATCCCAGCCAGCTCCAGGAGGGATTTGGTTGCTCTTGGTTAAGGGAGGTGTTGTGGATCCATCTTTCACCGATCCAGCCCATTTTTCCAAGGGAATGTGAGGATGGGAGGCCATCAGCCCATCCACATCTGGCCCCAAGAAACATCTTGCACACAGGAGCTGCAGATGTTGAGCAGGGAGAAACATCTGGGCTGCTTGAAGAGAGGGAGCCAGAAATTCATGGAATGGGAGACAGTGCCCAGCAAAATCACACCCCACGGCCCCTCTCCTCCCTGGAATAACCCCCTGTGATCCTCCTGCACCATTCAAAAGCTGCTGAAACCCCAGGACGGGCTCCCACAAAGATTTCTGAAGGACAAATCCCCAAGGAGACATTCCTGGATAACCACGGACACCGCAAACTGCAGCACAAATCCACCCAAATCCGTCTCTCCAGAGCTGGGCCCTGATCCCGGGGCATCACCAGCACAGCTTCCCTCCCAGGAGCCCTGTGCCTCAGTTTCCCCATCCAAAAAGTGGGAATGCTGGGTCCAAAGGCAGCCTGACTGGCACATCCCTGGCCTTGTGCCTCAGTTTCCCCTTCCATAAATTGGGAATGCTGGATCTGGCACATCTCTGTGAAATTCAGGTCTTGTGCCTCAGTTTGCCCTTCCATAAATTGAGAATGCTGGCTCTGACACATCCCTGGCCTCGTGTGCCTCAGTTTCCCCATCCAAGAAGTGGGAATGCTGGGCTCTTACCCAGACTGGCTGGCACATCCTTGGTCTTGTGCCTCAAACTGGGAATGCTGGATCTGACACATCCCTGGACCCGTGCCTCAGTTTCTCCATCCATAAATTGGGAATGCTGGATCTGGCACGTCCCTGTGAAATTCAGGTCTTGTGCCTCAGTTTCCCCTTCCACAAACCGGGAATGCTGGTTGCATTCCCAGCCAAGCTGGCACATTCCCGGACGTGCTGCTCCATCCAGGACTGACCTACTTCCCTCCGGCAGAACTTTCTGCTCCACTTATTTGACCCAGCACCTTTTTGTTTGCCCAAAGCCGGGAATGTTTCCCCTCGGCCAAGCCGGGCACACACGGGGAATGTTTGCTGGAGACACAAACCGCTGCTCTGTGCATCCCTGGAGGAACCCAGACCCCCTTTCCCCGCTGCAAAATCCACCCTGGAAAGCCGCCACGTTTGGCTTTGCCCCCTTTTCCCCCATCCCTCTGGTCGTGCCGGGGGCAGGGAGCAGAAAGGTGACATTGTTCCCTCCTGGAAGCGGCGGCAGCATCCCAGCTCCCGGGCTCTGTGGCTGCCTCAGTCATGGATGTTTGCATATGTTAAAAATATTTAGTCCGGTGCTAAAAAAAATATTATCCCCGAGTTTTTGGGGCCAGCTGAGCATAATGGCACCTATGTGTCCGTGGGGCGGCGTTCCGGAGGCACACAGGGCTGCTCTTTGCCTCCGGAGCCATCCCGGGCTGCAGTCGGGATGCAGGGAGTGATCCCGGGCTGCAGTCGGGATGCAGGGAGTGATCCCGGGCTACAGTCGGGATGCAGGGAGTGATCCCGGGCTGCTGCAGGGATGCAGGGAGTGATCCCGGGCTGCTGCAGGGATGCAGGGAGTGATCCCGGGCTGCTGCAGGGATGCAGGGAGTGATCCCGGGCTGCTGCAGGGATGCAGGGAGTGATCCCGATGCTGCTGCAGGAATGCAGGGAGTGATCCCGGGCTGCAGTCGGGATGCAGGGAGTGATCCCGGGCTGCTGCAGGGATGCGGGGAGTGATCCCGATGCAGCTGCAGGGAGTGATCCCGGAGTGCAGTCGGGATACAGGGAGTGATCCCGGGCTGCTACAGAGATGCAGGAAGTGATCCCGGACTGCAGTCGGGATGCCGGGAGTGATCCCGGACTGCAGTCGGGATGCCGGGAGTGATCCCGATGCTGCTGCAGGGATGCAGGAAGTGATCCCGGGCTGCTGCAGGGATGCGGGGAGTGATCCCGATGTTGCTGCAGGAATGCCGGGAGTGATCCCAATGCTGCTCCTGCCGGGAATGCTGCTCCCCCCCTCGGAGAGGGGTTTGGGGCAAGGGAAGCTTTGTCGGGATGTGCAGGGCAGGAGGGGTAAAGGGTCAAACAGAGGTGCTGGCTCTAGGAAAAAGTCATAAAAACTGGGATAAATCCTGTATTCCCATCTGGTGGAACTAGGATGGGCAGGGAACAGCCCTGCTCCCCAAATCCATGGATACAGGCCATAGAGGGCAGGGCTGAGACCTCCCCAACTCGTTCCACCTCTTCCCAGCCTCATCCAGGCTTTGCCCGTGGCCTGGAGAGACCCAGAACTTCTGGGAATGGGGAGAAGCTTCCAGCTGAGTTTCATAGAAGGAATTCCAAGCCAGCTGAGAGTGTGGGAGGGAAAACATTTCCCCGTAGTAATCTCGCCGTGAGGAGCAGGAGAAAGGAGTTTGGAGTTTGTTCTGGCCGCGGGAGGAGCACAACAGCGAGCGAGGCCACGGGATTTTTGTGCAGGAGCACTAAGGAATCATTTCCTCGGCTTTTTTCCCCTTATATATTTATTTTTCAAGCGGGAAAAGGAGCTGGAGGAGGGCGTGGAGGTGAAATAATCCCGGCTGGAGAGCGTGAAGGGATCATTATGGTTTCTCTGGCACTTTTTTCCCCCCCTTTCCCGAGGGTTCCGGGAGCAGCCTGCGGACACTGCGGCCATTCATGGCTCGGCTGGGGGTGTGTGGGGCGCGTGGCCGGGCAGGAGTCGGGAATAATCCCTTCACAATATGGAGCAGGGAAAAATAGCCCGGTTGTCTGAGGTGGATGGAGCTGGATGTATGGAAGTGTGAGAGCATCAATGCAGCCATTTATGAGCAGGGCTTTTTCCCCCCTGAATAAACTCCACAGCTCCCGAGGAAAATGTAAATGTTCGGGAGCCCTCGGAGAGGGAACTGCAGTGAAAAATAAGGACAGCTTTCAGCGCTGGGAAAACAGCCTCCTGCAGCCCCCACTGCTGGTCCAGGGGTTGTTTTCCCCCCTTTTCTGCAGCTCCTCTGTCCCCAGTTAAGGGGAGTTGTGTCCCCGTGTCCCATGGAATGTTCTCCACCCGTTTTGGAGCTCGGGAATTCCTCCGGCTCCGGTGGCACCGGCTCCCCTGGAGCAGCGTGAAAGGTTCCATTCATCCCTGCCCTGCTTCCCTCCGGAGCCACCACACCCTGGGCCTCTGCTCTGCAGCTCCACTGCTCTCCTTTCCACAGCAGCATTCCTGGATGGAAAGCTGGGAAGGGCTGGGAAGGGCTGGGAAGGGATGCTCCAGCACAGTCGTGGTGCAGGGATAATCCCCCCTGCCTTGGTCTCTGATTTCCAGCTTGGATTAGGGGTTTGAGGAGCCTGAAAGAGCAAGAAAACGGGGAAGATGAGTGGTGCTGCCTGCAAAATTCCCATCCGTGACTTGGAGCAACCTGGGATAGTGGAAGGTGTCCCTGCCCATGGAATGGGATGAGCTTTAAGGCCCCTTCCAGCCCAAACCACCCTGGAATTCCATAAATCAACCCCTGGCTGGTCTCTGGGATTGGATCCTCAGCTCCTTCCCTGCAGCCATCTCTCTCCAGTGGGGGAGCAGAGACACCAGGAAGCCAAATCCTGATCCTGCAGATTCCCTGTCCTGCAGCAGGAGGATGCTAGGAGCCTCTGGATAAAAGGGATCAAATCCAGGGGGAAATGTTCCCTATGAACCAGCACTGCAGTGTGTTAATGGTGGATAATTAATATAATTATAATTTATTACAAATAACACATCCAGCTGTACTTGGAAAACATTTTTAAGGATAAGATGGAAATTCTTTCGAGCCCACCTGATTCCTAAAAAATTCCCATGCGAGTTAGAGGAGCATGGAGGAAATTCCATCCTGCACCCAGAGCTGATGGGATCATCACCCCTTTGGGGGGAAAACCACAATTCCTTGGAAAACAGGGAATTCTGAGGCCTCCAGGGGATGGTGTGGGGGTTCTTGGAGTGCAGTTTTTAAGGAATATTTCTTGGTGAGGGGAATCCTGCAGGAAAAGGCACCTGGGTTGGGTTTGTGATCCGTGAGGAACGTCCTGGCCGAGGCAGAGGGAGCAGGGTCAGGGAGGGGAGACCCAGCCCCGGGGTTTTGTTGTGCATGGTGGGACAATTCCATGAGGGATCATCCCAAATCCACGGATCCAGCGGGAATTTTAAATTGCATCGTTTTGCCCTCAGAATGAGACTTCCAAAAACATCCTGAAGCCAGAGCCAAGACCCAGGGCAGCTCTGGATTTCCCTCAGGAGCATTTTCCCCTCCTCCATCCCTGCTCCTGAATGGGAATGCTCCATTCCCAGGGATATTTTGCCACATGGAAGTTAAAATCCAGCTCAGGGTACCCTTTGCCCTGGAATACCTGGGATGGATGCATGGATTTGCTGCTCAGGGGATGGATTAGGGTGATTCCCTCAAGGAAAAATCAGGGAAAGAGCCCCACATGTGTTGAACTTGGAAAAAAAAAGCAACTAGACCAGTGCAGCACTGGGAGGGAACTGGGAGAACTGGAACATTTCCTCATGGAGAGCTCGGGATTGTTGGGATGGGCTGGAGGCAAAGCGGGAAAAATCCCCAATATTTTAGTTCAGGGTTTCATCCCAAATAGGCCTTGGACGGAATTGTGGGGGCCTTGGGAGGTCTCTGGATCCAAAAGGGTGGCTCTTATTTTATATATTTATTTTTGCTATACATTGTGCGTGCATATATATATATAATGTATTATATATGCCATATATACAAACCCCATCTATTATATATTTATTATATTTTAATTTCTTTCCATACACATCATATATGATATCCACCTTATTTTTATATGGTCACCGTATTTTTTACACATTCACCTTATTTTTATATATCCACCATATTTTTCCATGTGTCCACACATCATCTATTATCTAGGCCTCATGTTTTTGGTACATTTATTTACACACACCCCATATTCCTGTGGGGAATTGGAGAGCAAACCCAGGGATGGGAGCTTTTCCATGTCCCAGCCGCATCCCAGAGATGCCAGCAAATGTTTGCTCCTTTTTGGGGCTGGAAAAACGCCAAAAAATAGGGAAAAAAAAAAAAAAAAAAAGTCGTTAAACTCCCAATAATTAAATGTGAGCAATTCAAAGCCAGTCAGGAGCTGGTGCATCCTGGTTATCTCCATCAAAAATGGCCTTTTCCAAGGATTTCTGCCGTTGCTGCTGTAAATTGGGATCTGCTCTTGCAGGGGCTTGGATGGACTCCAGGCCAGGGGTTTGATTGTAATTCCACCCGATCGCCGGGATTCGAGGAGGGCTCTCCACGCTCAGGGAGCGCCGGGAATACTCCAGGAATACGCCGGGGATGCTCTGGGAATACTCTGGGAATACTCTGGGAATACTCCGGGAAGATGGCGCAGAGTGCTATGGGAAATGTGCTGACCTCAGAGTCAAACACTCAATTATTTCAGAATTATTTCCCTATTTCACTCTGAGCCACGAGCAGAGATGGAGTGGAAACCTCCCAAATCCTCTGCCCGGAGAGGGAGTGTTTCCCGGAGTTTTCCCAAGGAGGGATCTGCTCCCCGGAGCAGCCGCAGCCGCTCCCAGAGGCGGGAGGTGGCTCTGGATCGACTCCGGAGCGAGCGGGATGAGCTCCTTTGATATCGGAGCCCGAGCCTGGCAGCGCTCCCCGCTCTGGCAGCGCTCTGCGAGCCTTGCCAGCGGAGCCGCTTTTCCAGAGGGGCCTGGAAATGCAATCCATTATCTGATAGTCGGGAGCAGCTTTTTTAATTAAGGCTCTGGCCAAGGGCTGATTGAGGAGGTGTGGGGGGGTTGTCCCGAGGGATTTGGCACATCCCGGCCTCTGGCACCCTGGGCAGCTGCAGGGCTCACTTTTCCTCCAGTGCCACATTCAGGATGAAGCCTTTATTCCCCCTTCTATCCACTTTTTCTTCCCTCCTTTCCATCCCCTGGTTTCCCCCTTTTGTATCATTTTCTCTCCTTTCTATGCCCTTTTTATGCCACTCCTTTTTCCCCCTTTCCGTGCCATTTCCCCCCCTTTCTATCCCCTTTCTTTCATTTCCCTTTCCCGCTTTGTATCCCACTTCCATCCCTTTCTATCACCTTTATTTCCCTTCCCATTATTTCCCCTTTATCTCCATTTTCCCCTTTCTGTCTTTTTTCCTCTTTATTTCCTTTTCCTTTCCTCTCTTTTCCTTTCCCCCCTGTCCATTTTACTCCCTTTCCATCACTTTTTTCTTTACCCATTTCTGTCCCTTTTTCTGCTTTCAATCCCATTTTCCCCCTTTCTATCCCTCTTTATTCCTTTCCCCCTTTATACCTTTTTTCCTCCCTCCCTATCCTTTTTTCACCCCTTTCCATCCTTTTTTTCCCCTCTTTCCCTTTCCCCCATCCGTCCTTTTCCTCCTTTCCCTTCTTCCTCCTTACCCTATTTTTCACCCTTTCTATCCTTCTCCTCTTTCCCTTTTCTCCCCTCTCTCTCCTTTTCCCTTTCCCCTTTCCCTCCCTCCCTCCCTTCCCTTCCTCACCTTCCTGCTCTTTCCCTTTTCCCCCTTTTTCCCCTTTTCTACCCATTTTTTCTTTCCCTTTCCCTTTTCCCCTCCTTCCTACCCTTTCCCCTTTCCTATCCTATTTTTCTTCCCCTTTCCGTCCCCCCCTTTCTACCCTTCCCCTTTTCCCTTTTTTCCTCTTCTACCCGTTTTTTCTTTCCCTTTTCCCCCTTCCTACCCTTTCCCCTTTCCCTTTTTCCCCTTTCTACCTGTTTTTTTCTTTCTCTTTTCCCCTTTCATACCCTTTCCTCCATTCTCTTTTCTCTTTTCCTACCCATTTTTTCTCCCCCTTTCCCTTTCCCCCTCTTTCCCCCCTCTCCCCCCTCTCCGGTGCCGGCGGAGCGGAGCATTCCCGGTCTCCTGCGCTCCTCTCCTTCTCCCGTATCCCAACTTCTGTGCGCTACTGGCTGGTGCCGCGCGAGGGGCGTGAGCAGCTCCGTGCCTGCGGTCAGTGATGAAGACTTTCTGCTCTTTTCATCCCCACAGCACGGAGCCACCGCTCAGGGCCAGCCGGCAGCTCCTCATTCCCGACTTTCGCCTTTTCCAGCCCCTTTCCAGGAGAATGCAGCCTTCCCCTCCGGCCGGCTTATGATGAGGTGAGCGAATTCCCTTTTCCAGCGCCGCTTTGCTGCCTGATGTCATAAAAGTGGGATTTTTTCCCTGGGGGGAGTTCTGGGGGGGGGAGGAAGGAAAATGTGCTGTGTCGCTGCTGGGGGTTCATCCAGCGCTTTCCCAGGGTTTGTTCCCCTCGGCATTCCCGGCTGGAAGCTCCAGCATTTCCCTCTGCAGACACAACTTTTCCCCCCTTTTCCCCCCCTCTCTGGCTCATTCAATGACTCAACGAGGTTTGTCAGAGTTAAAAAATGATGCTCTTTGCTCAAACTATTCGGGATATTTGTGTCATCCCAGAACTTCCAGAGGGGAATCGTTGCCGTTCCCATTCCTCCCTCCCGAGGCTGGAGCTGCCCCCGGGCCCCCGCTCCGGGCTGGGCGCTGCTCCCGGGCCCCTCCGGCTGCTCTTTGCCGCTGTCACCGCCCGCGACGGTGCCACCTCTGCCCGGAAAGTGTCGCCTGCGTCCCGGCGGAGCTACCTCCCGGCAGAGAAGGAGTTAATCCAGCCCCCCCTTTCCCCCCTCCCTCGACTTCAGCTGCAAAAAATATGAAGTGAGGATGGATCCGCTCATCTGCTGAGCAGAGAAGTTGCTTTGATGTCGGTCCTGCTGTCGGTCCTTCCTTTCCTCCTTCCCCTCCTTCCCCCCCCTTAACCCTTCTGCCGGTGCCTGGCTGGAATTGCGGCCGCGGGAATTCCGTGTGCGTGGCAGGGGGCGCGGGGGGACACTCGGGGACACGCGGGGGGCTGGAATTTCCCCTTTATTTGCTCCCATTGCCGGGATGTGCATCCCCCCGGCAGCGCTGCGGGGCTGGGGGGGGACAGCGGGGACGGGGGAGGGGGTGGCGAGCCCGGTGTCACCTGTGGTAGCCCAGAAGGGCTGACCTTGGACGTGTTGGGTGTTTTGGGGGTGTGATTTTTCCTTGGGGGGATTTAAGGGGGGTTTAACCCCATTTTTCCGCCGCCGGAGAAAAGCGCCGCTGCCGCTTTAAGGCAGAAGTGTCCCTTTAAGTGACTTTCCATTTGCTGCTTTGGAGAGCCGAGAATTCGGTTTCCCAGATTTCCTCTGAATTGTGTGCAGGAGGCAGAGGGAGTTAAAAATTACTCGGGGAACCTTCGGCAACTGCAAGGCGGGGGGGAAGGGGGAAAATGAGATTATGGGGGGAAATGTTGTGTAGGGCACAAACTGAGATTTGTGGGGGGGAAAGATTTAGGAGAGAGAAAAAAAAAAAGGAGATTTAGGGAAGAAAAAAAAGAGATTTTGGGAAGAAAAAAGGCATCTGCTACTGTTTCCCTTTGGCTTCCTGATGTTGTTCCCAAATCCCCGCCTGGGGAGTGGAGAAATGGGATCGTGGGGAATACGGGGAGCTGGGAGGATGCAGCACCCCGGGAACCCAGGGGTTAACAGCCCTCACCAGCTGGGGAGCATCATAAATTGCAGCCGTTCCCCACCAAATTAATTCGCACTTTCTTTTCCTGATCTTTGCCCTGGGAAGAGTAAAAAAAAAAAAAAAATTAAGAAAAAAAAAAGAGGAAAAAGAAGAGGAAGGGGGGGGAAAAGCCCCTAAATAAATAATAGGCCTGGAAGGGGCTGGGGAAGGCTCTGGTTCCTCAATTAGCTGGGAATTGCCTTCTCCCGACCAACGGAAGGCAGCAGCGTGTTTGAGCCTCTGGATTTGTGGAGCTTTCTCCAAGTGCCAAGTCTGGTTGTGCGGGACTTTGGAGGGGTAGGTGGAGGAATCCGAGCGGCTCGGCTCCCTTAACTCCTTCGGAGCCGAGCGGATTTGGGAACGCGGCTGTGGCAGCGCCAAACCCGGCGGGGGCTCCGTGAGAAGGGAGGGTTTGGGCACGGGGGAGCTCGGGAGAGGCGATTCCTGCAGCGGGGATGTGCCGGGCTGGGAATTCACCTGCGCTGCTGGAGGAATGCCGGGCAGGATAACCGACCTTGGCATGAGCTGAGCTGGTTTGTCACGGTCATTAACTGGGGACACGCGGGACTGCGGTCACAGAGGGATTTGGGGATGAGCAGAGGGTCAGGGGATATCCATGATCCTCATGCATGGAAGGGGAAGCTCAGGGATTTTGGGATGAGCAGATAAAGGGGTATCCATGATCCTCATGCCTGGGAGGAGAAACTCAGGGATTTTGGGGAATGTGCAGAGTGTCAGCGGTTTTCCATGACCCTCGTGCATGGAGAAGCTCAGAGATTTCGGGGATGAGCAGAGGGTCAGGGGATATCCATGATCCTCATGCCTGGAGGAGAAGCTGAGGGATTTTGAGGATGTGCAGAAGGCCAGGGGTTATCCACAATCCTCATGCCTGGAAGGAGAAGCTCGGGGATTTTGGGGATAAACAGAAGGTCAGGGGGATCCATGATCCCTGTGCCTGGGAGAAGAAGCTGAGGGTTGTGCTGTCCACATCCATGTGTTCCACATCCCAGCCGTTGGCAAATGTGGAATAATCAAGGCAGGAATTGCTTGGGGCACCCAGTTTCAATTCCCACTCAGCCGTGGGAAGGGACTTCCCTGTCCCTCCTGAGGAAGGGCAGAAAGGGGAGCTGGAGGAGTCCCGGAGAGAACGGCCAATGTTGTTCCTTGTCACTCAACACCCACTCGTGTGGATGTGGCTTCCCAGGAAGTCTGGGCCTGTCTGTTATCCCAAACCCAGCAGGGACTGGTGCCTGTGGAGAGGGAATAGCCTGGCCAGGAGACCCTGCAGGGTTGTTTGGGGTTTCCCTCCAAATCCCAGCTGCTGGAATGTGGGAATTCCTAGGGCAGTCACTGCTGAGGGCTGCGTGTGGTCAGGACAACACCCACAGCTCAGCCAAGGGTGATGGTCCAAAAATCCCCTGTGACACCAGGAATCCGTGTCCCTCCTCTCCGCATCCCAGAGGAGCTGCAAAAGCAACGTGCAAGCCCAGGTGTGGTGATCCAGAGCCAGGACTGTGGGAAGCTTGGCCCTCATGGACAGCAGAATGGCTGGGAGAGAGGGTTTGGATCATGTGAGGATTGCCTGGCATGAGGTTCCTGGGTTAGGATCCACCAGGAATGGGTTTCCCTTTGGAACATCTCCTGAGGGTACCAGGATCCGGTGCCTCAGACCTTGGAACAGAGAATCCATGGATGAAACCACTGTGGGAGAGGCTGAAACTCAGAACTTGAAGTATCCCAGAAGAGGATGGGTCATTCATATCCAGATTTATCCCAGCTCCAGCTGCAAAGGGAATACCCAGCCCAGAACTTGAGGATGCAGTTAGTGATGAGCAGTGCCAGCATTCCCACGGGCACCATTCCCAGTGGGATGCACTCAGAGACACCAGGACAGAGAAACCAGCCTGAGGTGTGACCCTCCCTCACATTCCCATGTCACAGGGTCACTGGAATCCCATCACACCGTGGGATGAGGGACAAACTCTGCTCCTTGAGGATGCTCATCCCCCTCTCTCCAGGATCCTGCTCCGCAGGGATGAAGTCCAGCAGGGTCTGGCCCTGTCGCCTGTGTTTTCTTTTGGGTTGGAATCTGTTTTCTTTGGGTTTGAGCGTTGGTTCCTGGTCAGCGGGATCGGGAGCGCGGCACAGGAGCGCCCGGAGCTGGCAGGGCCCTGGGCAGGTGTTTGCTCTGGGTCCTGGCCTCCTGCAGCTGCCCCTGTGCCAGCCCTTCCTGCATTCCCACCTGCATTCCAGCCTGGCACCAGCTCCTTCCCTTCTCCTGGTGTTTGCCAGCCCTGTGGACGGGAAGGGGCTGGGCATGGAGGTGTCTCCAGGCAAAAGCAGCTCCTCCAGGGAGATCTTCACCAGGGGCACCAGGAAAATGCAGCCTCTGGCAGCCACCAGTGTCCCCTCCAAATGCCAGCCTCTTTTTGGGTTGAATCTGGACATGGAGGGGCTGCAGGAGGGGTTCAGGTGTTTCCCACCTGCAGAACATCCAGAGGGATCCCCCGGCACTGCCGCTCCTCTTCCCACCCACCCAGGAGCACAATTCCATGTGCCAGCACTGGGATGGACGGGATCCCTCTGCTCTCTCAGCACTTAGCAGCGATCAGAACCCAAATTTTCCCCATTTCCAGCAAACCACAGCAGTTTGGAGAGCAGGGGGAAGGCCAGCAGTGGCTCAGGAGTGGAATGGGACAGGATCCAGCGCCGGTGGATTGAGGGATGGAGGGAGCCAGCCTGGCCCGGGGCCAAGCGCCCGCTCGTGTTTGGATTGAATTCCCAAACGTCCAGAAAGGCACAACAACAAAGCCTTGAACCACACTTCAGAGCTGGCTTTGGGACACTGGAATTCCTTTCAAAAATAGCCCTTGGAGCCGTGCTAGGAGGGAAGATGGATTGCAGAGGGCAAGGTCCCCACGTGGGGCTCTCCTGCCAGGCCCAGACCCTCCCAGAGAGGAGCCTGGGGCTGTTTTCCCCCTCTTGGCCCTTTTCTTCCCCCTTCTTTTTTTTTCAGGGATGCAGCAAACTAGGAGCTGGCAGGGTTGGAAGTGCCCCTGGAGGGTGTTTGGGAATGTGTGGAAGTGCCCAGCTGAGCCTGAAGTGCTGTTTGGGAGACAGGGATGGATCAGCTGGGAAGTTGGCATGGCAGGGAAAAGGGTGGAGGGGAAACTGAGGCAGCACCAGTTCAGATCCAGGTGTTTTCCCACCCCTTTTCCATCTTTCCTGGGATCCTTTTGTCTTCCTGGCCCTTCAGCCCAACCTTGGCCAGGTGTCCTCAGCCTGGTGGCTGGGCCAGCTGTGCTTTCGGGTATTTTTCCCTCTAAACCAGGGAATTTTGGTTCCCTGACTGTTTTCCTGAGCTTGTCTGGAGTGTGTTCATCCCTCAGCCCTCAGTGATGGGTCAGATGATAACACCCAGAGTGGGATTAGCACTGAGATTCCAATTCCCACGGCGATTATCAGGGATAAACACAAATCCATGCCCTGGCTTGGAGCATCCTCAGCACTTCCTGCCCTCCCTCAGAGCCAGGGATTTGGGCAGGGGATGCATCTCTGGAGCGTGGAGGGAAGGGCTGGAAGGAGCTGGAGCATCCCTAAAGCTGCCTGTGCATCCCTGGGATGCTGGAAGGGGCTGGATCCGTGCCATCGCTCCCATCCTGCTGCTCCTGCTTGGGAAGGAGGATGATTTTCCCTCTCCACGTTTCCCTTCCGTCCCTGCTGTGTTTCCCATTTCCTCTGCATCCCAAGGAAAGGTCAGAGCTTGGAGCTGCTCCTGGGCTGCCCCAGAGCTCCAAGGGACACAAAGAGCTGCTGTTCCAGCCTCTCTCCCGGCACAACTCCACTCCTTGGCTGGAGTTCAGAGGGAGACGGGGACAGGGAGGATTCCCAGCTTTTCCAGGAGAAAGTGCCCAGGTCAGGCATTGCCAAGCCCATCCTGGGTGCTGGAACCCCTGGGAAGGGGTTGGGACATGGGAGATATGGGAAGCAGGGTCTGTGTGTGCCAGGTCTCTGCCTCATCCACCCCATTGCCATCCTCTTGGGAATTACAAAAATCCTGGATTTTTGAATCCTGGAGCATTGAAATTGAAAATTTAGGGGTTTTTGTCCATCTCCACAGGCATTAATCCATTCATTCCTCCAGCATTTGGGGGGAATAAACCCTTTTTTCCATAATATTCTCCCCCCAACTGTAGCAGAGCAGCAAGTGGTGCTTCCCAGAGGCTTTCCCAGGAACACCCAGGGGTTATTCCATGGGAAAAGTCCTTCTGAACAGGTGACAGTGGCTTCTTCTCCCTCTGGGATGGGGAAGTGTTTCCTGGGCATTTATTGTGGAGGGACCAGCCAGGATTTGGAAGCAAGGAATTCTGAGGGAGGAATTGCAGGCAAGGAATTGCGAGTAGGGAATTTCCAGCAAGGAACTGTGAGCAAGGAACTGTGAGCAAGGAATTGTGAGCAAGGATCTCTAAGTAGGGAATTCCAAGTAAGGAATTGCGAGTAAGGAATAGAGAGTGAGGTGGGTGTTCCCTGGAGAATCCTGGAGGGATCCCTTCCTCCAGCTCGATGCTCTTCCCTCTCCAGAACATTTTTGGAAGCAGCACGAGCAGTGCTGGGGGTGCCTGCGGGTGCTCTGCATCCCGGGAGTATCCATGGAAAATATCCAAGGAAAAAGCACCTGAGCCAGAGCACTGAGTTTGTCATTCCCAGAGGTGCAGCGAGGGGTCTGCCGGGAGCTTAACTCCAGTTTTAGTGCAAAACCTGGGAGCCTCCAGCTCACTCTCCCTGCTGGAGGGAGGATTCCCAGAGGAGGTGTCGTCCTCAAGCAGAGCACGCGGGGAGGGCTTGGGGAGCAGGGATGAGGAATTTGGGAAGAGGTTACGAAATCCGTGATGAAATCCCTGTCCTGTGGAGAGTCTGGAGCAGCCTCCGGTGTCAAATCCCTGCTCCCATCCAGCCGCAGGCTCCCGGGATGAGGCCGGGATCCCTCGGCCCGGCCAAGCCGTGCCTGCTGCTGGCAGGGAAGAGCAGGAATCTTCATTTATCCCGTCCTTTCCATCCCAAAGCACCTCCCCGGCCCGGGCGATCCCTGCTGCCAGCTGCTCGCTGCAATCCCTTCCCTCCCCGCGATGATTCCCGGGCTGTGCCGGCAGCGGGAGGTACGGGCAGGATCCTCTGGAAAATCTCCTTTTCCAGCAGGGAGGAATCCGTGCCGGGGGATGCGGCCAGAGCTCCCAGGATGGGCTGGGAATGTGGGCCGGGGAAAGTTTCACAACCCGGAGTTCAGCCCGAGGTCCTTGGGAGGGTTACAGGGCTCCCATCCAGGCACATCCCGAGGGGTTTTCAATGGATCATCCCTCCCCCGGCTGTCAGGGAGTCACCGCCGGCAGCACTGGAGCCATCCGGGGAATTCTGGAGCATCCAAAGGCAGCAGGAGCTTCCCTGAGCACCAGACGGTGGCACCAGCCTTGTGAGGGCTTGGCTTGGGGGGAACATCTCCATGGAATCCTGCATCCCGGTGGGATGGGATGGCTTCCAGGTGGGGCTGGATAAACCCTGGAGGCAGGAATGGCTGGGTGCACATCCCAGGGAGAGCTGGATGTGGGAATGCACATCCTGATGGGAGCTGGAAGTGGGGGATGAGGATCCCAACAGGAGCTGGATGAGAGGGATGAGGATCCCAATGAGTGCTGGATGTCAGGGATGAAATCCAAATAGGAGCTGGAAATAGGAGCTGGATATCGGGAATGCACATCCCAGTAGGAGCTGAATGGGAGGGATGAAATCCCAATGAGAGCTGGACGTGGGAATGCACAGGCTGGTGGGAGCTGGATGTGGGGGATCAGGATCCCAGTGAGAGCTGGATGTGGGGGATGAAATCCCAATAGGAGCTGGATATTGGGGATGCACACCCTTATGGGAGCTGGATGCAAATCCCAAAATTCCCCCAACGGCTATGGATCATCTCCCTGCTGCTCCTGCCAGCCTGGCTGAATTTTCCTGAAGCAGCAGCTGATTTCCAGCAGCCAGGAATGCTCCGGAGGAAGCGATTTTATTTTCCCTTCCCTCGCTGGATTTCTGAGGACGCCGCCTTTGATCCCGACTCCCGATGTTATCGAGGAGGAAGCTGCAGCTCTTTGAAGTGGGCCTGGAACCTCGGGGGGTTTCAACCTTCAGCATCAGGGGTGGATCACCCCCATTCCATATCCAGGGATTGTGGCCACCAAGGGGTGTCCAGGGCACTGGCCACACCCTGTTTTGGGATGAAAACATGGGATTTAGTGCCTGAAGGAGCCCAGATGTGGCTGGGTGGGATTTGGGTGTCCTGCTGCTGTTGGGAACATCTGGCCTGGCCGCTGTGTCCTGGGGCTCTGGAAATGGGTCACGTCCTGATTCCGGCTTTGGGATGAGGATTTCAGGGCTGGGCCTGTCTGGGTCATTGTAAAACTCCTTTGTGCTTTGGGGCTGTGGCTGCCTGCCCTAAAATTCACCCCGAAAAGGCCCCTCTTCCTTTGGAGCTGTGTGGGTCTGGCTGGAAGCTGCAGAAATGACTCCATGATGGGACCAGCCCCCAGTAACCATCACTGGGGTCCTGGACTGGAATAATGGGAATGTGGACAGGTTCGGATCAGTTCCCAAACGAGCCCCACACCATGGAATGTGGGGCAGGCGGTGGCAGGGACAGAAGAGCCCCCCTGGCTCTGTTTGGAGCCTTTTTGTTCATTATTCCATTAAAGAATCCGGGTGCTGCTGTAGCAGCCCCACAGGGCTTTGGGGGGAGCCCCCCAGAGCACCCCCCAATCCCTGACTGCAGGAACATCTTCCCATCAGAGCTGCTCCCAAAGAGCCCCACGCTCTGGCCTGGATCCCCCAGGATGTCCCAGCAGGGCTGGCTTGGAGCCATCTCCAGCATCCCTGGGAAGTGATTCCCACCTGAGCCAGGTGCTCCCTTCTCCCACAGACCCAGCTCCCTGGAAACCCTCGGAGAGGCACGGAGCAAGCTCAGGACACTCAGGAATGGCATCTCCAGCCTTTGGGATTTGCTGTGCCAGGGAATTCTGCACATGCAGAGCTCCTGAGGAGTCTTCAGGGATGGGCAGGGGACACAGAAGAGGTGCCCAGGGTGTGCCCATGGCTCAGGGCGGGCTCCAGGGATGGTGAAGGATTCTCCCAGCCTTGGGATGAGCTCTGTGCCTTGGGAATCTTCATCCAGCACCAAGCACTGTCCGTCGGTCCTGCTCCATGGGATGGAGATTGCAAAGGCTGCGGGAGCTCTGGAGGAGAGGATTCGTCCAGATCCAGTCCCTGGAATGCCAGACCCAGCTGAGGGAATGATGAGTGCCCAGAGTTCCAGGGTGTCCATCCATCCCTCTCCAGAGCTCCCCAAACCTCTACCTGTGCTTCCCATGGGCTCCACTGAGGGATACCCAGGGAGGAGCTCCCAGGAATGCTGGCCCAGCACTGGGATTGGTGTCCTGGGGAGGGAGGGAAGGAAGGATCTGCTCTAGAGGATCACCCAAACACCTGCCAGGGCTGGTGATCCCTGCACCTCTGCCTTGATCCCTGGGAAAATTCCCTGTGGTGGTAGAAGGCTGCTGGACATAACCATGAGCCCACGCTGCTTCCTCTGGATTCCTGTCCCAGATTTAAAGCTCCAGGTGGTTTTTCAGCCCAGAAAATCCTGGTTTTTCCCTCACTTGCAGCACCCTCATCTCTGTCTGGGGCTGGACTTTTGCCCTGCAGACAGAGCCGGATTTAATCGTGCCCCATAAAGCAGCTCCGGCTCTTCCCTCCAGGAAGAGTTCATGAGGAAGATGGAAAAGAGGCCCTTAATGCCCTAAGAATTCACCTCTCTTCCCCCATCTTCCCTTCCATGAACTTTTAAGCTCATCCAAAAAGCTCCATACATTGATGGCAGGGCCGGGATGCTGCAGCTTTGCCAGGAGGGCAGGATTTCCATGGAGTTCTAAGTGGAAGCAAATGGTTTAAAAGGAAATTAAATTTACAGCTCTATAAAAAAAGGCATTTTATTGCTTTGCTTCGCCTGTCACTCGGGACAGGCAGGAGATAAAGGAATGCTCAGAGGCTGGAGGCAAGGAAGAGCAAACCCATGGATCACCAGGTGGATGGATTCAGCCCCTAGAAAATCCTGGATGCTTGGAAGTGATGCTCAGGATGCTTCATGCTCTTGAATGCTGGCTGGGGATGCAGCCACTGCAACACCTCAGGGTTTATTTATGGGGAAAAATAGCAAAGCCCCAAGATTTATTAATTAATCTCTTCCCATGGCATTGACTGGAGAGCTTGGAGCAAACGGGAAAAAAAGGGTGGCACTGGATATCCATGGAATCCAACAGGAATGGGAGGGAAAGGAGGGGTTGGTTCCTTCATGTTCCAGGCAAGGAGAGGCCTGTGGGATCCATCTGGATCCATCTGTGCCAGAGTGTCCAGAGGAGCCAGGAAGATCCCATGGGACAGGGGAAGGTGACAGCCAGTTGCATCCAGGGACCTCAGCACAGCCCCAGTGCAGATCCCTCAGGATTCCAGGAGCATCCCTGCTTTGGGATCCCTGGATGTGACTGGGTGCAGGAGGAGCTGAAGGCTCAGCTGGGCTCATTTCCCACCAGCAGCCACAGATTTGGGGCTGCACATCCCCCTCATTCCCAGGCAGATCCTTCCCGATGCAGCCAGCTCCAAGGGGACCCAGCAGGAGCAGCTGGGTGACATTTCCCCGTTGTCCCCTCACTCAGGGGATGGGGCAGGGGGTGGGTGACATTTCCCCATTGTCCCCTCGCTCAGGGGATGGAGCAGGGGGTGGGTGACATTTCCCCGTTGTCCCCTCGCTCAGGGGATGGAGCAGGGGGTGGGTGACATTTCCCCGTTGTCCCCTCGCTCGGGGGATGGAGCAGGGGGTGGGTGACATTTCCCCATTGTCCCCTCGCTCAGGGGATGGAGCAGGGGGTGCTGTGGCTGTGTCCAGCCCAGGTGGCCGAGGGGCTTTGCCTCTTCCCGAGCTCCGAAGGGGGTGCGGAGGCTCCGGAGCAGGAAGCTCCCCCGGCTCCAGCACTCCCAGCTGTGTCAATAGAGGAGCCAGGAACAAAGGGGCTCTTTCTTTGCCTCTGTTTGTGCAGGGGGGGACAGTGGCAGTGGCACTGGGACAGTGGCTGCTGGGGACAGGCGTGTGCGGGGCTCTGGGAAGGAGCCAGCAGTGGGATGGAAGGAGGGGATCCAGGGTCTGTTTGTATCATTATGTCTATTATTATATATGCTATAAATATCCAATTATTCTATACTATGTGAGGTTTACATGTCTGTATGTGGGAGAGTTAAGTAACCCCATCCCTGGCAGTGTCCAAGGCCAGGTTGGACAGGGCTTGGAGCAGCCTGGGACAGTGGAAGGTGTGCCTGCCCATGGAATGGGATGAGCTTTGAGGTCCCTTCCCTCCTGTGATTCCATTATATTTATCAATATATAAACATGGATTTCCTTTTGGGGCTTTATTGAGAGATCATTGTGGGCAGAGAAGAGCTGTCTATGGAGCCGGGATTTTTCCCAGGTATCATCCTTGCTGCCATCAGGACTTGAGGTGGCTGCACATCCCTGGCTCTGCTGGGACATCCCTCCCTCTGTGCCTCTCCCACATTCTCTCCATCCCCACGTCCAAGGAACCTCCCTGACAGGAGCCTGTGACACATCCTGGGACAAAGGACTGAGGGACACCACGGGGACAACACCGGGCTCTGGCTGCTCCTCTACCAAGTGATCCCAAGAACTTCTGGAGAGCTTTGCCTGTGGACACCTGGCAACCTCCAGTGCCGTCGGGAGCAGGGCCCACCCCAGTCCAGGTGCAGCAGCCTTGGGGGTTCCTGTGCTGCCCTTCCTCCTCCTCAGAGCTCCGGGAATCCTCCCCAGCCCCAGTGTCAGCTGTGAAAACAAGAGCGGCCCCTTCCTGCATGGGACAGGGCAGCGTCCGGCCCCTCCGGCACAGCTCCGGCTCTGGAGTGGGGAGCAGAGGGGTCCCGGCACTGGGAGCACTGGGAAGCTCAGCTTTGGCCACTGGAGGATGCCCGGACCCATTGCCAGCTCCCAAATATTGGATTCTGGGATTGAAGTGATGGAATGGGAGCACTGAGTCACCGTGTCCGTGTACTTTAGAGGGAGAGGCCTTGGGGACACCCCAGTCCTGGTGGGAACACAAAGCTTCTCCCATTTTTCTCCCCAAATCTGCTCCTGCAGATTTTAAACTGCAAATTTCAGGATCTCATCCCTGCTCTGAGCACCGCTGTCATCCTGGAGCCATCCTGCTGGACATCCCGTATTCTGTCAGTGTTTGCCACCAGCCAGGCTCCCGGCACAGGGAATGTGCTCCAGGTCTGCTCATCCCTTCTCCTGCTGGATGAATCCATGGAAGCTTCTTGCAGAGCTACTGGGAATCTTGGGAAGTTTTGCTTCAGCTGAAGCCCAAGGATGTGGGCAAGAGGAGGCTCTGCCCAAACCAGTGTGCATCTGCCTGTGTCAGACTGGGAACAACTGGGATTTTTCCCTTGGATCCCCATTTTCTCCATAGCCAATGCTGGATTTGGTGGTGGCACCGTTCCTGCTGGGCGCTGTGACATCCCTGATGCGACACCACTCTGCTGGCTCTGACGTCCATCCCTTTCCCACAGGATGCCCAGCGTTCCCAGGATGAGTCAGGCAGTGAGGGGATGAAGCAGAGCCGAGCAGAGCTGTCCCCATTCCCGCCTGGCCTCGGGAAGCAGCAGATCTGAGGGAGCATCCCGGGATATAAATCAGCAGCTCTTCCATGAACTCTCCACGGCTGCTGCTGCTTCCCACACACAGATCCATGGAAATCTCGGGGCTGACAGGGACAATCATTCCTGACTGCTCTGGAGGCCTCTCCAGCGGGAGAGGGGGAGTCCCAGGGAGAGGGGAACGTTTGTTCCTCAAAAAAACCCTTCTTGCATGGAGTAGAGATGGATTTTGGCAGCTCCTTCCCGGCTGGATGCTCTGGATGCTCTGCCCTTGACCCAAGGGTCACCTCTTGGATCAAACCTGCTGTCCCCCGAGCTCCGAGGATGCCGTGGAGCTGCAGTTCCCGGGATTGCGCCGCGGCTCCCGGTGCTCAGGCTCTCGTCGGCAGCCGGAGCCGGGCAGAGGAAAACAATGCCCTGCAATTAAAGAGCCTCTTAATTGCAGCGCTACACGCGGCTCTTCCGCTGCTTTCTAAGTTTGGGGCCGTAATTACAGCAGCAGGGAAAGGCAGCAGCTGCGGCCCCGCCGCGCCAAGCCCTGCCTTCCAGGGATTCTTGGATTTGACCGTCTAAATCCTGGGCTGAAGCCTGGCATGGGATGAAAGCGAAAAGCAACCCCCAGGCCCTGCCTGGGCAGAGCCCTCGCAGCCCCTGCAGCCCCCGCCGGGCTCCCGGGACAGCGTTTGTTCCTCTTTTTTCCTCCTTTTCCTCTTTTTAATGTTTTTTTTTTCAAAAAGCAGCTTTAAAAAAAAAAAAAAAAAAAAAACAACCCGGGGAGGTCCTGCCCTGGTCAATCCTTGCAAGTCTCAGTTTGGAAACAGCGGCCAGGAAGATTAAAGGGTGCCTGGAAAGCCGGGCTGGGTGTCAGGATGCTGGGACGTGCTGGGAGCCGACACGCCAGGAGGGAGTTGTCCTCCTGCTGTCTGTCCGTGTCCCCAGCTCCGCTGGTTTTTTGGGGAGAGCCCGCGCTGGTGAATCCATTTCCCTCTGCCTTGTAGGGTCCGTTTATTTGGGATCATCCCGCAGCGTCCCCAAGCAGCTCCGATGGCTCCAGGGGCGCTTTTGTGCCCGGAGGAGATGGGAAGTGCGGGCACAGCCGTGGCAGGCAGACACCCACACCCACATTGAATGTTTTCCCTGTTTTTTCACCCCGTGGCTTTGAGGAATCCCGGGATAAACGCCACTTTCTGTGGCAGAAGGAGGATGCCTCGGGAGCAGGGGAGGGAAGCTGAATCCAGGCTGTGTTTTCATCCCAGATCCCGAATGTTTTCCATCACACAGGCAGGTTTGTGTGGGATCACCTGGGCAGGAAGCAGCGGGGGAAAGCGATACCCCACGGGGAGGCCCTTCTCCAGCGCCCCCTCTCCCAAAATCCAGCAGCAGCCGGGCTTTTAATGGAAGAAGCAGCCACTTGACGGCAGCTCCTGCTCCATGTGGGAAAATTATTACTCGCAACGTTTGGCTGGAAAAGGGAGGAAAAGCAGCAGCACAGATGAGAGATGCACAAAGTTATTCCTTATCCCCGTGCCGGGATGAGGATCCCACATGACTTTTCCCTGCAAAAATCTCCTCCCAGAGCTTTAAATCTCCAGGTGAAGGAAAAAAATGCTCTTGGTCTGTGAATTCACTGGGAAAATATGTGGGGTTTGGTGGCATTGCTGAAGGGCTGAGCGAAAGGAATCCTTTCCGGTGTCCATGGGATTAGGTATTGTCTGGGTTCTTTCTGTGGACAGGACAAATATTCCTGGGATGAGTGTGGCCTGTCAGACAGGGAGTGATGTCCTGACCCTGTTCCCTCTCCTCCCTGCATCCGAGGGCTGGAGAGAAACCATTAACGAGTGGCTTTCACCTTTTTTTTTTTTTTAAGGTTTATTTTTTTGAATTGTCACTGATGGGAACAATTCAGTTTTCCAGCCAGGGTATAAAAATATCCCTTTTCCTCCAGGCTCCCAGAGGGTTGGGTTGTTTCATTCCTCCTTCAGTGGCTGGAGGTGAGGAAAGGGATGAATCACATGGATCCCACTCCCTGGAGGTGCTGCCCACCCCAGGCTGGGGGAAATTCCCAGATTCCCTCATTTCTGTGCTTCCCATTCCGCATCCCTCAGCGCTGGGATTCAGCCCTGGGGGCTGTGGGAAGAGCAGCAGCATCCTTTCCTCAGACCTCTGAGACAACATTTTGAAATCTCCCTGTTCTGCCTGAAAAGGGAAATTCCCAATCCTTGCCTTCCATCCCCAAAGAGGGATGTTGTCCTGGAGCAGAACCTGGACCAGCACAGCAGGAATGGCCTTGGACTCCAAGAGCTTCTCCAGCTCATTCAGCACCAGCAGAAGGAAAATATTGACAGGATGCCGTTCTTCAACCCTCGGCTCATTTTATTTTTTTGCCTGATGAAAGCAAAATCCAGCAGCGCGAGGAAGGGGATTTTGTCGCTTGGGGTGTCTCTGGAGAAAACATTCCCGGGAGCAAACAGAGCCTGGATTTGTCTGGGCCATGAATATTGGCATTACCCGGCCTCGCTCGTGCAGGGATGGGGCCTGGGGAAGCAGAAGAGCAGGAAAAGCAGCGGGAGAAGCGGCACAGGGGGGTTTCTGCAGCTCGGGATGGCTCGTGGTGCTGCGGCTGGAGCACGGGGATGTGTCTGTGTCCCACATCTGCCACCCAGCAGCTGGAGCAGCAGGAAGGGCTGGAAATCCCTCGGCGGGATGGTTATCATTCCTGGCCCTTTGAAGTTCCAGGCATGTGCCGGGCTCGTGCTCGGCACCTGCGAGCGAACCCGGCCCGGCTTCGGTGTCGGAGAGGGGCTGGAGGAGCCGGGAAAACCGGTGGAAAAGGCGCCGGGATCGAGCGCGGCTCCCCCCCATCCCAAACCCGGGATGCACCGGCGGGGTGTGCACACCCATCCCGCTTTTCCGTGGCTTTGGCACTGCGGGGTGAGGCTGGCAGGCCCCGGGGCCAGGCTGGCACTGCCCGGGGCTGGAGCCGTCCCGCTGCTCCCGGCTGGGGCTGCTCCCGGCTGGGGAGCTCCCTGGATCCCGCCCGGCTGCAGCGGCATCCTTGAAGTTATCCATGAATGTGTCTCTGTTCCCCAGACTTTTTATAGCTCCGGGCGTTTTTCTTGGACCCGGGCGCTGCTGCTCCCGTGGAGAACAGAGAGCATCGCTCAGCGCCGGCGGCTGCGGCCAGCGGGGCCGCGGGGGCTGAGGCAGGACAGGTTTTTGGGATTCTGCTTCCCAAAATTCAGCGTTCCTCCCTGGCTCTGCGCTGGCACTGGTTTGGTTTGTAGCTCAGAGTGTGGCGGAGCACAGGGAGTGTCCCGGTTTGATTATCCATCCCTTTCCTAAACCTTTCCCTGCCTGGCACATCCCTCCTGCCTTCCAAGGGCTATGGATTCCAGGGAAACACCGTGCGAGGTGATGGCAAACTCGGCTGCAGGCAGCAGCTCCAGCTGGGGAAGGCAAACCAGGTCATTCCCATCAAAATCCATCCCATCTCCCATCGGTGCAGCTCCCATGGCGTGTGGTACCCGCTGCAGCATCGCAGCCCCGCGGCTGGGGATGGAGCCTGAAGGAAGGGAAACCTCACAATTCCCAAGCTGCCTTCCCCGCTCTGTGGGATGTGATTCCCGTCCCTAAGAACCCTCTGCGTCCCCTGTGGCGTGGGGCCAGCACTGGGAACGTGCTCAGGAGAGGCGGCAGGTAAAGCAGGAGCACCCTGCCACCCCCAGAGGGACACGGGCAGCACCCAAGGGCCACCCCAGCCCCGTCCCACCAGGGATCCCCCAAACCTGCCCGTTCCCAGTTCAGCACGGGGCATCTCCCGGCTCAAATTTAGGTTTAGCTCAACATCTCCTTTGCTTCCCAGAGCCAAGGGGAGCAGCGGGGCTTTTGCAGGGACAGCCTGGGGTAGAAGCTTGGGGTTAAAGCCTGGGTTTAAAGCCAGCCTGGGGTTAAAGCCAGCCTGGGGTTAAAGCCAACCCGGCAGGGGACTGGGCCGAGGGTATTTTCCAGCAAAGCCCCGCGTGGGGCTGCTCCCCCCACCCCGAGCTCCGGTGAAATCGGATCCGGCCCCCACCAAGTAAGGGTTTGTCCTCGCAGCATTTTCGGGATGTTTCGCATTCGGGAGACACCCGAGGAATGTCGGCTGGGGAGGGCAAACAGCCCGGGAGGCAGCGAGGGGTCGGAGCCCCATCTCCAGGGCTGGCCCTGCTCGGGTCCTGCTGCAAAAGGCGTTTGTTCCGTGAAAAGAGAAGCTGTGGCTTCTTCCAGCACCTTCCCAGTGGGATTGATATCCCCCAGAGCATCTCTCGACCTCTGAAACAGCAAGCCAAGCGTTATTTGGGAGAAGGAGCAACTCCCAGATCCCAAATCCATCCCCGGCTCTCCCCATTCCCATCCTCCTCCTCTCCGAACCCCTCGCCCAAAGTTGGCACCGCGCGGGCGGCTCCTTTCAGACACCTTTGCTTCCCTCTGCAGGAAAACTCCATAAATTACAAGTTGGCCTCTCTGAATCCCGTTATCCCAAAAAACTGGACCCCAGCAGGGATGGAAGCGCTGCCGGGGGGGCCCAAGTTCATGACTGCACAACGTGGCCTGCCAGAGCCACCGGCTACTTTTATCTCCATCACTTGACTATTATACTTAATCAGGAAAGGGGGGATATTATATTTTTATTTGAAATCCACTTTTCTTTTATAGAGAGCAAATTATAATCACTTTTAATTGAAAAAAAAAAAAAAGAAGCTGATAATATTCTGCACCAAATTTCTGGCAGAGAATAATTAACAGTGCAATAAATCCCCAAAGGAAATGCTCATTAATCTTGTCTTTCCGAAGCAAATTTCAGAGGAGAACTGATTGAAAACATTGCTAATAATTATAGGAAAGTTGACAGCTTAAAAGCCCCCAAATCTGGCAGCAGTCTCCTCCTATCAGATCCTGTGGGAACTGGTTCAGGCTGGACGGGAGCATCCCAGCTTTCCGGGGCAAAGTTGGGATGGATGGAAGTCCTTGGGATGTGCGGGATGGGCTCTGGTTGTGGCTCATCCCAGGATTGTGGGGTGACAGGATTGTCCAAACCAGTTTGGAGGGTGGGCTCAGAGCATCCGAGCTGAGGCTGCTGGGTGGTGTCGTGGTGGTCCTTGTGCTTTCCATGGTCCTTGTGACTCCCAGGATCCTTGTGCTTCCTGTGCTTGTGCTTCCCATGGTCCATCCAAGCCCCAGATGAGATCCTGCCTCTCCATCAGCCAAATCCCAGCTGTGTCCCAAAGGTGTCCTGGCCTCTGCATCTCTTCAGCCAGAGCAGTTTGGGAAGGAACACCAGGATTTCCCTGCTGGGAGCTGCTGATCCCTCTGTGCCTGCCAGGGCCCAGCAGGATCTGTGTCCCTGGGAACAGCCAGCAGCAGAAGGGGACCTGCAGGGAAGTGGCTCCCTCTGTCCCTCTCCCACTCCAGGGGCCCCCAGCATCCCAAGAAATTTCTGGATTGGTGATCCCACTCATCTCCCGACCCCAGTTGAAGCCTGGGATGTTTAATTGCAGGGAACCAATTAATTTCTGTCGGTGATCCGTGTGTGTGTGTGTGTGTGCCCAAAGGCAGAGCCACCCCCATCCCTGCACAGCCACTCCCGAGGAGAGGAGCAGGATGCCAAAAGGACACGGAGCTAAATGAGGCTTGGGTGAAAATCCCGGGATGTGCTCATCGCTCTCGGGTTTCCTGTCCCCGTTTGACCAGGGCTGGGAGCTTGGAGCACACCCAGGCTCTGCCGGGAGGAAGGAAATGTGAGATTGGCCTGGGAATGCTGTCACTGCCTGGGATTTTTGGCTTTTTGCTCCATTTTTTGGGGGTCACGGGAGGCTGGGAGGGAAATGCAGAGCGGAGCCTGATCCTGGCATAGTGGGGTAAGGGAATGTGGGATCACAGGACACTGGTCATGCCCTGGGGATGCCCAGGGGTCAGCCAGGGGTGTGGATGGTCCTGGTGTGGCCTCTGAGGTCCCCTTCTCCTGAATCCATCCTTTATCCCCGTCTCCAGCAGCACGGAGCAATTCCTCCTCTTCTGCAACCACTCCCCTCAGCATCCCATGCACAGGGGTTTCCAGGGACAAATTTTCCTTATATTTAGAACAAAAGGGATCCAGAGAAAGGAAAACCCTCCCTTTTGGCTTCTGCAAATTCCCTCTTGGATAAGGAATGTGCCCAGCTGAGACAGCCCTGGGGATGGGACATTTCCCATCAGGAATGTTTAACACCTGTGCAAGGCCCAGGGAAAGGGAGCAACTTCATTTCAGTTCTGGGCTCTCAAATACTGAAGGATGTGCTCCTCTCAGAGCCAGGGCCCACTCAGGCACGGTGTCCTTGTCCAAATAAGCAGGAAATTTTGGCAAAATCTTGAGCAGGGGATGTGGTGCCTCGTGCTCTGTGTGATGGGATGGGGCTGACCACAGGGGTGGTGTGGGATGAGCTGCTCCCAGAGCCCTGCACTGCCCCAGCGCCCTGAGGGACACTGAGCCCTCCAGTTTTATCAGGAAATCATGGAATGCTTTGAGTTGGAATGGATCTTAAAGCTCATCTCATTCCACCCCTTGTGTTCCACCGTCCCAGGGTGCTCCAAGCCCCGTCCAGCCTGTCCTTGGACACTTCCAGGGATCCAGGGGCAGCCACAGCTTCTCTGGGAATTCCATCCCAGCCCCTTCCCACTCTCTCAGCCAGGAATTCCTTCCCAATATCCCACGTAAACCTCCTCTCTTTCAGTTTAAAGCCATTCCCCATCCCGCCTCTCCATGCTCTATAAAACTCTTGTTTTATAGACACAACCTGGAGTCTCAGGAGCTCATTTGGATTTTTGGGATATTTTTACCCAGGTTCCACCTGCCCCAGGCAGATCCTGCCATCTCAGGGAGGCCAGGGTCCCCTCCCAGCTGCTCTTTGTCACCCAGAGCCATCATTTCCATGAGGCAGCTGCTGTGCCCCTCGCTGCCCCTTTTATCTGAGCTCTGTTAAATGATCTCAAATATGCGATATGATAAAGACAAACAAACACCCGCTCAATTTAGTCCACCCCTAATGCCAGACTCTACTTTTACCCAAGTAATTAAGATTAATGCAGTTGATAATTTAGGAAGTATTCTTAAATGTACCCTTCTGGCAGCATCCAACATGTAATTTTACCTTCGAAGATTTATCGGAGCACTTAGGTAACAGATAGGTCCTCAGCAAACAGGAGCATTTAGAAGGAAAATGAAAGATTAATATTCCTTAAATAAATGGCAGAAGAAGTCAGGCTTTATTCCAGCCCCACAAAGATGCTGCTGTCAGCCCCAGCCCCGCTGCTGATCCCCGGGGAGATTAAACCCAGCGCAGCCTCAGGCTCGGGAGCTCTCAGATGTCCGATGCCTCTGGATTTTTAGGGACGCAGACGCTCTGAAGGGCATGGAAACACAGCAGCCCTTATTCAGGGGGGCTTTGGGAGCTGCCTCTCACTCGGAAGCAGCACAGGAGGATGCAGCTCCTGGTTCTGCCCTTGGATGGATCCAAGGGATCCAGCCCGGATTTCCCTGGGGTGGCTCAAGCCTGGCACATGCCAGCCCTGCCTGGCACATCCCAGCTGCTTTTCCCGCTCCATGCAGGGCCAGGAGAGTGGAGCTGACCCTTGGGAGAGCCTCCCCTCTCTCCCTGTCTCCAGCCATCCCGTTTCCTTTGGAAAACGCTGCGGTGCTGTTGGCAGGGATGGGATGGGGCTGGAGCGAGGGTTCGTAGCTGACACCCAGCTCCCAGAGCAGGGAATTGCCAGCTCACCCTGAGCCACCCATCCTTGGGATCGGGATGGCCTCCAGCTGGGGCTGAGCCCTATCTGGTGTCTCCTCCTCTCCCCCATCCCAGCCACCTCCGCCGTGCCGGATCCCAGACGCGCAACCTCCTCTGGAAGCGCCTCGGGGCTGGGACGGGACCCTGGGCACGAAGCCGAGACAGTGGCTTGTGACACTGGCTTGTGACGCCGGCTGGTGACACCTCCACATCCCGGGGGGTGTCCCGAGAGCCGCCAGGCTCAGCCTGTCCTCCTCCTCCTCCTCCTCCTCCGTGATTTTGCATGACAAGCCGAGGAAGGATTAGGATTCTTTGCAAAATCTGCATCCCCAGTGAAAGCTGGATCCTCACCAGTCTGGAAATTCAGAGCTGCTCGGATCCAGCAAATCAATTTTGGATCGTTGTGAGCAGGAAAGAAACTTTCTGAACGACCTCCCAGCTTCTCTGGGTCAGAAAAATCCTCTGGAAATCACTTCTTGCCCCAGCACAGCCAGAGCAGAACATCCAGGGCTGTGTCCATGTGTCCCTGTGTGTACTTCTGTCCCTGTGTCCCTTTGTACCTGTGTGTCCCTGTGTGTGTCTGCATCCCCAAAATCTTTCCCAGCCCCTCTTCGAAGGTTCTTTTCAAGCTCTCAGCACCAAGACTTGGCTCCTTCCTTCTGGGATTCTCCCCAAGGGACGCTCCAGCCCAGCCACCTCCCAGTTTTTCTGTCCCTTTGGAGCAGCCGCAGTCCCCACTCCCAGCTTCCCTCCTTGGGGACAGGTAGGGCCCAGGGCTGGCAAAGGGAGGTGTCCCATCCCTCTGGATGTGATGCCCTCACTGCTGCCTCGTGTCCAGGCAGGAAGCAGAGCCCTGATCCTGCTTTTCTCTGTCTGCCCGGGAAATGGGTGAACTGAGGAGGGTTTGGTGTGTTGGGATATGATCTATCAAACAGGAGTGAATTCCAGGCTGGAGCTGGTGCTGGCAGGGAGGGCACAATGTGCCCTTAAAGTCCCCATCTTTACCCAAACTCGGGGAAAAGCTCCCTCTGGGGGGCAGGGAGGGTTGGGAATGGCAGGGGCAGGAGTTGGGAAAGGGTTGGCAGTTCCCTGTGCCCAGGGCGTGCTCAGGGCTGGGGTTTGGGTTTTGGCCATCCTCAATTCCCCTTTCCTCATCTTCCTCCTCTTCCTCCATCATTTCCTGCCTCTTGGAGCCACATCCTGACCGTGCATAGGATGAACCCCCAAAGGCATCAGCTCTGCAGGACCCCAGCAGGATGCAGGGATGCAGGGATGGAGCTGGGATGCAGCAGAGGAGGAGGTGGGGTCCCATCTCCTCCGTTTCCTCACTCCCACAGCATCCAGTCACAGCCACCTGCCTGGGAGACCCAGCTGGGGTGGCCAGGGTGGGAATTTTGGGGTGGAATCCCTCCTTTTGGCTCTGAGCAATCCCTTCACGCCGTGCTGCCGCAGCCAAGCCGAACACAGATTCCTGACATATTTTTCTCTTTCCTTTGCAGCCAAGAAATTCATTTTTCATGGGAGGTGAAAGTGAGCCCCAGCAGTAGCTGAGCACGGAGGGTGCCAAGGTAGGGGCCAGCTGACAGCACGGGCTCAGATGCTATTTTTGGGAGTCAGACTCTCTCCTCCCCATCCCAGACAGGCTCCAGGAATGCCTCTGGCTGCAGGGATACTCGGGGACCTTCTCCGGCCCTGCAGCTGCTCAGTGGCAGGAGGGAGGGAGTTTAAAGGGCCTGGAGAAGGGGCCACTTCACAAGGGAAAGGATTTTCCCAGCTCTAGACAAAGCCATGCAGGGTTGGATCACTCCATCTGGGTGGGATTTCAGTCCTTTAGGAAGAGGTTAAAAGCCTCTTTTTGGGTACAAAGTGTGTTCAGAGTCACCCTCGTGCCATGTGGAGCCACTGAGAGGCCACAGAGCCAGGGGGGTCTGTGTGGGACCCCCTCATGGAATCCCAGAATTGTTTGGGTTGGAAGGGACCTTAAAATTCATCCAATCCCAGCCATGAGCAGGGACACCTTGAGCTATCCCAGGTTGCTCCAATGTGGCCTGGGACACTGCCAGGGATCCAGGGGCAGCCACAGCTTCTCTGGGCACCCTGTGCCAGGGCCTCCCCACCCTCACAGGGAGGGATTTCTCCCCAGTATCCCATCTGACCCTGCCCTCTGAGGAAGCCATTCCCTGTGTCCTGTCCCTCCATCCCTTGTCCAAAGTCCCTCTCCAGCTCTCCTGGAGTCCCTTGAGACACTGGAATGCTGCCCCCACCCATCTCCCTCCCACCAGCACAGCGAAGGGCATTTCCCTGGCTGATGCCACCCAGCTGGCATCCTGAGTTTTTTCCAGCCACCCACTCCCACGCCTGTCCCTGATCCCTGAGCCGAGCTCCCGACTGCCACAGCAGCTCCATGGAATCATGGAATATCCTGGGCTGGGAGGGACTCACAGGGATCATCGATCCAACCTCTGGCCCTGCACAAACACCCCAACAATCCCACCCTGGGCATCCCTGGCAGCGCTGCCCAAACGCTCCTGGAGCTCTGGCAGCTTTGGGGTCGTGCCCATTCCCTGGGTAGCCTGGGCAGTGCCCAGCACCCTCTGGGGGAAGAACCTTCCCCTGATATCCAACCTAAACCTGCCCTGACACCATCCCGGGCTGGTTTATTCCCCTTGCAGGAGCAGCCCCTGAGCTCACCTGTGCCAAACCCCGGCCGGAGCCGCTGCCCCAGGACCCCACCCCGAGCAGAGCCCCTCAGCCGACCCCTGCACGTGTGCCAGCCCCAGCAGGGCTGCCCTGGGCACTGTCCAGAGGCAGAGCAGGAACAGTCCCTGCCCGCCTAATCAGCTCAGGCGATAGAGGAGCGATAGGCGGGGGGAGCGTTATCGGGCTGATTTCCAGATGGAGCTGAGTCACCGCGAGTAACCGACTCGCCAAGGTCAGGCAGGGGAGAGGCCGAGCCCAGCGCTGAGCCCGGCTCTGCCAGGCCCCGCCGAGACAATCCCCGCTCTCCCTGCCGTGGGAAGGAGTAATTCCCTCTGCCGGAGCAGCGGCTGGGCTTTCCTTGTGGGATGTTTGGCTTTTCCCTGATCACACAACCGCTCTGCTCGCTGTTTCCACCAGAGCGGCGGTTCACCCTGGGGAGATGCTGCCCCTGTCGCTGCCCTGCTGGTGGTGGGCACCTGGCGGTCCCCTCACCACGGGGCGGTCCCTGTAGGGTGTCCCACATAAGCTGCTGAGGGGATTCCCGCTTTTCTCTCATGGGGAGGAGGCTTTCTCCATGCTGGGGGTGCTGTAGTGCCCCGGGATTTGCACCCTGCAGGGAGGGATCGGGAAGCTCTGAGGTGCCCAGGGACCCTGAGCTCTGCCCCGCGGGCACGGCGAGCTCCGGAGGCACCGGGAGCGGTGCCGGGGCCGGGCTGGTGAATCACAACCCGCCTGGCACGTCGGGCTCCCGGCAGGACGGGACCTGCCCCGCCAGCGCCAGCACGGCTCTGCCTCGCCAGCCGGGCTGTGCCATCGCTGCTCGCCCTGTCCCCAAGGCCCAGAGGGGCTGCAGGAGGCTGTGAGTTGCCCCAGCTCGGCCCCGGAGAGGGAGGATGCTCAAACCCGCGGCTGGACGCACAAATGCAGGTGGGGATGGCTCTCCCTACAGCCGGGCAGCCTGGCAATAAATGCCACATGGGGTTTTTAAAAAAGCCAAACTCACTTTGCCCTCTGTGCCATCCCTTTCCAGCTCCTCTCCCAGGAGCTGAAATGTCAAAATCCAAGAAGTGATGCCAGTGGTAACCAGCCCATGGAGGAGCCTGGTCCTGAGGGCTGGGGCTGTAAAAGCCAGGGGGAATAATCCCGAATTTCATTTTTTCCTGGGTTTCCCATCCCACAGGGGTTGAACTGTGCTCGTGCCAGATCCGTAACCCCTCGGGGGATGGATGCAGGAGCTGCCTGGGGAATATCACTTTAAATCAACACGCCCAGCCCTCCTTATCGATCGCCCCATCGGAGCCGCATGAGGCCCCGGATTTCCCTGCTGCCAGGGCTGCTGGGCCACCTCAGAGCGATCCCTGTGGCCACAGCCAGCGGGAGGAACACCCACACAAGGACAGGGGACCCCCAAGCCCTGGCAGGGGGATTTTGGCAAACAACTCCCGAATTTACACCTTGCCCTTATATCTTTGGACCATCTGTGATTTGCATGGAGTGAATTCACACCCATTTCCTGCCCAGGCTCTGCCACCACCCGCAGGACGCGGATCCCATCACCAGTGGGACAGTCCTGCGTGCCACCAGCCCTGCTGTCCCCTGCCAGCACGGGGAGCAGGATGTTTGTGTCTCCTGGCGCTCAGCACTGCCCACCCCCCCCCCCCCCCCAACCCTTGCCATGCAAATCCCGCAGCTTTCCAGCCGCACCGACGAGCCTTTCCCTCGCGAAAACAAAAAAAGGCTCCTTTATGTGGCTGAAAAGCCCGACTGTGATAATGTAGCGAGCGCTGGCCTTGGGTATTTTATCTTGGCAAGGAGCCTTTGCAAATTTAAACAGCAGCGAACGGGCTCTGGAGTTGTGGCTGGCTGAGGCATAAGTGGGGCATTGTTTTCCCAGCAGAGCCCTTTGTGCCAAAGGGCCGCGTGTGAGCTTTGGCCGCGGAGCCGGCACGCTCGGCTCCGACCCTATCGGCCCCGGATCCGTTTCACTCGGCAGGGTGTGAAATTGGGGAGGAATTCAGGCCTGGGAGCTCGAACCGGAGAGGGGACCCCCGGCAGCACTGCTGCACCCCTGCAGGAGTGAGGGGATGCAGACGCCTCTCTCTATCCCAAATATTGTTATTAATGCAGCATTGGGGGTGCTGGGTGCTCATCCCAACAGATTGCAGGTGGGAATGGAGAGATGAGACTCTGGATAGATGCAGGGTGCTCCTATTTTCCTTGGAAAATCTTCTCTGCTCAGGTCACTCCTGGGCAGGATGGGTGGACAAAGTGAGGTTGGGAATTGTGAAAATTACACCCAGGAGGAGAGGAATAAACTGAATTTCCTGCTCCTCACCCCCTCCCAGCAGTGTCGTGCCTTGACCCACTGCAGCAGACGGTAAAGAAACATTTCCAGTGAAGGAGAAGAAAAAAACCCTCACTGTTTCCAGCAGACTTTTCTGAAAAAAAAAAAAAAAAAAGAAAAAAAAAATAAAAAAAGAGAGAGAGAGACTCTTTAAAGCAGAACTTTACCCTTCTTTTTATTAAAACCTTCTTCATATAAAATCCTGGTGGCGCCTTTTAAAAGGCTGCGCTTGACTTGTGCTCTGTGCCCAACGCCCCGAGGTCTGGGTTGTAAAATCGGCTGGGAAATTTGGGACTCGGCTTTTCTGCTTTTTGCCTCCTTAACAACATCTAAAATTTCCAGGGCAGTTCGCAGGGAGGGCGGTAAAGTCCTTTCTCCGAGTATTTCAGAGCGATGAGGGGGAAAGTGGTGGAGCAAAATCCTTTCCCTTCATCTTCCCTCCAGCAGCGGGGACCTGGGGACACGGGAACATGAGGACACAGGCACACGGGGACATGGGGACACGGAGCCCTTCCCAGGATGCCTCTCCCAGCCCATCCCGACAGCCCTTCCCACTAATCCGTAGGTGGAGCTCTTCTGTCATCTTTTTCTGCTTATGTTGCTAAGAAGTAACCCAGAAATAGCTTTCCCGGGAGAAAAAAAAGTGCTTCCTCAGCAGCTTTCGCCAGAGGTGAACTGCTGTGAGCATCCTTTGAAGAGCCCGAAGCTGCAGGGCTTCACCCCGGGGCTGCTCGGGGGGGTTGCGAAGCCCCTTCCTCCAAGCGCAGTCCAAGAAAGGGGGCCAAAATCTCTCCCGTGCCTCCCCCGGCCCCTTCCCTGACTGACATCCCCGCTTCCCCTCTTCTCTCCTGTTGCCTGCAGGTCTGAAAGGATGCGGCAGAGCCCCGCCGGCCCTCGGGACCCACCCCCAGCCCGGCCCCGAGGAGCTGCTGCCCCTCTGCCCGCGCCGGTGCCCATCGGCGGAGGACCATGCCCGTGAGCGGGGCACGGCAGCCCGCAGCGGGACGGGACAGCGGGGCTCTGTAGCCTTGTCCCCTCCTCGCTATCATGACTGGAGAGACCCAGCATGTTTACACCATCGGCGATACTGAGGCCAGCCCCAAAGAGCCCGACAAGGACTGCGGCTGCGAAAGCTGCGGGGACAAGGATGAGAGGGCGCTGGGCGGGGAGGGGACATCCCCCTTCCCCGGCCCCAAGGACAAGGAGCCCCACAGCCAGCGGGAAGCCGTGATCCGGCCGCAGCAAGCGGGGAAGATCGACTTCAAATCCCTCCACTGCAAGCCCAAGTTCGGCAATGACAGCACCTGGGGAGAGGTCAAGGGCAGCCCCCCGTCCCCGCCGGGCAAGGGGCGGGCCCGGGAGCGCGGCCGGCGCTCGGGGAAGGGCGAGCGTGGCCACCAGCAGCTCTACCGGCTCAGCATCGCCAGCACCCGGCCCAGCCCCACCATCGGCATCGCCTACCCCCAGCAGAAGGTGACGCCGCCGAAGAAGCCGGAGGTGACCCCCGCGGCCGGCAGCTACCGCTTCCACGTGCCCAGCGCCCCGCAGCGCGACGCCGAGCTCCGGCCAGAGGAACTCGGCTTCGGCCGCTGCTTCCCCGATGCGGCCGGCGGTGGCCGGACCTCCAGCAATTATACCTCACAGCCCGGCCCCTCCCTCGGCCTCAAGGGGCAGCCCCCCGCCGCCGGCATCCCCCTCAAGAGCTCCGGCACCCATGGGCAGCTACATTATTTAGAGTTTCAGGCAAACCGGGCCGAGTCCTGGCCTTCCCCGGAGAAGAGCTTTGCCGGTGCTACCTACGGGATCTCGGTGCAGAAGCCCAGCTCTTTCTCCGAGGGTGGCAAAGGCGCCGTGCACGGCCTGGGGGCTCTGCCGTGCCAGTTCCCCTTCCAGCTGCTGCACGAGGCGGGGAAGGAGCCGTTCCGCAGCGACGCGGGCAGCCAGGAGTACCTGGACGTGGGGATGGCCACCGCCGCCCCGCTGGCTCCCGGCGCCTTCGCCTTCCACTCGTCCCCCAGAGAGTGGCCAGAGGAGCCGCTGGGCGGGGGCTCCTACGAGAGCGTGTCCCCCGAGGGGAGGCTGTACGGGCTGCCCGTGCCCCCGCCGCCGCCGCCGCCCTTCCTGCACCCGCCGCCACCGGCCCCGCACCACGGCCCCTTGCCCTGCTGCAAGGGCAGGGCCGAGCATCCCGCCGACCCCACTGGTGCTCTCCCGTCGTCTGGTGCTATCGACCAAAACCCAAGCACTTTCCAAGAAAACCAAGCTGTTTTTCCGTCTAGTTTACACTCGCCTGCCATGCCAAAGCCGGTGGGGAAGAGGCAAGCCTCGGCCAAGGACGGCGTCCCCAGCCCGCGGCTGCTGGTGCAGAGCAGCCCCCTGAGAAGGACGGTGCCACCAAACTCCCTGTCCCAAGTGCACTTTCAGAGCAAGGCCTATTGCAGCTCCCCCGCGGGCAGCAGCGGCGCGGGAGCTGTGCCTTTCGAGACGAGCGTTCCCACTACGGCACCCACCCACCCCAGGCTTGTGCAAGCTTGGGAAGGTGCCACGAAGGCGTTTTCTCCCATGGACCAGAATTCAGCACCTTATTCAAACCCTGTTGGAAACCAGTTCTCATTCGAGTGCCAGTCTGGCCCCGAGCAGAGGCAGCACAGGCAGAAAAATGCCAGGCTGCCTTGGCAGCAGATGCACCTCCCTTCTGCAATGCCCGGTGCAAACAGGCTGGAGCTGTCGAGACACATCAGCAGCCAGAAGCTCCCCTTCCCCCTGGGCACGTCGGACTGGCAGGGCAGCGGGAAAGCCCAGAAAGGGCCCCCCATAAGCAACTCTCCCGGGTATCATGGCAAAAAGCTCTTATCAGGAGAGAGCCTCCAGAGGGGAGATCCCAGCGTGACGGGAGCGTTCTCCTTTGAGAGTGGGAAGGAGCCAGGATCTCCCGCCTGCGACTCGAGAAGCAAAACCCTGTTCTACAGCATGGCTCAAGCAGCTCCTCCTCCTCCTCCCTCAAGGAGCTCGTCGGGCTCAGGGCTGGTCCTGCCGCCATCAGCCTTGGTGGCTGCCTCCCCTTGCGAGTCCCCACTGCCATCCCCTGCCCCCAACCCCACGTGTGGCAGCACCTGCTCGTCGCTGTCCCCCATGTCCAGCAGCCCACTCAACCCCAGCTTTGAGGACAGCCAGGTGTCAGGAGCGCTGACCCCCTCTCCCTTCTTCCAGCACCCCTGCCATGCCAAGGATGCCAACAAGGCCTTTCAACCCTCTGACGTCCTGAGTCCCAGCTCACTTCATTACCACCCCCCGGACTCTGTCAAGTCCTTCCACTTCCCTCCAGATGCTCTGAAAGATGACAGCCTCCTGAAATGCGCCCCGGCCAGCCCGTTCCACAAACGTGGCGGGGAGGTGGCCAAAGGATGCTCGGACGGGCTCGACGGGGAGCAGCCTCCACCGCCGTACTCCTCCCATCACTTGCTGGCCACGTCCCTGAGCAGCGCCAGCCTGGACCAGCTGGACGTGCTGCTGACCTGCAGGCAGTGTGACCAGAACTACAGCAACCTGTCCTCCTTCCTGCAGCACCGCCAGTTCTGTGCTTCCCACCCCGCAGCCCAGGCAGAGCCCAAGGACGCTCCCCGGGCAGCCGAGGGGCGGCCAGCACTCCCGCCAGAGCCCCCCAAACCCCCCAGCCTGGCGCTCTCTCCAGACCCCCAGGGACATCTGTTGGCATTAAACAAGAGCGACGACTTCTTGCTGGACGGGGAGAGCAAAAACGAGGGCAAGGAGGATGCTCTGAAGGGCGGCCTCTTCCACGGCCTGGCCACCAGCTCCCTCCCACTCAGCGCCTCCGACCTGGACATTGACGATGCCAAGCTGGACAGCCTGATCACCGAGGCCCTCAATGGCCTGGGATACCAGTCAGATAACCCAGAGATCGACAGCAGCTTCATTGATGTGTTCGCCGATGAGGAGCTGCCGGGCGTGAAGGTGGCCGGAGGGGCGATGGCCCAAAAGGCCAAGGAAGGCCTGGCCTCAGAGAGCAAATCCAAGCAGGCAGCCGAGGAGAAGGCAGCGGGAGATGCCAAGGCTGGCTGTTTTTATGAAGATGGCCACTCAGGTGGGGAGCAGGTGAAGAGAGGGGCAGGAAAGCAGCACCTCCACAAAGGGAGGGTGGCACGGAGGGTGGCACCGCAGGAACTGGATCCCGTGGCAGAGGGAGCGGAGAGGACGGCCAGGCTGAGGGCAGGCAGGAAGAACAGCGTCCCACCAGCCACCACCTCCGGCCAAAAGCATCCCAAGAAACTCAGCCAGGAGCCTCCAACGAAGAGTGAGGTGGGGCTGGGCATCGCCACCAAGAGCTCCAAGCCTCCACGGTTCTCCATGAAGGACATGAAGAAGCGGAAGCCCCGAAGTGGGACGTGGAGCAAGGAGCTCATCCACAAAATCGTGCAGCAGAAGAACAAGCTCCACAAACTGCAGGTGAAGAGCAGCAGGCAGGCCCCGCCCCACCAGGCCACCGAGAGGCCGCTGGCAGCCACCAAGGAGGGCAGGCTGCGGGAATACGACTACGTGTCAGACTCGGATGAGGAGGGGGCAGAGTGCAGCAAGCCCCAGGGCAGGAGGAAACGTGGATTCATGGGCAGGAGCAAGTACAGCTTCAGCAAGAAACGCCTGGGCAGGAGTGAGGGAGCCAGGGAGAAAGAGCCAGCCTGGAGCTACAGCCGGAAAAGGGACGGCCAGAAAAGGGAGGCGCAGGAGGACGGGGATGTCCCGAGTCAGGATGCTGAGAAAGAGGATTGTGCAGCCAGAGCCCGAAGGCGGAGCAGCCACTCGTCTGCTGGCAGCAACCACAGCATGCCCAGAGAGATGGGCACAAGCCCACCCTGTGCTGGTGGGGCTGGTGACAAGGGTGGCACCCAGAGGAGGAGGCGCTCGGGCAGCCCAGCCTGCGTGCCAAGGACTCCCCTCAGCCCTCCCGAGGACAGCAGCCCAAAGACGAGCCAGGAGAGCAAAGAGGACATTCCCAGGGGGAGCAGGAGGTTTGGCTCAGCCAAAGCTTCTCTGGCAGCTTCCAGGACACAGCTGAGCACTGAACCAGACATTGCTTCCATGGACTGTGCAAAAGAGGAGCCGTCACCGCAGCCCCAGGAAAGGCAAATGCCCTGTGCGGCCACCCCAGGCACGAGGCCCGCTGGGTTCCCCTGTAAGGACGGGGTAGAAGAGCCCAGGGCAGCAGCAAAGCCCCTGGGTGAGGCAGGAGAACCCACCCTGGAGGCTCAGGACTCTCCTGAGCTGACCATGGACCACCAGAGGCACCAGTTTGCCCCTTTCCCAAGCGAAGGGCTGAAGTACCACACAGAGGAGGTGACTGCTCCACCCCACAGCAGTACCAAAGCGAGTCCTGGCCGTGGGAGTGCCACCTCCTCGGAAGCAGGAACCAAATACACAAAGGGACAGGAGCTCTGTGACAGCCAGAAGGATTACCCTGCACCAGCTCCCACCTACAGGGGGGATGCAGTGGGAATGATGCTCACTGCCAAGGTGCCCGATCCATATGTCAGCAGTGACAACGCATTTTTTGATCCCAAAGGCCTTCCCAGTCACTACGACGACAACCTCTTCCCAAAGCCCCCAGGCCTGGGCTCCTCCCACATGGATGACATGTACCTGTGCCAGGATGACATCGGCGCCAGCTCCTTCGAGCAGAAGCACTCCAGCATTTCCCCTTTTGCTGCCGAAATGCCACAGGGCAAAGTGTCCTCCCCTCTCAGCTTTGACTCCTCGTCGATATTCGGAGAGCTCCCCGTGTCCGAGTTCGATCCGTACGAGAGCAAGGATGGGTATGTGACAACGTTCCCCTGTCCCGGGAATGCCTCCCGCAAGCCGCTGCCGTTTGAGCAGCCCTACCCACCCTTCCTGCCGGAGAAAGACTGGTCCCTCATGGAGGAGGTGGCTCCCATGCTGCCAGAAGACATGGCTCAGTTCCACAGCCTCTCTGTGGGGAAGACACCAGCCAAGAAGTTCCCCGAGGAAGGAGTTGTCCCCAGCAGCCAGCTCGCCCTGCCGCTGCCGGACAGGATCGCGGATTACAACGTCACTTTCATGAGCAACATTTCAGACGATGAGCTGGAGATCAAACGCTTGGTCACGGAGCTGGAAAGCCAACTGCAAACCAGCAAGTTGGACTCGGAGGTGTCCATCACTCACCAGAAATCCGAGCAGAATGTGACTGTCCACCTGCGAGCACAGGGGGCTGAGCGGTTCCCGGTGCTGCCGGCAGAGCCAGAGGCAGGCCAGGAGAAAGGGCTGTTTTTGGCAGGTGAGCTGGGCAGATCGAGCCTCTGTGCTGGGGAGAGGCTGGCAGGGGACAAGCCAGACGTGGTGACCGCCCGTGAGGACTACGAGAGACCCAGGGAGGCCTGGCCGTGCCCACTGGAGCTGGGCTCGCTGGAAACTGGGATGTGTGTCCCAGCCCCGCTGGCCACAAATCATTTCTGCTCCAAAGACAACAGTGAGCAGCTCCAGGGAACCGTGGCCGCTGAGGAAAGAGACCTCAGGAAGATGGAAAATGGGTCTTCTTCCAAAAGTCTACCTGGCTCAAGCACAACTGACCAAACAGAGGCTCCCATTTACGCCGACCCTGTGACAAAAAGCCCTCCTGTTGTCACCAACTCCATGTTCCCCAAGACCATGGATGCAGCAGAAGTAACTAAAGGCCCCCTGCCACCCCTGCCATGCCAGCGCAGTGCCAAGGGCTTCCCTGTGACGGGGAAAGCAGACACTGATCCTGAGGAGCCAGAGAAGTTTGATGCCCATCTGCCAAACCCCAAGCCTGAATTTGGCTTTCAGAAGGGTCCCACCCCAGCCTTGGATCTCGCCTTTTCCCCTCACGTCAAAGAGGTCCCAGATACAGAAGAAAAACCCTTAAGCAGGACTGAGCCCCCAAAAGCAGTGAAAAACACTGTGGATCTCAAAGAGGATGGTGGTGGGTCTGCACTGGTGGAGGAAACGGAGGAGAGGAAGAGTCCCACCAGCTATCCAAGCCCTGGACCCAGTGACAAAGCCAGCAAGCCCAAAGTGCTGCTGTTTGAGATGCTGAGTGTGCCCAAGGAGAGCGACCGCCCTTCCCAGGAGAGGATGGTGGTGTCCCAGGAGACCTCTGCCAACCCTCTGCAGCAGCTCCAGCTCTTCGTTGCCCGGACGGTGAAGAACAACGAGGAGGAGCTGTTGATGCCGTGCTTCCCCGGGCTGCTGGCTCCCAGCCACCCCTGTGCCACCACCCACGTCCAGATGGAGCACAAGGAGCAGAGCGGTGGTGCCTTGGAACGGGGACATCAGACCAAAGGGGAAGGGGATATCCCCAATGGAAGCAGCACAGGAAATATCGCTGCTCCAGAGAAAGAGGGGCTTTCTCCCAGTGGATGCGAGCAGCTGGAGTCATTGGATGCAGAGGGCTCTCACCATGCAAAACAATCCAAGCTGGAGCTGCAAAATAATGTAACAGAGCTGAGGCACTTAGCAAATGAACACCCGGAGCCCGGGGACATTAATATCCCTGCAGATGGTGTTTCCCAGGAGCACAATGACCTCTCGCCACCCAACAGCACCGCAGTGACCCCGCTGCCAGGGCAGGCAGGGAAAGCTGATAGGCTCAGGGAAGAGCAGGAGGGAGATAACAACACAACGACCTTGGCATTTAGGAAACATGAGCAATCCCACCTCAGCCGTGGTTTGCTCGAGGAAGAAACGCTGGGAACAGAAGAGGGAGAGAGGCTGGAGAGGAGTTGGGTGGGCAAGGGGGCACAGCATCCAGGCAGTGCTCCTACAAGCCCCATCAACCCCCCTGGCTCCTCTGAGGAGGATCTCCACCAGGATCACGGCTTGGGGACGGAGATAAAAGCTGGCACAATCCATGCAAATGTTCCCAGAGAAGGGAATGGCAAGCTGTGCCTCACTGGCTGTCATTACACGGGCAAATCTCCAGCCACTCTGCTTTTGCCAGACAAATATTCCGACCTCAAATGCTTGCAAAGCAGTGGAGCCGAGGGGGGAGAGGTCCCCAGCTTTGACACTCAGCTCTCAGACGAGAAGAAGTACGGCTCCTCCCTGCCTACAACACCAGGTTCATTCCTCACAAAGAGTTGTCCTCCCGAGGCCAGCAGCCACCACATCCCTCACACCGTGAGGTTAGCAGAGCAAGGGACATGGGAAAGGGCACCCACCTTCCCTCCCTCACTGCATCACCGCGGGGCTGTGCCGATGGAAGCAGCTGAGGAACATCCTCATCACCTCCCTGATGGCGTTTTGGGTAACTATGAACCACCTGGAAGAGAGGGGGCAGTGAGACCCTGCACTCTGCTGCATGGTGATGGTCTGCTGGGCTCTGCCTTGGAGATGGGTGGTCCCCAGGAACCTCCTGGGAAGGATTGTTCTCTTCACTGCTCGCCGCCTTTCCACAAAAAGGGTGTTGGGAAAGAGGTCCCCGAAAATGCCTGTGCTGTGGTGCCGAATTTTAAGGAAAACCAAGGATGTGCCATCACAGACACAGTCGTTAACTGCACCCCTCCAGAACCCCAGGATTATCCAGCCCAGCCCACAGCAGATCTTCTGCCCATGGGAGAAAGGGAGGCCGACCCGAGCCAAGAGAACAAGCTGGAAAGCTGCTCCCATGCTGGGAATAAGCATCAAAGTGAACCAGAGGTTTTGTCCAATGGTTTTTCTGTTCAGGACATGTCAGATGCCATCAATAGAGGTCTCACAATGGTTGAAGATCTTGGTCCTGATGAATTAAATGGCCACGAGTTCTCAGGGGCAGCAGAGGTGAGACCTGGTCTTTCCAAAACCACAGAGAGTGAAGGGAAGAGTTTAAAAGGAGAGAAATCCAAAAGTCATGGGGCTACAGAAGCTGGGGGTTGTGTGTTGAACAGTGTGGGCCAAGGAGAGGACCAGACACCCAACAGTACTCCAGAGCCTTCCCAAAATGAACTCCCCAAAGGAAAAAAGCCCAGTGGACTCCCGGTGACCTGTGACATCTGTTCAGCCACTTTCCGCTCCAAGCCCGGCCTGACCAGGCACAAAGCTGTCAAGCACCAGGTGAAGAACAGTGGTTTGCCACAGCCCAGCAAGACTCCCAGGTCCCCTCTGAATCCTGCACACAAGACATCAAAAGCAGCCCAAAAGGTGCCCAGGAGGAGCCTGAAGGCATCAGTCAAAGACGAGACCTGCAGCTCACAGGTGCCAACCTCCAGCACTGAACACATTCCCAAGAAAATACTCCCAGACCTGGAGAAAGAGCCCAGCACGGAGATGCAGGAAGTGGTCAGCAGAGTGCTCAGCGACCTCAGCGTGATCTCCTTAGAGATGTCCCAGGAGCTGCATCGCACACAGGTCCTGCAGAGGGAGGTGAAGGCAAAGGAGATGAGGGGAATGGGAGAGGAGAAATCTGCGAAGCTGGACTCAGGATGGCAGGTCAGGAAAGGAGAAAAAGGCAGAAGGAGACAAAGCAAAGGTCTCAGAGAGGAGAACAGCAATTCTGAGAAGCAGCTCAACAGGAAAGTGAGGCGAAGGAAAGCAAAGGTGTTTCCCAGCAGGAATGAGCCTGATGGTCCCTGTGAGCTGGAGAAGAACACAGGTCCTGCTGTCCTCAGCTCCAGCCTGCCCGGAATCATGGAAAGCTTGCACGAGCCTGGTGATTGCATCCCCACAGAGGAGCAAAACAGGACCAGCACAGCCCAGCACTCCCGAAAAACCAAAGAGTCCCCTTGTGCAGCCGAGCTTGCAGAAGACCTGGGCAGCAGGATGATGTCTCTAAAGGAGATGGTCAGCAAGGAGACAGCCACGGGCACAGTCACCTGTCCTGGGGAGGTGGAAGATCCAGTGGAAGACACACAGGCTTGCAGAAAATGGATTAGCGGGTTTGTGAAGCAAGTGGCAAAGGGACAGGGCAGGGTGGGCACAGAGCAGCACTGTGGTGCTGATGGCACAGAGGACATGGGTGCTGGCACAGGGGACAGTCCTGAGGCAGGCAGTGACACCAGGAACTGGAGTGCTGCCCCGCAGGGTCCCACAGCTCCTGCCAAAGGGGCTTTGCTGCTGGAGCATGATGTGGGAACCACCCAAAATGTTTCCGGCCACGGTGCTCTGCAGACCACGCCGGGGACCAGCCCTCCCTCAGCAGACACCAAGCGGTGGGTGCAGACAGACGTGCCACCAGGCAGGGAGCACTGCGGGGACAGCACGGCCACCTCAGAGCTCCAGAGCTTTTTCGACGATGACTCCACGTTCTCCCAGCTGGTCCCCAGGGATGAGCAGCTTGTCCGGAGGAAGTGCACGCGGGTGTATGGGAAGCGCAGCAAGAAACCCAAACCTGTCCCTGAGGTCAGCCTGCAGCCAGCAGGGGCCATCGACCTCTTCACCATCCACCTGGCTTCTGACCTCAGCGACACCAGCTCCTTCTGCGTCACCAGGGAGGACCCTTGTGAGTTCGAGACCATCTCCGTTGACGATGCCCTGATGCTGAACATGTGTCACGGCAGCAAGGCCAAGAGCGGAGATGTTGCCCCAAATGGATCTAAAAGCATCGAGCTGAGGTTGGACCACGAGGTGACCGACCAAGGGAAGGAGGACATTGACCTGGAGGACAACATGCTGACCTTCTTGTGCCAAAGCAGCCATGTGGACAGCGTCCCCAGCCTGAAAATCTGGGGCAGTCTGGAGAAGGAGGGGGAAAGCCTCTCTGCTGAGGACATGTTTGAGCCTCTGATGGACCTTGAGGATGAGCACTCACTCCAAGAAGTGAACTCAGAGCCCCCCGACCTGGCGGAGGAGCCCTACGATGTCAAGGATAATGAGGATTCAGACTCCCGCGAATTTCACACTATCGACATCGAGATGCTGAACGCAAAGCTGAAAATGAGAGACATGTGCTTCTTCAGCCCTTGTGAGGATCTTCCTGACCATGGCGAGGACAACGCTGTGAGTCTGAAGCCAAAGTCGGGCAAGCACAGGAGCAAGCTGGAAGATGGGAAACTGGGGAAAAACCGCGGGGAGATAACCATCAAAACCAAAGACAAGCAGTACAAATGCAAAGTCTGCTTCCAGTGGTTCCTGACGCTGGGGGAGCTGGACTTCCACAAGCTCTCCCACAACCCTTCCCCTCCTCCTACCTGCTACATGTGTGTGCAGCGCAAATTCAGCTCCCGCGAGCAGCTCCGGGACCACCTGAAGGAGAAGCACGCCAGGAACAAGGCTGGGCTGTGGGCGTGCGGGATGTGCCTGAAGGAGATCTCGGATGTGTGGATGTACAACGAGCACCTGCGGGAACACGCCACGCAGTTCGCGCGCAAGGGGCAGGCACAGAAGTCGGTGATGGGGCTGCCGGGCTGCTTCAGTGAGGACAATGCCGCTGTCACCCACTTCCTCAACACCATCATGTATCGGAAGCCCAGCAGGTCCCCCCGGCACGGCGACCCCGGTGGCCGGCACGGCATCAGCAGAGAGAGCAAGAGCCCCAAGGAGCTGCCCCCCGAGCAGGAGAAGGCGATGAAAGACCCCTTGGAAAGCAATGTCAAAGTGAAGCCACCTGCATCCAGCTCCTCCAAAGCATCCTCCAGCCCATCTCCAGAGCACACGGCAAAGGGTGAAAGCACCCCAAAATCTGTCCCCATGCACCCAGACTGCAAGGATCCTTCCCGGGACTGCCATCACTGTGGCAAACAGTTCCCCAAACCCTTCAAGCTCCAGCGGCACTTGGTGGTGCACAGCTTGCAGAAGATTTACTTGTGCCACAAGTGCCCCATGTTCTACCAGGAGACCAAAGAGCTCCGGAACCACCTGAGCCAGGAGCACGGTGTGGTGGAGGAGCAGGAGATCAAGCACACCACCCTGTATGCCTGCGAGCTCTGCGCCGACGTCATGCACGTCATCAAGAAGTCCTTCATCTGCAGCATGTGCAATTACACCTTCTCCAAGAAGGAGCAGTACGACCGGCACATGGAGAAGCACCTGGCGGGCAGCAACAAGACTTTCAAATTCCGAGGGGTCATGAGGCCTGGTGCTGCCTGCAGGGAGGGCAGGGAGAAGGTGAGGGAGGATGGATCTCTCCGGGAGGGAATGCCGCCGAGCAAGAAGCGGAAGGTGGCTCACCATGGCAGCTCAATCCCACACAGGTCACCAGTCCACCTGGACCCCACGAGTGACCTTCAGCTGGCAGAAATTGGAAGCCCCAGCCTGCAGGTTCCCACTGACTCCTTCCCAACAGCAGCTGGTGACCTGGGAGCACCCCGGCCCTCCGTGAAAGCAGAAGTCCTGGTGGGTGACTTCTCGGAGCTCCTGGCAGAGATGGAGAAGTCCCCATTTGACCCCTTGCCACCACCTCCCTGCCTGTCCCCGTCTCTGCCTCCGGCTGCTGTGGGCAGCCCTGAGCTCGGCCACATCTCTGGCCTGTCCATCGAGGAGCTGGAGAAAGGAGCCTTTGATGGGAAACCACTTCCTTTCTTGGACTCGCCCGAGTTTCCCGTGGACCTTGCTGGCTTGGCTTGTCACCAGGCCACCAACCAAAAACTGTCCCCTCCCCTCCTGACCCAGAAACATGGCTGTGCTGATGCCCATAAAAAAACAAGCACAGGCAACAAAGATGAATATAGGGCACGTGTTCTGGAAAATCCCAGCCCAGACACCAACGCTGTGGATGGGATCCCTTTTCTCCAGCTTGCCAAGAAGGTCTCAGAGCTTCCTCCCGCTGAGGCAGAGTCTCCACCAGCCAACGAGACCCACAAATGGGACAACCCCAGTGCCAGTGATGCCTCTGCCTGGGAAGGTGCAGCTAAGGCCACATCTCCAGAAGGTGCCCACCACCCCCTGCCCTCAAAGGACAAGACGGCGTCACCCGCACTCAACAGAGCTGCCAAAGATTCGACCCCACCAAAGAAGACCGGGGGTAGTGAGGCTGCTCCTGGTGCGGGCAGCGCCGAGGAGAGTCATCAGCCCATCTCAGGGAAGGAGAAATCCATGCCTGAGGCTAAGGACAGTAGCACTAACACCAAGGACCAGAGTGGCAATCCAGGAAAATCCAGCGGCCACCAGCCCAGAGGTGAGGTGGCCAGCAACGCCACAAGACGCGGCCACGCCGAGCCAGGCAGAGCCACCAGCAAGCTTCACGCAAAGAGAAGGAAAGAACACAAGTCCTTGAGCCACCGGAGCAGCTCTGGCTCCCGGGAGAACATGGAAGGAGACGGGAAGAAGAAGAAAGCCCGGCTGCCATGCCCGGCAAGGAGCGAGAGCACTGCTGAGCTCAAATGTGGCAGCTGGAGCAACGCTGAGGCCCCTGCCCTGTCCCCTGGCAGGAGGAACACGCACTGCACCAAGCTGGGACCCAAGCCCAGAACGGGCCCCCAGCTGAAGAAGATGGTCCTGGACCCTTACAACCAGAAGAAGGGGGAGCTCCGCCACGCCAACGGGGACGTGAAGCGCAGGAAGGCCATTCTGGGCAAGAGCCTCCACCAAGTGTTGGCCAAGGGGCCAGCGCCGTCCCCGCGCGGCTCCTGGCACGGCCCCCGCACCGCCCGCGGGGCCAAGGCAGCCGGCCCAGCCAGCTACCGCAGTGCCGAGTCCCAGAACAACCTGCTCAGCCAACTCTTTGGGCAAAAATTAACCAGCTTTAAAATTCCTTTAAGAAGAGATACTTCAGAATAATTTATGGAAGTGACTTATGGTGATCCTCAGCTGCTTTCATGGGGTTTGCAAGGGAAAAATTATCAAAGCATTAAATTCGTTTGTGTAGCATGATTTCTCTGTCTAGCTTAAATGAACTTGCACTGCAGCCTCTGTGAAATAGTTTGCTTTGTGTCTACTAATCTACTTTAATTCACCTGATTTATCATGCAAATGCTAGAACTTTGATGTTGCTGATGATTTTCATGAACTGAAATTGTAATCGCTTTGGGCAGACTGAATCGTCGAGAGCAATTGCTTTATTGCAGAAGTGCTGAGGTTATAAGGATACTTGCAAATCTCAGACCCTTTTGAGTCTGTGTCTGTGTTATCTTTGTACAAAGTACTTGAAGAGATGAACTTCATTCCGTAGACGTCTTATTCATAAGGTGCAGTACACTGTAGAAAGCAAATTTTTTTTTTTATTTGAAGATTTTGCACAAATAATCCCGTACAATTCATTTAATTGGGAGCTGGCCTAAGCGATGATACAATTAAAAAATTAAATTAAGACCCAAGTGTCCTATATTTTGACAGCCATCCCTAAGAATTTTGTTTCTACATCGTCAAGAGAAGAACGACCCAGCTCTGGGGCCCCGGGGCTGTCGGAGCCCTCCAGAGGATGCTGCCACTCTTTGACCACTGTAGACGATGGGACTGGAGGAGAAGCGTCCCCGCGAGCAAACTGCACCTTGACACTTGTGACAAACTCTGATTTTTTAGGGTTTTTTTTGGGTTTTTTTGTGTGTGAGTGAGTGTGTGTGTGTGTGTGTGTGTGTGTGCTTTCCTTTTGTTTGTGGGGTTTTTGGGGTTTTTTTGTGCAACGAGAAAACTGTGCCAATTTACCACAGCAAAAACCGGTACTGTCCGAGTGCCCTCAACGGTATCACTTCTAAACTCTCTTACTGTATTGATGTAGTGGCTCTATAGGTATCCGCTTGTACTATGCAGTTACTGGTGCTATTCTTCATTTGTAATGTGAATACAGACTTCCTTGATTGAAATTTAAAAAGGGGAATTGGTAGGAAGAAGCCGTTACCTGTCAAAAAAAAAAAAATGAAGCAGGAAAAGAGAATTTTAAAAAAAAAAACAAACTCGAAGGGAAAAACATTCAGCTTTAGGGAGAAAATTTTACAGAAAAAAAATCCAACTTAGGAGGAAAAATACAACTTTAGAAAAAAAATTTTAGGGGAAAAAAATACAACTTTAGGGAAAAAGCTCCTCTATGCTGGTACTCCATAGTGTCGAAAAGGTTGCGTCACATTAAACGAGCACGTTCAACAACCGAACTTTTGGATCCAAAAAGAAATCTCAGGTGCAAATGAGGACATGGAAAGATTTTATTGAAATACTCCCAAGTCAAGGAGGTGAAGTAATGCACTGATGTGATATGAACAGTCAGAGTACTCTGCGTCTGTCCTGCAATGATATTTTGTTTTGTTTTAGAGTTAAAAGGAAAAAAAAAGAGGCTTTATTCTGTTAATATGTATCTTTACAATTCTTTGTATTGTATAAAAAACTATTGTAGGTAATTTACCTTGGGTGCAATGTGTTCTGTCAAAAGTTTTTATTTTGATATTTTGTCCAGAGAAGCAGAGAGAGAGCAGGAAATGCCGTTTTATGATGTTGTCCGTGTGCTTTTAAAGTGCCTCTTTAATATTGTTAAATAAAGTATGAGATGAAAATATGGGGTGGTACTGTAAAGTCGTCCATGATTAATCTTTTCAAATATATTCCAATATTTTCACAGAAATTCCCTGTCTGCGTTGTGTTTGTGGGATGTTTGAGGTGTCCTCTGTAAAGGGACTGAGGGGGACCTTGGGACCACTGCTGTCACCTCAATGGTTTGCTAAGTGTTGGAGCTTCTCAACAGTGAAGATGCTCCTGCAGCTCCTCTTTCTCACTGCTCTTGTCTAAGTCCTGCTCATGGCAGGAGAGTCTTGTCCCTGAGGGGAAAAGCCCAAGATATTGGTGATGATGGTGATGGTGATGGTGGTGGTGGTGGTGATGATGGTGATGGAGATGGTGATAGTGATGGTGATGGTGATGATGGTGGTGGTGATGGTGGTGGTGATGGTGGTGGTGATGGTGATGGTGATGGTGATAGTGATGGCGGTGGTGGGGGTGATGGTGATAGTGATGGTGGTGGTGGTGATGATGGTGATGGTGATGGTGATAGTGATGGTGGTGGTGGTGATGATGGTGATGGTGATGGTGATAGTGATGGTGGTGGTGATGGTGGTGGTGGTGGTGATGGTGGTGGTGGTGATGATGGTGGTGATGGTGATGGTGGTGGTGATGGTGATGGTGATGGTGATGGTGATGGTGGTGGTGATGATGATGGTGATGGTGATGGTGATGGTGATGGTGATGGTGATGGTGATGGTGGTGGTGATGGTGGTGGTGGTGGTGATGGTGATGGTGATGGTGGTGGTGATGGTGATGGTGGTGGTGGTGGTGATGGTGATGGTGATGGTGGTGGTGATGGTGATGGTGATAGTGATGGTGGTGGTGGTGGTGATGGTGATGATGGTCATGGTCATGGTCATGGCAGAGTTTGGTTGTCATGAATTGGTGATTGTCATAGCCCAGTTTGGTCATTACCAATTGGCAATGGCAACAGCCTGGTTGGATCATCATCAGTTGATGATGGTGGTGGTCCAGTGTGGCCATCATCAGCTGGTGATAGTGATGGGATTACTTAGTTTGGTCATGACCAGGTGTTGATGGCCCAGTTTGGTCATCAATTTGTGGTGGTGGTAACCATGATGGTCATGGTGATGGTGTTGATGAAGGTGATGGTGTTGGAGGTGATGATGATGGCCCAGTTTGACCGTCCCTCATTTTTGATGGTGATGGTGATGGTGATGGTGGTGATGTAACACCAGTTTGGTCATCACCCATTTGTGATGGTGATGATGGTGTTGGTGATGGTGATGATGGTGTTGCTGATGGTGATGATGGTGTTGCTGATGGTGACAGCCCAGTTTGCTCATCCCAAATTTATAATGGTGATGATGATGGTGATGGTGATGGTGACGGTGACGGTGATGGTGATGGTGATGATGATGGTGATGGCCCCATTTGCTCATTGCCAATTTATGATGATGGTGATGATGATGATAGTGTTGGTGATGGCGATGATGATGATGATGATGATGGCGGTGACAATGATGGTGATGGTGATAATGCTGGTGATGGCCCAGTTTGCTCATCCTAAATTTATGATGGTGGTGATGGTGATGGTGATGGTGATGGTGATGGTGATGGTGATGGTGATGGTGATGGTGATGGTGATGATGGTGGTGACATCCCACTTTGCTCATCCCTAGTCGTGATGGTGATGATAACAAAGATGACAATTCAGCAACGATGATGACAATGATGATGATGATGGTGACAGCCCAATTTGCTCACCCCCAAATTATGATGATGATGGTGATGGTGATGGTGTTGATGATGGTGGTGTTGATGATGGTGGTGTTGATGATGGTGCTGCTGGTGCCAGTTTGCTCATTGCCATTTTATGATTATGGCGACGATGACGGTGTTGGTGACAGTGATGCTGCTGCTGCTGATGATGACGATGATGATGATGATGGTGAAGGCCCAGTTCCCCCGTCCCCGCTTTGTCCTCGATCTGACCTCTGCGGCCCCGCTGGGGCAGGGTGGGAGCCGCCACAAAGGCGGTGTATTCCATGCTTTAATTACTGCCGCAATCACAGCACGGAGACGCTGTCAGTGAGAGATAGCTCGGCACCGCCGGCTGGGATCCTCGCCACTCGGGGCTTGTAACTAAAACTGCAGGATTAATTTGATTAATTGATAGAATTATTTTCCAAACTACTCTTTTGTTTATGGAGGCTTAAAATGCTTGCCGCCTGCACCCTCCTGGTGTGTTGCAGAGTGGAGATAAAGTGGCTGAAAATAATTAGTATGGCTTAATTTAGGGAAAAAAATAACCTCAAAAGAATTTTGCAGAAAATTTAAGGCAGCACATTTTACTTTGTTTTGGCAGGAAATATTATGGAGCTGGAAATGGGACTTTTATGTTTTCCCTGTGCTATATTTCACCAGGGCAGCAAACCTGCGGGGCAGAGGAGGAGGAGGATTTCATGACTGGTTGTTACCAGAGCTCTCCCACACCTCTAGATTCATCACTTGGGCACCTGGAAATGAGTGCCCAGGGAGCCATGGGAATGCGGCAGGGATGGGACTCTTCCCCGGGGCCCTGGGATGGGTGCAGGGGCACCATCCCAAAGCTGCACCCATTTTATGGAAGCCCAGGACACGAGTGATGCTCACCTTGGGCTCTGCTCCCTCCAGAATGTCACTCCCCACAGAGATCATCCCCACATCTCTGGGGGCCGAATTATTTAATTTATAATTTTCACTCTAAATGTGAGTAGATTTTTCCCCCCATTCTTTCCCCCTGCTCTCACCCACATCCCACTCCCTCAGTCCCCCCCACCCATCGGTTCCTCTGAGCTCCCTAAACCCCAGGGTTTGCTGAGTTCTGCATTATCCAGCAGCGTTTGTCACTTGGAAGATTGCAGGCCCCTGTCACCGTAATTCCAGTGAGGATGCAAAGCCAGGCAGCTCCTCCCGGCTGGGGATTAACTCCCTGCTCAGCGGGGATCAGCGGCACAGGGGGGCTCCCATGGGACCCTGCCCATCCGGGGGTCCCAGCCCTGCACCCCCTGGGATTTGGGGTCAGCCTGCACCATCCCCACCCCAAATCCACATCCTCAGAGACGGGACAGCTCCACAGCCAGCCGCAGGGGGTACAGGGTGGATCTGATGGAAGGTGATGGAGCCCCTCAGGGGATTTCTTGGCTTCTTGCCACCACCTGAAATTTTCCTCAAGCAGTTTGCTCCTCAACACCCCCCCCTCCCAAATCCAGCTGGCCTTTCTTTTCACAGCCCCACATGCAAGTTTCTGAGCGGAGGTGCTTTAAGCCTCTCCATAAAGCCTGAAGGATAACGGGATCCACCATGGTTGTCACGCTGCAAGCAGAGGCTGAAGATTTAGAATTTTTTTTTCTTGCTTTTGAGTCAAATCTGGCCGTTCCTTGCACAGCAGGAATTTAGAGCCCAGCTCCCACCTCCACTCCCCCAAGGGTGTGTGACAGGGATCACACGCAGCAGCAGGATCCTGCATCCCTGATGCTGAATTCATGCAGGAAAACCTGGAACCCTGGGGGTTGTAAAGGGTGGGAGCAGGAGCACAGGAGCTGTGCATCCCCCAGGATTCCATCCTGCCAGCACTGATGCTCCCAAAGCCCAGTTTCACTGCCCAGTCCCCAGGGATTGGTTGGATTGCTCCTTTTGGGAGTTAGAGCATCGCTCCTCCAGCAGGAGATCATTAAGAGGGAGGGGGAAATGAGCACTGAGACATCCCAGCGTTGGATTTGGGATGTGAGGGCTGCTTATCCACGCATTCCCACCTGGTTTGAGGAGCTTCCAGCATCATTTGTGCCAGGGGAGGTTTAGGTTGGATATTGGGAAAATATTGGGAAAGGTTTGTCTAGCCCTGGCACGGCTGCTCAAGGCAGTGGTGGAGTCTCCAACCCTGAAGGGATTTAAAAGCCACGTGGATATGGCACTTGGGGACATGGTTGAGTGATGGCCTTGGCAGTGCTGGGGGAACAGCTGGGCTCGATGATCCTGGAGGCTTTTCCAACCTGAATAATTCCACGGTCGTGATTTGTTTCAATCCCAAATCCTTCCATGCTGCCACCACAGCTCCCGGGAGCCCGGAATTCCACAGCAGCGTCTCTCTCTGCATAGGACGTGCCCAAGCCGTGCCCAAGTCGTGGAGGGACATGCCCAAGACACGCCCAAACCGTGCCCAAGCCGTGCCCAGGCTTTGCTGCTGCCATGTCCAAGCCATGTCCCACCCATGTCACATCCGTGTCCAAGCTGTGCCCGCGCCACGGAGGACCCCGGGCTGTTGGCAGCCACCCGAGGCCGAGCCACAGGCAGGTGACAAGTGGCACCCAGGACCAGGTTCTGCTGCCAGCAGGTGGCAGGGCCCTTCTGCAGGTGGGGCACCGTGATGCCAGTCCTCCCTCTTGGGACAAAAATAAATCCCTAAAATAAGAGATTTTGAGCTGGAATAAAGCTGGTTTTGGAGCCTTGGCAGACCTTGCCAGAGGGCAGTGCCACCGGCTGGCACCGGGGGCTCGGCACAGCCCCCCAAGATCCCCCCTCAGCCACCCCTGAGCCCTGAAACCCGACTGAGGCAGCGCCTCGGCTCTTCCCATTGACATTCCTGCGCCGCCACCTCCTCTCGCCGCGTCTCTAATAATATCAGGCCAGATTAATTGGCACTAATACAAATGTACACAGCTCCATAAAAAGATGTCACCTCGCTCACAATGGGGGGAACGGCTGCTCCCGCATTATCTCTGCTCTGCAGGCGTGTAATTCACTCCTCGGGAAAACACGCTATTTATTCGGCTCCCCTATAACAATCTCTCTGCAAACACCACGCGAGCGGGAGGGGAGCGGGGAGACACCCAGCCCTGCCGCTGGCACCGCCACCGTGATGCTTGTCCCCGTGCAGGGTCCTCCCCAGGGGACGCGGGATTTGGGGACGTCCCCGCGCCGGGATCCAGCCCTTGGGTGGTGGCGGAGACGGCGAATTGTCAGGCCTAGGGGGGTCTAAGTGGCTCTGGGATGGTGCCAAAAGGGGAATTAAAGGGACATTGGCGAGGAATGTGCCAGGGGAAGGACTGCAACCTGTTTCCTTCGCTGTCCAGGGCAGGGTGGCACCGCCGTGCGGAGCCCACCGGCTCCAGCGAGGCTTTTTGGGCATTTTTTGGGGTGGAATGCAGCCCCCTGTGGGTGTGACAGTGTCCCCTCGCTCCCTCGAGGTGCTGCCACTGCTTCTTCCACAGCACAAAGAGCCGGGGACAGCCCCCATCCCCCTGCTGCCTCCAAGGGAAGAGGAAATTTGGGCGTCTCATCGGTGTTCGCTCACCCCCAGCCGCTCAAACCCATGCAATTAACGAGGCTGTGTTTAATTAAATGGTTGTCTAATTATCTCGGCGGAAGCAAACACGCCAGGTAAACACCGCGGGGGCCGCGGGGCCGGTGCAGATCCACGGATGCTCCAGGCTGGATCCGCCGTGCCCCCAGCCCCAAAATCCCTCGAGTCGGGCCGGGGGGAGGCTGGGGAGCCCCGAAAACCTCGGGCTGGGTTTTGGCTCCCCATCAGCAGCCCCTGGTGGAGTCAGAGCCGGCAGAGCAGAGGCCACTCCGGGCTCCTTGGGCCCGACCCGGCAAAGCCGGGCTGGGAGGGAAGGGAAAGGCTCTGGAAGCAGCGCTGCTCCTCCGGGGGGGGAAGGTCTCCAGGAAGGCTGCGATTCGAGGCCACACGAGGTGAAAGGCGCCGCCAGGATCGTTTTGGGGGGTGCTCAGCCAAGGGGGGGCCAGCAGAGCCTCGTCCTCAGCAGCATCTCCCTCCTTGCATAGGGTTTTTTCTTTCTCCCCTGGATCTCTTCTTAATTCCTAACTTAATTTCTTTTGACATCCTCATTGCCGGTTTGACCTCTTTACTGGAATCATGTGCTGCTTAAAACTCATTATCCCGCCATTGAAACAGGAAGTTAATTAAAAACCCTTCAAAAAAGAGAAAAAGAAAAGGGGAGAAAAAAAGCACATCCCGTGTCCGGAGAGAGATGGAGAAGGGATATGAGCGAGCTGTGCCGTGTCCCCACAGCCCAGCAGCCCCCTCCATTGGTCCAAAAACTCCATCATTATTTGGGGACCACCAGCCACTGACAAATCGCTCCGATCCAACATCAGCCAAGGTCCGGTTTGGAAAAGGAGAAATTGTTATTTTTCACAGGAAAATATTCCCATCGTGGATCCAAAATCTAAGTGGCTCCTGCTTAAGTCACATTTCGCCCCAAAATATTTTCATGCTCACAGGTTACCAGGCTGGGATGATGCCAAGGGGGGACCCCAGGCCCCCTACACCATCCCTAGGGTGTCCTGGGGTGTCCCCCACCCCAAGCCAGGGTCCCGGTGACCATGGAAGTCACAGGTGGGAGGTTTTGTATCATTCATCCGGAGATGAGAGGGGTTTCAAAGGATCCCAAGAGAGGCCCTGGTGACCCCACAGAAAGGTTTAGGGGGCCCCTTAAGAGGCTTTGAGGATGTGAGAAAGGAGAATTGGGACCTCACTGGGGGCACTGAGATCCCAGAGGGTGGATTGGTGTCAGCGTAGGAGCTTACAGAGAGGGCACAAGGGATCCCAAAGGGGAATCTGGGGAACCCAAAGGAGAATCGAGGACCCCAAAGGGAGGGTCTGGGTTGTTCAGGATGAGTTGCAGAACCCAAATGAGGGGTCCGAAAACGGGATCGCAGAACTCCAAAAAAGGGTTGGTGTCAGGGCCCAGATCAGAGGGTGGGGCCTCTCGGGGCTCTCCGAGTGGGGCTGGGGACACGCGGGGGGATTTGGGGTCCGGGGGGAGCGAGGCACGGAGCCCCCGCAGGGATCGGCCGCGCCGAGGCCACGCCCCCTTCGCCGTTAGCCCCGCCCATGGCCCCGCCCCGCTCTGGCCCCGCCCCTCCGCGCGCGCCATCCGGTGGGCGTGGCCGGCGGGGGGCGGGGGCCTATGGGCGGCCGCGGCCCGGGCGCGGCCCCGCCCCCCGGAGCGCTCCGCGGGTTTGATCCGGCGCGGCGCCCATTGAGAAAATCCCGCGGCGGCGGCGGCGGCGGCGGCTTCGCTCCGCCGAGCACGGCCCGGCCCCGGCCCCGGCCCCGGCCCGGCTCGGCCCCGCGGGCGGGCGGGCGGGCATGCGAGCAGCCGGGGGCCCGCCCGCCGCCACCCACCTGCCGCCCGCCCAGCCGCCAGCCGGGGCGCCGGGCTCGCCCCTCGCCGAGCGATGTCCAGGAGGAAACAGAGCAACCCCCGGCAGATCAAACGTGAGTCTCCGCTACCGGCACCCCCTCCCCCGTTCTGTGCTGGTCGCACCGCCCCCCCTCCCTTAATTTTTTGCACCACCCCTTCGGCGGCAGTGCTCCTGCACCCCCTCCCCCGGTCTCCCCGGTAGTCCCGGGACATACCCGGGACACACCCGGGACGGCCGCCGTGGGTGCCCGCTGCCGCCACCGGCCGCTCGCCCGCCTTGGTCTCGGTGCCCGCCGCTCCCCCCTCCCGCGCCGCCTCCCCCCCGCCAGCGCGGTGGCTCCGGTACCGGCTCCCGATGGGGGCCCCGATAAGGCTTTAAAATATTCCGTTCTGCAAGTCCCGTCCTGATAACATCGCTCTGTCGGGACGGCCTGAAATTGTGATCTTATCTCCCCCGCCTGCCTCCCATCCAGCGCCGGCAGCCGGGGCCAGGGGCTCCCCAAACCCCCCCGGGGGTCCCCATCGCCGCCGGGCCACCCCAGCCCTGCCAAGGACTCCTCAGCCCGACTGCGGGCCCCTCACCCTGCCAGGGGCTCTCCGACCCCCCCCCTCCCTCCGGGGCTCCCCATCCACCCTGGGGTACCCCAACCCTGCCAGGGGCTCCTCACCGTGGGGACAGCACCCTGACAGGTCCCCTTCCTTCATGGGGACCCCCATTTGCCTGGACCCGCCGTGCCACTGTCCCCATGGTGCCATCGTCCGCATGTGCCATCCTCCCCACCGGCCACGCTGTCCGCGACCCTCCACGCTGCCCAATGACCCCCCCAAGTCCCGCTTTGCATCCCAGCCCAGGTGGGACGTGGCCATAAGGAGCCATCTCGGGGTCCCACGAGACTCTGGCCACATCCCTGCTTCTCCCTGTGGGATGGTGATTCCAGAGGGTCGCACTGCCCCCGGTCCAGCCCCTCGGCCGGGCTCTTGTTCAGCTCCAGCGAGGATGTACCGGCAAGGCAGAGAAACCCTGCAAAGTGCTGGAAGTTTTTCGGTGCCGGGCTCAGCTTGGCTTTTCTCCTTCCTCTCCTGTATGTGTGTGTGTGTGTTTTTTTTCTTTCCCCCTCGAGTCGATGGAAGCTGGCGATAAGAGGGAGATGGGAGGATAGGGAAGGCTGGCCACCATGTGATAATCTACCTTTATCTTTCTCCTGAAATAATTGCAAGGCTGAGTTGCACCTACCTGTTTCCCTGCCTGGGGTGATTGCTCTGGTGATAACGCTCAGCTAGACTTTTACCCGGGGAGAGTTAAAAATAGTCCCAGCTGCCTCCTTTTTTTTTTCTTCTTTTTTTTTTTTTTTTTTTTTTTTTGGGATACTTTTCTTCTTTGGTTTTATCCAACTTCCGCGGCTTTATTTCGGCAAAAAAAAAGCCCCTGCCTGGGTAACTCCTGCTCGTGAAACCGGGAGAGTTCAGACCGGAGCGAGCGGTAGCGCTGGAATGACGCTGCTCCCTGCGGGATTCTCGCCGCCGGTGGGATGCCTGATCCCGATCCCAGCACCCACCAGCGTGGACTTTACGGGGCAAACTGGGGCAGGACGAGGCCGTGGCAGCTCGGCCGGGCGGCGGCGGCTCCTCGTATCTCCTTCCTCTGCTGCTTTTCTGCAGAGATGTGAAGAAATGATAAAGTGGGAGGCTGATCTCAGGCCGCCGGCGATGGCCAAAACTGATTAAAAGCTGAGAGCTTGGAAGCCTTCCTGTATGTGTCAACATGAAAACAGTCATTAGAGGCGGCGAGCGCGGCGAGAGCGCCCTGCCGCTGCTCCGTCAGGGAAGGTATGCATGAATCAGGGCTCCGGTAACCAGACTCCTCTCATGTACAGACCGGACCTGTTTCCACAAAGTCTATCCTCCTTATCATCTCGGCTGGAGCATTAAAAACCTCCTCCAGATTGGTATCTGCTGATTTTATTTTCCTGGGTGACGCGATGTTCTCGCACCGGCTTCGCCTTCTCTTGTGGGGTTGGGGTTTTGTTGTTTTTTTTGAAGCGCGATGCGAGGCGCAGATTAAGGCTCGCGGGGAGATCGCCGGGAGAGCGGGCGATCGCCAGCTGAGATAAGACAAAGATCAGACACCGGACTATATTTAACCAGCTGCTTTAACCTTCCTCTCCTCCGTGCCTTTCCGGGCTGGAGCCGAGCGGGGATGGAGGGGCCGGGGCTGCCGCTCCCTCCGAGCCCCCCCGGCAGCGGCGGTGGCACGCGGTGGGGAGGCTTTGAAAGCCGATTGCATCGCGATGGTGGCTTTTGATAGCACACAAAACACCCCGAGCATCTCCTCCTTTCATTTTTGGGGGTTCCTGCCCGCAGAGGACAGTTTCTTTCCATCCCTGCCTGTACCACCAACCTCCTGCAGCTGCTGCTGCTTTATGGGGTGGTTTATTTTTTTCTCTCTCTCTCTCTCTCTTTTTTTTTTTTCTTTTTTTTTTTTTTTTTGTGTGTCTGTCTTTTGTTCTGCTGGTAGATAGATGTGAGGGGCTGATAGGGAGCAGGAGCTGATCTCCAACCCAGATAGCCTGTTATATTTATTAACTTCAAACATGGGAGCGCGGGCGCCCAGCTGATGAGCGAGGCTCTGGCAGCTGCCGGTGCTTTCGCAGCGCCGGGTCCTGCGATGGGGGAGCTCGATAAGCGGGAGATTGATCTCATCGCGCTGATGTGCCTCCCCCTCCCTTGTTCTTTTAATACCGATATTTTTATTATTTTTTTTTCGTTGTTCCTAAGCGAGCTGGAAGCGAATGTTTTGTCAGAGTTGCAGGGGCCTGTTTGTGGTTATTATATATTTTTTTTTTTTATGGCGGGTTTTTTTTTTTCCTTTTCCCTTTTTTATTCTGCGCTCAGCTACAGTAGATCTGAGCTCCCGATAAGCGCCAAGCCCCGATCTCCATCCTGATAGAGATTGCCAGGCTTGATAAGGACCACTTATCTCTCCCCACCAGACCGGAGCAGGATTCGCTACAACAACAAACACAGCAAAGAGGGGCAAAAGGGCTCCAACAATTTGTTCCATTGCAAATGTGATTAACGCAGGCTCTTTAATTATCTGATGGGGGGCAGCTGCATGTGTGTTTTTATTTCTCAAGGTGGTGGGGTGGTTTTCCCCCCCCTCCACGTGCTCTGTGAAATGAGCTGGGTTGAGAAGCCGAGCTCTCCCAGCGCCTGTTATCGGCTGCAGATGTTGCATTAGTTTGATGAGAGCTTTGACTTTTTTTGATGATTATCTTCCATTCTGCTCCGCCGAGCGAACGCACGGGCTGGGGGGGGGGGGGGGGAGGTGCAAACACCGTCATATTTTTGCATGTGGATTTTGTTTAATTGCTATTAGATGGTGTCAGATAACGAGTGTGATCTGCGCCGGTAACGCCGCCGACTCTTGATGGGGTGTGTTGGGCTGGGTGGTTTTATTTTTTCCTTTCCTCCCGCACGCTCAGCTGCTCGCCGGTCCCGTGTGGGCTCGGGGCGATGCCGGGAAGGGATCGTGGAACCGGGCAGGGGGTGGCGATGCCGGTCGGGCCGTGGGATCGGTCCTTCCCGGGAGCTTGGAAAATTGCATTTCTTGTAAAGATGACAGTGGCCAACCCAGCGTCTATTTTTAGCGGCGGCGTGGTGAGCCGGTGGCGTGGGATGCTCCCGGCACGCCTCCTGCCCGCTCCTTCCCGCTGCCTTCCCTCCCTGAGTCGCTCCTTCCCTTTCAGGTGACTGTTTCAGCCTCCTCTGCTTGCTGCCTTTTTTTTTTTTTTTTTTTTTTTTTTTTTTTGCCTGTCTTTCCCCCTTCGCTCTGATGCTGCTGCACTTTTCCATCCCCGCCACCTCCATGCCTCAGTTTCCCCATCCGCGCCTCCGGGCCGGGGTGGGCGGGGGGTGTTTGCCCCGGTTTGGGGAGGTGCTGCCCCGGGGTGCTCTGTGGGGTGGGGAAGGTTTGCTCCCGGGATGAGCCGGGTGCCGGCAGCGCCTCCCAGCTCCGCTCCCAAAAACCGGAATTTTGGGCACATCCCGGGGCGCCCTGAGCCTCGCAGCCCCCCGTACCCCAGTCCTGGCATCCTGAGGGTGCCATCCCCGTGTCCCACATGTCTGCTACACCCACGGGCGCTGCCTGCCTGCCAACCCCTCCCCTCTTGTGCAAACACCCCACGGCGTTTGCCAGCCCTGGCGCGGTGGCATCCGAGTGAGCGGCGGCTCCTCGCAGCTGGCAGGGGTGCGGGTGGCAGAGCCGTGTGGCACAGCTGCCCCCGCAGTGGCTCTGCCCATCCTGGCTGTCACTGGCCTCTTGGGATGGGCTGTGGGTGACACTGGGGGCTCCCAGGGCTGGGGACACACTGTCCCCACAGGTGAGATGGGGTGGGGAGTGACCCACGGGCTACTACTGGTGGGATGCACACGGCAAAGCCCACCCTGGGGAGTTCTCCCAGCCATCCCCAGCTGTTTCCCCCGGGCCACATTCTAGCTCACTGGAAGGTCTGGGCCAGCCTCAGGTGCTGCTGGAAGAAGTTTCCCTCCTCTCCCACAGCCAGTGCTCCAGGTGTGAGCATCCCTACAGGCCCCAGGTCCGGGAGAAGGGGTGGCACTGTGCTTGGCAGCTGGTGGCCCAGGGGACAGCTCGGAGCAGGAAATCCATTGCCCATGGATAATGGATAAACAGCACTGATGGGCAGTGCCACCACCCCCGTGCCCTGCCAGCCATAGGACACTTCATCCCTCGATGCCAGGGAGCCCTTTCGTGACCATGCTGGGGGTGCATCCCGGGATGGCTTTTCCCGGCCATGCAGTGGGCAGGAAGGATGAGGGGGATGCTCAGGGAGCAATGGCTGGAGCCGGGCCGGCCACAGCCCCCAGGAGCACGGCCAAACCAGTTCTGCCGAGAGCCCGGCGCACGTCCCCGCCGGAGCCACGGCCACGGGGCGGGAAGGCGGCGCTGGAGCCGCGCCGGCGAGGGAGGGAGGCTCCGGAGGCTTTGCCAGGCGGCTCCTTCCAGGGCTCGTGGGCGCCGGGGTTGGGTTGGTTTTGTGTCTGCTGCTGCTCTTCCGCCTCCTGAGCCTCCGGGGGACACCCCCGCGCCCTCCCCAGCGCAGGCACACCGGGCGGGCACGGAGCCACGGCGATGGACTGTCCCTGGCATCCCGGGGAAGCCACCTCCGGCCGGGATTTACACCTCGGGATCCGCAGCGGTGAGGTTGGGCAAGGTCTTATTTTCCATGGTGAATCACGAGGCCACCTAGCAAGCTGCAGCTTCCCCTTTGGCCAAGTTGTGATGCGGCCAGCTCGGCAATCAGGGCTTGGGAAGAGAGCAATCCCTTCCCCACGGGTGCTGCAGGAATTGTGCAAGGAGGCAGTGCCAGGCATGGGTGATCCCAGGTTCCTGGAGAGGGACAGCCCTGGGTCCCCTCCTTGGGGTGCCAGCAGAGCCACCCGGCCACAGCAGCATCCCAAAGACATCACCGTGTCCACATCCATCCTGGCACAGGATTCTCCGTGCCATGGGACATTCCCAGCCCTGAGGGGACACCCACATCCCTGCCCAAACTGGGAGCAGCAGGGCTGGGGATGGAGCTGCTCGGCCCTGCGTGGTGGTGGTGGTGGATTTGGGGTCAAACACAGCTGTGCTGGCCAGAAGAAGAGGATGTTTTGAGGATGTTTTCCCTGCATTCTGTCCATCCTGCTACAAAAAAAAACATGATCCGCCTTGGAAAACACTGGCTGGGGCGTTGCTGTGGAGGGAAAACCAGCCCAGACCTTCCACAGAACCACAGCCAGGGCTGAGGTCGATGCTGCCCAGAGAGGGATGCGAGCAATGGGGGGGCAGCAGGAGCGAGGAACCCAGAGCTTCTTGGAGTTCAGCATTTAAGAAGATGAATTGGAAAAAGCCTCTGTGCCAGCCCTGTGCTCCACTCCACCTCTGCTCCATGCCGAGGGCATGGATTTTTCTTCCCATGGGGCCAAGAACTCAGCTCCCCCGCTTTGGAGAAGAGCGGGAATGGGAGCAGGAGGCCAATATCTCCTTTTTTTTTTTCTGCACCACATCCCATGACTGCTTTTGCTGCCTGACTCAGGGCTTTTGGCCGCTCCGGCTTGGCCGGGCTGTGTCCTGCTGCTCCTTTTATCAGGAAAGTTCAAGTGTTTCGGGGGTAATACAGTTCCCTCTTCCGATGGCTGCCCGGCAAAGGCTCCACATTGTTCCTGCAGCAACATGTTTTTTTGGAAGGGCTGAAATGCCGAAAGGAATGCAACTGCTGACCTTGGGCTGCAGTGGGGTTAAGGAGTGTGTGCCTATGAGTCACTCCAGATAAGAGCCTTCCACGGCTTTTTTCCTCCAAAATAATTCTTTATCTCCTCTTTCTCACATCAACATATTTTCTTGACATCTCCCATTCGATAGCGCGTGGAGGAAATGTGCTCCTCTAATTTGTTCATCTGATGAAATGTAGATCCATTGTTTTCCCTCGGCCTTGGCCGGCTGGGAGCGTGACCCCGGGATTTGGGGATGCGCCTCAGTGGGGTCAGTGTCCCAGAGCTTTGGGAGTGCTCAGTAGGGTCATGGCACGAAGATTTTAGGGTCAGTGCGTGGGGTTTTGGGACGTTCGATGGGGTCGGTGCCTGGAGCTTTGGCAATATATAGGAATGGTGCCTGCGTTTTTGGGGATGCTTGGTGGGGTCAGTGCCTGGGGTTTTGGGAATGTTCCATGGGGTCAGTGCCTGGAGCTTTGGGAGTACCTAGGAATAGTGCCTGCAGTTTTGGGAATGCAAACCCAGGGTTTGGGGATGTTTGATGGGGTTGGTGCCCCTTGCATTAGGGGTGGGCTTTGGGGTCAGTGCCCGGGATTTGGGAGTGTTTGTCACCCTGGACTTTGGGGATGCCCAACAGACTCAGTGCCTTAAAGGGGCTTTAAGGATGCACCTTGGGGTCAGTGCTGAGGATTTTAGGAATGCTTGAAGGGGTTTGGGGATGCACCTTAAGGCTGTGCCTGAAGCTTTGGGGATGCTCAGCAGGGTCAGTCCTTGTAGCTTTGGGAACACCCCATGGGATGGTACCCAGGGCTTTGGGATGCTCGATGAGATTGGTGCCTGGGGTTTTGGGGATGTGCCTGCGGGTTGATACCCAGCACTTTTGGTATGCTCGATAGGATCAGTACCCGGGGCTTTGGGAGTGCACCTTGGGGTCAGTCCCTGGGGCTTTGGGGATGCTCCTCCAGGACAGCACCCAGGACTTTGGGAACGTGGGACCGGCAACAGCAGGGAGAGCATCCCCAGCTCAGCGCGGAGGAAAAGCCGCTCTTCCCTCCCCTCCCTGCTCCGCCGGGAAGTTTGGCCGCTCGCTCTCTTCTCCGTCTCCCAGCCGAGGCCTCTCATGCTACTCGCAGCTCCTATGATAATGCGGAAAGTTGAACTGGCCCCATTACTGCGCTGCGATGGTTGCCGCGATAAGGGCCCGATAATGGCAGCGATAGCGGCAGCTCGGTAGCCAATGGCTCCGCCGCTCCTCCCATTAACATTCCCCACCACGGCCGGGCTCGGAGCTGCCTATCTGCTCTCCATTTCCACTCCTCCGCTAGATAAGAATGGAAATACTGACTTCATAGCTCACTGATTAAAGTGTCTGGATTTCTTGATAATACACAGATAAATTATGTTTTTCAAAAAGAAGGTAGGGAAGGGAGTGTGAGGGGAGGGAAAAACCTCCAGTCCATTTTTATTATTTTTTTTTTCTCTTCCTTCCCTCTTTCTGGCCGTGCCCTGGGAGTTGGGTTTTTGCTGCTTCAAAATGCCCTTCCCAGCAGGAAGGCAGAGCCCTGTGAGGTGCCATTAGGAACGGGGGCAAAGGATTTTTGGGAGCCACGTGGATGGGGTGTAGGGCACGTCCAGCCAGGTCGCTGTGCTGGGATGGAGATGCTGTTCCTGCATCCAGGGACCTGCTGCCATCACGGGCAGCATCATTGGGCTTTGCCAGCTGTGCCACATGGCCGGGATCCTGGTGGTGGCAGATCTCAGGTGGGATCTGTCCCCAAGCTGGCAGCCCCAGGGATGCTCAGGAAGCATCTCCATTTCTGTATCCACCTCCAGCCTGAGCCTCCCTGGTTCTGCTGCAGGATGCTGCCCTGGATACTCTGGAACAGCCTCATCCCACTGCCCTATCCAGACTCAACTCCTCGACCTTCCTCACTCATCCCCACCGGAGCAAACAGAGCTTGCAGACTTTTTGGTTTGGAAAAGGTATCGACCACGAGCATCTGAGTTTGTTTCATCTAAATATAAAACTAAAGAGCAAACAGTATAAAGTTCATTTTTTAATGTGCTGCCCCATTCCAGTTGGGCTGCTCTCTTTATTTTTTTTAGGGGAACTGTGATAAAAAGCAGAGATAAAGCCAGGACTGTTTTGTGTAGGAGTCGGTATCTGCGTTATCTATCTCCCTTTTTCACTCTCCGAGCAGCTCTGTTGTTTTTTACTCTTATCTCGCTCCACCAAAATGCCAAGAACAGGAAAAAAAAAAATTAGAAAAAAGAAAGAGGCAGCGCAGGCACGTTTGCACGGAGCGAACACGGCGTCCACGGAGCCGGGCAGGAGAAGGGCTTGGAGTTGGAGGAAGAGGAGGGTTGGAGTGCTGGGAAGGCAAGGGAGGGTTTTTTGGGAGCAGTGCTGTGCCAGGTTCAATGCCAGCTGCTCTCAGATGGGCCACCCAACCTGGTTGTGCCCTCTGAGGGTCCTTCCCTGCTCCTGGAGCCCCCATGGCTCCTGCTCATTGCCCTGGAGTGATCCAGGATGGCTCTGGGAGCTGGGATTGGGACTGGAAGCAGCAGGAATGTTCCAGCCACAGCATCTCTGCTGGTGTCCCCTAATCCCCATCCTTGTCCCCATCCCTCTGGCCTTGTTGTTGGCCAGGGCTATCACGGAATGAAAGGCTTGGAATGGACACTGAAAACCATCCCTGGTCCCTTTTCATGGCTTTTGGGAGCAGGATGGGCTTGGCAGGACCTGGAGCCGCTTCCCACAGGAAGGGGAACGGCTCCAGCTCGGCATCTCCGGGGTAATTTGTCGCTGGATTAGCTCAGAGCTTGACCTCTGTCCTCGCTGTCACCTGGTATTGATGTGCTCCGTGTGCTGCCTGAGCATCCCCACCCCCAGCCATGCCCGCCTGGAATGCCTTGATTCCAGATGGGAGAAGAAGTCTCCGAATTGAGGGATTTTCCCCCAGTTCTGCCCTTTGGCAGGGAGCAGGGGTGGCTGCTGGGAGCGTGATCCTCATGGATGGAGTCTCTTTCTGTGTTGTTGGGTATCCAGTGGCTCCCAAAGCGCCCAAATCCTGGCTCACCATGGGGATAAACCTCTCAAACTGCTCTTGGGTGGGGTTTGGATGGAGACACCTCCAGTCCCCCCAGTTGGGACTGATCCTTCTCTCCGAGTCTCAGCAGCTGCCTCGGTTTCCCTGCTGAGTCCGGGCAGACTCTTCCAGCTCCGTGTGCTCTCCAGCCGGGCGGGCAGGCCCACGTTCTGCGCATCCCTTCTCCCGGAGCAACCCCATCCATCTGCCTCGCTGAGCCCGGGGACGGCTCCATTCCACTCTCTGCTCTCTCCAAATCTATCAGGGCCTTATCGACCCCATCTGAAACCTAAAGTCACTCCATTGTCATTGTCCCCGGATTTCTCCCCTCGCCGTTTCCCCTCCCTGGCGCGCGGTTGATCCGCCGGCCGTTCCTATAGGGAATGGCGGCCCCCGGAGCGCCCCAATCTCCCGGGATCTCTCGGTGGTTTATCGGCCCATCGGAGCCGGGGCTGGCGGGGCCGGCGCTGGCGCCGCTCGCCGCTGATAAAGTTACAGAGTTCAGGCAGTGATGAATGTTCAGTAACTGCACCCGCCGCGATCCCGCCTGGGCTTGGCAGCGCGAGCAGCTCCGGCTGAAACCAATCCCTCCCCTATCAGCAGCGCTGCTTTTTCTCAGGCTTGGCCTCTCCCTGGTGCTGCTCTTCCCTGGGGGGGGTTCCCCTGGGGCAGCACAGCACCGAGGGATGAGGGATGCTCCAGGAGCTTCATCCCAGGGATGGGTTCTGGATTTCGCCCTGGAGGGGTTTGGGTTGGGAAGGAACTTGAAGCTCGTGCGGTTCCGTGGCAGGGAACTTCCACCAGAGCAGGCTGTGGTGGTTGGGACAGAGCAGCTCCCCAGCAGTGACTGGAGCATCCCATCCTAATCCCAATCTGATCCCCTCCCCTCCATTCCTGCTCTGTCCTTCATTCCCCTCCTGGAAAAATTAGGCCTAAGTATATTATAAATTTAATAATTATTAGAAATATCATAACTGTTGTAAATGCCGCCCCATGAGCAATGGCAGCATCACCCACCACCTCCATGTTCCCACCACCTTCATTCCCCTACCCCCCTTTATTCCCCTCCTGGTATGAATTAGGCCTAATAGATTATAAATTTAATAATATTAATTATTATAAAACCCCTCATGAGCAATTGGAGCATCTCCCCCATCAAGAATGGCAGCATCACCCAGCACCTCTATCCCCTATTCCCCTCCTGGATAAATTGGGCCTAAAACAAAAAATGTAATAAGTTTAATTTATAAATTATTATAAATATCCCCCATCAGCAATCCCAGCATCCCCCCCACCTCCTGGATAAACCACTAATAATTTAATACCAAATCATGATCAACACATTACAAATCACCCCCCCTGCACTTTCCAACTCTCCAACCATATTTTGTTTTCCTTTGCCCTTTTCCTCCAGGGCACCATGGGCAGGGGTAGGGTGAGTTTTATCAGGGGGTGATGGAGAAGGGCCCTAAATTGAGAGATGGAGGCTCCATCCAGGGTGAGTTTTATCAGGGGGTGATGGAGGAGGGCCCCAAATTGAGATAAAGCCCCCGGGCTCTATCGGCTCCATGCACGGGGCTGATCTTTCAAGGGGAGATATCCACAGAAAGAGCCCGGCCCGGGATGCTGCAGTGGGGCTGATAGGGAGCAGGGCTGATTTCTCCTCAAAAAAAGCCCTTTTTCCTCCCAAAACGGACTCCAGACTATGGGAATTCAGTGCAGCATCACCGAGGGAAGGGGAAATCTCTGTTGGATCAGTAATGGGACCTCTGAGGGCCGGCGTCCACTAAAACCTCATTTGTCCCGGCTTGGCATCCCCGATCCGCAGGGAATGGGCTTGGGAGCAGCCGAGGTCGTTGGTAAAACAAACACTGGGACGGCCTGGGGAGGAATTGGGTGAGAAGAGCGGGCGGGTGGCCCATCAGATACCGGGATTTCAGCCCAGGTTGTTCTCCGGGTGTTTCTGGCAGCGGGGCGGGCACGGCACAGCCCCATCACCAGACCCTGCGGAACCCCGGCGTGATCCCACCAAACCACCAGGGCTAAAGGGGCAGCTGGGACTGGCTGCAGGAGTGTCTTTCCCTGAGGAATATCAGCCTGTTCCTGCAGCCTTTTGCTCCTGACTCCACAATCTGGGGGGGAAAGAGGTGATTTAGGGGCAGCGAGGAAGCGATGCCTGAGTGAAATTCCCACATTTGCAGCATGAGGTGATGGATGAGCATCCTGGTGATGCTTTGTGCATCCCAAAACCTGGTTTGGAGCCTCGCCCACCTGCTTTTGGGTTGACTTTCATAAACATTATTATTATTATTTATTATTATTATTGTGGTTTTTTAATTGGAAGAGGATGGTGCCAGCGCAGGGATGAGGGGTTGGAAGGATGGAGAAGGGATCCTCCATTATGTTGCCTGCCTGGTGGATCTGGAATATCCCCCAGGATGCCCTGGCACAGCTGGGATGTGTCCACTGTCCCCCCAAGTGACATCCAGAGCCAAGGCTGAGCCTGGAGAGAAGCTTTGGGATGTGAGTCCATCCGCCTCCGGGCTCTGTCCCTCATTCCCTGGCTCCTGGAGCCTTCCTTGGACTCACCCCCTGCCCAATGGGACTTGGAGGAATTCTTATTTTTAGAAATAAGGATCATGGATTCCCAGAATGGTTTGGGTTGGAAGGACCTTAAAGCTCATCCCCTTCCTCTCCCTCCACAGGCAGGGACACATTCCATTAGCCCAGGTTGATCCGAGCCCCATCAAACCTGGCCTTGAACGCTTCCAGAGACAGGAATTGGAAGGAGCTGGATGGGAATTTTTATTTAAATTCGTATTTAAAAATAAACACTTGGACCTGACGGCAGCACCGAGCGCCAGCCGGCGGAGGCAGGTTGCCACCAGCCCACACGTGTTCCCAATCCAGGACCTGCTTTCCACCATGGGAACTCCTCCTCCTCCTCTTCCTCCTCCTCCTCCTCCTCCTCCTCCTCCCTGCTCCAGAGCTGGTGGGAAACTCTGTGGCTGTTGCTATTTTCTATCTGTTATCAAGGCCTCTTATCGCTTTGCTCTTGTCTCCGTGCCGGCTCTCCGAGCACCCAGGGTCTCGCTCTTGGCAGCCTGGAAAAGTCCCACCCCCCCTGCTCCTCCTCAATTCCCTATATTCTTTTTGCCTTTTATTTAATTTACCAGCTAAGCACAAAGAATCAAGAAAAGCTTTATTGTTCCTGCGCTGGGAGAACCTTAATTGGCGTGCAGTGATCAAAATCATTACCTGGATAACTCCGGGTTTCCCTGGGAATGCCGACCCTCGGCCCAGCCCTGGTGACACGGGCACATCGCCTCAGCTTCCTGCAAGTTCTTAGAGTCACTGTCTTTTTCTTTTTTTTTTTTTTTTTTGAGGAAAAAAGAAGAAAAAGAAGAAAAAAAGAAAAAAAAGAAATCCTTGCTCGTTATCAATTAAAAAAAAAGAGGGAGAAGGAGGGAGGGAGAAGAGTTAATCGTCGAAGCGGAGTATCTTGGAAGGGAGTGATTTTTGGCTCTTCCCCTCTCTGTAAAACCAGCCTCAGTAATTCAGTTTTAAAGCATGAAAAAAGGGAGTTGATGAAATTCCACTATCAGCACTGAACCAATATGCAAAATATCTCGCCGAGAATCAAATAGCTATTATGTTTTCATTTCCATTTCAGCGTATTTGCTTAATGAAGAATAGACAGATCAGGCCAGCCGAGGGAGGCTGTGTGCGGTGATAACTGTGCAGGGCTCCCAGCAATCCCGGGCAAGTGACGCTCTGCTCCTGCTCCACGCTCCCTCTCCCTCACTTGCTTTTTTTTTTTTTCCTTTTTTCCCCTTTTCTGATTTTTTTTTTCCAGTGGTTCGTTTAACCCGCGCTGCCGAGAGTGCTGGCAGTGCATCCCTGGGGGCTGGTGGGGAGTGGGATGCTGCGGTGGGGTTGGGATGCATCCAAGGATAGGATTTTGGGATGCCTTTGGCCACCCATCCACCCCGTGGGCACTGGGTGACACTCAAACCTCTGATTTTACATGGTTGGATTTATCTGGAGCATCTCCATCTGCCTTGTGCTTGGGAATGTTTTGGGCTGGGATGTGGGATGCATGCAGGGACTGTGTGAGATGATCCCAGGATGCTGTTGGCCACCAATCATCCCCACCCCAGGTTTGACACAGCTGGATTTATGTGGAACATCCTCATCTTCCTTGTGGCTGGGCCTCAGTGGTTTGGAGTGGGATGTGGGTGTCCCAGGGTGCATCCAGGGGTCACAGTGACAAGATTTCGGGGTGCTGTTGACTCCCCATCATCCCTGTAGACCCTGAGTGACATCACAGTACCCAAACCCCAGCTGGATTTATATGGGGCATCCAGCTGGATTTGTATGGGGCATCCCCACCTCCCTGCTGGCTGGGAATGGATATTTCAGGGTGGGATGTGGGTCATCCCAGGATGCACCCAGGGTCCCCAGTGATGTGGCATTGGGATGCTGTTGGCCGCCCATCATCCCTGTAGGAACTTGGTGACACTGCAGGACTCAAGCCCCAGTTGGATTTCTGTGGGGCATGCCCTCTCCCTGCTGGCTGGGGATGGGTATTTTGGGGTGGGATATGGGAGGCATGCAGGGACCATGGATGGGATGCTGTTGGCTGCCCATCACCTCTGTAAGCTGTGATGCTGTGGTACCCAAACCAATCCCCATCCTCCTCCTGCTTCCCGCTCTTCCCAGGCAGGATGTGGGTGGTCTCAGCACCCCTGGGTGGGTGCCAGGTGCCCTCCTGGTCCCACCCATCCCTTCCCAGCCCCATCCACCCCTCCCTGGGCAGGCTGGAGGTGCCAAACCCCAGCGCAGGCGAGCGTCGGGTTAACTTTATCAGAAGCCCAAGAGCCGTGAAGGCGTGAAGGAAGAAATTAGCCTAACAATGTTTCATTTACAGCGGGAGAAACGATTTGTTAGCTGGCGATTGTTTCTGAATATTATCAGAGCCTTTTTAATTGTGCTGGAACTGAAATTAGCAGAATTAGAATAAATTGCCTTCCCTTCTCCGGCAGCCTCTTTATTCACGCTCATTGTTGTGTGCTTTGTATAGATTATGGGCTCTTTGTTCTGCTGCTGTAAATATACATGCCTGGAGTCACGGCGAGCAGCTGAGGTCTGCAGACGGGCTGGCCCCGCTCCGATCCCCCCGTGATCCCCCCATCCCAGGGCCAGAGGGTCCCGGGCAGCCCCCGGCACCGCGGCGTCGTGCGGTGCCAGCCATGTGTGCTGCCAGTGCTGGGCCTTGCTTGGGGACACTGCATTGCCGTGGGAATGGCAGGGCTGAGGAGTGTCCCCTGTTTGTCTCCTGTGTCCCCCCCTTCAGCATCATCCCAGTGGGTCTGTGTCCCCCATCAGATAAGGGGTGGTGGGGACCATTTCTGGGGTCCCTTTTGGGGACAGGTGACACCAGATCAGTGTGCCTGTGGTACATGGGGACCCCTTTGCTGTCAGGCTCACGCCCCACAGTGCTTCAGGGAGGGGACACCTCAGGGAACGCCCGGAGCAAGACATGGTCACCTCTGCAAGGGGACAGGGTACTCCAGGGAGATGCTAGACCACAGGGATGGCTGGACAGAGGCTTTTCCTTCCTTCCCTGTGGGGCATTTCCTCCCAAGATCCTGATTTCCCAGCCCCCTGAGGTCTTTTCCCTCTGGCTGTCCCCTCCTGACCGCCCTTTCCTGTTCCTGCAGGTTCCCTGGCAGCGATGGAGGAAGGCGAGGACGCCCCGCTGGGGGACAAGAGCCCCTCGGAGAGGGACAGGGACGGGGCCGCCTCAGACTGCGAGGGCTCCGCCGAGCGCGACACCTGCAGCCCCCCCAGCAGCGAAGGTGAGCCCTGGGACCGTCCCTGCTGTCCCCTCCCCACGGGGACATGCTCTGCCTCCAGAGCAACCTGCTGGGCTTCATCTCTGCTGGTGGGGCAGGGTGTTAATCAGCTAATGAAGCAGCCTGGCCACCCCTCGGTGCTGGTGGGTCAGTGACACCCCCATGTCCCTGGCGGGCTCCATCCCTCTGGCTGGCGCAGGACACCCTGGGGACAGCCCAGGTGGCAAAGTCGTGGCCTTTGGGGTATAAAGTAACCCCCTTGGGGTGTAGAGTCACATAGGCTGGGGTTCAAAGTGACCCTTCCCGGGGATAAAAAGTGACCCCTTGGTGTGCAAAGTGACCCCCCCTAGTCCAGGCATGCACAGTGACCCCTTATGTACAAAATGACCCTTCCCCCTACCTCGGGGTGCAGTCACATTCCCTCAGGGTGCCAGGTGTTCCATCCCAGGGATGCAGAGTGACCTCTTGGGGCACAAAGTCACATCCTTTGGAATACAAAGTTCCTCTCCCCCACCCAAGATCAAAGTCACGTCCCTTGGGGTGCAAAGTTCCCCCTCCCAGGGGACAAAGTCACATTCCTGCGTGTACCAAGTGACTCCCCCAGGGTGCCAAGCAGCCCCAGAGGCCACAGGTGCTGGCTCTGGCCGTGCCATGGGTGGGTTGTGGGTGCCACCGTGCTGCCCACGCAGCCGCCAGGCTGCCGCCGTGCCGAGCTGTGCCGCGCTGTGCCGCGCCCCAAAGGTGGCTGCGACTCAGGGCCGGGCTGAAACAGTCCCAGATATCCTTTGAGTTCCTTCCTGTGGAGGTGGGGGCAAATCCCAATCAGTTAATGTTTGCAGTGCCCTTTGAGATAACCGCGCCGGGGCAAGGCTGCGCCGGCTCACCGAGCTCAGCCGCGGCTCCCGGCAAACCCCGCTGCCTCCAGCTGCTGGGAATGGGGGAAAAGTGTCCCCAAAAGCAGGGACAGACAGGCCACCATGCACCAGGGATCCACTCCAGCTGGGGCAGGGAAGGACCCTGATAGCTGGGGTAGGGAAGGGACTCTGAGAGTTGGGACAGGGAGGGACACAAATGGCTGGGATAGCCAGGGACTCCAATATTTAGGGCAGGGAAGGGACCCTGACAGCCCCAACAGAGGAGGCAGGGAGAGATCCCAATCACCAGGGCAGGGAAGGGACCTCGGTAGCTGGGGCAGGGAGAGGGCCCCAATATTTGAGACAAGGCAGGCACCCCAATAACCAGGGCAGGAGGTGGACCCTGATAGTTGCAGCAAGGAGAGACCCCGATTTCAAGGAAAGGACCCCAATAGCCAGGGCAGGGAAGGGATCCTACAGCAAAGCAGGGAAGGGAGCCTGATAACTGGAACAGGGAGGGGACCTGATAAGTGGAGCAGGGAAGGGACCCCAGTATCTGAGTCAGGGAGGTCTCCCAGGCAAACTTTGCTCAGCAGTGGAGGGAAGCGAGGGCTGTTATCTGATGGGGAGCCGGGCTGGGGGCGAGGAGCCGGAGCCGGGGCGCGGAGCTGCACCTGGCACTGGCCTGCCTCGATAAAGAGGTGATAGCAGAGATAAGGCCGAGCAGCAATAACGGCCACTAAAGCTTTCAGCGCGATGGATAAAAATCGATATGCCAGGCACTTTGATTTATAGCCAAAAATAATAGGACTTTTATACCCGGTGATTGATTTATTTGATGTTAATCATTGCGCTTATCACCTGTATTAATAATCTCCAATGGCGGTGACGTCACCCCTGGGCGGCCGCGGTGGCGCCGATCGATTGGGCTCCGCGCTGCTCGATCCGCCCGGGACGCCAAGGCAAACATGTACTTTGGGCACTAATCTGCCACACTGTCATATGCAGATTGGCTTTATCAGCCCATCTCCAGCAGCAGTTAATGGAGAAAATAATTGTTATCAAGTTGCTATGAATACGCCGCAAATGGATCCGTGAGGGCAGCGCTGACGGGGGATGGCACGGCTGTGCCACGGGTTTGGGGTGGGTTGGGGGATCTTTGGGGTGCAGGGGTTTGGCTGGGCTGATGGGGCATTCCCAGGGGCGTGGGGGCTTTGGGTACAGGGGTGTGAATCCCCTCCCTGTGCCCATCCCGGCCCTGGGTGTCGCCGGTCCGGTGGCTCCAGCTCCCGTGGAATGCTGCCTCTGGGATTCCCTGCTGGTGACCTGCTGCCTTCCCCTCCTCCTGCAGAGTCCAGAGATGCTCTGGAGAGTCCCAAGGAGCCAGAGAAGCCGGATCCTGGAGAAAACCCCCAGGAGGCAGACACATGGAATGGGCCAGGTGAGTCCTTGGTGTGTGGCTCCGTCCCAGTGTCCTGCCTGGATCTGCTGGAGCAGCCCTCAAGCATTCACCTCCTCTTGCAAACACCAGTATGAGGAGCACTGGGAGCACTGGGCAGGCTGCAAACCCCAGAAATGCTGCTGGAGGGGAGGCATGAGGCGATGGTTGTCATCCCCCACATCCCCAGGGTGCTGTTGGGATGCTAAAACCAGATGTGGGAGCAGCAGGGATGCCATCCCCACAGCTGGCATGGCACTCCCTGGCACTGGCAGGGTTTGGGCCCATCCTGCATCACACCAGGGCGCTTCACCAACATCCTGGCAACCACAAGAGTGACGCCAGGGCGGTTTGGTGATGGTTATCAAAACCCCAAGGAGCGAATTCAGCCTCTATCTCCCCCTGGTATCTCCGTGTGGGGCCACGGGCACCGGGGCACTGGCGAGGCCGGGCTGGCCCTGTGGGCACCCCCAGCCCTATCACCCCCCATCTCCAAAGCCACGGGGTTACAGGGCTGTGCCACACGGATTCACAGAATCACGGAATGGCTGGGGTTGGAATAGGAGATCACCTCCACGGCAGGGCACCTGGAGCAGGTGACACAGGGACACATCCAGTGGGTTTGGAATGTCTCCAGAGAGGGAGACTCCACATTGTCCCTGGGCAGCTGTGCCAGGGCTCTGCCACCCTCCATGGGAAGTTCTTCCTCATGTTGAGGTGGAATTTCTTGTAGTTTAGTTCATGGCTGTCACTTCTTTGTTGGGGCTGGGGGTTGTTGCACTGGGAACGGCTCCTGGCAGGTGGATAGGGAGGGGACCAGGGGCACCTGAGCCACCCCTCAAGGGTGGATGTGGCACATTTGGGGCCCTGTTGGTGCTGCCCACACCCTGCTCTTCCCAGGGGAGCGCTCAGCTTTGGCTTTGTGTTGGGAAGGGGTGACCCCAATACAGGACAGCGCTCGCCCTTTGGGGACGGATGCACCGGGGTAGGTCCCGCTGTGTCCCCAAGGCCACCGAGCTCCCCGTGCTGTCGGAGCCCTGGGAGGTGGCGGCTGCCAGCACACGTGCTCCTGCAGCTGCCCAAATCCCCACGGCCCGGCGGGAACCCCGCTCCCCTCCCCGCCCGGGCCGAGGGGAAGCTCCTGCCGGCCCCGCTGATATCCCGGCCCTTCCTGCGTGCCGGGCAGGAAGGAGCTGCGAGGCCACCCCCGGCTCCTCCTTATCTGCTCCCAGCCCTTTGCCCCCGGCGCTCCCGGGATCCTGGGGCAGGGCAGGAGGGGGCTGCGACTCCAACCCCACCAACCCCACAAGATCCCTCCATTCCCTGTGCGGTCACCACACCCCGCATCCCCTCACCCCAAACTCCCGCAAGGAGCCGGGCATCCTGGTGGAGCCCATGCCTCCCCTTCCCCCTCCCGTTGTGGGAGCGGGTTATTTGCATTCTTTATGTAAAAGAGATTTTATTATCGGCCTCTCGCAGCCCATCTCTATTCTGGTAATTGGAGTGGTATTAATTTCGGTGTGGCTGGGAGTTGCTGGCGGTCCGGCGATGCCGCGCCGATAGGGTGTTCCTCTCGCACCAACCGCCGCGATAGCCCCGGCTATCAGGAGCTCTGCAGGCTCGCCACTTATCGGGGATGGAGCTGCCGAAAAGGGAAGCTCGGAGCAGCCTGAATTTTCTGCTTTATCTGGCAGGATCCGCCGGGTGTCAGCGATGGCAGCCGCGGGGATGCGCCGCGCCGGGGGGGGCTTTGTTCGCACCCCGCGGGGGTTTTGGGGGGTCACCGGGTCACCCCCGCTGCGGGTCGGTGCTTCCAAAGGTCATCCTGCTGTTCCAGAGGGGATGTGGCCTGCTAAGACCTCGCCCTGGGGCTCCCTGGCCCCACGTGGCAGGAGGGAGAAGGAGGGTTTGGGTTTATCTTTGAAATGACCTTGTTCCCTGGAGGGGGCTGCAGCTTATCCAGCCGACAGGCAAATTCCCAGGAGCTGGAGGCTGAAATCCTCAACTTGGGAGCATTTAGGGATGTGCCATCCCTTCATCCAAAGTGCTGGGACACCCTGGCTCGGTTCTGCTTCCCAGTTGGATCACGGGATGGAGCATGGCTTTGTGCTCACTCCACCCTCTGGCAGGGCTGGAGACAGGATGTCCATTCTTCCCAGATTTTCCCAAACCACCCCAAATTCCCCCAAACCCTTCCCCACAGCCCCTCCATCCATGCTTCAAGTTTCCATCTTTCCCACTCATTTTGGTTTTCTCTGGAGAAGGGCGGGTAGCAGGGAATTTCAGGAGCACCCGCAGCCTCCAGCTCCACTCCCAGGGCTGTCCCACCCCTGCCCAGCCAACCTCAGCAATTCCAGTCAGTTTTCCCAGAAGGATAAGATGAAAAGCTCTAGCAAATTTCACGTGGAGCTGGGGCAGGAACGGAGCAGTGCAGAGCCCTGCTGAGGGAAAGGCTGCTCAACCTCATGATGAGCCAGCAGAGAATTCCCACTGGGAGCTGCCAGGAGGCTGCAGCCCCGGGAATCCCGGATTCCTGCCTTTCCACCAGGTGGGATGAAGCTTTTTGCTTTTGTCCCTGTGGGAACACCACGGGCAGGGACAGGATGGAGGAGCTGTGACCAAACCCAGGGTGGCTTTTTCATTGTCCCACCCAGCTGTGTCCCACCAACTTCCCAGGGAATTCTTCACCCATTTCCCCACATCAGCATCACAATTTGCAGCTCCACCTTGCTGAACCCCAAGCCTTGCTGCTGTCTTGCCTGATTGGGCTTTATTTAGTAATTAATTGCTAATTATTTAAATATTAATTTAATATTCACATTTCCTCTGGGCAGTAACGATGGCTCTGGGTTGATTACAGAGCTCAGGCTCCTCTCCCGATCCCCCAAACCCCATCCTGCATATCAGGATGGCACAGAGCAACTCCTCACTTTTTTTTGGTGCATCTAATTAAAACTCCCAACTCTTTTTTTTTTTTCCCCCACCAGCTCCCCCTTCCCTCGTGCTCCCTCTCCCCTTCAGTTGTGTTTATCTCCCGCTTCAATAATCTCCGGCTGCCCGGAGTTTGTCTGGAAACCTCAAGGTTTATTATCGGGGTGAGCAGGGCACAATGGGGGGGACGGCTCGTCCGGGGGGGGGACACGGCCCCCGCCACATCTGCCCCATCCCTCCCCCTCCGCCCTGGTATGTGTGGGTGGGAAAAATTATTCCAGCTATTCCATTTTATCGCTGGGAGCGGAGCGGCAGAGAGTTGTGTTTGTGGGAGATTGCTGGGGGATGGGGGGAGCTGGGATTCAGGGAACTGGCACCCCCCTCGTCCCAAATCAGGGGGTGCCCAGCACCCCGAAATCCTGCCCTTGCCTGGTTTGTGTCCCGCAAATCCTCCTGCCAAAGGCAGCGGAGGGGGGGATGATGCCAGCAGTGGTGGTGGCACCTGTCCTGGGTTTGGGACATGGGAGAGCACCTGTCCCTGCTGGGGGATGTCCCACACGTCCCTGGGTCTGGGGTCACTGCAGGGCAGCGGGGACAGTTTGGGGATACTGATATGGTGAAGGGATGCTCCAGCTGGTTTGGGGACATTGCTCAATGGAAGGATGATCAGAGCAATTTGGGGACACAGCTGGGGTGGAGGGATGCTGGGGATGTTTAGGGACAGTTGACAGTGTGGAGGGATGCTCAGGGTGTTTGGGGTCACTGACAGTGTGGAGGGATGCTCAGGGTGTTTGGGGACAGTGACAGTGTGGAGGGATGCTCAGGGTGTTTGGGACAGTGACAGTGTGGAGGGATGCTCAGGGTGTTTGGGGTTACTGACAGGGATGCTCAGGGTGTTTGGGGTCACTGACAGTGTGGAGGGATGCTCAGGGTGTTTGGGGTCACTGACAGGGATGCTCAGGGTGTTTGGGGACAGTGACAGTGTGGAGGGATGCTTCAGGGTGTTTGGGGACAGTGACAGTGTGGAGAGATGCTCAGGGTGTTTGGGGTCACTGACAGTGTGGAGGGATGCTCAGTGTTTGGGGACACTGACAGGGATGCTCAGGGTGTTTGGGGTCACTGACAGTGTGGAGGGATGCTCAGGGTGTTTGGGGTCACTGACAGGGATGCTCAGGGTGTTTGGGGTCACTGACAGTGTGGAGGGATGCTCAGGGTGTTTGGGGTCACTGACAGGGATGCTCAGGGTGTTTGGGGTCACTGACAGGGATGCTCAGGGTGTTTGGGGTCACTGACAGTGTGGAGGGATGCTCAGGGTGTTTGGGGTCACTGACAGTGTGGAGGGATGCTCAGGAATGTGTTCCCATTTACCCTTGGCAAGGACAGCAATGTCTTGCACTTCTGTGGTGAGAGCCCTGAAGGCGATGGTGCCAGGATGGTGCTGATTGACAGCTGTCAATCACTCACCTTGCTGCTCTGCCCTGGCTGAATCTGAGGACCTGTGGGGATTTGGGGCTTGGAGCCCCCTCCTCCATCTGGGTACCCTGTCCCAGGGGCACTTGGGGCTGTGGCAGGGACCCCCCTGTGGTCCCCTCCCCTTTTCCGGACGGGATATCTCCCCTCTGCATCGGCTCCGGAGGCCCCAGCGTTCCCCTTCCTCCCCCTCTCCGGCTTCCTGCCCCCCCAGTTCCCTCTTCCCGCTGCCTGGGCAGACCTGGGGGGTCCCAGCAGCCCCGGGAGAGGGGACAGAGCAGGGACAGTGTCTCCCTGGCACAGGGGTCCCGCCACCCTGGCAGCCACGGAGAAGCCAGGAAGTTTTCCTCCTTCCCATCCTTCCTGAGAGCTTTCTGGTGTTTTTCCCAGTGTTTATTCCTGTCCCCAGCCCTGTGGTCACAGGTCCCCTGTGTTTCCTGGTCCTCCCTTGTGAGGAGCCCTGGGAGCAAGGGCTGCCTTGGGATGGCAGCACCCCAGGCATGGGAACCCCTCGGGATGGGGTCTGTGAGTGGGGACAGAGCAGGGACAGGGCGCCCCTGGCAGCCCCGGGGAAGCCTGGAAGTTTTCCTCTTTCCCATCCTCCCTGAGCCTTTTCTGACCTTATTCCCAGTGTTTATATCCACATCCCTGCAAGCACAGGTCCCAGTTATTTCCTGGCATGGGAACCACTTGTCATGAGGGGTGACAGCCCTGGGGATGTCGGCACCTCGGGGATGGGAACCCCTTGGCATGAGGGGTGATGGCACCTCAGGGGTGGGGACCCCTTGAGATAGGGACCCTCTGGAGATGGGGATCCCCTCCCAGCCCCATCCCAGCAAGGCCCAGCAACACCCCAAAGGCAAATGTCCCGGGAATGCTTATCAGCCCATCCTGCTGGGGCAGGGCACCCCAGCTTCCGTGGGGCACACGTGGCACGGCTGGTGCCGCCAGCGCCTGCCAGCTGTGCCCCACAGCTGGCGAGCGGGGAGCGGGCCCTTTTGGGGTGCACTCCCCCCCCCGTGTGTCCAGCCCCCTGTCCAGCCCCCCCGGGCCGGGTGGTGCCCGCTGCAGGCGCAGGCAGGGCCCGGCTGCTCCATTATCCGGGGGCAGGGTTCAGCCCGATAACGAGTCGCTTTTGGACTCGAGCAGCAAACAATCAATAAGTGGCAAGCGATGGGCAGGAGAGATAAAGGCAGAAATCCCCCCTCGGCTCCCGCCCCACTGAAGCGTCCTCAACACCCCAAACCGAGGGGCAGAGCCCAGCTCTGCCACTGCCATCCCCTCCTCATCTGCAGAGCGAACCCAGGCTGAGCCCAAGCAGGCGCAGCCCAGCAAGGCTCGATTTAAACCCTCCTCACTCCTTTGTCGTCCCCAAGGCTGCCCTGATTACTCGAGCACCCGGGACGGCAAAGCCGGGATAATCTCCTTAGCCCCTTTGGAGAGATTTCCCTTTGTGAGCGGAGGTGAAGAGTGGAGATGCTGCGTGTTCACAGCTTAAGACTCTTCCCAATCGACTCCCTCCATCTTATCGGAGCGGTGCCATCACATCATTGCAGTAGTTGAGTTGTCAGGATTTATTCCTTCCGCCGCGCTCTCGCCGCTGCTAAAAACAGCAGCTGGGGCCAGGCTGGGGCTGCCAGGGGGAACTGGGAGGAACTGGGGCTTCTCCAGCTTGGATTTCTCCCCAGGGAGAGCCATGGGAGGTTGGGTACCCATTGATGGATCCATCCATCCATCCATCCATCCATCCATCCATCCATCTCTCCATCCCACTGCCTGGCCAGCTCTTGCAGCCACCCACATTTGCTCCTGGATGTTCCAGAGGCGCAGCCACATCCAGGCACCCACATTTGCTTTCCTTGCAGGAGGGAAGAGCAGAGGGGCTCCAGACAAACCCACCCATCCCATTCCAAGCTGCTCCCACATCCTTCTTCTTCAACTGCATCCACAGGACTTGAATCCCATCCAAATGAACTGTTCAGCCCCTTGGTAGCGATCTGGGCAGAGGTCCATCCATCCATCCATCCATCCATCCATCCATTGATTCATCCCTCCCCAGTCCATCCCATTTCCCACTCTCTCCATCACCAGGGCTGGTGCTGGGGCTGGATCTGGCGTGTGGCCCCCCAGGCTGGCACAGGGTACTGGATTTAATCGGAGCAGGGTGGCTGATCCCAGGATGTGATCCCGTGACACACCGATAGCAGTATTTATCCTGATAGTATCCAGGCAGCTGCAAACACTGCAGGGACCTCCGAGCCCGGGTGCCCACTGAGGGGCAGAGCAGTTGGTTTGGATACAGTTCAAATCCTGTGAATGCAGTTGGGGCAAAGGGATGTGGGAACAGCTTGGGATGGGATGGGATGGGATGGGATGGGATGGGATGGGATGGGATGGGATGGGATGGGATGGGATGGGTGAGTTTGTCTGGGGCCCTCTGCCCTTCCCTCATTCCCACAAGGAAAGCAAATGGGCATGCCTGATGTGGCTGCATCTCCAGCGTTTCCAGGAGGACCTGGCCCAGCTCTGTGCTGCTCCTGGCAGTGCCATTCCTTTCCTGGCCATAGAAATGCTGTGGTCACCTGTGGGCTCTGGCCATTCATCACACCCTGTGCTGGAGGAAGGTGCAGCCCATGGCTCAGTGAAGCCGGCCTGGAATTGTGCATCCCCACGGGCTTCCTCCCTCTGCTGTGCTCACCCTGGATCCTCGGGATGGGTGGGAATGTGGATGCTGGCTGTGCCTGCTCAGCCGTGGGGTGGTGACAGGATTAATCTTTGCCCCAGGCACAGCTCAGCCGATTCCTTTGGAATCTCTCGATGGGGAGATAAGCTGGGAGCAGCCCCATGTTCCTGGGGTCTGTGTCACACCAGGCAGGTGCACCTGGCTCTCAGGGGCTTTTCCCCCCTTCCTTTTTCCCTTCCTTCCTTCCTGCTGCTTTTCTCTGCGCCCCAAAGCAAACAGGCTGGTCCCTGCCCGATTTGGTTAATGAGCTGGGAGATAAGCCCTGCTCCATGATAAGGAGGGACCGATGGCCAGGTGAGATACCTGGGGGGTGTTCACCTGCCAGGGGATCCCAGAGGGAGCTGCAGCTCCCGGACTTTGCTCCAGGACACCCCAGGGGCTGGCAGCAGCTCTTCCCAGCCTGGCAGGCAGTGGGATGTGGCTGGATCCATGGTGGGATTACCCACACGAGGACACTGCTGGCTTTGGCCTTTGTTCCCAGTGTGGAACACGCAGCATCTCCCAGGCCTCCCCATCATTCTCCCTGTTCCCACTCAGCAGCGCTGTGTGTTTAGCTGGAAAAACCCTCTTTTCCCTCCTCTTTTCCCTCGCTGTGTTAATGTGGGTGCAGCACGGAGGGTCTGGCAGCATCGCCAGCTGGCACAGGGACACCCATCCCGCTGAGGTGCTCTCAGCACCCCTGAGCTGGGGTCCAGCGCCGTTGTTGGGGTTCCAGCACCCCGTTTTTGGGCGGGCGGAGGCCGTGGCCGCGGGGCGCTGGCGGGAACGGGGCCGGCTCCGGCAGCACTATTTTTGTCCCCCTGTCTGGAACGGTTTTCTCTTTATCAGCGCCTGCGTGTTTTCTCTGCTGGGGATTGATACACACAAGATGAAGTGCTCTGACATGGGAAGTGTCAGGCGAATGCTCTTATCTCGGAGACATGGTCTCCTGACCCAAACGCCGCTGATTACCAGTGAGACGGGGAAGGGGGGGCACCGGGGGGGCACCCACAGGGGGGACGTGGCCGTTGGGCTCCGCTCCCCAAAAGCAGCCGGGGTATTCGGGGTGGCAAAGCCAGAGGGGAGCCAGCGCTGCTGGGGCTCTCCTGGGGCTTTAGGGGTGGAGGGGAGGGTGGGCAGCTCGGGGATGCTGAGGCTGGAGGGAGCCCAGCACCCCGGCAGCACTTTGGGAATCAGATGAGAGCACTGGAAATGTGGAGCAGTGTGAGGGTCCGACTGCCCCACTCAGCCCCGAGGCCACCCTGGTGGTCACTGTGCTCCCTGCCTGCCCCCAGGTCCTTCACGGACCTGCTGCTGCACTTCCTCAGGCTCAGTTTGTGCCAGGGAATAAATCCCATCAGCTCCTCAAAGGCCACATCCCTCCTCCTCCTCCCTGTGCTGGGATGGAGCTGATGAGGAAATGGGCAGGGGGATGCCGGGAATGTGGGACACGTTGGGGGTGTAGGGTGAGAGGATGCCAGGGATGCAGGGCAGGCACAGCCCGTGCCGTGCTCACTCCCAAAATCCCCTTTGCGGGAATGAGATCCCAGCCAGAAACAGAGGCAGGATCTCCTTGGCCGGGGTGGCTTTGGGAGCATTCTGGCTCCAGGGGCTCCAGGCTGGGGCAATGGGAAGGAAGGGCAGGGCAGCTGTGCCAGAGCCCATCACCAGCGTGCTGGGGGCTGTGGCACAGGGATGGAGGGTGTCACATGCCCGAGGGACCAACCTGGTGACCCCAAACACCTCGGGGAGCCCGGACACCTTCCCAGACCTCCCAGTGGGCAGCGGGTTTTGCCGAGGTGGCGCCGGCTGCTCCCCTGGGATGAGCTCCGAGCAGTCCCCAGTGGCCCGGGATGGACGGAGGGGACCCGTGGGTGGCAGTGGCACCTGGGCCATGGCAGGTGACACCACCCAGCGCTCCCAGTCGCTCACCTCAGCTCACCCCAGCGCCGGGAGGATCCAGATGTCAGCCCTGCTAATAAACACATCAGATTTCAATCTCCGCAGCCATGGGATCGCTTTATCCTCCCCGCGCTCCCGGCTCCAAAGGCAATTTTGCCTTCAGCCAGCGCAGCCTCCTCCCTGCCCACGGCAGCCGGGACCGCCCGCATCCCCTCGGGGGCTTTAGGGGGCTGTCTGTCCTGGAGTGCCGGGGCAGGGGGTGATCCCGCCGCTTCCCTGCGCTGCTCGGAGCATTCCCGGCCGCACACGAGCTGGGTTTGGCTCGCTGTCCCCGGGAGCAGCTCGGTTTTGGGGGGCAGCAGCCGGCGAGGAGCAGGCAGCACATCCATCTGGGTATTGGTTACCTGCCATCTTATCTGCGCTCCCAAAGACAAAGGCACAGTTAAAACATTTTCGAGCAGCCTTCATAGCGTATTAACATGTTATCTAACCCATTAAACCAGAGCCTTATCAGATAATCAAAGCCATTAAGCCCTGAAGCTGCTGCGACTTTGGGTGCGGGGATGGGAAACGCTCCTTCCGCTGCGCCGGGCCGGGCCCGGACCCCCCGGGCCGTGCCGGGACCCCCCGGGAAGGGGCTGGGGTCCCGAGCCCCCCCCCGGGACACCCACTCGCAGGTCCCGGCTCCAGCTGGGTGCCCGCATCCCCCGGGATTGGGGATGCTGCAGGCCGGGGAGTTTTGGGGCGCATCCCGCTGATGCTGTGCGTGTCTCCCCGCAGATGAGCTGGATCTGGAGGTGCAGGATGGGCAGAGACGGGTGCGGACCCGCAGGAGCCTCCCCGAGGGCTTCTCCTGGGGCCCCTTCCAGGGTAGCATCCACAGCGAGCCGGCATCGCCGGGGCACGGCGACACGGTAAGGAGCACCCCGAGGGGATGGTGGCAGGGGAAGTCCCGAGGAAACAAATTCTTTGGGATGAGAAGTCGCTGCTTGAGCTCCTGGTTCGAGTTTCCAGGAGGTTTCCCCACCAGCCCAGAGCATTCCCACAGGCAGGGGACAGGATGTTGCCATCCCCTCTGCACAGGCTGCTTGGTGGCACCTGTCACCTCACAGAGGAGATGGGATCTGCCTTTCCCACCCCAGATTTGCTCCCTGGGGACTCTGGATGTGCCTGGAAAGGACCAGCAGCCGTGGGAAAGGGGCAGGAGAGGAGCAGCAAGGGACACTGGGGGCTGTTGCAGGCCGTTGGTGCCATCACTGGAGGGAGCACCAGGGGAGGGGGTGTCCATGAGTGGAACCAGGAGTGTTTTTAGGCTCTGGATCCTCCATCCCAGCCACATCCTTCCCTCCACATCCCCTCTGAGCTGCACACAGGCAGCTCCAGCCCAGGATCCTCAAGGCCTGGCTCCATCCCCACCTCTTCCTCCTCCTCCTCCTCTCTGCTTTGCTGGGTTTTTTTTCTTCCTTTTCTCTTTTTTTTTTAAGCTCAGGCCCGTTTATCTTTGCTGAATTAAATCCTTGATTAACCCTTATCTGCCCAGTTTGGCTCCCTATCTGGCGGTTGGCGCCGTGTGTCCAGACACCCGGTACAGGATGATTGATTTCCCGAAGATATGCGCGGCTTTTTTTCTGATACTTCATTTATTGTCTAAATATTTTTGCTCCCATTTCAGCAGCTCCCTTATCGAGCCCGGCTGATGATTCCCAGCCCTGCTCTCCTCTGCCACTCTCCGCCCTCCCTATCTCTGCTCAGGGAAGGGAGGAAGGAATCGCAGCCCCATCCCTGATAGGGGCTGTCGCCCTCAGGTCCCTTCCTCTTTGTTGCTGGCGGCGCTGGGGGGGTGTGCAGGGGATCTCCCCCAAATCCTGCCCGGCTCTGCTCTTCACCTCCATGTGAGAGATGATCCCAGCCTGGGGTTTTAGTGGGAGCTGGGAGCGCTGGGTGGCTTTAACATTCCATGGCTGGAGCGCCGTGCGTGCCCATCGCCTGCTGGTGGAGGAGGAGAAAGAGGAGCAGGAGGGAAAACAGGAGGAAGAGGAGGAAGATTCCTGCCCGCCCCCAGCTGCTTCCACAGGGTTCCCCCAAACGATCCTTGCTCAGGAGGGTATGGAAACCCTCTGGCAGCCAGCTCAGGGGTGCCAAGGGAATGTGAAGCCCCTCTGGGACTGTCCCCCGGGTCCATCCGTGCCCCGTGTGCCCCCCAGGCCGGGCTGCGGTGAGGGCAGGGGCCGTGCCGATGCGCCATCCCGGCGGATGCGGAGCAGATAGGGTTTCCGATGGTTATCAGCCGCTGTGGAGCGGAGACAGCGACCTCTTTGTTCCAGGGAGAACAAGGAAGGGCTTCACGCCGGGGCTGGGGCCGCCGGGGGGAGCCGGGGTGGGCACCCCGGGGTGCTGGGAGCGCCTTGGGGTACTGCTGGGTCCTGGGCAGCGCGGGGACCTCCCTCCATCGGGGGCTCCCCATGCCCGGAGCGAAATTCCAAAGGGATCCTCCTCTTCCCGAGGGTGCTCCGCTCTCAGGCACCAGCAGTGCCCATCCCTGTGTCCCACGCTGGGGGTCCCAAAGTCCCCATTTCCTGTGTCCGCAGGGGCAGGGGGGTTCCCCCATCACTATGAGAGGTTCACACGAGTGTGCCAGTGTGTCACATCCATGTCCCACTGTGTCACACTCGTGTGCCAGTGTGTGACGCCCGTGTGCCAGTGCCTCACACGTGTGTTGGGGGCTTTATCACGCTGCCAGCACTCGGCTCCTGGCAGTGATAAGGCCCCAACCGGCTGTGACTGTCAGGCTGAGTTGGAGGGGTTGGAAATATTGGGATGGATAATTAGATTTCATATCGTTACTGCAGCAGCCATCGGAGGATCAGGGAGATTAATTTCCCCCCCCTTGTGCTCATTAATATTCATTAGAATGCGGGGAGGCAGAGCTGGGCATGGGCTGAGCAGGGAGTGCTGTGACCCCCCTGGCAGCCCCCAGTGTGACCCCAGCCCGATTTGGGGAGCACTGTGACCCCCCTGGCAGCCCCCCAGTGTGACCCCGGTGCTGATGCCCTGTCCCTGCCCCGCAGAGCCCCCCTGTGACGCTGGTGCTGGGGGACGAGAGCTGCTGGCTGTCCCGGCTGCCCCTCGTGCCCGGAGAGCCCGATGCCAATGCCGTCATCTACAGGAAGGGTTGGTACTGGGGGTACTGAGGAGGGGTCCCCATCCATGTCCCCTGTCCCAGTGTCTGCTCCCCTATGTCCCACCTCTGGCTGTCCCTGGGTTTGTCCCCGTTCCAGCCTCCCTGGGTGCCAACAGGGCTGGGCACAAGGGTGGACACAGGGATGGTGCAAGGATGGGCACAAGGATGGGCACAGGGATGGTTGTAAAGATGGGCACAAGGATGGGCACAGGGATGAGTGCAGAGGTGGGTGTAAGGACGGATGGATGCAGGAATGGACACGAGAATGGGTGCAGGGATGGATGCAGAGATGGGCACAGGAATGGGTGCAGGGATGGATGCATGGATGGGTGTAAGGATGGACACGGGAATGGACACAGGGATTGATGCAGGGATGGACACAGGGATGTCGCAGTGCTGGGCACAGGGATGCGTGCAGTGATGGGCACAGGGCAGAGCGGCGGCTCGGGGCGGGCTCTGCGGGGCTCAGCACGGGCAGACACCGCCATCTCCAGGCCATGGCCGGGAGGAAGCAGCGGCCGCTGCCGGCACCACGGGGACAAGGCGGGACAGAGGGGAGGGGACGGGCCAGGCAGGCGGCAGCACGGCACCCAGCGATCCCCGGTCACCGCTGTCCCCCCATTCCAGACGAAGCCCTGTGGTGCCGCACGACGCGCGCGCTGCGGGAGGACGAGCCCCTGAGCGCCTTCGTGGTGGCAGAGCCACCAGCTGTCCCCAAGCACGGGGTGAAAGTGGAGCCCGGCGAGTCCCCGTACCCGGCGGCGCTGCACTCGGACATCCAGCTGCTGCCACAGCAGGCCGGCATGGCTGCCATCCTGGCCACCGCCGTGGTCAACAGTGAGTCCCGGGGACACGCAGGGAGGGACACGCAGGGAGGGACACGTGGCACTGTGGCTGAACCGGGGCTCCCCAGCCTGTCACACAAGCGATGTCCCTGTCCCTTGCTCTCCACAGAGGACGTGTTCCCCTGCAAGGACTGCGGGATCTGGTACCGGAGCGAGCGCAACCTCCAGGCCCACCTGATGTACTACTGTGCCAGCCGGCAGAGCGCCGGCGCCGCCTCCCCGGCCCTGGACGAGAAGCCCAAGGAGACGTATCCCAACGAGAGGGTGTGCCCCTTCCCACAGTGCAAGAAGAGCTGTCCCAGTGCCAGCTCCCTGGAGATCCACATGCGCAGCCACAGCGGTATGGCATGGCATGGCATGGCATGGCATGGCAGCTCTCCTCTGGAGGGACAGGGAGGCTATGGGGTGGCAGCACGGTGACCGGTTAGAGGAGGTTCAGCCCAGCTGAGCTGCTGGAGGGGCAGGGAGGATGCAGGGCTGGAACACAGTGACCAGTGGGAGGAGGTTCTCCCCAGTTGGGTTACTGGTTTGGCACAGCTCACTTGTAGGTCTTTCCCCACCTCAGACCTATAGAGACAGAGGGAGCTGGCCCCATGGGGTGGCCCTGTGGGTGTCCCCACCGTCCCTGTACCCCTCCCCTCAGCACTGAGTGTCCGTCTGTCCGGCAGGAGAGCGGCCGTTCGTCTGCCTAATCTGCCTGTCCGCCTTCACCACCAAAGCCAACTGTGAGCGGCACCTGAAGGTGCACACGGACACCCTGAATGGTGAGTGTCCCATGGGGACAGCCCCGTCCCCTCCGGCACGGCCCGGGGATGGACACTGTCCTTCCTGCCCTGCCTGCTCAGCCTGGTGCCCTGTCCCCTCAGGTGTCTGCCACAGCTGTGGCTTCATCTCCACCACGAGGGACATCCTGTACAGCCACCTGGTCACCAACCACATGATCTGCCAGCCAGGCTCCAAGGGCGAGGTGTTCTCACCTGGATCAGCTCTTCCTGCTGCCAAACCCCTTGCTCCCGGTGAGTCCTGGGGCTGTGACCATGGGGGACATGGGATGGCACTGTCACCGAGGGCTTATCCCCAACTGGGTCTGGTGGTGGGAAGGGAGGTGGGGACGGGACAGCATCCCTGTGCCAGGATGTTGGGAATGGGGAACAGAGCAGGATCCCTGTGCCAGGGGTGTGGGGAATGGGGAACAGAGCAGGATCCCTGTGCCAGGGGTGTTGGGAACAAGGGGGCATGGCAAACATCCCTGTGCCAGGATGTGTGGAACAGGGAACGGGGTGAGGATCCCTGCCCTGGGGGTGTCAGTAATAAACAGTCAGGGGACACAGACGTCCCTGTGCCGGGGCTCCCACTGATACCGGTGCTGAGCATCCCTGTGCCGGGGCTGTCGGTGACACTGTCGCCTCTGTCCCCTGCAGGGCTGAGCCAGCCGAACAACGCGTCCCTGCGGAAGTGCAGCCTGGGCGCGTTCCTGCCCGAGGCTCTGCCGGCGCTGCCGCAGCACGTGGTGCTGTCCGGCCCCGCGCCCGGCCCCGACACCGCACCGGTACCGGCACCGGCACCGACCGCCTCGCCCCCCGACCCCAGGGCCGGCAAACTCTCGCCCCCAGCCCAGCCGCAGAACGGGGAAGGGCCTTCATCGGCATCTTCCTCCTCTTCCTCCTCCTCCACGTCTGGCGAGCTCGTGCGCATCAAGGAGGAGCCGGCCGGCAGCCCGGCCAGCGAGGCGGAGGCGCCGAGGAGCGGGGAGGGGGCCGGCAGCCCCGACGCCGGCTCCCGGACCTCGTCCCCCCGCAGCCTGCCCTCGGCCAAGGTCAAGTCGGAGCTCGCCAGCCCCACGCCGGGCTCCAGCCCCGTACCCAGCGAGCCGGGCACGGGCACGGCCGGCGGCACCGTCTTCCTCCCGCAGTACGTGTTCGGCCACGAGGCCGCGGTGGTGCCGCAGGCGTCCGAGATCCTGGCGAAGATGTCGGAGCTGGTGCACAGCCGGCTGAAGCAGGGCCACGGCGGCGCGGTGCCGCCCGCCATCTACACGGGCACGCCAGTGCCCAAGGGGGCCACCTGCTTCGAGTGCGAGATCACCTTCAACAACATCAACAACTACTACGTGCACAAGCGCCTGTACTGCTCCAGCCGGCACCTGGCCGAGGACAGCCCCCCCGGGCAACGCAAGCTCAAAGTCCCCACCGGGGCGCCCAAGGGTTCCCCCGGCCCGGGGACGCTGCTGTCCCCTCCGGCGGGCAACGGGCAGGGGCCGGCGGCTGGGGATGGGGACACCGGCCGCGATGCCACCCCGCCGGCCACCGCGCCAGAGGGCAAGGCTGAAGAGGGGGGCACCAAAGCGGGGTCCCCCGAGGCGGAAGGGGGGTCGGGACGGTGCAGCGAGGACAGCCAGAGCCCCGGCAGCTCGGCGGGGGACGAGGGGGACGAGGACCCCAGCAAGACGCTGTGCGAGGCGTGCAACATCCGCTTCAGCCGCCACGAGACCTACGTAGTGCACAAGCGCTTCTACTGCGCCTCCCGGCACGATCCCCCCCTGCGCCGCCCCGCCGCCCCCAAAGTGCCCTTCCTGCCGCAGCCGCTGCGCACCCGCAAGCGCCGCAAGCTCTACGAGATCCACGGCGCCGCCCGCCGCCCCGCCGAGCCCCCGCCGGCCCCGGAGCCGCCGCCCGCGGAGCCGCCCGCGGCCGCCCCCGAGCCCCGCGCCAGCCCCGACGCCGAGGGTCCCATCGACCTGAGCAAGAAGCCGCGGTGGCAGAGTGAGGCGGCACCGACACCGGCACCGGCTCCGGCTCCGGCTCCGGCCCCGCTGCTGCCCCTGGCCGATTACCACGAGTGCACCGCGTGCCGCATCAGCTTCAACAGCCTGGACGCGTACCTGGCGCACAAGAAGTACCAGTGCCCGGCCACGCCGCTGCAGCCCCGCACCCTCGAGCACCTGCAGAAGATGAAGGGGGCCATGGCCGCCCCTCTCAAGGGCCGGCACAGCCCCGGCAGCCCCGGCGAGGGGGACCCCGAAGGAGCGGGGCGGGTGCGGGCGGCCCCGGCGGGGAGCCCCGGCATCCCCTACCCCGGGGCGGACTCGCTGCAGCGTCACCCCAAGGGTCCCCTTCCACCGCCGGGGGCCAAGGGTCCCCTCGCCGCCTGTCCCTACTGTCCCCTCAACGGGGCCATCAAGGGCGACCTCCTCGAGCACTTCCGAAACGCCCACGGGCTCTTCGTGGCCAAGCCGCCGGCGGGGGCCGGGCAGGGGCTCCCGGACGCGCTGGCCCCCGGTGCTGGCAGGACGCCCGAGCCCCCTCTGCCCGCGGCGTCCCCTCCCCGCCCGCCCGGTCCCCGCCTCCGCCGGGACAGCGTCAGCGCCAAGGAGGGCCGGGACAGCCCCCGGCCCCCCGGCTCCCCCCGGGCCCCCGCCTCGCCCGGAGCCCCCGAGGGACTGTGGGAAGCCGCCCGCAAGCCCCCCACGCCCCCCGCCTACACGGACAGGGGGGTGCAGACCCCCCCGGCCAAGGCTGTGCCCGGCCCAGTGCCCAACGGCAACCACAGGTACTGTCGCCTCTGCAACATCAAGTTCAGCAGCCTGTCCACCTTCATCGCCCACAAGAAGTATTACTGCTCCTCCCACGCCGCCGAGCACGTCAAATAATCCCCCCAGAATCCCCCCACCACCGCTCGGGGGGCTGCAGGGACTGGGGGTGGAACCGGTGCCTGATACCCCACCCCGTGCAGGGGTCGGGGTGATGGAGGACCCCCCCGGAGGCTCCACTGGGGCAGCTTCAGCATCTGGAGCCCCAAAGTTCATCCGGGTTGGGGGGTGAGGACCCTGGTTCTGGTGGGGGTCAGCTCTGCCTCTCTGCCCAAGGGGGAAACTGAGGCAGGGGGACGGTGCACAGCCCTGCCCTGGGGGCTGCAGGGGGCTTTTCCCCCAGGTAGACACTACAGGGCTGGGGAGGGGGTGTGGGGGGCACGGGCTTGGCCCCAGCACCCCAGGAAATGCGGGGGTGCCCCCACCGCAGAGCGGACCCTGTGCGGAGGCAGCACTGGGAGCGAGGATGGAGCTGCCCTGGGAACTGTGTGTATAAGTGTGTACAGAAATAAATATGTCTGCTAAACACCTGTGTGAGGGTGGGGGACACTGGGGGGCTGGCATAGCCACTGTCACCCCGTGGGGGCCGGGGACATCGGGTGGGTACAGCCACGGGTGACAGCAGCAGCAGTGAGGCAGGGCAGGATGTCCCCACACTGTCCCTGGTGCCCTGGGTGGCACCTACGTCAGCCCAGGGAGGTCACACATCTGTGCCACGGGGCAAAGTCGCTGCTCCCAGATGGGGCTCAGCTGGTGCTGATGGCTCATTAATTATCAGGCTAATTAAGCCCGGGTGGGGCTCTGCCACAGGAGCAGTTCCTGTGCTGCAGCTCCGTACCCTGCAGTGCGTGCCCAGGTGAGTGTGGCTCAGGTCAGGTGTCCCCCACAGTGTGATGGGGGGAAAGTTGGCCCTAAGGTCCCCCAGAGCATAGTTATCACCTCCTCACTATAGTGCTCATCCCAGCACTTCCCAGTGTTCCCAGTCCAACACAGGTGGGCAGTGGATTGTTCCCCTCCCTCCCACCCTCTCTGGCAGGGGTTGTGCTCCAGGATCATTCTGAGCTCCCCGTGTGCACTCAGGGACATTCCCCAAGGGCCAGGTCACTGGAACTCAGTGCCCCCAGCTCTGTTTGTTTCCTGGTTGGTATCCCTGGAACTGCCAGGCCCTTGGGATCTCCATGGCTGTGGCCAGGGCAGCACCAGCACTGGGCTTGTGCAAGGCTGGGGTGGGCACAGACACTTGCCCTGCCCAGGGCTGCCAACGGGGCTGGGGACCGCAGGGATCAGAACACCCCCTGCAGGGCATGAGGGCCATCCCTCCGTGCCAGCCCTGCACAGTCAGGGGCACAAGGAGCATGGAAATGTTTTATCCCTTTAAAGGGAACAAGGACAGGCATGCTGCCAGCTGCCAGGGGGGCTCTGGGGTTTGCCCCATCACGGTGGTGTGGGTGTCTGCAGCGCCAGGGCAGTCTCGGCTCTGTGCCAGGGGGTGGGAGGCAGGCTCTGGTGCCAGGGAGGAGGAGGAGGATGAAGGCAGCAGCTCCCCGGGGCAGTGCTTGCAACAGGTCCCCTCCTCGCACCTCTTACACCACCAGCCCAGAGTGCCAAGTAGTGCAAGGGCTGCATGTCCTGGGTGTCCCCCCCACAAAGATGACACAAGACGCAGCTGAATTCAGGAGAACTTTACTTAAATAAATATATTTACAGAGCAGCAGCTATTCCAGAGCAGATCTGGCCACACTCAGCCAGCGGAGTGCAAGGAGAGGCTGTGCCAGGCACGGCGGCAGCCTCTGCCCAGGCATTGACCTAGCGGGGTGCTGGGACCCCCAAGGGTTGGGGGAATAGAGGAGAGGACAGGCCAGGCCAGCCAGCCCTTACTGCAACATCTTCTTGTAGGGCAGAGCGGGGAGGCTGAGGGGCAGGAGGCTCTGAAGGGGCACGGGGTTCTTCTCCTCTTCCTTCGGCTCCTCCTCAGTGGCATCCAGGAGCTGCTGCATGTAGCATGAGGTGCCCAGCAGGACGTGGCCCGTGGCCTGCATGGTGAACAGCCCCCAGCGCAGGGCTTCCCTGGGTGGGGAGAAATGGGTCAGCATCCCCTGGAAGGGCTGGGCAGTGTCCCTGCTCCAGAGTGTCCCTGCTCCCAGAGTGTCCCTGCTCCCAGAGTGTCCCCGGATCCCCACACTCACTTCACCAGGCGCCGGGCCCCGTAGCAGCGCAGGTCGTAGGACATGCTGTAGGTGCCATACAGGGTGGCTTTGACGTTGAGGCAGCCCACGTCCTTCGGGTGGGTCTTGTACAGGTCGAAGGTGACGCAGGCGACGTCGATCCTGCGCGGGGGCTTGCGGGACAGGCTCACCTGGTAGCCACGTGTCTGCGGGAGAATGGGACCGCGGTCACCCACTGCACCCCCCCTCCCAGTGTGGGACAAACCAGCCACCTGCCCCTCTCAGTGGCCCTCTCACCTTGGGGGCAGTCCAGGTCTGCCCCTTGCTCAGGGCCATCAGGGCCGTGCCCTCCTCCAGCGTGCGGAAGAACGACTCTGTCTCCACGGCGGTGCCGTCCTCATCCAGCACCAGCATGATGGGCACCGGCAGGGCCAGGGCGCTCTGAGCCTGCAGAGGGACCAGGGGTGAGCAGGGCTGGGCACAGGGCTGGGGACAGTCCCCGGACAGACAGAGCCTGGACAGACAGACAGACCTGGCGCAGCAGCTCGGCGAGGCTCGGGGCCATGACGCCCTTGCGCAGGCTGCGGTCCCAGTTGCACACGCGGAAGGGCCGGGGCGGTGGGGCTGGGCCAGCCAGCAGCTGCTGGGTCATGGAGGCGCTGGCAGAGACACATCTGGGAAGGGAGACAGGGATTGGGGTGTCCTGAGAGCCAGCATTGCCTCCCGGCAGTGCCGGCACCCAGGGAGCAGGGAGGGCTCTGGTGGGATGTCCCCCATGCCGGGGACAGGGGGCCCATGGCACTTACTTGGACACGGGGACAGCCAGGCGCTGGCTCAGGGATTTGGCGTAATCCATCTTCTCAAGGAGCTCAGAGCAGCCTGAAGGGAGGAAGGACAGCGGTAACGTCAGCTCCTGTCCACTCAAGACCAGTTCCCACCAGTACCTCCCACTCTGCTCTGGGAGAGCTTCCAGTCCTTTCAGCTCCTGGAGATCTCCCCACTGGCAATTCCAGTGACAGAATTGAGCCTGAGCTCTGTCACTGCTGCCTTTACAGGGGCTGGTCCTGCCCTTTGGCCGGGGCCAGGCCAGCGGTGGCCGCCCGGCCAGAGTCCCCTGCCAGCACGGCTCTTGCGTAAAGGGACACGTGGGAGCCTGAGTCAGCGCTGGAGCAAAGGTGAGACACCAGCCCTGGCTGTGCCTGGGCTCTCAGAGAGGGCAGCCGGGGATTTGGGAGTCACAGACACCCATGGGAGCACCCCAACCTGCTGATTCAGGGGTTACTCCAGCCAGGAGCCTCATGGGGCAGTCCAGTGAAGCATCCCCAATCCCCAATCCCCAATCCCCAATCCCCAATCCCCAATCCCCAATCCCCAATCCCCAATCCCCAATCCCCAATCCCCAATCCCCAATCCCTCACCTCTAGCAGGTTCCAACTCCTCTGCCCTGGATCGCCTCCGTCCCACCCTTTGTACCTGTGACAGAGACTCCTCCCCCGGCCACACCCCCCGCCCCGCCAGTCCCACCTGGGGGATCTGGAGCATCTCCCTGAGGAGGGGACGCTGCGGGAGCTGGGCATGGCGAGGCTGGGGAAGGGAATGGTGAGAGGGGATCCCATCAATCCATGGCAGTGTCTCCATGGGGTGTCACAGGACGGTGCTGGGCTCTTTTCGGTGGTGCCCAGCAACAGGAAGAGGAGCAATGGCCAGAAAGTAAAGCACGAGAAGTTCCCTCTCGACACGAGGAAGAACCTCTGCCCACGGAGGGCAGCAGAGCCCTGGCACAGCTGCCAGGGACAGGGTGGGGTCCCTGTCTGGGGACATCCCAAACCCACCTGGACACGTCCCTGTGTCCCTGCTCCAGGTGCCCCTGCCTTGGGCTGGGTGACCTCCAGAGGCGCCTTCCAGCCTGAATGCTCCCTGATTCCCACGCGCGCGCGTGCCCTGCGCACATCTGGAGCCACGCGTGTGCCCCCCACCAACATCTGTCCTGCCGCGCGTGTGCGCGGGCGCGCGCACGTCCCTGCCCCTCCCACGTGCTCGCGTGCGCGCTCGCGCACAGCCCCTGTTCACGCGTGCACGTGTTCATCCGCCCGCGCACCTGTGCGCGCACCCGCGAGCTCCGTCCTTTGCCGGGCGCGGCCCCTTTAAGACGCGCGCGCAGAGTTGGGGGGGGGGAGCGCGCGCTCTACTCTTCCCCCCCCCCTTCCCCCCGCCTCGCGCCGGGGCCCGTCGCGCGCGGATGACGTCACGCCATGGCCGCCCTGCGCCGCCGCGAGTAGAGGCCGCTCCGCCGCCCCGTCCCGCGCTGCCGCCGCCGCCCCGCCGGCCCCCGCCGCTCCCGGCCCGCCCCCGGCCCGCCCCCGCCGCGCCCCGCACCGCCACGGGCCCCCGCCGCCCCCCGACGCCGGTGAGCCGCCGCCCGCGCCGCCGCGGCCTAGCGCCGGAGAGGGGGGGCGGGCCCCGGCCTGGCAGGGGGAGGGGGGCAGCGCCGGGCGGGGGCGGCCCCGGGAAGGGGGAGAGGGGGAACCCCCGGGAGCGGCCCGGGGTGAGGGCGAGGAGAGCGGGGCAGGGCCCGGGGCTGGTTTAAAAGGGGGGGCTGGGGGCCGCGGGGACGCTGGAGGGCGTTCGGGGATGGAGTAGCGGGGAAATCAATGAATTCCCCCCATTTCTGCGGGATGATGAATGGGAAGGGGCGCCCCCGGCTTTGGGGGGGGCCGTAGGTCTGGGTGGGTATCGGGGGACAGCCGGGGCTCGCGGGGGGTGTCGGGCGGGCCGGACGGACCCGGGGTGCCCGTGGCTCTGACTGTCCCCTCTCCCCGGCAGTGGGAACAGGGACAGCGCCAGCAGCCGCGGCCCGGGGGCACAGCAGGAGCAGCCCAGCCTGGCAGGAGATCCTCTGAGGTGAGGGGGACACGGGGGAAACGGTGGGGACACAAACGGGGGACCCTGCAGCAGCACCAGCTGCACGTGGGGGGCAGTCCTGAGATGGGTCTGGGGTTTGTCACCTGTGGGGTCAGTCCTGCCATGGATTTGGGGTTTGTCACCTGTGGGGTGGGTTCTGAGATGGGTTTGGGGTTTGTCACCTGTGGGGTCAGTCCTGCCATGGTCTGGGGTCCATCACCTGTGGGGTCAGTTCTGAGATGGGTTTGGGGTCCATCACCTGTGGGTTCAGCTCTCAGGTGTGTTTGGGGTCCATCACCTGTGGGTTCAGCTCTCAGGTGTGTTTGGGGTCCATCACCTGTGGGGTCAGTTCCCAGGTGAGTCTCCTCAGAGCAGCAGCACGAGCAGCACCTCCAGGGTGTGAATTCTTTCTTCCTAAGGTTTTCCTGGATTCAGGAAAAGGGTCCCAATGTACCAGGCCAGCTCTTTGCCAAACTGCTGATCCCAGATCAGTCTTTTGAGTGGGATTGTCCCCAGACTGTGCAGGATCCAGGTGTAGCCCTGCTGAGGCCCCGAGAATCCACGCTCAGCGTTTGCTGGGGGAGGGCTGCAGGAAGGAGCACCAGGAAAATCAGCTCTGCTGGGAAAAACAACTGCAGCTGCTCTTCCCTTCCCAATACAGAGCCGTGGGGAACATTCCCCGTTGGAGCTTTCTGAGCTCCTCTTGAACCCCAGCCCCTGGAAATGCCTCTCACCACCAAACTGATCCCACAGGGCAGAGTTTGGGGCATTAAAGGGTGCCCTGAGAGCTGCTGAGTTTCCTGGGCATCCTCCACCCCAGAGCTCCCTAAGGATGGCAGAGAAACGAGGATTTTGCTTAATGAACCCTGTTAACAGCTGGAATTCCAGTCAGGGCAGGGCTGCACACAGGTTCATCCTTCCAGTGTTCTGTGTTTCCCCTCTCCTGCATCCTGAGGAATTTGAATTCCCTCTCCTGCTGTCGCTGCCCTTCCACGTTTTCCCCTGTGTTGGTTCCTGCCCTTGGTTTGTGCTTTGCCTCTGTTTTTGCAGTTCTTTGTTCCCTAAATCTTTTTGTGCTGCCTCTCTCTCCTCACCTGTCGTGTCAGCATTGTTCCCATTCACTCTCCTCAGCCCCCTCATTGTTCCTGCCTGCACTTAGACCCTGCTCCAGAACTTTTCTGCTCAGCTTTAACCCCTGGATTTCACGGATCTGGTTCACAGGGACGTTTTTCATGTTGCATAGAGCTGTTCTGGCTCTTAGGAAGCGGATTTTATCCTTTTATCCCAAAGATTTCAGCCTGAAGGAAAGAGCTTCCTCTCTTCTTTCCTTCCCATCTGTCCTGTGACCTCCCCCAGGGCTGTGAGGGGGGACAGAAGTTGGGAATGCATTTTGTTCTTCGTATCCATGAAAATTTGTAGGACTTTAAGGCTGAAATTGATGGCTCTGCCAAGCTCCAGGTTTTTGTAGGTACTCAGTTCCTGGCTGGAATTTCTTCCTTTTTAATTTCACATCTTTGGGTGCTGTTTAATTAACAAAAGAGAGGAACTTGGGCCTGATTTTGCTGCTGGGTAGGAATTCCAGCTCTGACTCCTCTGGCCTTGTGAAAATCAACTGATAGAAGTGTGAGGTTCAGGATATTATTTAAAGTGTATCCTGGGATTCCCTGGAGATGTGGAAGTGGAGTTTTAAAAGCAGCTTAAGTAGCAAAGGGCTTTTCTCTCCTTGCCTTTAGTGCTGCACCAAAGCTGCTTCATCTCACTGCTTTAAGTTAAAAAATCTTGGATGTGGTTAAGCTTTGATAAAAAAAAATCACATGAAGGAAGTGAAGCAGGTGAATTTAAATTCCTGTAGCATCCCCACAATTTTCTCCTCCCCTTTTTAGGGGGGAATTGTGTAATTTTAAGTGTTTTTAAGAAGGCTGGGAGGCTTCAGTGGGAACAGATTGGCTCCTTGCTGGTGCATCCAGTGCAGGTGAGGATGGCCAGGCAGGAGGAGCATCTCTGTCCCACCCTGTGCAGGCCATGGGACACTGAGAAATTCAGGAGCACTTCAAGCTTCATTCCCTTCGTTTGAAATATTCCAGAGGCCAGGCTGGGAAACTTGTAAGCCACTGATGTGTCGTGGAGCTGAAATCTCCTCTTTCCTGCCTGAAAATGCCCCTTATTTGTTTGATTTCCTCCTAAACCTCATCATGGAAAGGCTGTCCCAGCTCATCCAGCCTGGGAACAGGAGAGGTTTGGGAGCCTGGCTGGAATTCCCAGCACCCTGGGCTGCCTCAGACACGCAGGGAGGAATATTTGACACACTTTGAGCACGCTTTTGGAGCAGAAATAGTTGTGCAGCTGGGACCAGAGGCAGCTCTGCCTGAGTTTTCAAGATTTTCTGAAGAGAAAAGGCTGCTCAGTGAGAGGCATTAATACATCCCTGCTTCTTGCCTGAGCTGCAAGTCAAACAAGCTTAGCTGGGGCTTAGGAGTTAATTTTTGTGCTTTTAGAACTTGGTGTTGGATCAGGAGGAAACTGGCTCAGTTTTAAGGCACAGAAAAAGGCCAGGTTTGTGATG